>CM076092.1:48575907-49775907 GCA_038088585.1 Chrysina gloriosa | reverse complement strand
TAAACAAAACCATCTTCAACCAAAATGGAAACTAAAAAACGACTTAATTGTTTCAAAATTATAGAAAATAATTCTCAACAAATAAGCCAACAAACAACAATCAAATAATCAAACAATCAAGCCAATAAATACATTAAAAATAAAGTCGTGATAGTAAACTTTTCTCATGTCCTTTTCGAAATTACGTCGTATATAAAATTCTAGCAAATTCAGCACACCTGTTCGGAAATAGACGTTCACGTATTTTCTTCTTCCAGCTGCTACAAGCGTTATTCTTTACAATAGCGTTCCTGAACGAAATTATAGGAAATACGGACCTTTCCCCCTCACTAAAACGCACACCAACCATACGAAAGCTTAAAGACTTGGTAAGTACACTTCGCCCGGATATAACTTTATAAATTTATCAATTTTTTTTTCTTCTAGTTATTACCATGTCTGGCCTTCCCCATATCCATGTTCGTGGGCCTAACATTTTGGGGTCTATACGTAGTCGATAGAGAGCTGGTGCTTCCGCGAGCTTTAGATCCCTTCTTCCCCACCTGGCTGAATCACGTGATGCACACGAACATAATGCTTTTTATGTTCGCTGAAATGTACATCTCGTTCAGGCGGTACCCGTCCAGAAAAGTCGGCTTAACGATCCTTTCGACGTTCATGGCTTGCTACTTAGTGTGGATACACGTGATATTCTTCAAAACGGACATGTGGGTGTATCCGATCTTGCAAAAGTTGGATTTTGCCGAGCGATTGGTGTTCTTTATCGGTCTGTTAGGTTTATCGGTGGTCCTATATTTGGTGGGCGAAAAGATCAACCAGAGGCTCTGGCTGAATCGCGTCAAGTTCGAGGAATCGAAAAGCAAGTAATTGTGATTACTTGCGTATGTGTAGGGCGTTTTTATACGAATTTGTAGGATTTCTAGCTGCTTCCCTTTTGTTTCACAATTTTCCTTTCCTTTTTTCCAGTTTTTGAATCGAAGTTGTAGAAGGTAGGCGTTGTTCTTTTCGCGGCGTACTTAACATGTGATAATATTAAAATGGAAATCAATAAGTAAATAGACGTTACCGATAGTACAATTTAGCTTTAGAAGTGGGCCGCACCTTTGTTGTTTTTTTTTTCTTAGAATTTTTAAAACGTAGGGTAGTTGAAAGTCCAATAATGGCTTAGTTACTTCCAATCGAATCCGGCAATTTTTTTATACTTAAGTCGAAATGTAAAATTAATCAAAAGAAATAGCACAAAGTAACGACTTAGATCAACTTAACGTTTTTACTCTAAAATGGAGGATCTACTTAAAAATTGACTAAATCCCAGTTGAAACAAATACGCTGATTCATATGCATTATAGTTCTGCTCTATCGAAATAGTACGATTTAATCCAAAATAAATAGTTGAGACAGGATATCCGGCTAAAACTGACATACATACATAGGAGATCTGCATCTAACAATAAATGCTGGTAGGCTGAATAATTGGTTTATACATATGCGAATACATAATTCTTTTTTTTTTTTTTATTAAGTTACCCTTCTGTTCATTATTTTTTGTTCGAGTTTTTACTTACAGTTCTTACTTAATACTTCCGGCGTCTTCGAGGAATACTTAAAAATAATTTACATACTTATACATCTTGCAACGGCGTTGCTAGCCAATGGGCCGGCGAAGGGGAAAGGAGGGCGAGGGCCCCTGAGATCTGGTATTATTTTTCAAACCTTTTGTAATAAAATAATAAGTATAATTATTTCGATAGTTGCAATGTTGTTAAAAACTATGCCGATTAAATATTAAAGATTATCTACGTAGTATTGGTGCCTCAGTCTCTGGCAATAATCCGTATACCACTATAGTATAGTGTAACTAACATTCTGAAATTGAAGATTAAACAAAATAAACTTTATGATAGGTTAGGTGTTTTACTGTTGTATCCTTTCCTTATCGTTTGGGTTTGGATCTACTAGATATCGAATTATTTATAAGAGGAGTTCTGAGACGATTTCTACGTTACTGGGCAAGAGGAGAAAATGGAGCGACGAATGCAACGTATTTCGGTGGATAGCACTATATCGCATCGGTAAACTCCTCACCATAGAATTATTTATATTAATTATTAAATCAAGTAACACGCGTTTCGCTAACGACTTCAAACCGTAAGTTACCGAATGAGCCGCGATTTATAAAATTCATGCAGATTAAATTCCCCCTCCCTCCTATAAAACGGGGTGTATTTTCTTATATACCAGGATCAAAAATTATTCCGGGCAAAATAAAGGCATATGTTCACTGTTTAGAGAAAGAAATATAAGCGCTAATAAAATTAGGTCAATATGTTAAGCAAAGTTAAGTGGATATTTGGATAGAACGTATGTTTTACATTTACTCTGGTCGTGTATCTATCTGTTAGATGGATTTGTTAGGTGGAACCGAATGAACCGTGATTTATAAAATTCATGCGCACACTTCCCCCTCTACCACCCAGAGGCATATCTTTCTATGTACTAGAATAAAATATTATTCCGAGAAAAATTACCCCGTCAATTCTCGTAGTCTCGCTCCTAATGTTGACGGCACGTACCTCTTCTCCTGACAATTTTCTCACAATCATACCAGAGGAAAATTACATCTCCTTATAATAGATCAGATAGCAACGATCGAGCCAAAGGACCGTCATCTTTAGTTAGAAGACACATATTTTTTACGTACATATCGGGCTTATAACGAATACGTCAAATTTATTTACAGTATTAAATGAGGTAAGAGTAAGTCAATGAGAGTAAAAGAAAAGAAAGGGAGTCCTAAAAGTATAGTTTTGGAACTGCCGCAATATATATTGTGGAATGTTATTTAAAAAACACGGGACTCGCCAAATTTTCCCCGCATGATCCGTCGATGATTGTAAACAAAACACCTCTTATCAAAAAAGCACTTCACCTTGCTTGATATGCGGTCGGGATTTTCCAAGCGTTTATATTTCTTTCTCTAAATAGTAAACATTCGCCTTCATTTTTCGATCACATGTTCGAAGAGTATCGACAGATATGATTTTCGGCCTGCATGTTAAAATGAAAATTATCTATTTAACCTTGCTCTAGGTATGTCTAGAATTTTAGGACTATTTCAGTTTCTACGCCTACAAATAAACATCCTTGTTCATCGAATAATTTCAGTAACATTAGAAATGTTCCTTATGAAACTTGCGAAACTCGGAAAATTAATTGCGGCTTTCCTGAAATAGTAGGAAAATATTTTCTCTTACTAATTTTGTTTTATTTTGTTTGAAGTTTCTCAATTTTAATTTGATGCATAAGTTGTGAAGAGGCCTATTACATACCACATGTTCAATCAAGCACTTGCGCGTCCGAACTGTCCTATGTATGATTTATCACATTCGATTTCATAGATTGCTGACGGTTCTAAAACAAAACAGTGAGGTACGGTTTGAAGATGCGAGTATCGTTGATAGCGAAACACGTGTCACCGGATTTAATCAAATAATTGTGTGGTGAGGAGTTTAGTAATGTAACATAGTACGCCACAGTCCTTGCGATAACTATCAAATGATTGCTGTGATATTTATTGCGTGTAATTTGCACGCCTTAAGCTGCTACGAATTTATCTATCAAGCAGTCCGATATACAGGGGCGCACCGACAGAATTCCCAGAGGGTAATTTGAGTTATAATTTATACATTTGTCTCAAATAAATTATAGATGGCAACTAAAGTTCTACTCATAGACACCTCAACGCTATCAATAAATAGATCAAAACAAAATAACCTTTGGCACATCTAATTTGAAAAGTTTATAAACATATTTCGACAACTAAGTTATGATCGAGGTTTACATGTTTCAAAAGAATCTTGGTCAAATACCACAAAATTATTATGTGTGCAACAAGCACAGCCGCACTGCACTAGACGAACTATAGTTGCTTTTCTCACTGAAGATGACAACTTGGTTTTTAAAATACGTATATGACTTTTTAAAATTAAGTATACTAGGAGTTACTTACTTATTTTATTAAACCATTAATTGCTAAACTTTCAAACCATTATCTCGACGCTAGAAAAATCAAAAAAAGTTTAATAGTGTAGGGTCTTCTATAAGTACTAAGTCACGGAGTTGCAATAAAACTGTTGATAAACCAGCGAAGCAAAAGTCAACCAATTCTTCTTAGTTCGCAAATGGTTTGGTCCGAATATTTCCATTTGTTGTACTACCGTTTGGATTCACCCAACTCCACTCAAGTTACAACGTACTGTTGAAAACCAACGAGTTGAAAACACATGTCTACGGCCTTCAAATCTTTCTGCGGGATTACCCTAGAATCTTTTCCTTGTATATCAGTAGAGTTTCTTAAACTTTTACACACTTTTACCAATTTTATTATTCAAGGATAACTTATTTTATTATTCAATGATAAGTTATCGATGAATAATAAAATTCGTAAAAACGGCATCGTCAGTTACACGTCATCCGCCTTTTTAACAAACTCTAGTTATCGGAAATAACCATTTTCTCACTCTGTACATTGGGAATATAATCCCTTCTTTAGTGTAGAGATGGTTGCGTTGAGTTAGGCTGACTTTTGCTTTAATTCTAGAACTTGCATATTGGGTTATATATATTGATAATATTACGGCGTAAATATTGACGGAACTTGTTAGATTGGCATAAAATAAAATCCTTGGTTTTAAATAAATCTTGCCGGTTTTGCTAGAATTGCAAACAAGCTTGGAATGTTTATTCTCCAAAATCGCACTATTTTTTAAAATATAGTTTGAGGAATCTTAATTTAATTTTGATACATACGTATATAGGATAATCAACTTTTTTTTTTGAATTCTTGGATTCTTGCGAAAGTTATTTCTAGTATTTGGAACTTAATTTGAATACGGGTTAGTGTCCTCTATTGATGGGAAAATGATATGAAGGATGTTATCGTTCTTTTTCTACAGGTTTCTGTAATCCATATTTGCAAACTAGAAAACTGTAGCGTTTTAGTAGAGGGAAATATATCACAAAAAACTCACAAACAACTTCTGCAAGAAAGTTCAAAGAAAGTAAAATTAAATCTTTAAGAGAACGTATTTTCCTACTATCACAGGACAGCCGAAAATAATTTTTGAAGTTTTGGAAGGAAATTATTTTGACATGCGCATACAGCGAAATAGAGGAGTATGTTTACTGTTTAGAGAAAGAAATGTAAACACCAATAAAATTCGGCCAATACGTTAAGCAAGGTTAAGTGGATATTTGGATAAAAACTGTATGTTTAATTTTACAAACAATGATCACCGAGTGCATATCGAGATATCTCTTGCGATAAATCAGTCGGTGGTCCCAAAACTAAACTTTTATTTGTCCATTTTTTTTAACCTTTACACTCACTGACTTACTGTTGCCCCATATAATCTTCTAAATAATTTTGGCGCGTTAGTTGTGGATGTGATTATGTATCACTTTGTAGGCATCTAGTTCTCACCAATCACATTTTTCCCAAGGAGATAAAATGAGTTCGGCACTTCGGGATATTAATCCGAGCCTAGGGAAGAAAGTTTCAAGTAGATCTACCTTTTCTTTTGAATAATAATAATAGGAGTTTATTGACTATAGCTGAAATACATATAATACTTAAATGTATTACAATATATAATAATAGGTATATACTAGTGCGTAACACAACATATTTAATTTATACATAGCGTACAGTCATATAATATAGAATATAGACTCGTTTCTCTATTTTTGGTACAATTACTAGTATGTTCCTGGATTCCTGGAAGTAAGGAAAAGAGGAAAGTTTGTGGTTTAGAATGAAAATTGCTAACCACAACGGTTTGGAAACATCTAAATACGTATTTCGACGACTGACAAGGATTCATTGCGACGTGTTCAAATCGATTTTAACGAAACTCGTAGCGATTGGTAATTGTGCGAAGTATTATGGGGAAAACGGGAACAATCCAACACTCGGGCATGTTGAAGAAAATCAAATTTGATTCAAATATTCACCGATTAATAAGTGTGTGTAGTAAATCATTGAAGTAAGGTCATTTAGCGCAGCGGATACTGTCTCCAACCATCAACTTACCAGTTGCTGGTTCCTGTCTACGCATGTCTTATTCTTTTTTATTACAGTTTTGCTATTACGGAAAATAATTGTATATGAATTGATTAACACACTTTACTTGATTTATTACATAATACAAATTCATTTCAAATCCATCTACCAGATAGATACACAACGAGAGTAAATGTAGAACATAAAATAAAATAATTACTAATTAATATTTAATAATTTCTTAGAGATATTGGACCGTATGTAGAAGCGTATATTCATTAAAATAGCAGTACATGGTAGTAACGTTCCACTATTCATTCAATAGTATCAGCAAACTTAAATTAAAACAAACAATAAACTATCAAAGAGTCGTCACAGTGATAATGTTTAGAATTCACACCTGATGGATTCTAAAAAAATTTATTATATAGCCGGTAAAAGAGAAATAAAAAGATTATATGCATATTATTTTTTATTTGATTCCATATTTACTCGAAATGTGTATCTATCTGTTTCGATTAATATCCTAGGCAGAAGTGTAAACCGCAAAATGTATTTGTACTACCTACATAATAAACCAAAATAAAGTGTGTTAATCAATTCGTACACAATTACTTTGCGTAATAGCAAAAATGATTTAAAAAGAACACGACATACGTAGATACGAACCAGCAACTCGTAAGTTGGTGGTTGGAGACACTACCCACTGCGCTAAATAACCTTACTTTCATGATTTACTGTAGACACTTATTAGTTGACTTGATTGATTCAAATTTGATTTTATCGAAAACGCTTGTGTGTTGCATTGTTTCCGTTTACCCAAAATACTCCACATAACTACCAAGCACTATAACGAGTTTCGTTAAAGTCGATGGGTATCACGACTATCACGTCGTTGAAAGTTGCCATCCGCTCAAGGAAAAGCAGCATCGCTCGCGCCTCATCTCCTCATAAAGTTGAGGGGAAGAAGTTAGTAATGCAGTTAACACCGTTAAATTTTCGAGTAATGCCTTTTTTGTATATCTAGCACTGAGGATGACGACCTGGTTGCCGAAATACATACACTTAGTCACAAAACTCTACGTACGACAATAAAATTGATAACAATACTATGAACATAATGTCTAAACTTTATCCTCTCTCGCATAAAGCAAACACTTTAAAAAAGCAATAGTTTCGTGATGAACAAATAAATGTATCTATTCTAGTCTTATCTAAATACGCAAAAGCAGCGAATTGCTCAATATAAAGCCGCAACATAAGTCTACGTACGGAGAGTTCTTCCATATCTCTTTGTACAAGTAGGTACTTCCCCGACAAAGATTCTTATGAGTTAATGTAATTTTGATTTATTCAGTCCCCAGATAGCAATGCATGTAGTTGTTTTAAACGATAATCCTAAAATGAATACGAAAAGAAAAGAAGTAACCGTAGAAATAAGAAAGTTGATTTTGAAGCTAAGAATAGAAGGAAAATCAATGGCTAAAATTGCTGAAACAGTTGGATTAGCAAAATCCACAGTTCAAACAATAATAGAAAATTTTAATAATACTGGCAGCTACAGAAGTAAATCTAGATCTGGTCGACCAACTAAACTGACTGAAAGGAATAGAAGCAGTATTATACGCGAGGTAACTGCTAAACCAAAAATTAGCGCTAATAAACTGGCAGAAAACATTTATAATACATCGCAAATTCGAGTTCATCCTCAAACGATTCGCCGTTGTATTCGACAGGAAGGATTTCATTCAAGAATTCCGAGAAGGAAGCCCTTCATCAGTCTTGTAAATAAAGCAAAAAGACTCGCGTTTGCTAAAAAGTATTATAAGATCCACGAACAAGATGCAAACTTCTGGAATCGTGTAATATTTACCGATGAGTGTAAATTCAACGTATTTAGTAAAGATGGAAGAGCAAAAGTTTGGCGGAAACCGAATACGGAAATGCTACTAAAAATCTAACACCTACGGTGAAGCATGGCTCCGGTTCTGTTATGGTTTGGGGCTGTATGGCAGGGAATGGAGTTGGCGAATTACATTTTATTGAAGGGATTATGGATAAATTCGTTTATCTTGACATACTAAAAACAAGTTTTACCGCCAGTGTCGAGAAGTTGGGGCTAAGTGCAAACTACATATTCCAACAAGACAACGACCCGAAACACACTTCTGGGCTTGTACGGGAATGGTTATTATATCATGTAAGAAACCAACTTAATTCTCCTCCTCAGTCTCCAGATCTAAACGTTATTGAGCATTTATGGGACGAATTAAAACATCGAGTACGAAAAAGGGCAATTTACAATAAAGAACAATTAAAAAAATTATTATGGAGGAATGGGCAAATATAACACCAGATGTCACAGAGAAGTTAGTTTCATCAATGCCACGTCGATTAGAAGCCGTAGAAGAATACGAAGGAGGACCAGCATCGTATTAAAAATTGAGAATTTTGTATAAATTTGTAAGTTTCCTTCGGCGTAGGTAGACTTTTGTTGTATGGATTTTTTAACTTTTTTATTTTCCTATTAAAAATATATTTTATTTCCTTTTAATTGTGTTTTAATTTGTGGATGTTCTTTTGTATTTTAATATTGAATGTATGGATTAAAGAAAAACAATATAATTACATATTCTATTACTAATATTCGATATTTTATTGTCGTACGTAGACTTTTGTGACTAAGTGTATGTCTATGAAAGTATGGACATCGATCTAGTAAGGTTAAGAATTATTTTATTTATTATAAATTCTTCGGTATGTATGTATGTGTATGTCGACAACAAAACTATCATCTTCAATAGACGAGAAAATTAACATTAATGAGTGATTTTTTGTGTTTGATTTTCTGCATATTAGGATGACAATTTCGTTACCGAAATATGTATTTGCAACTATGGCAATGGTAGGATTGATAAACTGGTGATGTAGTATGAGGGTAAGGACCGTTTTATTTGACTTAGTATGTTCTCATTCTTTCCACGAAGAAGGCGATACCGCACCTATAAATAAGACAATATTTGCACTCAGGTACGATTCAGATAAGGCTTATTCGCCAAATACATTTTCGATTTGATAAAGTTTCCTCAATAAAAAAAAGCTGATTAACAACATACGGTCAGCGCTGCCCATATCAGTAATACCTTTTAATGACGGCAAATATTATAGGCATTATATCATTACCGGTTTCGTACTATTATGCGGAAATAAAATTCAATTTTATTTATTTATATACATATGGAGATAAATGGAAGATTATAATTTATCTGGCTTGTCTGCAATAAAGATAAAGGAGGTTATTGCTGGCTGGAAGTTTCGATAACACGAAATCTTTATACTCGCCGGTCTGTCGCTTTTAACCCGTCCTTCGGCATGCCGTTCCTTTATATGTCCCTCATAATTGTGTTTATATTATATCTGCAATTATGACGGAGGCTATCATTAAGCTTTCGTTTTTTCGTGTGATGTTGCCGACGCGCCGCGGACATATGTCGCTTCGCGTCGATACCGCAGAAATTAAGTAAATATTGACGTGTTATTTCACTTAAAGCGAATAAAAGCCTATATTAAAGCGGTTTATGTCGATTCTAACATTTTATTGATGTTTGTCTCCCATCTGACGTCAATTAAATAATAAACGGGGGAATGAAAAGGAGAAAAACGAAATTGGAATAAAGTTGGAAATGTTAAGGATGTTGGCTGTTTGTTCTTGTGTCATTAATTACTACATACAATGGGGATAGAATGGAGTCTAATCTAGGAGCGGTGGTACGTATTCGAAAATAGTTGTTCTGGCGAATGTAATGTAGGGTGGCAAGACGAAGGAAATCGATCCAGTTGTATCTGTATGGATATGTATTCTTGCAGGTCATATGAAGAACATATGCAGAAGTTCCTAACTGGAAGCGTAAAACAGACACGAACGTAACTACATAGAGCAGCATTTCTCAACTCAATAAGAATAAGAGCGATTTAGATATTTATACGTAATTATTTACGTACTTGTCTTCTGATGAATGAATGAAGATGAGGTTGAAGCCTCCTATTGCATCAGTTACCGTATCGCCAGAAATGGTGAAAATTTGATTTTGCCTAGCATTAAAGACGCAGTTTTGGTATGTTCAGTGATGAATATGTTCACAAAATTAATGCGATGCCTATCTCCAATGACACCGTCTCTCATAGAGTCAAAAGAAGTTTCTGATAATTTAGAGGAGACGATGATAAAGTTAATAAATAACGGTCAATACTTATTTGAATGAATTTGAAGTTTCAGAAAACATGGTAAGAGAAGCCAGAAACTTGAAAGTAGAAAAAGGAATATTAGCAATTGAGCAGAACAAACGGGGCAAGATGCTTTGTAAAGATGTGACACATAAAGTGATACAGTTTCATGAAATGAAGAATTTGATCGAATGTGTTTAGGCAAAAGACTACATCTCTATTAGAATCGATGGAAAGAAAGTCCAGAAGATCCAGCAATTTGAAAGAAATGTTTATTGAATATCGCCGTCAAAATACACCCGATACTGATCAAAAGAAGTCAGAGATTGGCCTTTCAAAATTTTGCGAGTTACAACTAAAGTGGTGTATAACAGTTGGTTCAGCAGGAATGCATTCAGTCTGTGTATGCATGATCCACCAAAACGTAAAGCCAATACTAGCTGCTATACCAGTGATCAAAGATTACAAAGTTTTGATCAGAAAAACTGCTTGCAGTTTGGAATCAAAAGACCGTATGCCCCATCAATGTGAAAAATGTCCCGGAAAAGAAGATCGTATAACGTGAAGAACTATAACAGCAAGTAACTAGATGCAAAAATTCCTTTCGACGTCGCATCGCGTCGCCAGCTCGACCCGCCTTTAATCCTAGCTTTTAGTACACGTGCATTGCGAGATATACTGTGCATCTTCAATGGTTTTTTGACACCCAAAAAGTCGTGGGCCCAGAATAAACAAACAAGTTTCTTGTAGAACAAGAACTGCTGTTTCTAATGGTGTTATTGAAAATAAAAGTGAGAGATTGACCTCTAAAAATGACCTAGATGTAAAATTCTGAATTTTTGGAAGCCACTTAATTGAACAGTATTCCAAAAACTACAAAGGCTATGTGTTTGCTGCTTCTACAATGCACTGCCAGCAAGTTGGACTACAAATTGCCAAAATTTTGAATCATGAAAAGCGTTTGCTATTTAATAAATGGTTTTAAAAGTAGGATTTGAATTTGTCACAACAAAATTAATTGCTAACTTTGGGATGGAATTCCATAAAACATATTGGACTTCCATCTTTGGTAATGTTGTTTTTGAATTTTCTCGTGATATTCTCTGCGGATCTCCGTATCATTTTGATTGTTTTTCCTCAAAAATTTGTCTGATTGTTCAATATTTTCTTGTCAGATCTGTTCCTATCTGATTACTTATCAACATGTTTTCTTCCTCTTAATTTGTCTATAATCTTTCTAATCCATAACGCAGAGAAATTCCTTTCGGAACCTCCTGGAACCGTATCGGAGTCTCCATGTAGACGCACCGAGACCGGTTCCTAATTCGTTCGAGATCGAACATAATCCAGGTATACACGTCGGCATCGCGGTGAGATGTGTAAAACTTTAATAGTTCATAATTACCCTCCTGAATAGCGCCGTCTCTTTCCGATGGCCGGACCTCTTCGTCTTCCCGTCGACTAATCATCTCCCGTATCAAGCCAACCGTACAAAAAAGATGAAATATTGTACATAATGCGCCCGGTAGGTACGCCGTGGCTCTCGGATATCTCATACACTCCGCGACAAAAATTCCTCCTTTCATGTTCCACCGATCCGAGTACGCCCGTTGCGAATAGCCCGGCGACGATCTTCTGTTGTCCAGCTTTTTTCTTCTTCGCCATCGATCGTCTTACGTTCCCCCTTCGATTCGTGATTGTTTTCGCTTTCATACTCGTGTGGATTTGAAGAAAAGCGGTTCCTTCTATTTTGTTATTTTCCGGGAAGAAATCGACGAGGACGAGGCTCATTTCGAATTTATAACGGTAGCAATGGACCATAGACTCGGCGCAGGTTACGTCTACGGACGATTTTTTTTTGGTAGACAGATACGCATGTAGAAAATTACGTTCATTATTGTTTATTTTTTCGTTTCTGCTTTCGAACCGTTGTTGTTCTCGATATGGTACGAGGAACAGGTTTTAAGCGCGTGAAACACAAGAAGAGATGAATGTAGAGATAAAATTACGATAATTAATAAAATCGTGTGGTGTTTTTTTGCATCTGCGGCGTTTTAATTCCGCTTTGATTCGAGCTAATTACAAGAAGGAAGAAAAACGAGGAATGAAATAACGAAACGGCATGAAAATATGTATTAATCTTTGAATGTTACTTTTCTGGACTCCACGTCCTTTATTAGACAGCAGATATTCAATTCATTCTTAATCCATTTTCTAAGCCGCCACCTCGGAATTTTCCTTCTCTCCCTATTATCTCTTCTATGGTCCTTAGTAGATAAACAAAGCGGATTCTCGATCGGAATTGACGTAATCAGCACTTTTCTACCTTCTAGTTTCGCGACTTTATTGTCTATTTATTATTTGCTTGGATGTGGCTTGTCATGATTGTGATTTTTAACAATAATACAGTTGATAACAAGTGGCCAGACGAAGCTATCATGTCACTGACAACAAAATCGTTGTCTGCGGATGGTCCAATCTGGACGATGACGAAGACCGTGGTTTCTAAGCGTAAGCAATAGCAGCCATGTTGTCTTTAGCCCATGCCATTTGCAGCGTTTGCCCGGATAAAGCATCCATATTGTCTTTAACGATAAGGCATTCGCCAGCCAGCGGTCCGATGATGACGAGGGCTAGGATTTCTAGACGCTAGCAATGCAGCCATAATGTCTTTAGCACTAAAACGATTTCCAGCACGTGGTTGATGTAACGACGATGACGATAAAGGCTGGATATTCAGGGCGTTTAGCAATTAAACTATTTGCAGCGGTTGGCCAGACAAAGCATCCGTATTGTCTTTAGCGATAATGCAGTTGCCAGCCAGTGGCCCGATGATGATGAGGACGAAGACTGTGATTTATAGACTCTAGCAATGTCCTGAGTAATAAACCGGCCGGCAACAGGTGATCTAACGACGATGATGATGAAGGCTGTAAGTTTAGGGCGTTACCAATAGCGTCCGACAGGGGTTTAGCAATTATGCAATTTGCAACGTTTCACCAGACGGAGCAGCCATGTTATCTTTGGTGATAAGGCAGTTGCTAGCAAATGATCTAACGAAAATGACGATGAAAGCTGTGGTTTTTGGACGTTAGCAATGGCAACTACATGACTTTTACTGATAAGGCTGTTGACAGTGAATGCTCAGACGAAAGAGCCACATTGCCTTTGACGTTGAAAGCATTGGCAGTGAGTTGGCTCGGCGATGATGTAGGCGACAGCTGTGATTTTTGCAGTCAGTTGTCTTTAGTATAGAAGCAGTTGTCGGCAGGTGATCCAATGGTGATCATAATGAAAGCTGTGGTTTTTAGGCGCTAGTAGTAGCAATCAGTTCTGTTTAGCAATAAAGTGATTGCCAGCAAGCGATACAAAGACGATGCCGATGAAGGCTGTAGTTTAAGGCGTTAGCAATAGCAGCTACATACGCTTTAACGATAACCCAGACGAAACACCCATATTGTCTTTGGGGATCAGGCAGTTTACAGCGATTTTTGAGCGTTTTAGTTGTCATTAGCAATAACGCGGTTGACAGCAGGTAGTTCAACGATGATGGCGATGAAGATTGTGGTTTTAGGACGTTAGAAATAGTAATCTGAAATAAATTAGGCAATAAAACCAGGAGTGCCCAGGCGACATGGGCTATCTTGTTATTGGCGTTAACACCGTTGATGATCAAGGCTATGACTTTTGGACACACGCAATAACAGCCATGGTGTATTTATCAATAAGGCTTTGTCGGCAGGTGGTCTAACGATGATGACGACGAAGCCGGTGATTTTAGGTGTTCGCAAGAACAGCTATATCGGCTCAGCGGGTGTTTCAACGACGAAGACGATAAAGCCTAGGGTTTTAAGGGCGTAAGTATTTGCAACCACTATTGTTGAAGCATATCAAAATTCCTCTTTAATCGTATGTTGGGAAATTTTAAGTTCATGGAATATTAAACACTGTCCAGGTTTCAATTGTACTTTTCTTAGTTGATGTTGTTAATAATAATAAAAAAGAGCGAAATTATTTCCGAAAGACGTGGTAAGGATTTTTATATTTAATAATATAGCAATGCTAGAATCAATTAGCTAATTTTTAAAGTTTTGATTAATTATTTAGGATTTTTCTGCGTTTTACCTAAAAAAAAAAATGATTTACAACTGCGTGATTGCGTAATTACAATTTTGCATAAAGTTATTAAACCATCATCAGGGTATTAGGTACGGATTAGTAAGACGCAATTTCAAAGATTGATTAATTGGGAAATTAATCATTATTTTTTTGTCGTAATTTACTGATATGAAGATTAGCGATACGGCACGAATTCGAAAAGGATTACGGGAGTTTATATAGCGGATTTGACTATCTACCCTTTGACTTTTACCGCCAATCGTGGTTTATAAATAACGCAAATAGTTCAAAAATTTAGGATACAATAAAATATATTTCTGGACTAGAAAACAGGTCATGTAGCTACAATTCCCTTATAAAAATGGTACCAAACAATTGAATACTATTTTACAGTACAATTTAAAACGCTTTACCAATCTTTTGTACAAGATTATTACATAAATTTAGACTCCATCATTCATACATATATTACAAAAATTCTGTTTATGATTCCGTGGCATGCTACATGCTCGTTTCAAATTGTACTCCAGTATCACACAGTATTTGCAAATATTTCTCATAACCTCCAAAAGGTTAATTTTATACTTATTTATATAAACCCACGTTTATTTTATACTGGTACAGGACCGGACAAGACGTAAACATAAGAAAATGAGGTTAGATTGGAATACGTCCAATGCAGACTAGTGAGCAGGCGCAAGTGAAAAGATTTAGTATGAAAATAGGACAGGTTCTAATTTCATACAATGATTTTGCACAGAAAATAGTACAATGTTTTACATTGTACTATAAAATAGTATTCAATTTTTACGTACAATTTAATGTGATAATATAAAACGGGCGTAACACCAAAGTAATAGCCGTACCCTAGAAAATTAAACCGAGAACAGCAAAGACATTTCGAATTTGCAGGCAGCTCGAAAGACGAATATTTAGAGAGATGAAACATTAGCTGGCCTCCACAAAATCGTCGGAATTGATCCGTGACGAGACAGATCGTTCGAAAATCTCTCTCGTATGCGTCCAACTAATTGAAGATTGAAGGAAAACCTTCAACATTTGCTTCGAACGGATGCAAAACTTCGTCTTCCTTCTTTGTGGAGGATACTTCGAGAAACAACGAAGCACTTTCAATCGACCATAGTGTTTGTGCAATACATTTTCCTCTTAGAGGTCATAATCAAATCATTTTATTTGTTCTCTTTATGTCCTTTTCTTCCTTCATTTCCCTTACACCCATCCATTTCAAGATCAAATTAACGCCCAATAGCGATACGCGCATTCATAACCGTGCACTTAAAAAGCAAAAAGGAATTCCTTGTTCTATCCATCTCTGAAATGGTCCACTAAGTGCTGAAATTGCAAGCACAAACATTACGTTATACGCCCAGCCATTGTATTTACTGTTATACATACAGCGCGAGCATTCCACCAATTATCGCCGCCTTTAACCGTAACAGATCAATAACTTTTTACGACAAATCTATTCTTCGACGAACAACGGTGGCTCTTCTTTATTCCATTCTTCGCTCGGACATCACAGTCGCTTTATATTTTTCTTTTTTTTTTTTTGTGGACGGCACGTCCGAAACGGTCGACTGCTACTACAACCGCGCGCGGTACTACCTGTTATCTGTGTTTATCTCGACGTGGATTACACGTTCGAGGTAACAAATACAACTTAGTGCCTAGCTGGAGGCAAGGGGATCGTTACAAGGAAGGAACGCATTTCTGGCTCATTCCGACAAGAGGGATTTTGTAGGGCCTATTTGTGTGTTCGGATATTCGAACAGGAACGTGATAATCCTTTTATTGTATCCAGGTTGTTCTGCGAAAACAAGTCTTCTGATGATGGGAGCTACTTTAATAATTCAAGAGAAAATCATCGAAATTGATTTTTGGAAATTAACTATGTAGTAATTGGCTGGTGACGAGTTACCAGTGAGACATCATTTTTTACGGGGACGATCGTTTTCGTGGATGTGTTTGAACTGACCGATATGTCCCTTGGACGCCATCAGTTTATTCTTTCCTTTTAAAGAAATATTGACGTTAGAAAAATAATTTCAAGAACTTGGAGAGAGTTACAATTTCGAAGAAGAAGTAGTAAAATAAAATCTACATAACTCTCACATAAATAGTCTCACTGAGATTTATTTATTCGGCAACTTTCACAGAAAGTTGTGCAAGGACTGTACTGCAGCCTACATTGCATATACCAATAACTATCAACGGAGGGAATTATGCTTTATTTATCGCGGAGTGCAACTGTAGACCGGTTTCATCCTTATTAGGACTCATCAGTACGGTATAGTTGATAATTATTGGTATATCCAATGTAGGCTGCAGTGCAGTCCTTGCACAACTTTCTGTAAAAGTTGCCGAATAAATAAATCTCAGTGACATATTGACATGTTAATTATCGGTTAGTTGCTTTTCGTAAAAAGTTCTAATCCATGACGGTCATCTTTTTCTCTGATTTCGTATCCATTTCTTATACTTTGGCACCATCTTCTCGTTGCGTGGGAAAGTTTGAATAAAACCACATGAACAAATTTAAACTTAGTGTTTTGCATTTGAAACTGGTACTACGAGTTTGAAACTCAAGAAAGCGAGAAGGTCCGTAGACAATTTTAAAATCCAAAATTCTACAAACTAATTCGTAATTACTTTAGCAATGAACAAATTTCCAGCTCACGCAATTTTCACGCAGCGATTCTTCCAATCATCATTTTCATGACAATTTCCGTTTCACAAATGTGAGAGTTTGGAGAGAAACTTCTCTCATGGCGTAGCTCGCAATTGAAGAATCAAAAATTTGGAGCACGTGTTTCGCCATGACCATCCTCAATGGTATTTGATCGAACTTGGTGGAATCCTTGTTGAAACACGTGCCCCAAATTAATTCTCTATTAGACGATAAGACGGAAGATGGGAAGCACCGAAGAGAAAACCGAAACTTTGACTGTGAGAGTACAGGGAGAGAAAGAATATAATTTCCAGAGAAAGAGTCAGGTTATATATTTGGGGGTACTGATAGAAGGGAAAGGCCACGAAGAGCAGGAAATTAGAGCTAGAATAATGAAAGGAAATAAAAAATTTGGTAGCCTAAAGTCACCGATGAGCTCCAAGTATGAATTCAGAAAGGCAAAAACCAGAATATATAAAGCTGTAATAAGACCAACATGTAACATATGCAGCAGAGACGTGGATACTGAACAAAACGAAGGAGGATATTCTAAGCAGATGGGAGAGAAAAATACTAAGAGCTATCTATCGGGGAAGGAAAACCAAAGAGGGCTGGAAAAGAAGGACGAACGAGGAACTGAAAAGACTGTACAAGGAACCAAGTATAATAAACGGAAGAGGAAACCAATTGGGAGAAAAAGAAGACGTAGGCCGACAAAACGATGGAGTGAAAGTGTTGAAGAAGACCTGAGAAAGATGGGAATAAGACACTGGAACACAAAAGCGAGAGACAGAAAAGAATGGAGACAAACAATGCACCGATTACCAGAAAGTAACAAAAAGAACGCGTCCTAGGCCCTCGATGCCTATTGAACGATTTAATTGATAGATGGCAAGTCATGCATCGATGCATTCTAATCTTTATTAATAATGCATGCGCATGTACTTTCTTTCGTAAATCTAACTAATTATGGTGAGGCGCTAAGGCCCCATGAAGGAGCAAGAAGTACAATGTGGGAGGGGAGGAGGAGCGTTGAATACCCCGTATCTTTGCTCTCACACCCGGTTGCCGCGCACCAATACATTCTGGAATGATACGTGATGATGTGGTGAGCATCACGCATTAGACAACCGTTTGTTCACAATGGTACTCAATTTTCTGCGTGAGTCACTGGCCCACTCACCGTATCGTCTGAGTTCAGAACGCAAATCAAAGGTCTCGTAATTGATCGGGGTCAAACGCCTTAACCGTTAGACCACGCCGGTTCTATCAGTCTAACAACAACAGCAATTCATGTGTAAAAATCTAAAGATTTCGTGCTAAATTTCGGCGACAATCGCGTATCTCTTTGATCTTCGTTCGGCGGCGCACTTATTGGTTAAATTATATACACCTAACATCTGCCAAAGAGCCTCCCGAAGGATCCCTCCTTTTTATAACATCCGTACCGAATAATAAAATCTAAACGGCAATAAAGCGATCCTTAAAGTATCGAGGCGGCTCATGGGGCTGTAATCCTCTCCCCTTGCCCGAAATAGAAAGCGGCCGTGACTCCGGGCGAGTTAAACCGCAAAGAACAACTGTTTAAGCACAAATAAACGGCTCCGCGCTTTGATTTAGTTACACCGAACCACCATCCCTATCTGAATTGAGCTAAAAACGTTCGTCGGGGTGTACGTACAACGGGGTGAAAAAGTAACGGAGTGATTACCAAAATGTAGTCGGAAATTCTTGAAAAGTGACGTTTAGATCTTTATTAAGCAACAATTCGACGTCGAAAGTAATCCCTAAATTTGTTAATGATCAGATCTAGATCTAGAATGAAGTTTCCTATAATATAATTCAGTAAAAATGTTTGCTTGCACTACCGGATTTGTCATAACTAAGGCGTCAAATTTATTTATAAACTTACACGAGTTAAAAGTAAGTTAATGAGTATAGAAGGAAAAAACATGTAGATTAAGAAAAATTGAGGAAATATAAATGTTGTTTTAGAAGCACTGATTTACGTATATACGAGGCGGTCGTCAAACTTTCTGTAAAATGCAGCCCCCGATCCAGCGATAAAAGTAAACAAAACACGTCCTATCAAAAGGAGCACTTCACCGTCATTAACATATATATCGGATTTTACTACTGTTTATATTGCTTTCTCTAAATCGTAAATATTCGCCTTTATTTGTCAAACACATGTTCGAAAAACGTCGACAGATATGCTCTCGTATGGTAAAACGAGCACGAACCACTCGACCTTGCTCCAGATAAGACCTAAATTTTACTAGCGTTTATATTTCTACGTTCAAAAAATAAACATCCCACTTTATCGCATACTATAGTGACTCTTCAGATGTTGTTTATGTAATTTACGAAACTTCTAGAATTAATTACCCCTTTAATGATAGTATGAAAATATTTGTCTTACAAATGTTGCTTTATTTTATTTGCACTTTCTTCTGTTTTAATTCGATAAGTTGTGAAAAATACCTTATGTTTCAAGATACATAGTTTAATTATATTTAAAGATGGATACTGATGGTTGCTGATGTCAGAAATTGTGTGGGAAGTCGTAAAATCATCATCAAACACTTTGTACTTGGAAATATATGAAAATAATTTCCTTCCGAAACTCCAGAAAATTTTTTCTGCTTTTCTGTGAGAGTAGGAAAATATTTTTTCCTACAAATTTTGCTTTATTTGTTATTAACTTTCTTCTGTTTTAATTTGATACATACAGTAGGTGGGCATCGAATTAGAAATTTCTTTTAAGAAGACATTTATTTCGTCTTGAGTAGATATAGTAGTATTTACATATATTTCGTGGTGTGACTGGTCACAGAAAATTAAAAATTAATCCTACAGAATGTATTACTGTGTGACTCAAAAACTGAGTACCTGCAGAGTTACGAAATATACATACTTTAGTAATTTTGTTATTCCCGGACCATTAGGGAAGAATTTTTTAATTTGTTGTTATCATTGACTTATATAGTGGTAAAATGAACTGATAATTTTGAACCACCACGTATAGATAAATGAATTTTCTATTCATAAACGTAATTTGTATTTCATTATTTTTCACTTAGTAAGAAACTAAGAAATTACCACTTTCTTTTCGACACTTTTCCAGCATATGAAAATAAAACTATTATATTCATCCGTACAAGTTTCAAATTCGTAGGCCACCTACTGTAAGTTGTGATTTTTCAGATATGCGTCAAATTTCATTTATAAGATTATATGAGGCAAATGTAAGTCAATAATTGCAAAAAGGAATAAAAATTTACATTGCCTATTCTACTTAAACGTTTACATCCTACCTGGCGAATTACTTCGACGGGTAATTCGATGTTTCTAAAATACAGTTTTGCACGCCGTTATCGCTCCGTAGTATGGTCGTAGATACGTTGGAACGATTCGAGGAAAGACGCCTTTAAACCGATTAAACATATGACCTAATTTTTACTAGCTTTTACATTTCTTTGTCTAAACAGTAAACATTGGGAGTTATTTAACGTGATATAGGAATTTAAAACGACTTGAAGTTGAATGAACACTGTGTTCCAGGCGTGTTATCGTAATATTCTACTTGAGGTTACATCCTATTTGAAGGGATACGATGTCAGGGATTCTCAAAAGTCTTCCATACGAAACTTTAATATAAAAGAAATAATTACGACTTTCCGGTGATAGCAGGAAAATATTTTCGTACAAATTTTATTTAATTTTGTTTCAACTCTCAACTGTTTTAATTTGGTGCATAAGTTGTAAAACAACGGCATAGTATTCACTATTTTAAATTTCGTAATATTTTCAAAGAATTTTAAACTATAATGTCGGTGTTCACTTTAGACAAAATGTCGCAAAACTTGCAAGAATTCCCGTATAAATCGATCACAATATTTACGACGGTATTCGATTATTTTTCTTCTTTACTGCACACAGCGAGCAAAGCATTCCATCAATTCCAGAAGGGGTTTGTGCTTCGAAACGGGCCCTTAGACAATTTTCTGCAAGACCGGATAAATATAACGCATCCCCCAGAGAGGATTTCTAACGGTCTCGACGTTCTTTTGCCCTTTCACGCCGACAAATAACGCGTAACGAACAGAAATAACATTTAGGGTACTAACAAAAGCCGACATGATTAGAACCGAGGCTCTCTACATGGGTTGGTTGTCGTATTACACTTCGTGTTGCTTAGATGTTTTCGTGTTTAGCCATGGGAGAAAATTCCAAGGAAATAATAAAAACTAGGAACTTTATTAGATATTATTTTTATGGATAATCTCGTGCAAACTTAAATAAATGTACAATTAATTGCAGACGAAGTAATACTTGAATTAATTAGAATGGGATTGTTAGGTAGTGATAAATCGTATTAAATCATTGCAAATTCATAATTGAAAGTTGAATCTGGAGGAAAACTAAATCGACATACAAGAAAGTAAACCGGTAGAAGGTGTGTACATGAGGAGAATGAAAGTAACGAGTTCTTCGAAAAGTACATAGAAGCAGATGCGGGGAAGGAACAAATAAACATCAACATCAAACACAGAATAAGTAAGAGGAGCTACAAGAAATTGAAGCATCATAAATCGAAGTAGAAGAACCAAGAGGAAGTTGAATCAAGCACCGTTTCTCCTCATTACAAACACCATCCGACTTTTTCCCCGTTAATAGTTTTAATAACGATTTTTCTAATACAGTTTTCGAAGGAAACCAGGCGCAGTTTCCGGTCGTAACGAAATCGAGAAAAAAAGTCAGCAGTAGCAACAACGACCGGTAAATTCCAGGCACTTTTTAATATCTCCGAAGGCAAATAAATCTACAGCGAGCAATTAAATTTTACAGTTCATAACGTCCGGAAAAAATAGGCATTTGAAGTCACCGTTGATCCGCCGCTCTCCAACAAAAATACACATACATACATATTATTACAGATTATACACATTAGGAAGCGTTATTCATACGTATACCGAAACACGTACGTCACGTACACAAAAGCAAAGAACAAAGGCGGTCGTGATCAAAAACGACGAAGTTTGGTAATAAAATAATTGCTTTTCGTTTAATTCGACCGGCAATCGCCAGCCAGACGATGATAGACTGCTTTTTACTGCTGTAATTTTTTTTTATTATTAATCACATCCAGGAGAATATCAAGTTTTAAAGTATTAGGATTGAGTTCAGAAAAAGTGGAGGAAATAAAGAAGGTAGAAGCCATGAAAAAGAAAAAGAAACGGAAGTGTAAATTCAGAAGATATAAAAACTATCAAGTTGCAGAATGTAGAAGAAATTAAAGAAGAAAGCAAACATTCAGAGAGCGTCCAGAAGGAAGTGAAGGAAATCAGAAAGTTAGAAGGCATAGAAGAAGTGGAAGTATTACGAATCAGAAACACATACAACGTAAAATCGACAGAAAAAGTAGAAGAATCGGTAGAAGTAAAGGCCTTTGAAGAAACTGATGGAGTTTGATGAAGCGATTTTGCCAATTTTACTTGGCACCTTAGTATTAAAATAGTGTTCAGAAAATATAAAAGTAACAAAAATAGTCAAAAGTACTGAAGAAAGTATAATAACTTGCCATCTTAGGAGGTAAAAATAGTTATAAGAGTAGGTAGCAGCATCGGATTTTAAAGGTACTAGTGATCTAGAAGAAGTGCAAGTAATGGAAATGGGAAATATTGTGATAGGTAAAATCTATTGAAAAAAAAACAAATAATACAAGCGTTGGAAGCAGAAAATGTAAAAATTGTAGAATAAGCAAAAGATGAATCGGTTGTAAGTATAGAGTTTTGATGAAACTAACGCAGTAGAAGCCGCAGAAGTATCAGCAATTGTAGTTGCATAAAATAGACGTTAGAGTAATGACTAGAAGAAGCAAAAACAAGTAAGAAAGGATGAAGATACTGAGGCCCTTAGAAGATATGAAGTTATATAATAAGCTGACGAATCAATAGAAGTACAAGGTTTTGAAGATCTGATGAAATAGAATAGTCAGGATGGAAGAATATCTTCAATAGAAGATATCGAGAAAATTAGATTATGGTGGCGTTTAGAAGAAGAGTAAGAAATAAAGAAAGTGGAGGGTATAGAAGAAATAGAGGTGTTGGAGGGAACAACAGAAGATAGAATAAGAAGAGGGATTTGATGAAGTAGAAGATCCTCAGCACGTTAAGATCACTTACAGTAAATGTAGAATGAAGAAAGTGAGAGACACTGAAAAATATGAGAGAAAAATAGATTTTAAGGAAGCAGAAATGGAAGATGCAAAAGCAAGAGGATAAGTTATAAAATAATAGGAAGAAATAAAACATTTTGAAGAACCTCGTGAAATATCAAAGGTAGAAGTTATGGTAGCGTCAAGAACAAATAGAAGAAATAAAGAAGGTAGAAGATACGGACACAAGAAATAAAAGTATTTGGAGCAGAAGATGTAAAAACTATAGAATAAGTAAGGGAGAATCGATAAAGGTAAGTATATTATGAAGAAACTGTAGCAATAGCAGATGCAAAAATATAAAAAATTGGAGACGTGAAAGGAATAACGTCGAGAAGAAGTGGACGAAGGGTGCAGGTGTAAAGCAGGCATGGGCAACCTTTTTTGGTAGAAGTTTTATGCTGTGAGTAATCTTGAAAATATACATTTTTGTAGTATCCTTATGATTCATTATGAATTAAGTTTAGACGGGCCGTGCTAATATGCAAGGAAAGAATTCAGTAGCGGGCCGGACAAACCTTACTCGAGGGTCGCATGTGGCCCGCGGGCCGGATGTTGCCCATACCTGGTGTAAAGGATGTAAAAGTTGTATAAGCGGAAAGACGGTCGGTGTAAGCAGAATAATCGATGAAAGAGAAGAGGTAAAAGTATAAGAAACTGAAGACGAAAAAACGGGAAAGCATTCGGCTAGGGTCCAGAAGAAGCTGATGAAGTAGGATAGCTGAAAATATAAAAATAGCGTAAAATGAATACCTACTCTTCAGAAGAAAGGAAGACATGCAAGCTATACGATAAGTAGTAGAATAGTCGATGTAGGTTTGGGATTCTGAAGAAACTGATAAGAAATATAAGGAATTGTAGATGCAAAAGGCGAGAATTCAAGTTATGTACAGAAGAAATCAAATAAATAGAGGAAGTTGAGGGTACAATGTAAATATCAAGAATCACTTTGTACAAGAGAGAAAATCGCGGGAAGATAAGAAGTGTTAAAAGGCAGAAGTAAAAAACGTAAGAACAATAGAAGAAGTATATAAGAAAGTCGGCGGAATTATAAGATTTTCTAGAAACGTGTAGTAAAGGGCGTGGAAGTTTAAGAAATTATAGAAGTAGAAGAAGTGGGAGTAAAGGGTAAAAGAAAACTTGAACTTTGGAGCCTTTTTTCTCGTCGCTTTTAAATCGAGAAGTTAAGGAGGAAAGAAACAGTTTTGTTCATATAGCGTTGATTCTCATCTTCCACTGTGTACACCATGAACCATGGTCGCATGGAATCATCATACTAATCAAATCTTGAGTAATAAATTTTGATGAAGAAAGAAGATTAACGAGCGGGGGTTGGGAGGAAATAGGAGAAGGGGAAGACATGGGGCGTATGCAGGAAGTAACGCATAATAGGAAAGAATGGAAACAATGTGTAAAGAAGAGCGGTATTCCAAATCCGACGCCCTAGATGGGCAGAACGATAAGGTTAAAGAAGAAGATGAAGTTAAACGAAGCTGAGTATATCAAGCAAGATTTAAATATAGGAGAATTTATCGACAACGAGTTAGAAATGGGAAAAGTGTATCACGAAGGATTTGGAAATAGTTAAAGTTCAGGGATAAGAAAATTTAGCAGTGAGGAAAAGGAGGAATCATTGTCTTTTGTAACAGCGTATTGAAGACATTATTAGCAAAAATAAATCCATTTATCAGGTTAATATGTCTTGAAGAGACAAAAAATGCAATGACAAAAACTGAATCACGATGAACCTTATTAAAGACTCTGTTGAAATCATGATGGGACCAAATGTTAGTGTATGGGGATACGGAGTGTCAGGTCGATGCAAAAGTTCGTCCCACTTTTTTGACAAAAATTAAAGATAAATTTTATTTATCATTCGATGACCTTTCTCCATCTCTCCACTAGCTGTATAATGCCATGCTCGTAGAAGTTCTGAGGTTTCTGGCTAAAGAACTGATCCACCTCTTCCAACGAAGTTAAAGTTTTCCTATCTAAGCTGTTTTTGGAGTGATCTAAAGAAATGGGTAGTTGGAGGATACAAGGTCGGATGAGTAGGGTGGATGAACCAATATATTCCAGTGAAGTTGTAAAAGTTTGTGTCGGGTGGTCAAAGACGCATGTAGTCTAGCCTTATCTTGATGAAATGCCCGTTCAGTTGGCTAATTCAGGCCTCTTCTGGTCAATTGCTCGCTTTGGACTCACTTAATTGAAGAAATTCGGACTGCCAAATTTTTCATGGTTAACTCATAGGGCACCCATACATCCACTTTATTAACCGTTTCAAGTTAGTGTGATCGCTTTGACACTGTTGACTTGTTGATTCCAAGAATTTCTATGATTGCTCGAGTTGCCAATATTTCGTTGACATCAATCGGTCCTCCAGAACATGGTGCATCATTCAGATTAAAATTCTTGTATCTTCTTTTGCGTCTGTCTTTTATTCTGCCATTTTTACAACTTTTGCATCAATCCAATACATAGGAGCATTTTTATTCCTTTATAAAAATTTTTATCGTTATGGACGTCCAAAAGGGTGCCACTATTTCTACGTTAATATTTTGTACCGAAAAACTTGTTCAGTATTCATTTGATATGTGATTCCATCGAAACATGATAAACAATCATGCTTCGAAAATTCAAATTTAGTTAATGAGACGTTCGCGTCGCTCCAAACTTCAAGTGGAACACGCGACGCGGTGCCTTTTACGAATTCTATAGAAAAATACCGTCGGTTTTACATACATAACAAAATCATCGATACTCATCCACGCACACATACCGCGCGCTATGCAATCCCATTTAAAACGACACGCACGCACGCACACATACGCACGCATGGAGAAGACGCACCGACAAAAACCAACCGTGCGACTCAATCAATTAAAAATTAATTTCCGCGCGCGATTCGCCTTGATCTACGCGTGTCAATATAGCCGCGTGCTAATTCATTTTCCATGTAAGCCGGTAATGTAATATCGTTGTTATCCCGTAACATTTTTAAGATGACGATAAACAAATAAATAGAGGCGCTGATCGGCCGCCGCGATCTTATCTTCGGATCGGATCTACGCTACGCTCGATGACCGATCGTCGTCGTCAGCGTCATCGTCGGCGTTTCGAGGCTTCACGAATTCGTTCGTTGCGTTAGCGTAGACGCGCTGTACGGCTGATGGTTGTCGTGCTGTAAACGCGGCCGTCTTTGATCTCGCGGTTACATTCCTCATGATCCTGCCACTTATACAGTCGTACCAGTCTAATAAAGTCGTGCTTGTGTGCGTAGATTCGAAGATGGAGATTGAATGATGAATTTTAAATTCTACGCATAACAAAGAAGATAAAAAGTCTAGTAATTTTTAGGGAATTTTAAAGCACAACCGTCCTTGAATTTACGCGAATTTCCGTTTCACGTGGATTCTTTTAAGCGAATGAAAATGACATCAATAGGGTCTATAAACACAAACGAAAAATATTGGAAATATTTAGAAGCCAGTATAAGCTCTAGATATACGAGGGTAGATTGACAAGTTTCCGGAATCGTTGCTAGGGGGATTCCTATTTTTCCAAATATTTTATGGCGTTGTGTTGGCAACTTTTTCATATCAATTGACTGCAAATGTTAAATCGATCTGTCAAGGAGTCTGGTTTTGACAAGCATTTAAATCCTAAGTACCTTTTTGCGTTTTCAATTCTGAATAAAAACGCAGTTCGAGCCGTCATCAGATTCTTCTACTTGGAAGGAAAAACCGCAACGGAAATCAAATCAAGGTTAGATGCCATTCTTGAGGATTCATCACCTTCATTCCCCGCTGGATATTTTTGGGTTTCGGAATTTAAGCGTCCCCGCACGCTTCCAAGCCACGTTCAGGATGTCCGAAAACCACGAGAGATATTCTGGAAGAATCCATGACATGATTTTGGCAGATCGACGAATAATAGTGCGTGAAAATGAGGAAGCCGTGGGAGCATCTCTAATGAACGAGTAGTTCGTATTTCACATAATGAATTGCTGTCTGCAAGATGGGTGCCACATTTGCTCAATTCGGAGAGAAAAGACGCATTCGAGCTGGAACCTCAGCCGATTGATTGGAACTGTTTATGAGGAATCCAGGCGAGGATTTCAAGACACGATTCGTGATCATGGATGAGACCTGTATTCATCACCACACACCAAAAACACGAATCGGTACCGAAGAAGGCAAAGACCATACAGTCGGCTGGGAAAGGTGATGGCATCGATTTTTTGGGACGCCAAAACAATTCTGCCAGCTGGCTATCTTGGGAGAGACAAAACTGTTACCGGCCAATATTACACAACACCTTTGAACAAATTGAAACCAGCAATTCAGATAAAACGCCCTGGAATGGTTAAGAAGCAAGTGTTGTTTCACTACGACAATGCGCCCGCTCATTCAAATGCAATCGTTGCAAATGCAAAAATTGACAAAATTGAAGTTCGAAATCCGTCCTCATCTGCTGTATTCGCCTGATTTGGTTCTGTCAGACTTCCACCTGTTCTTAAAACTCCAAACAGTTCTGGGTGGAAGGAGATTTTGGTTCAATGAAGAAGCGATAGAGGCTGTTGATGATTATTTTGGGAAACTTGACGAAAGTTTCCGGGAGAGAATCGAGTAGCTAGAGAAACGTTGAACCAAGTATGTTGAGCTTCAAGGAGATTATATTGAAAAATATTCCGTATTACAGTCCGCTTTGGTAATAGGGCCGGCTATGAGTGGTGAGGATAGTATTTTTCCTGGAATTCCCACTACTGAGGCGCTTTCACGCCGTCTAAATTCACTTCGCCCTAAATTGAATTTGAAGCAGCGAAATTATACGCTATTTCATTGAGCTAGCGTTGATGGAGAGGAATGTGGTGAGTCAGTAGTGGGGATAGTGCTCGAGCGAGAATGAGGGCAAGCGGCCCTATTGATAGAAGCCCTATTACCAGAGCGGGCTGTATTTTGTTTTCATTGTCATTCCAAAAACTCCTCAAGCTACCCTCGTACATATTTATTTCATATAGTTTAACAAAAGAAAAGTATGACACTTTAGAAAACAAAAGTAAATTTTATTCGTTGTCATCATCGTTGCTGTAATTTAAAACAATCAACCTTTTCTTTTTACTTGCTACAAACTCATCTTACATTTACTTCGTCGCTCGATATATTTACATATTTGGTTCAGTTCAACTCCATTTTCATTATTAATGAAACTTTTTGCGGACGATTTTTTATCAAAATTTTCTTTTACTATGTTTTCATTAATTTGCTGATATTTGTTGCCACATTTAATTCAATTTCTTCGAAATTGGAAGGTTCGTTGAATGTTGGGATCAATGTCTATAATGGCATTTTCCATTTTTTGGCTAATTCAAGAGCCTTACAAAGATTTTCTGTAGCGAATGAATGTGGTGCTTCGTAGTCTCGTGTACATTCGTCATTAGGTGTCACACTCGTTTTCATTGTCAAAGCCTTCCTTTTTAAACCCTTTTGATGAAGCAATAACCCTGAATATTCCTTCTTCAATTGTCGGAAAAGTATTGCCTGGTGCAACTACTTGTGGTTATATTGCTTTCCAACAAGCATGTAGAGTTGCTAACTTCGATATGTCTTTTCTGGAACAATTTTTGACGATTCACCCAGGATTTCCTTATGCTTTTCAAGCCGGCAAATCATCCAGGTTATTCTCAGTACTTTTGTACTTTGGGTAGTGGCAGTAGTTGGATGGGGAGAACATTATCATTACAGCTTGATATACCAAGGAAGACGACTATTTTTGTTCATAATCCACGTAAAACACGCAATGGACCAAAACAATGCATTTAAAGACACGAACAATTTCGCTCGTATCTTCAGTGACAATCTGACTTGATTCACTATTGTTCTTCAAGCTTTTGCATTACCTCCTTCAACATTTTGATGAACGATCAAAGGTCGGTATAGAGTGAATAGGGACAAGTTCTGTTACCAACTAAAAGTTTAAATATGCTAGAGGACAAGGAAGGAAAAAACCGGGAAAATTTATGTCCATAAATTTTGAGATATGTACAACTGTCGACGTCGCAGCGACGACAGTTTTACTGCGGCCCGTTTCATATGGATATCGCATCACTTTGTCACTTCACTATGTTCATATCATTGCTTGCAAGTGATTGAAAGCCAAAGTTTTTTGAGGAAAAATCATACTTTAAAAACAGTAAGATAGCAATTTTCATTATTCCTCCATCATCGTTTCCCTTTTTTAATTTTCGTCACAACCTGTCAGTGCATTGATGAGGCTTCTCTTTCCAAAGGTGCTATCCAACCTGTACATATACATCGTCGGTTTCCATTATATTACAACGTAATTATATGAGTTAAAATAGAAATTAATTAATCAAACTTGACTGCATCGGCTTTGTAAAGTCATTCATTAACGTTTAATTAAGAGAAATTTAATTTAATTTCGTATCGTACGTTCCTAATCGCGTAGATCCGGCACTTGCGAAAAGAGAGATTTCGATACTGAACACTTTATTTACAGAACTAATTGCAATAAATACCACCACAATATTTTCCAAATTAATTATCGTCGACGATTTACACCTTACATGGTGGAAACAGACAGGATTGGATAAGCTGCTTATATCCTCAAACCGCATCAAATTCTGTACATTATTAGTTAAATTGCTCAAAACAAGTTTATGCGGTTTCAATAACTATGAAAGCCGATTTGGTGTTTCATACGAAAGCTGCTCCCTTTTCGCTGATCCTAATAAAGTAATAGATACACAATAATAGTAACAAAATATATTTCTTTATAATTTCTTAAATATTCGGCTTTGGAGTCAATGCATTTTTGCATCCATAAAAACCACTCTTCAAAACATTTATTTTCTGTCGTATCATCATCATCATCATGCAGCCGTTCATTCCTATGAATAATTTCGTCGCTGGGGTGGCTGACACCTATTTTTCCTATCTTATAAGTTATGTGTTTTCGCTGCGTCTGTCACTCTTCTTCGATGCAAATAACGAACTGGACAATAAGGTGCAAGACTAGGAAGGAATGGTCCTTTCCTTGTACTTTTCCTTCTGATTTTTCAGTTCGTTATTTTGATCGCCTTCATCTCCTTCTCGCGTCATTCCACCAAATTTTTCTCGGTTTTCCGCTACACCATGGTTCTAAATGGTTTCCACACTGTTATGCGTCTTATTACTTCTGTTGCTTTTCTATGCATTTTATTTTCCATCCATTCTAGGGGTTTAGTTTTCATGTGTCATATCCTCGTATAAACCTCGATTTCTTGGTTTCTCTTCGTCAAATATTTAACGTGCTTTCACACAACTTTTGTGATTGACCGACGAATCAATGCAAGAAAGCGTAGTGTTTCTTTCTCCTTGAGAGGATTGCTGTTTTGGAGCATCGTTTGGCCGCAGGAACGAACCGGTCACCGATAAGATCGACCAGCTGTGACGTTTAGAGAAACTCTAATTCGACAGGAAGGAGTTTCCAATTCTGAACTTTTTCGTTCAACGATCAACGACCTTGGAGATTTGGTGGCGTATATGTACTTTGTTTTGGCGCGAGTGCGCAGTGCGCAGACGTCTAACTTTGTTAGTATTCTGAAAGTTACGATCGATCATTTCTACTGTTATCCGCCTTTGTTACTTTAGTGAGTTCATGTAAATGTTCCTTTTCTTACCTCCAGCTTTGTAAAAATTTATGTAAACTTTGAGCTTCGTCACTTTTCGAATTCGAGATAACCTCCGAGTAGAAACACACTTGTTTATTTTCAAATCTTTGGCCGGTTGTAATTGCCCACTCCTTTTTCCTTCAATTTCTTTATTGTAAGTATTCTTCGAAGGATTTTGTCATATATATTTAAATTCTTGTATTCGTTATCCAAATTCTTGTACTCAGAAGTTACGTTTCTTGTTTTACTCCAATTTTTTGAATGCTTAAACTTCATTTCCTTTATATATTCCTATATACATATATATATATATATATATATAATACCCTTGCCACATCTTCACACACACAGATTCAGATACGTATTTCGGCTACTAAGTTTCCATCCTCAGTGGAAAACTGGGGGAATTCAGTTACCGAAATACGTATCTGGATTTATTTCTGAAAGGTGTGGTTAGAGTAATTTTATTTATTTTTTATATATTATTTTAACTACAGTCTCCTTATTCTTATTTGTTTCATTTCCTTTATTTAGCAAATTTGTACTTTATCAAGTTTTCCGACTTTCGCGTAGTTTCATTTTTTATTTCGATTTTTTGTGTGTTTCACTTCCTTGCTTGCCAAATTCGTTCGGAATTTCGGTGAAATTGCGTGGTCTGTTTGACGTACTTTCACGCTGCCATCTAATTCATGTACGTGACGAAGTAGAAACGCTAAAATCACCCCTATTTTTTCTGTAACATAAGCTTCGTTTTGGTGGCAGAAATTCAGGGAAAGGGAAGACTTCGTCCACCAAATTACACTTTATTGTCAAAAAGTGAATTATTAATATTTCTCCTTCTAACTACTATGAAGTTGTCCGTTATACGTTACATGTAATCATTAACTTATTAAACCTTTATTTAGTCAATTGGAACCACCAGATTAAAAGAGTGTAATAGATTTCACCAATCATTAATTCGTTTCACATAGCTTTGACTTCATTTTTCTGTATCACACTGTATATATGCCCTTGTAATTTCCCGTAGCATTTAAATATAAAACGAGTTTAATCTACTACAGGAACCTTTTAGGCTTTTCTGCTTAGGCTTTTAATTCTCCGATTTTATTTCTCGTAATTACGTACATTGTCTCCGGAGGCGAGCCTAACTAACTGTACAGGAAGTTTTACGCTAGCCGGATACGGTTTGCTTATTCCGGAATAATTATAATCAGAAACTCAAAGGCCGTGCGCGTTTATAAATCGCGCTCGTTTTGAATTAAGCGCAATTTACCGTTTTGTGGATATTAATTAAAATGTGTTCCTTATCGAGGGAATTATTTCGACGAACAAATAAATTGAAATTCCCCCTTTTAAGAATCCGGATGATGCAAAATCGGAATAATTTCGGTGCAAAACAATGTTGGTTGGGGCTACCTTGAAGATATAAGCGAACTGGTTTCCGAAACGTGGTATACACCCCGTTTACCTGGGGATGCAAATGATTATTTTGGAATACCCAAACTACCCAAACTGTTGCTTCGATTCAGACGTATTTTTGGTAGAGATCGTGATACTTAAATCTCGCTAAACATATTGACCTAATGTTACTAACGTTTACATTCCTTTGTTTAAACTGTAAACATACGCTTTTATTTTCCTCTCTAGGCGCATGTTAAAATAATTTTCTTCCGAAACTTTAAAAATTCTTCTTGACTTTCCTGTGCTAGTGGAAAAGTATTCTCTCTTACTAATTTGGCTTTATTTGTTATGAAGTTTCTCCTGCTTTAATTCCACAAGTTGTGAATAGCGTTATATGTACATACAAAAACAATGTTCGACAGCAATCGAGGTAAGACTCGTAAATTCTAAATATAGATCAATGTCACTCGGAAACGCGCCAGGAAGTGATAATCAGGATTTCTCCGCAAAATCGAACCTAACATTTCCGTTACTTATTGACCTGTATAATCAATTAGTTGATTTAACGTGCCTTCCAGCGTTCATATTATTATTATCTATTGTTCCAATGACAGAGAGGTATCCTGTAAACTCCTAATGGAATCGGAGAAAACGGCGTAATGTTGCGCAATAAGTTGTACATCTGTTACAACTTGGGAATTCTCAAATTGTTCTTGACTTTCTTTAATCGCGTTCACATCTTGCGGCTTTAAAGTTAAAACTACGTTTTCCACTTTGTTGACGTCCTTTCTATAATATAATACTGCATCACCACGTTCCCCATCTCGTTATAACAAGCTGCGGTGGTATCGGAATTCCTGGACACAACTTGTAGAATTTCCGAATTCACTTAGGAGACCTCAGAGAAACTTTTTTGTTTATTTATTTATAAATTTATTATTATTATTAATTAATGGATGAATTGCTGGTTAAAGCGGTTTAACAGTTACGGCTACAAGATACACAACATTCAGTAATCATGTTATATAGATGATATTAGGAAAACGTGTTTTCGGAACCCTACTGCGTAGTTCCTTGCATGCTTGCACGATGGTTATGGATTGGAACGGTATTTTTGGTGCAGTAATCCTAGGAATTCTAGTACTGCATGGGCGGTACCACACGGAAAGTCCATTTGTTTCATCAATTGTGAATCAGAGTATTATTTTACGTTTTAATTCAGAGTTTAAATTTGCTTTTACCATTCTTTATGCGCGCTAAATAATATCGGGTAGGTAACTTCCAAACGGGTACGCATGTCTTCTAAAACATTTCAAAATGTTCGTTGCCAACTACATGTTGGGAAATATTACACAAGAAAATATGAAATTTTATAAAAACTTCGAACATGGTAAACTGCCTTCTCTCTTTTGTTTATGTTTTGCTCTGTTTCTAAGGACACGCCGCTTACTTACATGACTACTCTACAGTTCCACATTGCAGGAAATACTGTAGACGCGACGAATACCCAGCTACAACTAGAATAGAAAGCTACGTACCGACAGCATATATTCTGCACGGCGCTATCCGCGACTCCGCACGGGCGAGTCACAGATGGGATTGAATCGATTTTGACCAATTCTCGTTATAAACGAACGAGTGACATTAGCATCCTCAAATTCCTGAAACGCTGCAAGCTACATGCATATAATTTGCCAAACGAATTCACAGCGCAATATTACCACCAACGTTAAACGAAAAGGGAAAACAAATGGAAACGAAGGAGAAGGCACAACGACAAAAATTACTATCATACGCTGGTATTAAAAATGTAAACCAGATAAGATCTCCCGAGAAGAAATAAGGACAGAAGAAAAAAAAAACAAAAAAATAACGAAGCGGTACCGGGAAGCAGCGCAACGATTCTCTTTTTAAAATTTCGCAAGCCCGTTTATTCCTTTTGATGATGATGATGGCGTAAACATTTTTCTTTCCGCTCCTCGCCTTTTGATGGTGCCCACTAAAACAGACAATTTACACATTACACGTTTTCCCAGTACACTTAAAAACATAAACAACCGCATCCATCCTGCGTTTTAATGGGGCCGTTCCGACGCCGGAGAGAGATGGCCGAGAAACGGACCGAGATTCTATTTCGGGAGCGCGCGCTCGTCCATCAATTAGCTAAAGCGTACGCTCTCTGTATGGACGATCCGAGATTATACAGGATGAAGCAGAAGGAAAGTGAAGAGATATTTGATAGTGAGGAAATAAGGAAAAAATTAATATTTCGTCGGCAAGTTGGAAATTATGAAAGAGATGGGGCGTTTGAAGAAAAGAAAATCAGAAGAAAAAGCAAAGGAGGAAGGTGATAGGGACTAAAATGAAAAGAAGGAATCTTGGTCAATAAGGAAATTAATTTAAACAAGTGATGATTGGAATAATCATTTGTGGATAGGGGGAAGGAAACTAAGAAGGAAGGTTTTCGTTGAGGAGCTGCTGACTTTGATTGAACAATTGAATTCTCCATATCGCCTTCTAATATTTTACCAGAACACGAGAAATGCGCTTGATTTGGAAATCTTCAACTTTTCTCCTACACATTAACTCCAAAAAGCAAGAAATCAGAATTCAAGAAACGTTTTCAGTCGTTCCAAGGCCGTTCCCTGACAGTTTTCGTCTCTCCTTTAAAAGCACTTTCATCCTCATTGCATTGAAAATCAAATACTTCTGTTGTCCTTTAAACAGGCGCGATCATTCCATCCTTGGTACCGTCTGAAACAGATTCTTCTAAATGCTCTTTCGAGATAATGATATCTCTTCGCTGTCGACTAGATCTTTTGTTCGATATCGAAAGTAATTGCAGCAGAAATTTCTGCAAAGAAAGACCCTATTGGTGAAAACTTCTTCTCTATTTACGCGTTCAATCTAGTTCAAAGGTTTACGATTTATATTCCAAAGTGGAATAAGGTTTATATTCGTTTATTATCCTGGAATGAGCTGAATTTTCCTTAAAAATTTTAAGGTTTTGGTTTTTTTTTATAGTCAGCTACAGCCTTTACAGCTCCGAGAAGCATCATCCTCCCAAGGAGACGTTTCCATAATTCAGTTGGTCGGTCAGTTTCAACACTTAATTTGATTCAAATTACCGAATTCAGCGATACAATTCCGAGCGAAGTTTCGGAAGGTAGGGTGTGACCGCTAAGCTTAGACCGAACGATCTACTCGCCATGACGATTAAATAAAAGTGGTGCAATACAGACAGTTTCGTGTGATTTTATTGGCCAAACATAGGTCACGCGAAACGTATAAGAACGAGCAAAGTATGCGATATTTGACAAACTACGAAAAGGAATTTAGAATTTAGAAATAAAGTGTCGAAATTTAAAAACCAAGTAGCCAAAACATCAAATTTAGACTGTAACAAATTATTTGGAAAAAAATCGAATCTTTTTCGGAAATTGTCAAAGACATGTCATTTGTTTTTTTTTAATTCTATTAAATGGTTGGAAATTACTTTTTGGCAACTATGTATTTCCGTTACCTTTTTAAGCGGGAAGAATTTGATGCTGGTGGTGAGGTGGAAGACAACAACAAACAACAACAGCAATGTTTTCGCGCGTTCATCGTGCGATGTTCATTGTGCATTGTTAGTTGTGTGGTGTTCACCTTGGGCACTAGCCGGATTCGCTAGTGATACTGAATTCCCCAGTTTTCCACTGAGAATGGCAACTTAGTTGCCGAAATACGTATCTGGACTTTTCAGAAAGGTGTGGTAAGGGTAATTTTATTTATTTTATACTACATTTTAATAATTCTGCTGCTTTTTGCATATAGGCTGCTGCATCAGTAACAAGTATTAATACTTTACTTGATTGAAGGTCCACGTTTTTTAATTCACTTATTACAATGTTCGCTATACTACGTGCTGTTGTTCGCTCTATGCGCTTACTTGCTATTAAAAATGGGCGCCCACAAAGAGTTTTATTTAAAACACGTGCAAGTGCATTTACTACTTCATTTCCACGAAAATCTGACGTTTCATCAACTCTTATCTATAGGTTCTGATTATGTAAATCATGTTTAATATTTTGCATAACATTGTTATATACTTATGAAAGATACTTTTTCCTCACATAACTCTCATGTGGTAAGTTCTTCTGGGGCATGTACTTCTGAAGAGTCCCTAAACGCTAAACTGCATGCGCAAAACAAGAAATCATAAATCAAATATAAATTCTGCATTAGGCGTAGGAGATCCTAAAGCCCTACTTTTTGATGCCTTTGGGAATTGTCACAGCGTCCTGTATTTGTTACTTTTGGCCTCTCGTTTCAACTTTTGCCGTAGATGGCGTAGGTTTCTGATACATCTGCTTGTATCGTTCAGTTGAACAGGTGGTTTTCCCCGAAGAAGTTATTCCACTTTCGCCTTAAAGTCTCGTTGATCGAGGATATACACGGAAATTCGATTCTAGGAAGTTTAATATTATTGTTGTGTGCATCTGGGTGTTATGCTTCCCCAATTCTGCTGTACGAACTACTGTCCACGTTGCATCCGCTTTTCCCTCAAACGCAGGTGAGTTTGTTCTTTTTGTTCGTATCCATGCCGTTATTTTTCTCTGTCACGTTGTTGTTGGGTGCTAGTAGAGTGCGACTTGAGCTAAGATTATTTAAGAACATCTAAGAAGAAACGCAGAAGTTGGAAGGCCTTGAGTTTGCGGTGTTCGCCTGGTTTCCGACATTTTTACCTCTAGTGCGAGACAACCCGCCATCTTTGACGTCTTTCGTCCCGATACCGATTACCACGTCGTCTGAAGGTTGACAACCGAAAGTACGTTACGATAAGTCCCGCCTTTATTTATATTTTTGACTCGTTGAGTTTTGGAAAAATTCCTTAGAATCCTTAGTTAATTTAGAGTTAGGAAATCGGGGATTTGTGTTGGAGTAAAAAGGGGTTTTCTTACTTGTGGAAACATTCAATTCTTTTAGTATTTTAAGGCGGGAGATCAGATTGGTTTTCGGGTAAAAAGGGTTTTCCTTACGTTTGCTATTTAATACTATACTTTGTTGAACGAAACATTTAATTCTTTTAGTAGTTTAAGTTACTTGTCACTTGCATATATCCTTGTTTTAATTACGTTCTGCTAAAGCTGTAAGGTGGCTGTAACGCCGCTGGAATTCCAACGGTTACCGAGAGTGTGTAAACCTTAGGTGACAAGCTAGCTTAATTGAATTTAACTTAATCGATACATCGATTCTCTCGCCTCAATTAATCTTTTTATTTCTTTCATGGTATTTTTAAATAGAGTTTTCAAGTAATTTTGCTGGTCGCTTCACGACGGTATAAAGATCCAGAACGTAGACGGTTCGGATAACCTCGTTTCACCTACTAAAGAAGCTGGAGGGTCTCTCTGACTCCAGACAGTTAGATGTGATCCAGTTCTACAATTGGGGAGTGGCGCCTTCGTATTAATAAATTCTCGAACTTTAACCTTCGCCATTTCCATTGGGCTAGCACGGCTTGAATTTCCAACCTTATCACCGACGAAGTGGGTTATTCGAACTCTAGTCAGAAGTTTTAGAAGCCAGTAACAGAATTTATATATTTTCGACATTCATTCGCACTTTTGAACATAAAACGACGGCAGCAGACAGTACAATATACCGCAGAACCGTCATATTTTAGTTCATCAAAGTTCTAAGTAGTTTTTCAAAGATGTTACCGCATTTCGGGAATCTGGAAGCGTTTAGAGTGAGTCGGTCAAAAAGTTTCCGATGGAAACTGTCACATAAATGTCGATTTTATCTCGTTTGCTTTAATATTCATTATACATCGGACAAATTTAAAAACCAGTTTTTAGGTCATCAATTCATCGATATCGCTTAATTTCTTAATAAACCGTTCGTAAAATTCGTCGAAGCCTAATCTCCAAACGGATCTATTCACGCTCGACCGCTTCGCACGATTTTATCGCAGCGGCGCAGCTAGCGTGCACGGCACTCTACGTACTTTTATCTTTGAAGCTGTTGTTTGCGGCCCGGCTTTCATTTGTTGGTCGACGTTGGCCGAACGCGTTTGGGCCCTCTCTCAGTCCGTATACCTGCTGCGACGACCGAAAAAGACGACGAGACAGAAAAGGGGTTCGTTCTCCGCGCTGCGTAAACAAATTCGTGCGTGCGTTGGTCGTGTTTTCTTTTAATTTCACGTCGCGTCGCTCGATGTTTCGCAAATCGAAACGTTCTTTAAAAATCGAAGGAGGAAAATCGATCAGGTTGAATTCGTGAAAACGTCGAACAGAGGAAAAATGTGGCGGTGGTTTCGCGAGCAACGAACGCGTTTGTTTTGATCGCTGGTCAAAGCCAAGGATATTCGCGGTGATTTTTCCCGACCTACATAAATGGGTCCGTTAATGTTGGAGGTTTGGATTTTTTCGAGCGTAGTCTTGAACGGATTCTTCGTACGAGGATTGTCGCAGTCGAGATGCGAGAAGATTTCGGTGCCCATGTGCCAGGGGATCGGATATAATACGACTTTGATGCCCAATTTTGTCGGGCACGAGAATCAAAGCGAAGCTGCTTCTGGGGTGAGTGTTTTAAGATAAGTAGGAAGTAGATGCGCTGGCTTGGAATGAAATGAATTCGCACAAAATCGAGGGCCTTGATATAAAAAAATACCTATTTAGATAACCGCGTTGTCAGCTTCAGTGGAAATAAAGGGAATGAAGCGTTATTTTTCAGTTTGAGTAACATCTGTGGCCTTTCCTTAACCTTCCTATACTCACGTCAAAATATAGAACACGTATCTATACTATATAAGTCGGTCTCACAGACCGTATGCGTGAGTATAGGAAGGTTAACTGAAGTATGGGGGTAAATTCTTATTTTATGTTTGTTTCAGTTTTCCTAAATTGGTATTGCAAAGATGAGAATCGTTTTTTATTTCCACCTTTATACTTAACAACAATTATTGATTTCACCGCGAACCGGAAGTAATCTACAATATTTCCAAATTTATTCGTTTTATGTGCGACGACTTCGTCACCGGCATCATCAACACGTTTCAAATTTCAATACTTAACTTTCTTCAAAACATCCTACCACGGGTGCTATCATATTTCACCTTATCTCGAACGTGTTCGACTCTGCGTTTTCTTCTTATCAACACCTGGATTTACACGAAATTTATTGTACCTGACGTTTTAAGAATGTCAGAGATAAAAGACAATAAATACGTCGAGACGTGTATGATGTTTCTTTTCGTCTTGCGTGAAGCCGAAAATACACACGTACGTACGTATTTACACTATACTTTTCTTGTAAATTTGGAATATCGATGGGTTTTTTCGTATTCGCGTCTCTCTACCACTTACATCCGTTTTTATCGCATTCAAGGCCCTAGAACGATAAAGATAGAACGCGCGCGCTTGCTTAATATCTTTTACGTCGAACACCTGTTTGTAAACAAGAAATGTACTTACGCGCGAGCGTGTAGGTGTCGGTGTCCTTTGTGCTATTGTGGAATTGTATAAAATGCCGGAGAATGTTATTTACATTTGAGAAAATATTCTGTTGCATTTAATAAGAAAGATACCTAGATATTTTTGTGTTGGAAAGGAGGGGTGAGGTGTGGGGACGAGTACTAGTAACTAAAGTGCGCTTAGTACTCGAATGAAAAAAAAATGCAGGACGATGATTTCTGTGATAGCTTCCATAACAAGATTCCCAAAAAAAGAATTTTGTGTGTTATTCTATTTTACAATCGATGTTTAATTCAAAACTCAAAAGTTACAATGAATTTAAAATTATTCAAATTAAATGTTCAAACTGCATACCATTTACGCCTTGACAATGACCAAGGCGATGTTCAAATTCGTTGATGACGTTATATAATACTCGGGGATCGGGAGATCTTGTTGGCCATTCGATTGCCCCTCACCTACCGATGCATTTATTTGGTAAAATAAAGATAATTACGAACAGTTCGGGAATAATGTGGCGATGCACCATCGTGCTGAAACCATAAGGCGCTATCCGGCAAGAGGGGATGTTCTGCATTTGGATGGAGAGTAACAATTGCGGGTATTATGTCAGGCTGCAGTAATAGTAAATAATTTTCGCTGTTTAATGTACCTTCGACAAAAAAGACGGGTTTATAACCGAATTACCGATAATCCCTGCCCATATGTTGATTTTTTGTCGGAATTGTGTGTATCTGTCCACCATCCAGTGTGGATTTTCAGGTGCCCCGTATCTACAGTTTTTCCTATTGATAGATCCGTTTAGGCAGAAGGTAGCTTCGTCGTAGACAATTATGCGGTTTAAAAATTCCAGGTTGTTATTACATCGGACGCTTGGAACTTCAATTCAAAACTTAGGGTCAGCGGGGAAGAACCGCCCTGCACCCTCCTATCTCAGGGGAAAGGCTGCTGCAGTCTTGCAACCTTGGGGATTGCTGGGCAAGCTAAATAGGGGGATTTATCGCTTTAAAAACGGGAGAATTTGTTTTCAACTTACTTATAATTTTTGTCGTCTCTTGTAGAGGGATTTGATGGTCGTCGAGAGACCTAAGGACCTTGCCTTGGCCGATAGTGAAAAAATCTGTTGGACGACGGATCTTTATTCGGGGAAGGGGTCGATCTTGGGGATCGATGACCATCTGAACTGTGGGATGATCGCTGGCGCGGGTATTACATCGGTCCGTCATTAAATTCAACTCTTCTGTCCAAATCATCCTCTTGAAGTTCTTGTACAATTTTGGATACCATTTGTTCTGTTTTAGACATTTTAAAACAGTAGAGCGACTAATTAGCTGCTGAAATGGGACTTTACGGCTTGATGAGGGTTTTCTTGAAACGTTAGTTAAACCTCCAATTGTTTCTCTTCTGAAACTGCCGTAAAGTGATCTCTTACGTGACCCAAGTCCTTAAATTTGTGTTTTATCTTACTGTTGATCGCGTAATAAGTCGATCAGGGTACTTATTATTCAACAATTTACACACTTGTTGTGCCCGGACTTTGTCTCCAAAACCAATCATCATTAAAGTTTCTATTTGGAGTTCCGCCGTTGAGTGAAGTAAGAAAACGTTTAATCTTCCTTCCAATCGAAGCAGTCGGTAACAAAATTTGCTGTTGATCTTTTAATCGCTGTAGGAGCATACCTATCTTCCATCGCTCTAACACTGGTGATACATCGATCATGTGACCGCATTATCTCAATTTTTCTACTAAATTCTACATACTCATCTTTTCTGGGGTTCTTATTTTCTATACTGTATTCAACTTCCAGCGCATTGAGATTTTTACCATTTGAACTCGTTTTTTAAGTTTTCCTTCAATTCGTCCCTATTTTTCTTTCAATCCGCATGGTTTCCTCCGTCAAATGTTAATGCGTTATCGTCTCCTTGATTTTCATATTCTTTAACTGTCTTTTCTGATAGTTGATAGTTTTCTTTGACGCTACCTCCGTAATTTCTTCCAGGTGGTCTTTCTCTATACTTCATCTTCTCATTTTTCATTTATTTCACCTTCTATTTTAATAAGTCAATTTACCATCGTAATATCTCTTCTAATTGGATCTTTTCTATTCTTCATTGCTCGTGTTCTTTTGTTACGTTTCTGCACTCGCAGTGCCCAAAGCATGGATAAACGAGCTTTCCTTTCTTTTCCCATTTTACACATCTTCTTTTTAAAGCTTTGTTTCTGATAGTTTTTGACCTGATGATATATCCACTATCGTGATTTCTTTAACCTTCCTATACTCACGTCAAAATGAAAGACGTATACTATACTATAGAAGTCGGTCTCACAGACCGTATGCGTGAGTATAGGAAGGTTAATACTCTTTTCCTTACTGATTCGAATTTTGGCGTCTTTGCTACGTTCGTGTTTCTCACACGTTCTATACTCTTCCATGTGACTAATTGATTATAATTTCTTTCTCGTTCATTTACTCCTCGGTCTCTTTTTTTCTCGCAGTTTTTTATCTCTCCCATCTTGTCATCTTTACGATACCATCATCATGTAGCACCGTTATCTTAGATTTTCTTCTAATCCACTGGGTCTTCGTAGTGAATTCGTCAGTTTTTGTTTGGTTATTATCCCGGTAGCACTCTCAATATTGTGAATCAACTATCTTCATTTTTTTTTGCTCATGCGACCTTCCTTGTTTTTGCGTCCTTGTCTTTCATGTCGTCTTGATACCATTTTGACTTTGTGGCATTCCCTCCTTCACCCATATGTTACTAATTATTTCTCTTTCCAAACATCTTCATTTATCTTTAAATTGCCAATTTTTTCTCTTATCTGGGTTTATATAATCGGCGATTTTTTGTTAGAAATGGTATTTTGGCCCGGATTTCCCTTAAGTTTCCTTTTAAGTTATCTAATGATTTGTATCCAAGCAATCAGGTGGGGCCTGAAACCCATCTCTTTCCATAGTGTCCCCGTTAAACTTTTATATTGCTTCTATTCTTTTTTCAGTTGCTTGTTCTGAGTCAATCTTTTCGATTTGTACTTCTTTTTGGATACTTGTGTCTATTATTTACAATTGCAATTTTTTTCCTTTCGCCCTATAAATGGTTTTTGGCGTTAGATACGGGGGCGAATCAAATATGAACCTGACTTTTGTTTTAGAACATTCATTGGTAAAAAAAAAAAAATTTTGAATACGCCTCATTTTTCTATATAATCTCCTCTTATCATTTTCCCATAGAATCGAAGTTTTTAATTCAATCAATTTAATTCATCATCAATGAATGAATCTGGTCGCGTGTGTAACCAATTGCGCACGAAACGTTTCTACACCTTCGTCGTCGTCAAAGTGATGACCTCCTAGTTCATCTTGGAGTGGTCCAAACATGTGGTAGTCACAGATCGCGACTGTAGGGCGGATGTTCCAGTGTTTTCCAATGAATGTTGTTCAATTTTTCTTGGATTAATGCAGCTATTTTCGCCTTTTTCGTCGATAAGCGAGTTTCACTTCATCAAGCAGTTGGCAGTAATACGCAGCATTAACTGTACGCCATTCAACGAGCAAGCCCGAGGAATCGTTGCAAAAACTTTCCCAGTAGAACGATGAGTCTTGGCTTTGCGCGGTGTTGCTCCTCCAGGTTTTCGCCATTGCCTGGTTAGACTCCGCGGTATAGTGATGGTGGAATAATGGTATTTTACGCCCTCCCGCGATAAAAATTTAATAACAATGCGTTGCTCAACAGACGTGTGCACCTCTTGCTCAGATATGATGCTGCTAACCGCCAATCTATTCTGGCGAGCCAAACCAATTTACTCCCCTCTACTTTACCTCTCCACCCCATATATATCAAAACGTCACGTTACTCACTTCACCTAGGGAGCGTTAATAAGAAAAGTCCGGTTAATATTTGATTCGCCCTCGTAATAAAGATTATTATTTCTTCGATTTCTATTTTTCCAAGTCTAGAGGGTAAACATTGATAAGATGTATCGATTCATTACCCATAATGCAATCGGTTATCCGAGACACGTGTTTCGTCGGAAATGTTAGGTAATAGCATAGTTAGCAGATTTTTTAAGGCTCCATTCCAATCATTCCCCTATTCTTATAAAACCGTACGTTAGCCTTTACTGTCAATTTTCCTCCATTCAACACTCGCTCACTCATCTTTGATGGAGTATATACGCTGACCACCGCCTAGCTCCAACAGAAAGTCGACGTAGACGGTAGACGTGCGATCGACATTTGTTTCGAGTGTTGATTTATTAAACGGTCGCAACGTAATAGACTGGAAACAGATGTACGCGCCCGGTAGTGTAAATAAGTTTCCTGTTTTGCTGGCGGCTCGCTACAAAGCGAGGCGAGCAATTGGCTCCTTTATTACCCGGTCGTTTGCATTCATTACGCTCGTCGCGGCAGCACCGGCACTACCTACCAGCCAACGTCGTCGTCGTTCTCGATGAAAAATAAACGCGAAAGACCGTAAGAACCGATCGCGTATTTATTATTGCTCGCTCGTTCGTTAGGTCGGTGCGTTCGTAGTAAAAGTACGGCGGTGTGCAGATGTGTATGTATGTATGTATGTATGTATGTAGTTACGCGGCGATTCTTATCTGCCTCTTTGAAATCGAATTATACGTTATTTTTGAATGATCGGAATTAATGAAGTCGAGGAGATAATCATCGATCTTTTGGGATATAAAGATTAAATCAAGGTGAAAGTTTTCGAAGATTACTGGGTATAAATTTTAATGCGCTCCAAATTAATTACATTTGAGTCGCTAAAGTATCTGAATCTTTATATTTTATATTCTATGGTTTCTATAACTATTAGTCCCTTTTGATCGAGCTGGTAAGGCTAAATCTTCATCTTCCAACAGTTCCAACCCTTCGTCGACTGTCATGCTTGATGTTGAGGCGAATTTTCCGCAAATACTAAGAGCTCTTTTAGAGGAAGACCTGGAATAATATTCTTGGTTTCTTCTATATATTGTTCAGGTTATACGAAGATGTACTACAGTCTTTTAAATTAAAAAAAATTCTAATAGTTCTAGTTCTTCTGGTTCTCAAGAAATGACCTGATGGTTTATGAATTGAAGAAAAATTTGAATCTTTGTTCTTTGCTTAATAAAAGTAAATTAAAATGTGTTTTACTTAAACCTATTTATTATTAGTTATTGAAATAAATTTCATATCAAAAACTCTCATAAAGTGTTAATTTGTTGATTTTATTTAATTTTGTTTCTGGGGCATGACAAACCCCACCTCGTACGGCACGTGCGATTTAGTCACCTCGTACACGGAAGGTTAAATATCTTACTTCACATTAAAAACTACAAATTTTTACATTCACTAATCCTTAAAAAAGGAGTTCTGTATCCATCGTAGTCATAAATCCAACCAATTTACGTTCCCCGGATACGATCCTCCGAACGAATTTCGTTTAATGGGTCACGGACGATTTCTTGGAGTATTTATGTTAATTCGGGTTTTTGATGGTACCATGTGCCGCTGCCGCTCTCATACGAACGTATATTTTTATACTGGCGGGACCGACGTCGTAAACGAAAACGGGCGACGTCGTTACATCTGGTATTAATTAAGTTTAGTCGGAGAAGACGGTGGCCGGAAAAATTAACGGAGCGATGCGAATTTCGTAAAAGACCCGCACCGGCGGCTCCGAGCATTATGAGCAACGTAAATGTGTAAATGGATGATGGAATGAGAAGGAGAACGTGAGATATATTAGAGCGTAAAAGCGAAAATTAACGAAATTGTGCCTGTTTTATAATAAAGATTGATGGCGCGTTCTTCTTTTAACGCGATGAGATATCTCCTTAATTAGCAAGAATAAAAGTTTCGAATGCGGGAGAGTTCGATAAGTATCATTAAAAATTGATAACCTTCATTCAGCGGACAACTCTAAACTTCCTGAATTTCATTATCGAAACTTCTACACTACAGCCTGACATATTTTGTACGCTACTCCTCAAAAGTGTTTTTCCATTTTCTTTTGGGTTCTTACGTATTTACGGGTAGATTTATTCTATCACATGATTTTAATATTCCTTTAAGTGATTCTTCGAGTCTATCTATATAAAAAAAATTATCCGTGCAGTTCATACGCAATAGAAGTGAAAACTTCAAAAATGTAAACTGCGAGAGAATGAGACGAATGCAGTATCAGGCAAGGAATAATTATAGGGTTTATTTATTATAATATTGGTACGAAAGCTTTGTAATACGCAGGCGTGCACACGTACTAACGCACATACAAACATGCACACAGAACGCTGCTTTGACCAAAGCAAATAGTTTCGGGAAAAATCGTTAATTTAAATAAATTTTACTTATTTACAATAACAGTTTCGACCGTTATGGTTATTTTGAAATAACTGTTGCAAATTAACAGATTATCGTTCTTTCGTATTCAACAGTTCTACACGATAACAACATTGTCGTTTCTGAAGATTAATTCATTTTATAGGCTGAATTTTATTTTTATTTATTTATTTATATCAGAATTATATTATTTTGTTCCATATTATATAACGGTCTTCTTTTCTAGTTTTTATAAATATTATTTTTATACAACATTGTTCTTTTCTTTTATTTTACATTTGATGATTTCAATGCATACAACTTTTTAGAAAATATTTCTACAATAAACGTCCGATTCGATGTTAACTATCGCCATCATTATCGTACGAAAGTTATTTTTCTACGGGGAGACGTAACTGTGATCTCAATCAGACAGTCGTAACTTAAGCAAGTATTAGGCAGTGAAATATAGCTACTATACTCACTATACGACCTCATTCCCTCGCAGGATAAACTCTATAGATGTATATGTTTGTTTCTTTTTAGTGTCACTTTTTCGTTTCATCGAGTTTCAGATCACCCACAACGGTGCTAAGGAAGTTTTCACTTCAAAAATTGTAGGCGTTGTCATAAAATTTACGGAATTTCCCGGATTTTGGGTGCATAAGTACCTAATGCAAAAATCTTACCGCTTTCGGGTGGGTTTCCCTGAAGTAGATAACTTTATCTCTTGTTTCTTTTATTATCAGAAAACTATACTGCACTTTAGTTAGGAGTGCGTCGAATTTTTAGTTTATCTTTAGTTTTTGCTGAGAAAACATTGTTTCAAATTTACCCTGCCCGCCACGTGAGCTTATTTAACCCTTTGCCTGTCCCCATACAAAAAAAAATTATGCCGTACGTCCAAAATTTTAATTTTGTTTGTAACGGTGTTTGTGCATCACATATTGTTTGTTTCATTATTTTATGTAATTTAAGAATGGTATGAGTGTATTTAAAAAAGTGTGAATCACATACGATGCACAGACTATTTTTTATCACAATTTTCAATCAGCCGTCCTTGTTAACAACTTGTTAACTTATTTTAAATTACAGTAATTGCTAAATAATGAATCCGAAATTAAAAAAGCGAAACAAATTTCAACTGAGTGCATTGAATGTCAAAAGGCATCTGTTTTAGTACTCATCATAAAGACTGAAATTCCTTTTTTGGCGATAATATTAGTTTATTATAGTTTTTTTGTTAATTTTATAGAAGCTTTTAATAAATAAAAGTGAATTGATTATTTTTTTCTTACTGAAAAAACACCTTCTTTAATTTCCCTATAACTTCTAAAGTAAAAGAGTTAGGCAAGTGAGAGCTTCACATAAGGTAAAAAATATCATCTTCACACGTTTTTAATCTAAAAACTCTTTATTTCTCACACATCCATAAAAATATTTAATTAAAAAATATATATCATTTTTTGAATCACGTGATGCACAATCGTGAAAAGAACTTGCTGTGCAAAAACATATGTGATGCACAGGATAGGGAAAGGGTTAAGAATTTTGTCGTGTGAATCGTAAATATGCCGAAAACAAAGGAACTTTTGAACAATTGAAATGCATTCTACAATAATTGATTATCTTAAAAGTTGCAAAATTTGTCGCCAGGTTTCGAGGGAAATGAAAGTACCAAGAAGTACAGTTGACTTATGACATGAAAAATGTAAGACCAATGAAAATGTTAGAAACAAAACACGTAGACTCCTAAACTACGACTTCGACTGAAGATATGAAAATTGTGATTTCCAGCAAACGTAATAGACACCTTACTGTAGCAGAAATAGCACCGTAAGTGAATGTGAAATAATTTAATCCCCTCAGTGTGCCAATCATCAAATGCAGACTTTAAGAGGCAGACGTTCATGGTTGAGTAGTTGTAAGAAAACCGTTTTTACAGACCGTCAGTAAGAAGAAGCGATTGCAATGAGCTAAACAACAGAGAAATTGGTCACTTGAAGAATGAAACTGAAAATCTATTAAAAAATACAACTCAATATAACAAAACAAGATCGCAACTCATATTTATAACTACAGAATAATATAGATCGGGACGGTAACAGTACTGTATCTGAGGTTCAAGTACAACGTCTTCCCATATATTTAAAGGACTTTCAATCAGAAACCAATTATTATTATTATCATCATCATATGGAACGTATCACTCCTGCACGATGCATATCTGCACATATAACACGGATCAGGCACCCTGTCTCTGTTTACGTGACTGATGTTTTAATAACAGACTACCAGGATTTATATGAAATGCGATATTCATACGCAACGAATATCTGCACATACACAGATAATATGCAATGTGATCCAGGATTGGTGTTACAAGAGGTGCCATGGATTAAAAATGTTTGAATTTCAATTTAAGATTATCAGATTAGGTTCTGCTTGAATATTTTCAGTTTCTGAAAAACAAGTCGGCCTTAATGCTGAAGCGAAAACTATTTTCTTTTCAGGTAACGTACCCTGTTTGTTCATGATATGTCAACATGTTACTAAGAGAAGATGTTCCGAATGAGAAATTATGGCACTATACAAATTTTCAAGAAGATTTGCCTATTTTGATTAAAAATTCTATTCACACCAAGCAGAACTTAATCTCACAATCTTAAATTAGAATTCAAAAATTTGTAGTTCATCGCACCTTTTGTAACATCTATCCTGGGGCACGCTGTATAAGGCACTTCGCTTCTGTTTACATAACTTGACTCAAAAGGTTTGGAGCGAGGAAATTACAGAATTGATAAAAAAATTAAAAACGCTTTTTAGAGAAGGTGGTAATGTGTAGCAAAAACTAAAGTTTCTGCGGGCAATCATTATTGCGAGTTTTTCTTATATGTTAGATCTCCAATGATATACATACATGTGTATGTATAAATACTTTTAGATCGTAATGTACACGACGAGGTCTGGGCTCTGATCGCTAATACCGGCCATAAATTTTTATATCCCGCAGTTCTGGCACATCGCGCGGTATTTAGCGGCGTTTTGTGTTTACAAAATCGCCGACGACGATGCGAAGCACACGCCTGTCGCGTCCCATCCGAATACTAAAATATGTATTCGAAGAGTACTTTACGCGCCGATGCGCGTTTGTGGCGTATTTGTGCGTGGCCGCCGGCTCTAGCCGGCTCCCTTTGAACGCGATATTCAATTAACATTTCGCCTCACCGGATGCGAGAACGTTGCTTAAAGGATTATAGCATGAAAACTGATGGTTGTTTGTATACAGCCTGAATCGTAAACGACGAATTCGTGATAGATACGCCGCGACGCGATGATCAAATAATAATGGAACGAAATGATTAAACCATGGAACCAATGTATGTACATTCTAGAATTGAAACCTTCAGGACGATGAACACCTGAAAAATAACGTGTGAAATTACTTTAACAAACGCGTCGGTATTGCTTTTGAATTTTTAGATTTTCTGGAATTTCCAACAAATTTGGAATGTTAGAATTTTTCAAAATATTTTCTTAAATCTCTTAAAAACTTGAGATAGAAAAAAATGTAACATCGTAAAATATCCATTATTTTCAAAAATTTCTTCATCTATTTTACTCCATCGTAATTGGATGTTTCAAACTTTCTCGAAATTACAAAATCTTGGAAAATTTGAAGTTTAATGTCGATCAAGACTTTCAACATGCAAGGTTCACTACATAAATTTTCCAAAACTACTAATTTTCCCGAAATTATGAAGTTGAAGATTTTCAATTTTTTTTTAAGTTTAAAGGTCTAACACTTGAAAATTCTTCAGAATTTATGTAATCATAATAATGGTAAGAGATCAGCCCCCAATAAAGGAGCGTAGCTTGTAAAGCGAGTGTCAAGGATTCTGTATCTTCGCTCTCGCACCCAGTTGCCTTACACCAACCTATACTGGAATGATAGTCGATGGTTGTGAATATCACGTATTAGTCAACTGCCTTGTTCACAATGAACAGAACTCAAAATTTATAAAATTCCAAAATTTTGCAGTTGATCGTCTAACTAGAGGAGCAAGCGAGTGCCGTTTAACTTGGCAAAGCGCTAATACAGCACAGCCACCATTTTACAACAACAATTTTTAAAACGTAGTGTTCTCACAAAAATTTGAAACTTATTAAGTACAAATTCGTCCGAAATTTAGCCTACAAAATTTCTAGAAAATGCATGTTTAACATTTTTCACAACTTAACTCGAAATTAAATTTTTTTTTATCAAATTTCCTAAACCTACCAAAATTTATTACGAATGAAGATTTTTCAAAATATTAAAATTTTGAATATAAAAATATCTTTCAAAGTTTTAAAATCTAACATTTGACAATTTCTTACGGTTACTTGTTAACGAACTTAATGTTATTATTAGGTCGTTTATAGAGAGTACTCTACATTTTATTTTCTTAATATTTCAGGCTTTAGAAAATTCCAATATTTTGCAATTGATCGTCCGAGTAATTGCCGTTTAACTTCGAAGAGCGCTAGATTACTACTTAATGCAATACCGCACGCCCGACCTTCAAAATTTCTAGCAATTTTAGATTTTTCAGAAAATATTTACGAAAATGTTTGAAATGAATTGAAACACCATAGAATTTTCTAGTTTCCAATGTTTACAATATACTTCAATATATAAATATCTATTTTATATATTTTAACCACAGTCTCTTTATACTTATTTAATATACGTAGAGTTTGTTCCCTTAGAGAAGAGCACATTACGTCATATGTGCAATGAACTAAATTTGGTGTTCGATATACGTTACCATGGCAACGGACTAGCGAAAGTCGGTGAAACGTCACATTCAGCGCATATTTTTATGACGTAATGTGCTCTTCCCTAAGGAAACAAACTCTACATACTTCAATATCTCCAATTTTCAAAATTTACTACAAACTGGAAACGTTCCTAAATTTTGAATTTTAATTTCGTTTAAACTTTGGAAGTGTCTACAATTCTCAGTATTTATTAAATTCCAGTATTTTTTAGTCGGTCGTCCGACGACTCGACCAAGTAACTGGTCTTTGATTTTGACGTGTGCTTTCAGTTTCTCAAAACTTCTTAATTAACAAATTTGGAAAAACAAAGAATTTCTTTATTAAACTATTTGGAACAGCTATTTTTTTAATTATGCAAATTTAAAAATTTAACGACGACCATTATCCGTGTTGGTCTTATCCCTCACAACAGATGGTCATGTGGTGTCGAATTTGGTAGCGGAGTGTTATTTATAACATATACTTTCAAGAAAAAGAAAACAGCGGTAGCACTTCATATTAAGTGTAAAATGTCTTTTTCTCCGGATATATCATTGGTTAAAGAGAGATCGCACTAATAGCTTTTATTAAACAAAGAAAGTACAACAAACCCCTTTAACTCGAATTTGTATCTACCGCTCTAAATTGTTCGATCTACGGAGAGTTTAAATGAGAGAATGTTATTGAGAGCACATTAAAGCGCTCTGACCAACTAATAAATTATGTTAATTTTTAAGACACGATTTTTTTGTATCGTTTTTCGACTAACAATAAGAGCCAATCTGTGAATGGTTTCGATTGTTACTTTAGTCATTCTGTTGGTTAGAAACAACTAGCACTATCAACTTTTACTATTTGTAATAATAATAATTAGAAGCAACGATCTGTAGTTACAACGATATCATAGAATTCTTTAATCATCCTCGCGTCTAAAAATCAAAAGTTTCAATCATCATTTTGCTCGTATATGTCGTTGGTTAGAAAGAGTTAGTACTGTCAGTTTTTATCATATAATAAAATTATAAGCAATAATGTTAATTATTCCATAGAATTAATACATAGAATTTTTTAATCGTTCGCCTGAAAGATGAATACTTCCGATTGGCAATTTGGTCGTAATATCTCGTTGGTTGGAAAGAAATAGCACTACCAACTTTTACTATTTATAATAATAATAATTAAAAAACAAATATCTATAACTACGAAGGCATTACAGAAATTCTTTAAATATCCGTCGTTTAAAAACCAATCGATGAACAGTTCAAACCGACATCTTGGTCGTAATATACTTATCGTTGTTTAGAAAGAACTAGCACCATCTGCTTTTATTATATATAATTGCAAGCAACAATGTGAAATTACGAAGACAAGAGGATATTTTAATCGTTCTCCGTCTAAAAGCCAATCTGCTAATCAAGTCAATCGACATTTCGGTTCTAATATGAGCTTTTATTATATGTAATTACAAGCAACAATATCTAATTATTCAAACGTTTTTAAATCATTTTCCATCTGAAGATAATCGGTGAACAGTTTTTGTCGTCGATTTGGTTAGGATATTTCGTTGGTTAGAAAGAGTTCGTCACATCAGCTTTTATTATATGTACTTACTAATTGTTTTTGTCCTAATCTTAAATTGTGTATATATAAATTTGTCGCTTCTTACATTGCCCACTAATCGTATAAACACCTGTGCTATCTAAACGAGACGCGCGAAATTCGAATTTACTGTATCTTACTCCTAAGGTTCCACAAACAAGTGCATGATAAGATTGATAAGTTATCATTAGAGTTTGTTAAAAGGTGGATGACGTGTTATCATTAAGTAATGTAAAAACGACTGACGCTGTCACTCCGAGTTTTATTATTCGATGATAATTTGATATTGATAGGTTATCATTGAATAATAAAATTCGGGGGAGTGACAGCGTTAGTCCGATTTACACTACTTAATGATACATGTCATCCACCTTTTAACAAACTCTAGTTATCATTAAGTGTTTATCACTTACGTACAAGGCGCAACATTGGAGGAGTGGCAGTTTGTCGAACCTTACTACATTATTATTATTATTATTATTATTATTATTATTATTATTATTATTATTATTGGAGCTATTGACCTTGTATAAATTACGTCATACTTTATTCTTCTATTAGCTATTATCGCAACTTACAGGCTCGAAATTGTTTGAATATTTTCGTCACCGCCTGTACGCACACAAACACTCGAGCATATCGGCGACTTTTAACGAATCGATATTAAAAGAGCAGTCAATTTTATTATCATTCGGCGGAGAGAGGGTCCTCTCCTTATCATTTGGGCGCCTTTGTCGGCAGATAAAGAGCCCGACCAGCAAGTATTTACAACTTTGATGCGTTTTTACCGGCCCTGAACCGGCCGGTCGGACGACAGAGCGAAAGAAAAACGTCGAACCGTTGAGAAACGGAGAAAGGCGGAGGAGGAGAAAAATCGAACCCCACGCAAGGTAAACATCGTAAAACAATAAATAAAACAAACGGAGATCGAAAATAAATACCCGGAATGAGTATTGAAAGAAGGGATCACGCGGCTCCGATGTGTGTGTGTACGTAAGGTCGTATTTACCTGTGTGAGAGGAGGCAATAAATGGAAATAGCTCAGCCATCGATGGTGGTTCTTACTAAATTTCCTATAGAGGTGCGAAGAAGTATAAAAGTATCGACGTGGTCGGTCGATTGAGAAACTGGCGGAATTTTTATTTGAACCAAGTCGGTGTGTTTCTTCGAAAGTTTTATTATTTAGATCGTAAAAACTAGCACTTTCGTGTTTTACGACCTCCAATATTTTTCATAGAATTGGCATCCAATTTCGTCGGAAGATTTTTCCGAAGGTGACAGTTGGGGTGTAATAAGTTTTTAAACTTTTATTTCTAATCTCGCAAACCATAATAGTTCCCGTTTTACAACTTTTTCTTGTTATAACGGCGGAAACAACTTATCTAGATTTCCCGTACTAAATCTGATGATTAGGAAAACGAAGAGGTTGCAGAATCACGCATCACGAACGCTTAGTGCCCAGTGGAATGTGAATGGTAATTTAACATGTATTCCAAGTCGCTTAATTGCAAGCAAGGAAACAAGCTGGGTTAGCTATTGACGGTTACGAAACGCAATTAATATCGCCTGTATTAGTAATTACCTACTATAGCTACTAAATAAGTAAATAGATCTTTTATAGTCGTTTTCAAGCACTAATAACCCGAATGTGCAAGTAATTGCAAGTGCAGATTGTTTGTGTATAATCAACTTTAGTCCGCGATAACTTTCACGTAAGTACAGCAGTTATAATGTTACCTTTCAGTTTAAACTTGCTCAATCTTAAAATTGTCGTGCCATTGGGACATTTAGGACAACCTCCTTAGGTTTTGAAAAAAAACAGTAGGAAAACACGAATTGATTCTAAAAGATTCAATTCAGAATATTATTGCAAAATATTGAATTGATTCCAAATTTGATTACGTGTAATGCACTGAGGAATCAATTAAATGCACTTTGAAATGAACCCTTGTTCGAACTCATCAGCACGTGTTTTTATATATATAGTATAGGGCTATTTTTAAAAATAGATTTCAGTGTTAGTTCGTCATTTATTTGTGTTTTCACTGTTTGTCATTTATCTTTTACTATATGTGTATTCTACCTTTTGTTGACGTATTCTATGCTTTTTGTAATATGGAATAAACTGATATTATTATTATTATTATTATCGATTCTTTGCTTGTCTCGTCATCTAAAACGGAATCAATATAATATGACTGGAAATAAATTCTGAATTGATTCGGAACTTATTCGTTTTCCTATTGGGTATTTATCATCAAGTTACCTTCGTCATAAGATTGATAGCCAAAGCTCAAAGGAGGAAATTTGTAAAAAATTAAGCATATTTGGAATTGATTGATTTTAGTATCACGTGGTTTAATAATAATAATAATAATAATAATGAATTTCATTCGACGTAATAAAAACATTACACGAAAGTCAGAGTATAAAAAAAAAGAAAAATAGACAAGCAAATTTTATAAAAAGAAATCAATAAATATGTATATGTCTTCATTAAGAATTCAAAAATTCATCTATTGAATAAAAACAATTACCCAACAAAAGTTGTTTCATTTTTCGGATTGGGATTTCCAAATTCAATTCTAAGAGCGTCCTCATTTTATTATATATTTTTGGGCCCCAGAAATTTACGCTGCTCTGGCTTGTTTGCAGACGATGATATGGGATTTGCATTTGAGGGCGTAAAGCAAAATTTTGACTGAAAAGAAAAACAATTGCAGATTTCTCTTTCATATTTTCTCGAAGAAGCCTGGTTCGTCCTAAATATTATTTTATTTGTAATTTAGGCGCCGAAAGCTTTAATTTGATGTGTAATAAGTCATACTTCGGATGATTAGATTTTTTCGTGAAACTTCGAATGGAAAATATGGAAAATTGTCAAAAATTAAACATATTGTAAATTTATTGAAATTCCAATAACATGTAATTTTGAGGGTATAAAGCAAGATTTTGACGTCAGATTTCAGGAAATCCATCTCGCTTAGACTTTAGGACATGTTGATTGTTTTTCTAAACAAAATTGTTGCAGATTTTTCTTTAGTTTTCTCAAAAAAGTGTCCGTCGTCCTAAATATTATTTTATACCTAATGTAGGGGCCGGAAGCTTTAATTTGATGTCTAACAAGTTATACTTTGGATGAGTAGATTTTCTCGTAAAAGTTTCAAGGAAAAAATTTGGAAAATCGTCAAAAATTAAACATGTTTGGAATTAACTGAATTTTTAGTATCGTGTGATTTTCAGGATATAAAGTAAGATGTTGGCGTCAGATTTGAAGAAATCCTTCTCGCTTAGACTTTAGGACATGTTGATGGCTTTGTAAACAAAATCGTTGCAATTTTTTTATATCTACTCCAAGAAGTCTCCCTCGTCTTAAAACAAAATATTTTATTTATAATGTAGGGGTTGAAAGCTTTAATTTGATGTGTAACAAGTCATACTTCAGATGATTAGATTTTTCGTAAGACTTTAAAGGAAGAAATTAGAAAATTATCAGGAATTGAAGATGTTTGGATTGGATCGACATTTTAGCATCTCGTGATTTTGAGGATGTAAAGCAAGATTTTGGCGTCAGATTTCAAGGTATCAATCTCGCTTAGACTTTAGGATATGTGGATGGTTTTCCTAAACAGAATTGTTGCAAATTTTTCTTTAGTATTTTCTCAAAGAAGTCTCCCTCGTCGTAAATATGATTTTATTTGTAATATGTAGTCGTCGAGAGCATTAATTTGATGTATAACAAGTCATACCTTGGATAATTAGACTTTCTCGTGAAAATTCAAGAGGAAACGTGGTAAATTGTCCAAAATTAAATCTGTTTGGAATTGACTCAAATTTTAGTATCACGTGATTTGGAGGGTGTACAGCAGTATTTTGGCATCAAATTTCAAGAAATCCATCCTGCCTAGACTTTAGGACATGTTGATGGTTTTCCTAAACAAAATTGTTGTAGACTTTTCTTTAATATTTTCTCAAAAAAGTCTCCCTCGTCCTAAATATGATTTTATTTGTAATATATAGTCGTCCAAATTAATTTGATGTGTAACCATTCATACCTTGGATGATTAGATTTTTCGTGAAGCTTCAAACGAGGAAATTTGGAAAATTGTCAAAAATTAAACGTGTTTGGAATTGACTGACATTTTAGTATCACGTAATTTTGAGGGTGTAAAGCAAGATTTTGACGTCATATTTCAAGAAATCATCTCGTTTCCACGTTTTAGAGCACGTTGATGATTTGCCTCGGAAAATAGTTGCAGTTTTTCTTTAATATTTTCTCAAAGAAGTTTCCCTCGTCCTAAATATGATTTTATTTGTAATATTTAGTCGGCGAGAGCTTTAATTTGATGTGTAACAATTTATATTTTGGGTGATTAGATTTTTTCGTGAAAGTTCAAAGGAAGAAATTTGGAAAATTGTTAAAAATTAAACATGTCTCGAATCGACTGAAATTTTAGTATCACGTGCTTTTGAGAGTGCAAAGCTAGATTTTGACGTTATATTTCAAGAAATCCATCTCGTTTCCACGCTAAAGCACGTTGATGGTATGTCTAAGAAAATAATTGCAGATCTTTCTTTAATATTTTCTCAAGACCGTTTTCTTCGCCCCAAGCACTATTTCATTTGTGATAGAAAGCTTTAATTTGATCTATAACATCTCATATTTCGCACATACAGGCTTGGATAAGCGAAGGAACCGTATTATCGAAGGACGAATAACGAGTTTCTACTGTAGTTTCGGGAGAATTTTAGTATTTATTCTTACATCTAGAAAAAGATGATTTTTTCCGATGACCATAAGTAACTTACGAACTTTTCTATTAGAATTGACTACATGCATCAACGTATGCATTTCTGTCGACGAACAAACTCCTTATCGAACGTGTCAGCGAAATAACGAAAAGAGAAAGGATTGTGTTACTAATTACGACACGCGGCGCGCACACACACACGCGCGACGAAATATGTAGGACGCGAGACCTACTAATTGCAAGTTGGAACGATTTTTTAATTCGTTCTCATCTCGTAATTCGAAGAAAAAGATACAAAAGAGTCCTCCTACTGAGATCGACGGTGAAAATTATAATAATCTCCCAATATATAATAAGCGTAATATTACGATTATGTCATCTTGTAATTATTTCGCAGAACTCGTTATGAACCGCACGAAGTAACCGCAGGGTGGTAGTATCGGTCGCCGGGGCCTTTGTTGTTTATGTTTCGGTATAATTCGGTAATTACGGGATTTTCGACGAGATGAAAAACCGTAATTATTGTTCGTTCGGGATTCGGCGAAAGTGTGTGTGTATGTGTGTGTGTCTGTGTAAATAATTTTTATCGCCGTTTTTATCGTGTAAATCTCGCCAGGCTCGATTGTGCGCGCGTATTGTTGCGACGTTATCGTCCGATAGTGTCCGAATTCTCTGATGTGCAATCTATGTGTAGAGATATTAATGAGCGTGTAGCCGGCATAGTGCTGATGTGTGTAGAGTAATTAACAGTGTCCAAAAATAGATTTAATTAATTGCAGTACATGATTTATTATATTTGGAATTCTCGCGTCTAATCTCATCGTAAATACGTCTCTGCCACGCGAGATGGGGGAATTAGGCGCCTAGTCTTTTTGGCGTTGAAGGATGGTCGTTTCGTGCTTTCATGCATGTTTTTGAGAGATTTTTTATCTGTATACATATAGATTGTTTACTGCTTCTTAAAAAAAAAAGAAAAGAAAAAGGGTGTCCAATATCTGATGCTGACCATGTCATCATTCCAGAGTGGATTGATGGAGGGCAACCGGGTGTGAAAGTGAAGATATGAGGTGCCCTGCAAAGGTCGCCCCTTGCAGGCCACGCTCCCTCATTGAGTCCTAGTGACTCACCGTCGTCATAAGAAAATCCACGAATTTGATAAATTTGAACCAGTTCATAGCCTTTATTAAAATCGACTTTAAGATTTGAAAGGAACCAAATTTCGTAACGTTTATTCCACTCTGATGTTGGTATCTCAGAAACATGCATTTTGAACACCTTTACGGTATTTTCCGGCGGTGGAAAATGTTTAGCCGCGCATTGTATTTTTGATGTTCGGAGAGGAAAGAAAATCGTTTGGTGATAACTCGGAACTCGCCAATTAGAAGTTTTGCTGTTGATTTTCTCGGAAAACCGATACCAAAACCAAACTCGGTACAGAAATTACTGGATAAGAAAGATAAGGTCACTTTACATTCGCCCTTAACTAGCGTCATTCACAAACCATAACATTACTAATAGATTTCGATTCATCGGCTAGTTGATACCACCTATCCATAAGAAAACGAATGGAGGTGTTACACATTAATTACGTCACGTACAAGAACTTGTGTGAAGTTTAAATCTTTGTTGTACGCTCGATTGTAACGGTAAAGCAGCGTTTCTCATTCTTTTAGTATTTGTGACCCAATTTTTAAAGTCTCGAGCAAGGTTAAGTGGATATTACGATAGGACGTGTATGTTTAGTTTGTTTACGACTCTCGCGTCCAAGTTAATCGAGCCTTTTAACCTTCGGCATACAAAGTGGAAAAAGAGGTACTCACCTCTACAACGTGGGGGAAAATTAACACCACGAGGAATTGCTTGTGTTTCGTACATGCAATAAATAAAATATGCTTGAATTTCTTTTTTCGTTAAAGATATTATTATACTTATGAGTAAAATACAAAGATATAGACAAATTTTACATTTATTATACATAGCAGAACTAATAAATTGCATAAATTCTCCTGATAATTAACAATTTGGATTAACGTGAACTAACAAAAAATTAAATTAAATACTTTTATATATAGAAACGTATTATTTTCACTGATTTCTACAAACTATACATATTTGATTTTATCGAGAAAAAAAACCTCTTATATGTTGTGACGCAACGCGACATTATATTTAATCTCCAGCTACTGATTGTGAGAAAATCAGCTTATTTGGTTGCGTTTTAAGCAACTATCAACGCATTTTAAAAATATAGGGTTAAAATAATCCCACCTTGTATACGAAAGGTTAAGTATTTATCCAGATATCTCGGACGTTAATAAACTCGAATATTTACTTTTAAAGCTAAAAAAGCAAATGCTAATAAAATTCGGTCGATATGTTTAGCAACGCCAAGTCGATTTTAGGTTTCGATCAATTAGGGAGTCCATTCTCGAATACGATGGGAGCAACTCGCCAGGTAGAATGTTAAAGTTTAAGTAATATAGGCGACGTAAATTGTTTTTTTTTTCCTACATTCATTGACCTACTCATACAATCATACAAACGAGTTTGACGTAGTAGTTGTGAGAAATCTTTGCCTCTTCCACAACCTACGCGTCGAATTAAAACAGAAGAAACTGCATAAGGAATAAAACAAAGGTTGTAATAGAAAATATTTTCATACTATCACAGGAAAGCTGAAATGAATTTTATTAAGTTGCGGAAAAAAGTTGTTTTGACTAGCACGTAGAGTAAAATAAAGCCGTATGATTACTGTTTAGACAAAGAAATGTAAACGCTAGTAAAATTGGGTAAATATGTTAAGCATGGTCAAGTGGACATTTGGATAGGACGTGTATGTTTAATCTAACGGCCAACGCGTCCAACACCGAGTGCGTATCGAGACATCTCTTACAATCAGCGCCAGCGATCCCAAAACTAAATTTATTCATTTTGTTTAAAGCTTATTTGCTGCATTATTTTCTTATGCAATCTGATCTGCCGATTTGATGCATTACTTGTGCAAATCCCATGTAATACTTGATACTTGCGCCTTCAAATGATGGATATTGTTGGAGCAGTTTGTGGTGGAAAATTATTTCGTACATTTCCCTTACTTCACCGACGACTCGCCAATCGGCACTAACGTTTTCCAAAGCGGCAGATTTTCTAAAACAAAAAGATCATCATTTCGGGGAACAAGTTATTTTTGTCGTCATCATTCACTCAAACATCCGATTGTCGCTTTTTAGCTAATAAACATATGTACATACCTACAGGGATTCGAATCGCGCAAAATAAAACCATTTCCTATCGCACACTCGTACCTTTGTTTACTTGTGCGTGTAAGTTCGAGCCAACCATTGCATTCGTAGAGGCGAACGCGAAAGAGAAATAGTTTAGGTCGAATGTAAATATACACATAGATAAACTGTGAACGAAATCCTAGAGGTGCCAAGTTTGCATAATACTCACACTTACACGATATGTAAGTGCGTGGTTCGCGTATGCTGCATGTGTTGTACACACATTCACATGATACCTAACACACATACAGCGATGCATGAATTGCATAATTCGTCGAGTAAGCTGCTAGATTGTAGATTTCACGCTCAAACTTTTCCATGTCAGATGGGAGGAATAATTGAAATATTTATGAAAAGTGGTAACAATCGGTGATTAGAATTTAATTAAAGGTGAGATAATTTCTACGTATATTACTTACGAATCTTGATTACAAATTTTATGATAGTTAAGTTTCTCATCATTTTTTTCTTCAAAATTGGTTATAAAATCGATTAGAGACGTGATGATCAATTTCTTGAATCTTAGAAAAGAGTTGAAATTTTTAAACTCAAATTTTCACGCTTTAATCCCCAAGAAACGATAAAATATGTAGCTTCTTGACATCACTAGTGAAGATGTCCACTTTCTTGGATTATCCTTTTTTTCCATTATTTGAAGGTATAATCGCATTGTCGACGAACGAACTCGATGAGGCCAATTTCTAATGATTTTGAACGAATAGAATCAAGTGGTCAAGTGGTAAGTTTTAAAACCTTTAGATATATTTTTCGGTTTTTTTTTTTCAATTGAAATCTGCATCAAAATTAATCTTCGTCCATAAATTTTCTTGTTAAGTGTTTTTATGAATATTTCAAATCAACGAGTTTCTTGATTTCTGTGGATTTTTTTTTTTTTTGAGAAAGTTTTTACTCTCCATTTCTCGGGCGCTCTTTCTATAATGTTCGATGGGGAATTCGTGGAGATCAAAATAAAATAACCTCTGAGATCACACAAAATCACAATTTTACCACATTTTCTGCAACATTGGAGAACAACGCCTAAATAAATGAAAATTAAATTGCCCTATAAGAATATTAATTTAAAAATATACAGGCGCAACGAAGATTTACAAAAATTTGGAAAGAAAAAGAAACGAGTTTTTTTTTTTTTTTTCTACTGTGTCTAGCTAAGTTCGCGACAAATGGAAAACTTTTTAATCTTGGGTTTATGAAAAAAAGTTATTCTTTATAAAAAGTCCTGCTTCATCCAAAACTTCACTTCCACTTCCACTAAATTCAAATTGTCAGATTTTAATATTTGTTAGTCATATACCAGATATGACAAAAAATATGAAATTAGTATAAGAGTAAAGTACCTTTATTTTCAATAATACTTAAAATGTTATAAGGAATAGTCGTTCAGAATTGGAAATTATACAATTTAAATACAATTTAAGAAGAGTTTTTGTCTTTTGCAGTGCTTGCAATTTCCTCTTTTACCTGGGTGTGGTTCTAATGCGACCTCCTCTTCGATGCCCGAAAACGTCAAGGCCGAAGCACCCACAGTTTTGGTCAAGTATTTGTCAACTCTTCTTCGCATATTTTCCTTGCGTAATTCCATACCTAAATTTTGTTTAAAGCAGTCTATACGTCACACCAACTAAGAAACATTGGAAATACTGCATGTTTGACTGTAAGTTGGATCTGTTGGGACAAAATGACATGCGGTAACTATTTGATATTTTGAATAATAGTTGTGTATAGGGAAACCAGTTGCTATTCAAATACTTAATTGAAAGGTACGTGACCGTAGAAATTTTGAACTGTTGGAAAACTCAAGTGAAATAATTATATTCCGATAACACACGTCAAAAATGAATTGATACCTAAACACATAGGACCGTCGTAAATGATGTACTTGAAAACGAAACAAGCTGACCTGCATTAGGGCAGATTTATCGTAGCGTTCAGTGTATACAGTCTTCCGATGTCGATGCGTTAAGTAACTTTGCATGAGTCTCTTGTATATCGCTCTACTAAACGGTCGTGTTCGTTTTTGTGCACTCTGATATAAAATAAATAATATTTATAATAATTATTACCCTTTATTTATTGCTCTATCCCAACATGAACAAACTAGTAACACAAATTATGTAAAATTTTCCCATGCCTCCCTGATCAACATTTCCTGTACTAATTAGATCTGACAGATGTTTCGCACCATCTCTTCGAGTTTACTAAAATTTTCGTAAATTTCAACTTGAAACAAAGTTCCGACAAGAATTTCGTAGAGGTTTATCCTTCGTTAATCCTATCGATGCTATACTTTTACCCACCGCTGTACTCCGCAATCATTTCCGATTCGTCTCAAGCCGCTGGCGACGTAAAGCCTATTCCGCCGATGCGATGTCGTCGCCACATAAAAAGCCTCCAGATGGAAAGGCATTTCATCTCTCGCGTACACTCCGAGAGACCCATACCAAGAACGCCGCGTACGGACGACGTATATGCAGGCGAGTCCCGTCGCGGAGCGTTAATTTTTTCACCGCTTCCACCGTATGCACGACATTTTATAACGAGTTTTCAGAGAGAGAGAACAATGACTACTTTTTGCGCGGCAATGGAAGAAGCGAAATTTCATCCTCCTTCTTTTTCCTCCTGCCTGTTGTTCATCTCGATCGTCGTCGTCGTCGTCTCGGAATTCTAGTCCGTTTCGTGCGGGGCGAATCGCGTAGGGAACGGACGATGGATGGATGGATGGATGGATGGACGATAATGATAAAAAGCGGTAGCCGGACGGCATTGGTTGCGCGCAAGAGTAAAAACAAAGATCGGTATGTTTATGTCTATCTGCTCGGACGGTCTTTCTAGATTACACAATGTCGGCAATCGGTTGCGCTCAATCAGGGTCTCATTCAGGGAAATTCGTTTGGTCGAGGTGTCTTGTAAAAGCGTCATTATTTTCAGCAAGCCCAATAGTATCGAGGAGGAAATGATCTGTGTTCCAATCCATAAATGTAGATTAACTTGACCTCATCAGTAAACTGGGCAAATATATGGTATGGTGAATCTGTCCTTTTCACAATGTAGTATTTTGGAAAAAGTATTTCGAAATGCAAAAGTGTATAGAACGGGGCTCGTGTGTAGAAGGAGACACCAATGTTTGGAACTCGTCTGACTGGATGTCGTCATCTTAGTTAGAAATAAGGAAGAAATAAGAAATGTTATGAAGAGAGTAGAGGCGGAGGTAATAAAGATGTGTCTATATATAACGAAGAGAAAACGAAGTACAAGAAGTGGATGGATAAAGAATTTCAAAAAGCAAAATGCTTAAAGGTGAGAGCCGAGAGTGGGAGATAATATGCTTTTGAAGATGTAGAGCAATTCACATATTTGGGATCGATATTTACGAGGATGCCCAGAGTCCAGAATCATGGCAGGGAACAGATGTGTGGAAGCCCTCAATAGAATCCTGAGAAGTAAAGCAAAGGTAACAGTAATTAGACCAATTGTGTTATACGCTTGTGAAACATAGACAATATATAAAACGGAACAAACAGGACTGGAAGTGTGGGAGAGAAGAGTACTAAGGAAAATATACGTATGGTGAAGAAGAACTAATGCGGAGCTGAAGGAATTGTACAAAGAAACAAATATAGTGGAGATTATAAGACCACAACAATTACGGTGGAGAGCACATATAGAAAGAATGCCGGAAACTAAATTGCCAAAATTACTTATGTCATTGTCAATACGGGGGAAAAGAAGAAGAGGACGACCGAAGGCGAGATGGAATTTAAAAGTGGAGAGGGATATCAGCACTTTGAAAATTTCCAGATGGAAACTGAAAACAAGGGACACAAATACATGAAGAAGAATAATTGCACAAGCCATGGGCCAGTTAGGCTCGCAGAGCTAATATATATAATATATTACAGAGGTCAAAGGACCGATGACTCATCATACCACAGTTTTGCTGAGTCTACTCATCTCTCAGAATCTTTTTAGGTAAATGTTTCTTATTTAATTTTCGCAATGTGGAACATATATCAATCATAGAATTTCAACCGAAATCCACTTCATCTTTTCGTTCTTCAGGGTTGATCCGATCACCATTGCACCACTTAAATGGTTTCTTGCTGAAATAGTGATACTTTAGAATCGTGTCTTATTTTCGCGTTGGAAAATCGAGTAAAGATTCAGTTACTTGTGCCTTTGATAGATAAACGATGATTATTGAAAAGGGGCTCAGAAATATGTAACAGGTTGGATTCAGACGGAACCGAATTGAAAAATTTACTTTTTCTGATGTCCAATTTATGTCAAAGATAGCTAAGATTAAGACTAAAAGAAATCTACCCAACGTTTTCATGACTTTTCAAAGACAATCTGTTCTTGGAGTTGATGACTGGTTTTAATGTAAAAAAATGCTGGAAGCATTTGCATGTGCTTCTGACGTCGCGTTGGACATATTGGCAGAAACATCGCATGCCAGCGGTGACGGACCAAGTTGGGCTTTAAAAAGGTGCTGTCGAAGAAGATGGTGGTGATAGTTTAAGACCTTGTAGACGAAAACCATTATTAAAGAAATCGATCCTTAGATCCTCGTAACCTTCTGCCGAGAAAGTCAAAATAATTGGATTTTTTTAGTAGAATTACGTCCAAATGAGAGAGCTGTATTTTGAGCAGCTTTTTGTGAAGGCAGGTCCCTCCTATAATTTGCGTCCTCTTCAAGAGAACATACATGGAGGGAGCAGAAATGGGGAACAGCTGAGCAGTGAAGTTTTGCGAAAGTCAAACTAATTTGAGTTGCCGCCCCAAGAGACGCAAAATTGCCGCCCAAGGCACCGATGCCCAGTGGCTATAACCCGTTTAACCCTATGATTAGGGTGGCTCTGAATGCAGTTAGATTTTATTATATATAATTTTGTAGGAAAACAAGCTACTATTCGAATATAAAAGAACCACATAACCTAGGAAAGGTAACGATAGAACCTCAGTTATTAGACCGCAGGAAGGTTAGGGAGTCGCATCAGCGCGCCTTCTTACCAATCTTCCCCTTGAATTACCTCGATTATATACGTTTTCTTGAGCTGTATAATGTTCGACTAATTAATCACTCTTCTGCCGCAAAATTTTGAATTAAATTAGATTTAGCTTGAATTACTTTTGCGTTGACGAAATCTTTTGTTTTTAAAAAGTGACGAAGTATCTTGAAGATCATTATAACTCCCCACGATCCCATAACCAATTGACTTTTTTGTATTCTCGAAAGGTATTACAAAATTTGTGGTTGAAAATTTCAACAATTTATAAAAAGATGTTTGCCATAGTAAATATTGTTTCCTCTCGAAGCCGATCCTTCTAACCACCCTAAAAGGGCTTATAAACACGAAGATTTCCTATATCATTTCCCTCCGGAACGGATGTTCTCGTATTTCTACGAATTAAACGTGTGTTCTTATACGTCTTCTCGTATGGGGACGGGATAATATACGTTTACGTCTATTTTCTTTTTTTTTTTTTTGTTTTCGACCGTATCAACGGATCCCCGTAGAAAGAGAAACCGAGAGATCCGAGCGCGATTGTTTTGGACTCGCCGTTCTTCTTTGTCCGTTGCAGCTCTTCGGTTCGGTTTGAAGCCTGTCAGTCAGGCAGGCAATGACCTTGGTGTATGGGGACAGGCCCGTAGTAAGAGCGATGAGTTCGGAAAAATAGTACTGACCGTATTTTTCTGGTCACCTTCTTTCTTTCCTTCTTTTTTTTATTCCCGTTTGCTAACTTGAGTTTCGGAAAAGAAGTATGATTATAGGATCTTGTTTATGACATTTATTAAATAAAAGATTTATAATTTGTGAAATCGTAGCATTTGTCACTTGTTTTAATTTCTTTTTCCCATAAAGAACATGTTTTAGATAAAACGGAAGGAGACGAAAAGTTCGAAAAATTTGTGAACTTTCGCGGAAAGTCAAAGTACCTTAGTCCTGCGCCTGGTTAAAGGGAATTTCCAATTTTGTTTTATCCGCTCGTTGACTCCTACTCATTCTTTCCTGAAGAATTTAATCCTACATACATACATTGAGGTCTGATGAAATCTACTCTTTTGGCATTTCATTAGCATAGCTCTAAATAATTTATAGATTAAACAGATTTTAGATAAAAGAGGAAGAGGAGAGGAAAAGTTCCCAAAAAAGTCTTCGAGAGTCTCTGGTCAAAAAGAACTTTTCAGTTTATTTCTTTCGCACGTTAACTCTAACTTCTCCTTGCTTGCAAAATCAAATACTACATACTTTTAGGTTTGATGAAGTCTGCTCTTTCGCATTTGATTGAAATACAACTAAATAATCCGTAGAGAACAGGTTTTAGACAAAAGAGGAAAAGGAGGGGAAAGGTTCTAAAATTTTTGAACCTTTGCGAGAAGTTAAATGTATCTTAGTCTTTCGTCTAGTCAAAAGGAATTTTCCATTTTATTTTTTTCGCACGTTGACTCCTACTTATCGCTCCTTGCAAAATTAAATCCTACATACCTTTAGATCTGATGAAGTCTGCTCTTTTGGCATTTGATTGAGATACTCCTAAATAATCCACAAAGAGCAGATTTTAAATAAGAGAGGAAGAGGAGCGGAAAAGTTCGAAAATCTTTTGAACTTTTACGACAAGTCAAAGGTATCTTAGTCCTTCGTCTAGTCAAAAGAAAAATGTCCATTTTATTTCTTAAGCGCGTTGATCTGATGAAGTCTGCTCTTTTGGCATTTGATTGGGATACACCTAAATAATCCATAGAAAACAGGTTTTAGATAAAGGAGAAAGAGGAGAAGAAAAGTTCTAATTTTTTAAAATTAGAAGTCAAGATATCTAAGTCCTTCGTCTAGTTAATTTTGTTTTTTTTTTTTACACGTTGCCTCCTACATATTCTAGTTGGACCTAAAGAATGACATAGAAAACTGCTTTAATCATTTTTTTATCGTTTGTTTTCGATACCCTTCCCCGTATATTTCTTCGAAGTCTTTTAGTGAGTTCAAAGCATTTGTAGTAACCATCGACTGACACTCAAAGAAAGTAACCAACCAGAATAGGGCATTTTGGATGTTCTTTTCAAATTTCTCTCTTTTTTTTTTTCTAGCGAATTTTTGGAATTTATTTCGTTATTTTCTTTCTTTACCTACTGGAACCGAAAATGTTTCTAACTTGGTTTAGTCTTAGAAAAATAAAATAACCAGGTCTTGTGTATTGCTTTTTAGATATGTTTTTTTGTGACATTCCATTAATTCTGATTCAGGTTGAGGAACCAGATTAATTCCTTTGAGAATATCAACTTCGTTTTACATGTATGTACTTCTTCAATGCTTGAAGGCAAATATTCTTGTGATATCTCATCTTACAATTAGACCTAAGGACTTGAAAAAGCAAATTGGCCTCTATACATTACTCCGATCATTTCCAAACTTCGTTATTATTGGGACAAGGGTAGATTTTAAGGGTTATACTTTACGTGGTCTGCTTTAGTGGCAGTCTTTACTTATTTGGCATTTTCCGACCACGTCCGCCCTAATCAGTTTAGGTTTGTTCGTAAGTATTAGAAATCCTTCGTTAGTTAAACTATCGATGAACTTCAACATCATCATCAACAGCAACTTCAATATTCTTATGGATTTGGCATATTTGGAGATCGAGAGCACTTACACACATGTTTTTCCTATAGTAATAACGATTTGATTTTCTTCTACCACTCTCGTTCTTTGAATTCAAGATATATTGCGGCTGAAAGTCGGTTTGGGCCATTTTTGCTCCACACACTCTTATCTCCAATTTTACCTGCGATCTCGTCCATTAGTGGCCCCAGTATATTTCCTTGCCGCACATGTTTGTAACTGAAATTTACTCGGACGTATTTAGTTTCCACAATTTTAGTACATCATCTTTTACCTGTATTAAGTCTGAAGAAACTCGCCTTTTCTGTAGTGCATGTGCAATTTGTCCTGTAGATGTGCCGTCAGAAAGTCTTTGCAAGTCACAACAACATACTGAAAGCTCTATGTATTATATTAATGTGGAATAAAATGCTGATGGTTGCAGTTGTTGAAAAGAGAATATGAAGTCTTGGGTTACCCTACCTTAGGAAGAGGTTTGTCAGAGTATTTAGTTTTCAGAGAAAAGCAATTTTGATCAAACCTAATCAAAAATGAGCTTCTGATGAACTGACGCTTGTGCGTTGCTTCGATTGCTCTCAGTTTCCTTCAGTAATTTCTACAATTTTTTCTTTATCTATTTTGCTCTACATTCTTGGTTTTGGAGCCGTAAATTACCTAGTGTAATTTCCTTAGGTTTGAAGTACAATTTTGAAAATAATTCTTTTTAAGCTTTCTCTTGTTAATCTGTAACTTACTGCCTGTGTTAATCTTGCAGTCACTACAACTAGCAATCGTATTCCAGGGTTACCTCTTTCGGAATTTTCCGTCTTCTGCCCATATTGCAATTTTCCTTTTACGTCGTTTTCTTTACTAAACCCCTAATTTCTCAATTTGAATTGTCATAATTTTACAATTTATATTTTACTTCCTTTTGCACTCCTCATTTCTGTACAACTCTTTAGCCATCCAATTTTTCATCTTTTTTAACCTTCCTATACTCACGCATACGGTCTGTGAGACCGATTTATATAGTATAGTATACGTCTTTCATTTTCACGTGAGTATAGGAAGGTTAACCATATATCCAGAAGTATGTACCTTTCCTTTAAATACAACCTCGTGATTTACGTTTATTCTCGTTTTCTTTTAGCCTTATTCGACTTTCATTTCCAAGTTTTCTTCAAAATCTTTTGACCAGAAGATACAAGGGGATTCGTAAAGTAGGTCCCGTTTGGTTATTAAAAAAGAACACCGATACATGAAAGAGGTTTTTATTATGTTCAACTTAAAGCTACTACTTTCTACTATTTTTCTACATAGTTAAGATTTTATTTATTACCATTTAAGATTGAAACATTTATCTTAGCGATGAACCAGTGTTTTCAATGCACTCTTCATAAAACTCTGCCGCCTATGAATTAAGCCATGCTGTCACAGTGTTCTGGAACTCTTCATCGCTTTTAAACCGTTGTGAGTCAAACACCGATTTTCACGATTTTTCTCTTCGACATTACCCAAAAGTTTGTCCGTCATAACAGTTGGTCTTCCACTCCGTTCTTCATCATGGACATTAGTTCGTCCTTCTAGGCATCATATTCTAACCACAATGTCACTCATGACGTTTTCACCATAAACAGAACAAAGTTCACGATAAATCACGACAGCCTTCATATTCTTTACACATGGAAATCAGATCAACCGCAGTTCACACTGGGCGAAATTTGCAATTGCAGCAGCCATTTTAAACGACCAAAATAGCACGAAAGGATGTCCGAACGTTTCTTTCCGTAGCACTGCCGGACTCACATTGAACTAGACTACACCGCTTCGCTGCGATCACACCGAAATTCACGCTCCTCTGCTCACTATTCGGAAACGGAACTTACTTTACGAAGCGTCCTCGTAATTTAAAATCATTTTTCCCCATATCGAGAATTAAATTTACTATAGCTTTGCCTTAACTTTGCAGCTTATGGGAAAATGAGATCGGTGTTGCGATATAGTCGATGTCAGGGATTTATTTATATAGGCAATACGATTTTGGGCTTAAGACGTGGCAACGCAGCTTAGTACAGGAAAGCATACTTTTAATATAATTTGTACCGATTAAGTGGGTAAGTGGGACATTAATAGCCTCTAAAAGCGTATTGCATTCTTTCTGTGGGGAATCAACTATAGATAAATAAAGGAACCCGATAAAGGATTGCCTTTTTCTCCCTCTCACTCCCCCTTTCTTTGATCTTACTTTGAACTAACATGGGAATATTTATTTAAATAAAATAAGACACAATAAATTCGAAATGAAGGAAATTCCGTTTTCAATACGCCTCTGTACGTCCGAAAGACCCGGTTTCGTCTCTCCGGTTGCCCGTCGTCGAACGCGTATAAAAATAAGCGAGTTGAGTTTTTCTGAGGCACCATCTGAGTAGTCCGCTCTAGAGGGCTTTGATGTCGCGCTGACGGTTGCTCCGTTTCTCTCTCGGTGCGTAGACGCGAGACGGATGATGTTCCGGAGAATATCAATCCGAGAAGCGTCTTTTCCTTTGATGTTGGTTTACGTTACGTTTCTGTCCACCGCCGGCTCCCCTCCGCCTTCTCTATATCGTTCGTCGCTTTTTATGACCGAATCTTATGTCGGCAGGTCTGGATTTAATAAATTCTTGTTTTACCCCGTCGCAAAGCCGGATGATACGTGTGCAAAATCAAGTCATGAATTTGCTTCTTTTTTAATCTTCAATGAAAAAAGATCACAACTTAAAGAGTCATTCGAAAGAGTTATGGAAAGTTTGGAAACCTCTTGCAAAACTCATCATGAAGCATCATCACCAAACCATCGTTTCGCGGACGGTAGAAGCGACTTTCTATAAATTTCAACCATCAGTATCCCGTTTAGTTTACTGATGAAGATGTGTAGTTGGCCAAATGCAACCCCTGACATGTACCTTTACCGGGTGTTTCACGGTTTTTTGTAACATTTGTCTATCGTCTTTTGCCTAACTAATCCCCGAACGGTGATTCATCTGTCGAAAAATATTTTGGTCTAGCTTTCGGTTGAGATTCTCTTGTGTTTAGCGCCGACTTTTCTCGATATGACGTTCTGATAAGAAATGATTGATTTTTTCACACTTTGTCACTGAATATCGTTTTCGTGCAATCGACGACGTACTATACTAATGTTGATGTTATGATTAGCTAGTCGTTGTTGAGCGTTATGCTGGGATTTCGTTTAACCCTTGTGAGGTAATTCTCTTAGAAGTTAAGTTTAGTGTAAACATCGTAACATTGTAGACTGGCAATAAAAACATTTAATTAAAAAAATAGGATTAAAACACGTTTTTAAAAATCGAAGTATATAATTATATTAAGTAGTTTTTATTTAAGAAGTTTGAGTACAAAAAGTAAGAAAAAAGCTATACATTTTTAGTGCAATTTTTGCAAAGTGTTGCTCGATGCTCGGTTGCAAACGTGCTTTGCTATGTGCCGTATTTTTGATGGGCAAACAGAGCACATGATTCGTTTCGAACCTCCAAGGAAACTTCATCGGCAACTAAAAAAAAAAAGGAAAATCTGTATAAAAATAGTCTAGGACCTCTGCCCGGGCATCATTTAAGATTGATTAATTCGATGTAACGTCCCTTTTTTAAAAGAATATGGACGTAAACATGTCCTACAAATCGTTTGAAATTTTATCGCAATCTGGTGACACGCCAATCTTTACCTGTCAACATTTTAACATGAATTCCCCGTCTAGATATGTACGTATGTAGGTTTCATAATTAAATTTCATTGAAGTTATTTTGTCTATTAAAAATTACTGAACATTCTGATCACAATCTATAAAGTTAATCGTAAGAATCACAGATGTTGAAAAATTCCTATGAAAAATGTGTTTCGTAGCGCGTGGATGCGTGAGTAAATGAAGGAATAATTCTAAAATTACTATCTTCTAGCAGGAAAACTTGAAATCTTTGGGTGCATCAAATGCTTTTCCGCAAAACTATGCGGCCCGCAGGCTTATGTTTTTCATATCTGCTTTGCAATCATAACAGTGCCAACCTTGCACTCATCAATACCTTTCGCGAAATATATCAGGATTATCATTATACCCGAGGATCGCCTTTTTTAAATTGTTGACGAAAACTAGGAAAGAAAAATATTCTTTTGGAACATGGTAAGAGAATAAAATAAAATGTAATACGTAAAACTATTGCTTTTCAAAATAATCACCTTTAAGATTTACGCACTTTTGTTAGCTTTCAAACCAATTCTCAAAACATTTATTCCACTGTGAAGATGATATCTCGAGAACATGGTTTTTGAAGGCTTCGTCAGCTTCTTGAGGTGCTGAAAATCGCTATCCACATATTTTTGACATTGTTAGGCGAGAAATAAATTCGATGTCTTTCTCTTCCAAATAATCAATTGTTTGACGTGCTGTGTTTGGTTGCTGGCATTGTCATGATGTAGAATGATGCGACCTTTCCGATTGTTTTTCTTGATTTCGTGGATGACATCTGACAAAGAAATTGTTATATACTATTCAGCATTAACTGTTCTTCGATCCTCTACTCTAAAGGAATTGTTGCGATATGTCCAGTACAATCGAAGACACAAGCGACTTTTGTTGCTGTCTGATGAATTGTCAACTTTAAGTCATTTTTTTATAGCCTTCGTGTCTCTTCGTCTTCCCATCCCTCTTTAGATATTGTTTGCATTGTTATTTTCGATATTCAATATACAGTCCGCTCTGGTAATAGGGCCGACTATCGGCGGTGAGGAGCGTATTTTTCCTGAAACTCGGATACCTCCACTACTGACGCACACTCATACCGTCAACATTTTCTTCCCGCCAAATTGAATTTGAAGCAGCAAAATTATATGCTATTTCATTGAGCTAGCGTGCGGCCCTATTACCAGAGACGAATATAAAACCCGAGGTGAGGCAGTAATGGGGGTAGCGCTCGTGCGAGAATGAGGGGAAACGGCTCTATTGATAGAGGCCCTATTATCAGAGCGGACTGTATATATCTAATTACTTTTTTATTTTGGAATTCTAGTCAAATTTATCTCTATGCTTGTCTCCCCAATTTCACCTTCTACGTCATCGCATTCGTATGGTGTATATAACCCATAATTTTAGCATAATGTATAATTATACTCAGCGGCCTGTATATTCATTTATTTTTCTTTAGGCACAGGTTGCTTTACTTCAACGTTTATGGACATGGTTATATTCTTTAGATCTATCTTTTTGACCATATTTGTCCCTTTTCCCCTTCGGAATTTTGTTTGTTATCTTTTGTTGTCCTTTGTCTGTTATTCTTTCCGTTTTTCATCTGTTTTGCAACTTTATTTAAACCTATCGTGTTTTGGGTGTCTTTCCAAGTTTACTTATACAGGCTTACATTGATGGACACTAACTAGAAATTCTTGGCAAATAACTTGTAAAGATTTTTATTTAAATCCGTGCACACTGCGAACGTGCTCTTGTTTCAATTTGTTTCCTAAAAGTCACGCAGTGTAACCAACCGCAAAGTGCAAAACTGTCACTCAAAATATCATGAAAGATTAGACTGAACTACTATTTCAACATTTTTCTTAAGTTTCCAACCTGTCTTTTCTCAAATGCGTATGTGCAACTTCTATACCTTGTTTCAAAAATAGACACGCGAATTTCTGAACACACCACTTTTATAGTAAATTCTGATTGGTCGAAAGCAGCAGCAAATTACACTGTACCAATCCTGCTATCATCGTATCGTGTACGTAATTCTGTCAAATGTATTGACATTTGTCTATTACCGCTAGTTCTTGTGGTGTTTATCATATTTTTCTGATTTCTCTGCCTCTTTCGAAGTATCGCTTTAATTTGCCGCGTGAATTTTATTTCAGATTTTATAGTGTGTAATTTGGGTTAGGGATTCGTTCAGAAATTCGTCTCCCTATTTCTGAAACAAGGTATAGTTTGTATAAATTCTTGTAAAGTACAGCATGCACCAGTTTCCCTGGCAAAGGTTCAAGTTAAAATTCGGACTTCACTTCTCCATTAGAACTATCTCCCCTTACCGTGTGTAATTATGGAAGAGAGAAAACTTGGAGAAAACAAGAACTTTTTGTTAGGGTCCATCGACCTTTAGCTTTTCGGAAAATTTCAGCGTTTTAACCCAGAATTTTAACTTCTTATTCTCAAGTACTGTTTTGCTTTTGCGGGTCATATTCTTTTCTTTCATTTCACCTCGACTCATTAATTTATATTGAATAGGATTACTGTCAATATATTATTGTTGTAAGGGTATAGGCTATAAATCTCCAGTACATTTTTGAAAACTGATTTGATTGACTGTAGTGATATCTACCTTTTGATGTAAAAGAAAAAAATTCCCTAGAGCATTTTCTTCATGGTACGAATTATTTAATTTAAATTGTCTGTTGTTAAAGTGATTGCAAAGACTAGTGTGTTTTACATTTATTATTATAGTTGCTCACTAGCGTCAACGAGCAGCGACGGAGGTGCGATACAACCTTCAGTATAATTGCGAGTATCAGTGAGATCTGTTGTGTGTACATGTACGCTGCCGTAAATACCATTTCGTAGTTCTACGTTTGTTTTGTTTTTTATGTTTTATTTTATGTGTAAACTTTTATACACTCGCTACTGCCACTATTGGCGCAAATTGAGCAACTCTATTTATCATCGTCTTTTCCATTATACAATTCCTCGATACATGTCTTTATCTCGCACTAAATTCAGGTAAGCGAAAGACGTGCGCAACACATAACTTCGATGTCGAGATACATAGGTGCAAAGCGAAATAGGAAGACATCGTTCCTGGTTAATTGGCCATCTTCGTTCCGAATTTTAGATCGGCGCGTAGAAAAACGTACTACCGCGCTCATAAATATCTATCTATAGACGGGTGCCGCTAGGGACGTGTTTTTTCTGCCTGCCTCTCCATCTCCGATTTTATTATACACAAAATGCTCCGTAGACTACTAGACACGGATGCCGCGAGCCGAAAGAGAGAGCAGGAACGAGAGGTAAGGATTACGTAATCGGGAAAAACGAGATCTGGCACCGCTTGCGTGCTTACCGATTTACCGACCTCGTTGCTCCGCAGCGTGTTTTTTTAGTGTGTTACATCCAAGGGTTTAAGTGCGTTAGAAGCTATTCGTATTCTCGAGGATGGTTGCTGATCAAATTCGACTGGACCGAGCAATGTTACTGTTCGATTTTGAATAGCGCTAAACTAGTGGTTAGTACGCCATGGTACTTCCACCACAAGTGTCAAAATATGTATGGTGCAACCCCTCTGGCATTTTTTCATCAAACGATAAAGTATTGTTCTAAACTTATAAACACTAATGTTATTGTTGCCGAGATCATTACGAATATCAATCTTCCTTTCCTGGCCTTTCCTCGTCCATCGTTCGTGAAAGCAAAATGCTCACCTCATTTCCTTTAACGAAGAGCGAGCGAAAGAGAGGCAACGACAAGCGAACGTAGGATATTGATAGCGTTGATATCTGGTATTATTGTACCGCTCGGCATGTGGCTTGTTTTACACGGACCCGGTGGTACACGTCGTTCCGAGAGGGACCCTCTCACTCCGGGCCAGGTAGTGTAATCAACGGACACAGGCGCCTTCAGAGATGCCGCCCTGTCATTAGGACCAGTCTGGTCACGCCCCGCATGGCTCGCATAATACGCGCCAACCACCGGACTCGATTATTCCCATTATAACGGACGCGCAGAGGGTGGTTTTCTGGACCTTTCGCTTCCAAGAAACGCCCGACGGGCCCCGGTCCGTCCGCCGTCGTATCGCCGGGTCTTAACTCGGCGTGGCTCGTATCAAATCGAGAATGAAGATTTATAATTAAGCACAATTTGTAATTTTTTACGCTCGCACGGTCGACGCGACCGTTGATGATGATGGTGGTGATGATGTGCGCAGGTGTCCGCTTTTCGTAGCTCTCAGCGGGAATTCTTTCGAATCGAAGGTGTCGTGGAAAATATTTTGGAAGAGGCTTGGAAATAGGGAAAGTACGGGTGATGTTCGGTTTCCGCTAAGCCTTTCTCGCAGGCCATGATCTTTTTCAACGAATTTAACAATTTAATTTAATTCAAAAATATGTATTTCAAAGTACATTAAATTTAGCGCGATCCTTTGCATGAGAAATCATGGACATGAATAAAGAACACTATTAAGCTGTAATGTTTTACAATTTCAAACCTGGCTGAAGCCATATACAATGTTTTGATTAGATCAAGTCGTGTTCCTTGGCTACCATAAAGCGATGGTACAATGAATTTAAACCTAGTTGATTGTCCTGAAATATTTCACCACCACCATTCAATCTAACACGTCTAACAAGTCTTTAACACCAGCTAATTCCAAGCTCCGGATGAATATTAAATCAAACAAGGTAAACCAAACATGTTACTGCTAAAACCTACCATGTCCCTGTAAGGGGCGTTCAAGCAACTGTAAATGTTCAGTTTGTTTTGTATAAATATATCGCGTGTTATTTTACTAGAGTCAGCGGAAAGTGAGCAACTCTCATATAGATGCGAATCGCCCCTATCTCCACTCCCTCTTCCTCCTTCTTTTCTTTCTATCGAAAATGTTCGGGCGGTATACCTTTACTCGAAAGGGTCGGGTACCGAACAATTATATTTTGTACTGTTTATTATATTCTAATTTTAAAATAGCACCTTACAAATTCGGCGGTAACTGTCTAATAAAGCTAACTATTCATAGTTTCGGCCGTCTAACATAGTTTTATGTTAACAATAGTTTCACAGCTGCTACTACGCGGCATCTTTACAATGTTGTTGTTGATAGGCTAATCGTGGGTAAGAACCCTATAATAAACTACATTTACCTGGTCGTTTCTATACACTTTGTAAGAGATTTGTACCTAAGTTCTTGTTAAGTATTAGATCCGCCTCCAATTGTAACCACCAATCAAATTTAAGTAATCAATTCGAGACAAACATCCATATTACTGGATATACAAAATTTAAACAGAATAATCTAAGAGTTCTCAGGGAACACATGTTCTCTTAATTGTACATATCACAAAGAAAAATTATGTTAGTTTAATGCAATATACGAGTTTAGTAGTTATCGAGTTTCATTAACCGCAAGGAGCGAATTTCGTTAAAACAAGAGAAATTCCACACAAACCAACACAACAATTCCTTCAAAATAGAAGGAGTTCAAACAGAAAGGGTGACCAGCTTCTATACATATAAATTTGATTTTTTTAAAATGTGTTCTAATCAACGTACCGAAATCTTGACTTTGGGCCTACTATTGGTAGCAACAGTCACGACTGCTGCATTACGTTTACGTGTCGAAATCGTCTACTGCCGATTGTGATCAACGAAAAAATGGCTTCGCGATCTGCTTGTTGATCACCCTTATAGCCCTATAAGCACAGAATTTTCAAGACAAGCAGCTGGGTACTTCGGATCATTTGGAGCAATTTAGACTGGTTCTGAGATTTGTCATTTTCGACCAATTTCAGTTTTACTATCGATCATGTTTTGCTCGAACTCGATAGAAGCAAACAAAACGATACGTTTCGATTTGCGTCCCAGTTTCATTTTGGCCTTCTGAAACATTTAGATCGAAATTTCCAAATTCTAAATTTCCTTCTCTAATTTACCAACCATCGTGTATTTCTTGTTACCACGCATTCCGCATTAATACGTTAACGGTTATTTACTCCATCCGCCCCCTCTCCTTTCCCCTCAAATAATGTCAAATTATCGATCGTTTTCTACCGCCAATAAAATTACACTAAAACTTCGTCGAAAAGTAATATTAGGCCTTGTACCTAATCATAAGCAAGTGTTGGTTGAGGTTGGCGTGGTAATCGAGGTATGCACATTGTTGCGTGAGAAAGAGATTGATTGTTTAGGGTCCAGTCGAGAAGATCTTCTACGCGATTAAGTCCCTGGAAGTTCGTTTAGGGAATGTTTCTTTTTCTGTAATTCAAGCGATTAATTACACGAAGTGTGTGAGGGAAGTATCTTTCGATGTCTGTTGTAAGTCTAATCGACTAGGGTAATTTTCCCATATCACCAGGATCCGTATAACCCAATTTCGGAAACGTTCCTTCCTCTCATCGCAAGCATATCTATTCGAGGGTCCGGCCGAGAGACTGGACCGGAGAACATTAGTAGTCTGGGCAAACAGCGATAATTACGAAATAAGTTACGACAGCGTACATATACACAGAACTATTCGCATACAGCGTACTGACTAGAGTGGGGAGTCGGCGATGCTACCGTAACTTCAGCTGTTACCGTTCTTTTGCGCAGGCTAAACATCGGTAACGACATTAAAAGGATTGAACAAAGCTCAACAACCACCAACATGTCCCCACGATCCTACGCAGTTGCTAGCCGGATTCGTTTTTGCGTGTCATTAAAACTCTCTGAGATATTCTGAGAATGCTCAGAAGTGGCAAATGTGCCACTTGCTTCCTGAACGCCGTCTTCCTTCCTTGGTTAGGTTAACTAGTTAACTATGGAGTTTATTTTTAAAGTGCTTCGCAAAGTGTATAATTAATATCAAGGGATCAAGATTTTTATTGAATAAACAATTAACAATTCATTGTTGAAAAAGAAATGGGACGTGTTATAGAACACACGGCTGAAGTGAAACTACGACTGTTTTCAGCACAAATACAATCAAATATTGAAAGGAATCTCGAGGAAATAACAAAAGGACGATCAATACAACCAAATAAAATAAGACGACTCTGACCATGAGTACTTCGACCATACGCTCTCTGTATACTCACATACACAAACGCACCGATCCCGACCAATGGCAACACCAGTCAACTTTCTTCACTTCCCACTCTCGCTTTTGCCGTCGCTCATCTCGCGAAGAGTTCTGGATTTACCCTAACGAGAAGAAAGTACATTCACTTCAAAAGATATTGTTATCGAAAACAATTGCCAAAAAATAATAATAAAACACGAAAAATTAAAGGAAACAAAAATTAAGAAATTCAGTTGTTTTTGGTGTGGTCGAGCAGCACTACCCCGTTTTGTAAAAAGCAATACATTGTACGGGCAATAACCTCTACAACAAAGAATTAAACCCTTCTTTTGTTTAATTTATAGCGGCTGTACTGGTAATATAAAGGACACATAGTACGAAATGACATCTGTATTACAACTTACTGTAATTTTGAGTTTTTATATCGAATGGTAATTTTTTATTTTGCACGACGTGTATACACGTCCAACGCACCAAAATAAAGATTTGAACTGACGTGCATACACGTTGAACGCAGTTAACTGGTTAATGACTCGATTTGTTTTGTTTCGAGGTACCTTACCCCGTGTGGAACGAACGGTAAGCCATAATGTTTTTCCATTACAAGATCCACCTTTTTTCAAATATGGAATAGTAAAATCGATCGATTTTCCCACCGATTATCTCACGTTTCGTCGCATTTTCGAGACTAAACTTAGATTTCTCGAAATCGATTTCTGCAATTTTCCAACAGAAACAACGATTTCCGAGATCGCGCTTCTTTCTCCAAATACATATGAACGAACAACTGCTGTATATAATTTTTATAAACGCGCACATTAATATATACATAGTACGTCCACGCATAAACATAACTCACGCAGACGCCGCTGGCTACGTATACGCACATCCGTAGGCCGCCACACACCACCGGCGGCGGGCACCGTTTGTTTATTCAGCGATGTCCATCAAGGCTGGGACTGTTAAAAAGTGCGTCTCAAAAGCGTACCGCGCGAACTTACCGGAGAGAACGTTAAGTGCCTTTAATTAAGGCAACTCTGCGTTCGCCGTAAAAGCAATGCCGAAACAAAAACGAGAAACGCAAGGAACGAGTCGGAGAAAGATCACATCATCGCCGTGTAGAAGGTTGCGACGTGCTGCGACGCGGCGGAATGGGGCAGGACCGGATTTTATTGGGTATAATTACGGCTACGTAATGGAATTTTATTTTTAAACCTGAACGCAGGAGGTTTACTAGGAGGTTTTACTACGCTCGAAACGGTTATCTGCGGTTGCGTTTAGGAAATATCGATTAATTTTATAATTTTCGAGACTGGGGGATGGATTGGATTAGGTAAGTTCGGAGAGTGCCGATTTGCTCGATTAATTTGGACTGTTTGGATTTACCAGATGTTGACTGATTTTGAATCTTTTTTTTTTTTTTCGGGTAAGTCGAGCCAGTGGTGTTGTATAGAGAAGCAACGAGAGAGAAAATTTGTTACGGGTTGACTACTACTTGTGTGGAGTTTATAAAAAGAAACGACTTTGTGCCTCTACACTTTTACTACTTAATTTCTTAAAACCGATTATAGAACTATACATATATTTTAACCGTTTAAGTGTTGCTTATTTGACCGTACCCGATTGTTTGTATGTGAGTGATGTGAATAGAGGTAACTAACTTACTGTCCTGACTTCCCCGTTCGAGTATTACGTATAACTTTTCTTATCGCTAACCTTTCGTCAAGTCGAAGGGCAGAAATCTCTGAAATTAGGTTTAAGAAAAACAAAGTAATAAATTCTGTCCTAAGCGATAGTAATGGGAAATTAGCTGAAACTTATTATAAAAGATTATTGAATGTGTTGCAAAGGTAAGGGGTGAGATAACTATAACGGTGTTAAATTGCATTGAAGCAGCTCTAATTTATCATAAGGAAATAGAAAAAGTGCCATATTACACGAATATATGTAGAAAAGAATAAGTAACCACTTAAATCTTATGTAGTTGACGTATCCTTAAAGTCTCTAGTAATTCCCGGAATGAATACACAATTTTACATTAATCACATGCACAATTTTGACTGTTGGTTCTCCAACAAATTTCCTGTAGAGATGTTCTGCATTCTTTGTCCGAGGAACTTGCAAACAACTATTTAGTAAAGCGAGGTATGCGGGTAATCAGCAACAGGCGGAAGAAGAGGAGGTAAAAGATTGCGACGACAAGCTTGATATGCGGCGTACACGCCAGATAAAACAGTCATGCAACGGAAATAAAGCAAGGAGACTTGTTCAAGAAGTAGACAAAGTTACCTGTAAAAAGTGTATAGGAAAAGAAATGACTAAAATATATTGTACTGATTGTTTTCAACCATTGTAATAACCCTGTGGAAATTTGAAGTGAATACTTCTTAAGGGACACCGGACCAGCACGAGCGTAAGCGTAAAAGCGTTAAATTTGGTCGGAGTCAGGCGCTCGCTTCGTATGACAGACAAAGAGAACAAGAAAGAGGGTATGATGTATGAGCAAGAAGCGATGAACGAGAGAAAGGATACGTGCGTGCTAGCTTCATCTGAAACAGGAGAGACGTGCAAGCGGGTGTATTCACTTCACATGTGCGTAAACTGCAAACACCAATTTTGTTGTTGATATTAAAAATATCTTTTTTAACCAAATTGAATGAATAAATTGGTTAAATATATCTTGTACACAGACCAACTAAATTTCATTGAAACATATGTGGTCAACTTTTTCAAAAAGCGCGCGTCAGGTTAACCAACCTATGCGGATTGGCGGGAGAGTAGAGTAGAGGAAGAATAATATGGGAATGGTGGTGTAGAACGTAGAATAAAAAGTTAGTTTCGAATAAAATTTGTATTATTAACCCTTTAATGCCCACAGTTGCCTATATGGTAGGTAGCATTGTACAAATGTGGTCAAAATTGCGTTACTTTTGTGATTTTTCTTTGCTAATTTTTTTTCAACAAAACTACGTTGCTTGTGAATGCTATTATAGAGTTTTATGTAAGTTGCGAGCAGGTATTCATTTGAGTGGTGATAGAAGTCACTATAGTAAGTGTCATAAATAAACAGAACAAAACAAGTAAAATAGTGATATAAAATAAAGAAAGTGAAAAAAATGTTTTTAGTTTGACTTGAAGAATTTTCTAAAGTCTGTTGACCGTAGACAACATTGGGTAAACGTGTATATAAATTTTTACTACGATCTTTTTGTATTAGAGATGCGTCCGACAGATTTGACAGCAGAAATTGAAAAAATTATCGAATTTGATTGGAATGATGCTGATGATACAACAAACTTGAAAAATGTTATTGAAGAAACGCTTCAAAGTTAAAACAGAAAGGGATGAAAGTATTGAGGTGGAATTATTATCACAGATTATTAGTGAAGAGAACGAAAACGATATTCAAGACGAAGAAAAGGTGGAAGAGGTCTTTGAAAAATAAATTTGCACAATTTGAGATGGAAAAGTCAAGATATTGATATGCAAGATTTCTCTCGGAAAAGTCAAATTAGTTATGGAGAAGCCAAAGAACCGGCCAAATATTTTACCCAATATTTTGATGACGATATAATTCAGAACCTCCAAAAGCGATACAATATGACCAAATTGGTCATTGGATCGAATGCCTTTCAAAAGGACGATGCAGGCTGTGCAAAACTGGGTTTCCTCGATCTAAATACATAAAATGCAAAGTCCATTTGTGTTCAAACACTCCATACTACAGTTGAATAAGAAATTAATAAAACATATACATATGTTTGGTATTTACAATTTATTAGTTTTGCCCAATGTTGCCTAGAGGCAACTTTTCACTACGGCTGAACTAGGATACGCATGACCTTGAAATTGATATTTGTAGATATTTAGGGTTAACCTAACTACAACATATCCTTAAAAAAATTTGCCACGTCCCGATTAATTCGGGCATGAAGGGGTTAAGAAAAAGAGTAATACGAGTCCGGCCCTGACTACACATACATACAGTTCGCCTAATATATCTTTTTACACACGTCACTGTTGAATGACACAAGCAAAGATCGCCGGTTAATCTAACTACCCTTACTTCTGACACAGAAGTTATATGTAAACTACTACGTTAATCAATTGAGTGTCAGAGAAGTGCAGATTATTTCAATACATTATGTGTATAGTGCTTAACTTGAACTAGGAGTACCGATATTTGATTCGTACGGATAAAAATAGATGACGTCTGTGAAAAGATCCATTAGACGAGCTGTACGTAAAAAGTAACAGACATAACGCAAAGGGTCAAAAATGACCTCTCGGCGGTTCTAAGGTGGTGTGGAAGGGATAATAAAATCATTTTCCAAATTAAATCTGGGTAAAAACCTAAAAAAATATGAGTGGACAAATACTTTTGAGTTGTAGTGTATATATGCATGCAAATCTATTCAATTAACGGTCGTTTTGGATCGAATTCTGTACGAAATTAAAAAATGGTTGGATGTTTATCCAACAATGCGCGCATGTAACGTATTACATCGTAGCATATAAACTTTGACTTCTTTTGTATCCGACCCAAATAAATAAAGCTATCACGACGATTACGATTTCGGTTTGATATCTTGCGTCAATGCTAGGCGGGAAATTTTCTTTGTAGATCGATATTTATTGTTTCGGATCGGTTATTTATTTGTAGTAAAGCTAAAAACGGAACGTGCCGACTTAGAAATCGGGCGAAATGGAAATAATTTCTATAAATACAACATCGCACGCTAAGGTTATCTCGCAAGGTTGTCAGGAATTTTTGTAACTTTGACTTAACGTATTAGGTTGACCGCCGATTGCGAATTTTTTTAAGAGCGAAGCGAAACCTCAGGGAGGTTCTGCGGCGAGAGTTAACTGGGGAAAAAGTGAGACGCTCGAAATCGTCAGATAGACGCTTTTCTATCTTCTTTCATTACTCGTTAGTTCTTTCTCGCGCACACACACATGCTCATCGCAGAGGCAGCTATGAAAAGCGCCGTATTTGCGTCTCCCCCATCGGATGGCGCTGTTATTATTCGGACTCGAATTTACATCAAATTCAACTTCAACTTGTTCACCATCGGTTTCGAAATGAAATACTTTTTCTTTATACGTTGTTTATTCAATTATGGAATGCGTAAAGAGCTTCGCTCTTGTCGGGTGTCCCACGACATCTCTCCTTCTTTTTTTTTTTAAGAAAATAAGAAATGAATCTCGGCCCGAATCATAAATCCACATTCTTCAACATTATTGCTCCATTATCCGATATTCGATTGGAAATAAGAAAGAAGGATCAACGATTAAGCAAATAACGTGTAGTCATAGCCGTTAATGAACGCCTTTCTTGGCCTTTTGCCACCATTACTGATCGACTTCTTTCGAACCGTTACGATTAAATAGAACTAGTTACGGCGTCGCAGTCCGAGAGAAGGAAAAAGAAAAGGCGAATAACAATTAATGTAGAATCATTACGGCTCCGTAATTATGTAGGGAAAGATCGCCGATGCCCACGGACCTTAATTAAGCGTACACGGACGCGCGCACACAAGTTCTTTTCTGAAACGAAGTTAGAGGTGGCATCCGCATTCTTCTATTCTCGAAAGCATCTCCGAGAACGGATTCGGACTGGTTTGGAGCGAACCGACAAGCGAGCGGGTAGCAGCTTTCTAATCGAAGGATAGATTAGACCTTTTGCGTAGATCTGAGATAAAGGAAATCGTAAAGGTAATTGATACGGCGTTGTCGAGTGCGGATCTACTATTACGAAATGACGCGAATTAATCTGGAATTACACGAGGGAAAAATTGTATAATGGATCTGATGGAGTTCCTAGATTGTGATTTCTAAGAAAAGTAAGAATGATTGTGGTTTAGAAAGAATGAAGTTAACCGTAATCAATTTAGTACAGTATAACTTCGCTAAACCGGATAGATAGGATTTTCTCTTGGTCCGGATTCGTGAATTTTATGCATTATCGAAATATTTAAAACAAATAAAGCAAGAAATATATTTTTCATGAATTCTAACTATTATAAACACAAACTAAACCATATTCGCACAGAATCATTTTTCTTAAAATGAACACTGATATATTGCTGCTTCGCGTTTTCTAAAAATTGCTTACTGGCCTCTGCTTTTAATCTTTTAACCGAAAGAACCTCTTGCATTGGAATATTATTTTCTTCTGCCCATTGAATGCATTGGGAAAATGATCGAACAGCATCGCTTGATTGTACTACAAGAATATTCTACAAATACACCTCCAGAATTGGTAATAATATTCATCTCATTATCGTCAGCTTTTGAGGCCCCCAATTAAATCTTGATCCGTAAAATTTTCTATCTCCTTATTTTGCCCAGTTGCCCAATCAAAGATTTCCTCAGAACTAACATGTGGATCAATAAGAATCAACATTTCCACAATGGTTTTGAAATCTGTATTTGCAGATTTAGATTCCCACTGTTGTTTCAACTGAGCCAAAAGGAATTTCATCCTCTTCATCCCATTATTCGTTTGGCCAGAGTAGCGTCCAGCTTTTACTGATATTTTTTCAGTTATAGCTTTCCGTGATTCATGCATGTTCATGACAGCTTCCTTTAAATTGTACCTCTTCAAAGTCTTTGTGAAATCATCGCCTTGCGATAACAAGCGCGTCAATAATTTTTTCTGTAAGACACTTTAATATGGCTGTGCAATTGGGGGGTAAACACATAACTTTGAAATTTGGATCAAAATTTTATACATCTGCTGGGCTGGATGTGAGGGAGCGTTATCCATTAAAAGAAAGGCTTTTTGAGGAAAATTTTTCTCGTCCAAACATTTTTACGTGTTTAATTAAACAGTTTTTTGAACCAGTCCATGAAAATTGTTTGGGTCATCCACCCTTTCCTTGCTGGCTCTATACACGCCGGGAAGATTAATGTTTTTAAAGCATTTGGGGTGAAGAGATTTACCAACAACAAGTAGTGGTAACTTATGGGTGGCTGCGGCATGAATGTGATTCTATCCTTAGAAGTTGACTTTTCCCTTTCATGAACCCAAGTTGGTAAAGTTTTCCAAAACGCTTTCCATGGCTTTCTGATAAATTCACTTTGTTAACCAACTGTAGGAATTTATCTTGAAATGGTACCACCGCACATATGTCACTAGATACTTTTGCCTACACATTTTTAAAAATCGAATTCCATGCCTCTTTTTAAATTTATACAACTAACCGGAGCTTGCTAAAATGTCATCTTTCCCGGTTATTTCTCTATAAAAATTTTTTTTTGGATTTTTTACGTAAATTTTCCGATGAAATTGGTATACCTGAAGCTTTCTTTGTTGTAAGAACCATGTATACCAAGCTTTTTTCCATCTTAGGATGATAATCTTGACGAATAACTTTTTTGGGAACCTACATACACACCCTGTTTTAATTTCTTTTAAATTTATAACTCTGTACATATATATCTGGTCCTTGAAATGTAGTTGAAACAAACTGTTTAATTTTATATTTCTTTTGTTTAATGTCATACATTTTTGATTTCGGTGACAAAGCGAGAGTTTTTCCCAGTTTTAAGAACACCTAAAATTTTGCACTTCTCCTTAAGAGTAAGTGTTTTGTAGCGTCGCATCATTTTAACTAAAAACTGCACATGTACATAGGTAATAGTTTCACTAGCGTCCACAAACTGAGAATTAGGTCACGCAGAAAGCGTAAACGTAAGGCATTTGAGGTAGAAAATGAGGGGATTCCCTGAAATTTATTGACAGTTGAGGCACATATGATGTACTAATTTACACGATTTTAAATGTGTCCGGATTATAGCGGTAAATGGCCCAAAACTGTCCGAATAGTCCGAATTACTGAAGGGTTCGAGTTAATGCATGTCCGATTTAACGAAATTATACTGTATATAAAAGTAAGTAAGAAGACTAAATACATCGTCGTAGTTGTATGGTTACGGCGTTTGGCTACGAAACCGACGGTTTATGTTCAAAACTCGGCCATTCAATCGCTATTCAAATGGTTTATCCCCAGGAATACTTTTGATTGCGAAGAATCTGTTGAAGATCTGCCTGTAAGGTCCTTTTTTAAACCAAGGAAGATCGGGATTTCGCTAAACATCTCTTTGTTGAAATCTTTCTAAACCTAACGTTTCAAATATTGTGCCGATCTCCCGTCTTCAAACTGTTACCTGTTTGGTCCACTCACCCACATTAAGACACCAAGACATCATCGATTCACCTCCCATCACCAATTAAGAGAAACGGTGCAAATCTTTCTCAGGGCGCAATCTAAAATCTGAAAACATATAAAGGCCACTATGGAAGAAGTGTTCTTCAAAGCAGGAAAATTACGTTGAAAAATGATATTATGACCTTCCTGTATTTACTATTTGAGGATCCGAACATATTTTAGGAGCAGACACGTTTTAAAATTTTCAAAACAACGGGAAATTTCACTAAACTTGCTTTTCCTGGCTTTAAATTTCCCAACTGATTTTAACGCAGACAGGCAGCAACCACAGCTGCTTTTCCTCTAATAATAGGGATTATTCTTTAATTTACTAGCGTCTTCCCGTCGGTCGCTTTCACTGACATCTGTGTATCCGGAGACGAGTTAAAAATTCTCTTCGTCGTACATAAATATTCAACTTTTTAGGATTATACCTCCACGATGCGTCTGATAAAAGTTTTATGCTAGGGAGTAATCTTGAAAACCATTTATTTTTGTAATATCCTTATGCAGCAAGTGCGACGGGCCGTGCAACGAAAATATTTAATGGCGGGCCAGACAAAAATTACCCGTGGGCCGCGTGTGGCCCTCGGACCGGGGTTTGCCCATGCCTGTTTTATAAGCTTTTCCGTTCTTACTGAAATAAAATTTGTAATTATTGAGTCATCCTCATAACAGTGACTTTTCTTAAAGTGTCCCTTCACTGTAAATTGGTATGAGGGAAACGATAGCCATTTTATACTCGAACCTCGTAAAGTGTGGCGGCTCGGGTCTTATTTGGACACTTTACGAGATCGTGAAATCCAACGTTGCCTTGTCGAGGTCATGGTAAAAAAAGGGAATCTCGATTGAGGCTCGGATAAAGCGACACTTTACGAAGTTCGAGTGTATTTGATTTCTTCTGATTATCGCAGCAAATAATTAACTAACTACCATCATTATGTTACCAAAACTAAAGAAAGCTTCTTTTCTTATATTGCAGTTGGAAAACTTTAGCGAGATACTCAAACATGATTGCTCGCCGTATCTCCGTCTCTTCGTCTGCTCAGTGTACGTGCCGATGTGTTCTGAATACCTGCCCGGAGCCATTCCCGCCTGTAGAGGATTATGCGAAGAGGTGAAGAAGGATTGCCTTCCAGTTTTGCTGAAAGCGGGACTAACGTGGCCGCAAAAAATGGATTGTTCCCGGTAAGATCCGAAAAGAAATCTAATAAGAATTGCAATCCCGGAGATGGAATCAACAAAGAATTTCTTCAACTCATTTCTCACCAAATTTTCTTTTGTGTCATTCCAGATTTCCAGAACCCACCGATCTATGCATGCAACAACCGACGGAGGAAGACAACCATCACGCGAATCAAGTCAACGATCTCCACATCGACGATCACATTCGCGGTTTCAAGTCCTCCGTTAAGAGTTGTCCGCGAAATACGATTTTGGTCGATAAAACTTGCGTTAAAGTCTGCAATTCGGATTCGAGATATTCTTCCAGCGACCGACATCTGTTTGAGGTAAATGTTACCGTTAATTTTTTCCACCTTCATCGTTTTGACACGTTTGATGATGATTTCAGATTTGGAGTGGAATCGGCTCCGTGCTTTGCATCATCGCGACGGTTTTCGCGTTTTTGACGTTCATGATCGAGCCGAAGAGATTCCGTTGGCCCGCTAGGCCCATATTGTTCTTGACGATTTGCGGATTTGTCACGTCCTCAATGTATCTGTTGAGGTGGATCTTGGGATCGTTTACATGTACAGGTAAGTTTTGTTCAAACTCCAAGCACATATCCCAACAATTACGATACCATCCTCAAGTCTCGAACAGCGAAGACAAATTTCAGTTATGGGTACTAGTCAAGTCCCAACACATTTTGCTCGCAATTGCACGCAAAGCTGGTTGGATTCGATCGCTAGCAAAAACACTTCGGGAGTTGTCTCGTGCTAATAAGTGTTATTCGACATTATCTTATTATTTTGAAACTCCCACAACTTCGGAAACATCCCTCGTACGTTAATCAAATTTCATTTTTATTTCATTTAATTACAGGCGGGGCGTCAATTATAAAACCATACAATCTGCTATGCGTGAGCATAGCTCTGGTCATCACATTCTGCGAATTCGCTTTTTGCATGTGGTGGTGCATCTTCTGCCTGGTATGGTACTTGAGCGCAGCCAAAGAATGGTCAACGGAAGCCATCGAGAGGACGTCCCAAATCCTCCACGCGGTGACCTGGACCACGTCCACAATGCCGGTGATCTACGCCTTGGTCTCCAATAACATCACCATCAACGAATTTTCGGGCTTGTGCGAAATCAACAGTTACATCGCCATCATCTGCCAGATGATATTCGTTCTGGCCGGCGCCATAATGGCCGTGTTAACTTCCGTCGCCTTGAAGAACGTGCGTAAAGCCCTGATCTACGCCGGGAGATCCCCATATAAACTAGAAAGATTAATTTATCGTCTCGGCGTGATAAGTTCCGGAATTTGTTTCCCCCTCTTCATATGTCTGATGTGCTATTTCGTCGATACGCTTACCGTCGCGTTAATGAAGACTTGTTTAAGATTACTGAGCGCGATCTTCGCGTCGTTTTGGGTGTTTTCGTCGAAGACCTTCAAAAGTTGGAATAAAATCCTTCGGCCTCCGTTTTCTAATCATAAGAATCTTCACAATGTGCCCGTGACGAAAGTTTGATCGCCATCGGTAGTTTGCGTATTTTTTATGAAAAAATTAGAACGAATTAGGAAAACCTCCAAGCTCGAAACAAAGAGGATTGTTTGTGGATGCATCGTTCGTTTGATTCCTTTTTTTTTTCTGTTTCTGACTTTTAGCACATGTATTATCGAAATGATTGTGATATTTTCTAGATTTGTAAGTATTTTTATATCGATCGAGATGTATGCTTGAAGCATGTAAAATATTTATTTTCTTTTTGTACATTCGTGCAGTATTTATATTATACATATGAATAGATTATACATAGTTATATATGTTGTAAATAAAGTTACGTAATGTTTTCTTATTTCGTTTTTTTATTGACTACCCATTTAAAAATTTTGCCACTTTGAGAAAACAAAATCGCTATAAAAAAGCAAAAAGATTTCGCAGCAAAAAATGAGATAAAATTTCACGTCTCCGTTTGAAAATTTTGGCACTTTGAGAAAATAAAATCGCTATAAAAAAGGCAAAAAGATTTCGCAGCAAAAAATGAGATAGAATTTCGGACATTTGGATCTAAATTTCACGTCTCCGTTTGAAAATTTTGGCACTTTGAGAAAATAAAATCGCTATAAAAAGGCAAAAAGATTTCGCAGCAAAAAATGAAATAAAATTTCGGACATTTGGATCTAAATTTCACGTCTCCGTTTGAAAATTTTGGCACTTTGAGAAAATAAAATCGCTATAAAAAGGCAAAAAGATTTCGCAGCAAAAAATGAGATAGAATTTCGGACATTTGGATCTAAATTTCACGTCTCCGTTTGAAAATTTTGGCACTTTGAGAAAATAAAATCGCTATAAAAAGGCAAAAAGATTTCGCAGCAAAAAATGAAATAAAATTTCGGACATTTGGATCTAAATTTCACGTCTCCGTTTGAAAATTTTGGCACTTTGAGAAAATAAAATCGCTATAAAAAGGCAAAAGATTTCGCAGCAAAAAATGAGATAGAATTTCGGACATTTGGATCTAAATTTCACGTCTCCGTTTGAAAATTTTGGCACTTTGAGAAAATAAAATCGCTATAAAAAAGGCAAAAAGATTTCGCAGCAAAAAATGAAATAAAATTTCGGACATTTGGATCTAAATTTCACGTCTCCGTTTGAAAATTTTGGCACTTTGAGAAAATAAAATCGCTATAAAAAAGGCAAAAAGATTTCGCAGCAAAAAATGAGATAGAATTTCGGACATTTGGATCTAAATTTCACGTCTCCGTTTGAAAATTTTGGCACTTTGAGAAAATAAAATCGCTATAAAAAAGGCAAAAAGATTTCGCAGCAAAAAATGAAATAAAATTTCGGACATTTGGATCTAAATTTCACGTCTCCGTTTGAAAATTTTGGCACTTTGAGAAAATAAAATCGCTATAAAAAAGGCAAAAAGATTTCGCAGCAAAAAATGAGATAGAATTTCGGACATTTGGATCTAAATTTCACGTCTCCGTTTGAAAATTTTGGCACTTTGAGAAAATAAAATCGCTATAAAAAAGGCAAAAAATTTCGCAGCAAAAAATGAGATAGAATTTCGGACATTTGGATCTAAATTTCACGTCTCCGTTTGAAAATTTTGGCACTTTGAGAAAATAAAATCGCTATAAAAAGGCAAAAGATTTCGCAGCAAAAAATGAGATAGAATTTCGGACATTTGGATCTAAATTTCACGTCTCCGTTTGAAAATTTTGGCACTTTGAGAAAATAAAATCGCTATAAAAAAGGCAAAAGATTTCGCAGCAAAAAATGAAATAAAATTTCGGACATTTGGATCTAAATTTCACGTCTCCGTTTGAAAATTTTGGCACTTTGAGAAAATAAAATCGCTATAAAAAAGGCAAAAAGATTTCGCAGCAAAAAATGAGATAGAATTTCGGACATTTGGATCTAAATTTCACGTCTCCGTTTGAAAATTTTGGCACTTTGAGAAAATAAAATCGCTATAAAAAAGGCAAAAAGATTTCGCAGCAAAAAATGAGATAGAATTTCGGACATTTGGATCTAAATTTCACGTCTCCGTTTGAAAATTTTGGCACTTTGAGAAAATAAAATCGCTATAAAAAAGGCAAAAAGATTTCGCAGCAAAAAATGAAATAAAATTTCGGACATTTGGATCTAAATTTCACGTCTCCGTTTGAAAATTTTGGCACTTTGAGAAAATAAAATCGCTATAAAAAGGCAAAAAGATTTCGCAGCAAAAAATGAGATAGAATTTCGGACATTTGGATCTAAATTTCACGTCTCCGTTTGAAAATTTTGGCACTTTGAGAAAATAAAATCGCTATAAAAAAGGCAAAAAGATTTCGCAGCAAAAAATGAAATAAAATTTCGGACATTTGGATCTAAATTTCACGTCTCCGTTTGAAAATTTTGGCACTTTGAGAAAATAAAATCGCTATAAAAAAGGCAAAAAGATTTCGCAGCAAAAAATGAGATAGAATTTCGGACATTTGGATCTAAATTTCACGTCTCCGTTTGAAAATTTTGGCACTTTGAGAAAATAAAATCGCTATAAAAAAGGCAAAAAGATTTCGCAGCAAAAAATGAAATAAAATTTCGGACATTTGGATCTAAATTTCACGTCTCCGTTTGAAAATTTTGGCACTTTGAGAAAATAAAATCGCTATAAAAAGGCAAAAGATTTCGCAGCAAAAAATGAGATAGAATTTCGGACATTTGGATCTAAATTTCACGTCTCCGTTTGAAAATTTTGGCACTTTGAGAAAATAAAATCGCTATAAAAAAGGCAAAAAGATTTCGCAGCAAAAAATGAAATAAAATTTCGGACATTTGGATCTAAATTTCACGTCTCCGTTTGAAAATTTTGGCACTTTGAGAAAATAAAATCGCTATAAAAAAGGCAAAAGATTTCGCAGCAAAAAATGAGATAGAATTTCGGACATTTGGATCTAAATTTCACGTCTCCGTTTGAAAATTTTGGCACTTTGAGAAAATAAAATCGCTATAAAAAAGGCAAAAAGATTTCGCAGCAAAAAATGAAATAAAATTTCGGACATTTGGATCTAAATTTCACGTCTCCGTTTGAAAATTTTGGCACTTTGAGAAAATAAAATCGCTATAAAAAAGGCAAAAAGATTTCGCAGCAAAAAATGAGATAGAATTTCGGACATTTGGATCTAAATTTCACGTCTCCGTTTGAAAATTTTGGCACTTTGAGAAAATAAAATCGCTATAAAAAAGGCAAAAAGATTTCGCAGCAAAAAATGAAATAAAATTTCGGACATTTGGATCTAAATTTCACGTCTCCGTTTGAAAATTTTGGCACTTTGAGAAAATAAAATCGCTATAAAAGGCAAAAAGATTTCGCAGCAAAAAATGAGATAGAATTTCGGACATTTGGATCTAAATTTCACGTCTCCGTTTGAAAATTTTGGCACTTTGAGAAAATAAAATCGCTATAAAAAAGGCAAAAAGATTTCGCAGCAAAAAATGAAATAAAATTTCGGACATTTGGATCTAAATTTCACGTCTCCGTTTGAAAATTTTGGCACTTTGAGAAAATAAAATCGCTATAAAAAGGCAAAAAGATTTCGCAGCAAAAAATGAGATAGAATTTCGGACATTTGGATCTAAATTTCACGTCTCCGTTTGAAAATTTTGGCACTTTGAGAAAATAAAATCGCTATAAAAAAGGCAAAAAGATTTCGCAGCAAAAAATGAAATAAAATTTCGGACATTTGGATCTAAATTTCACGTCTCCGTTTGAAAATTTTGGCACTTTGAGAAAATAAAATCGCTATAAAAAAGGCAAAAGATTTCGCAGCAAAAAATGAAATAAAATTTCGGACATTTGGATCTAAATTTCACGTCTCCGTTTGAAAATTTTGGCACTTTGAGAAAATAAAATCGCTATAAAAAGGCAAAAAGATTTCGCAGCAAAAAATGAGATAGAATTTCGGACATTTGGATCTAAATTTCACGTCTCCGTTTGAAAATTTTGGCACTTTGAGAAAATAAAATCGCTATAAAAAAGGCAAAAAGATTTCGCAGCAAAAAATGAAATAAAATTTCGGACATTTGGATTTAAATTTCACGTCTCCGTTTGAAAATTTTGGCACTTTGAGAAAATAAAATCGCTATAAAAAAGGCAAAAGATTTCGCAGCAAAAAATGAAATAAAATTTCGGACATTTGGATCTAAATTTCACGTCTCCGTTTGAAAATTTTGGCACTTTGAGAAAATAAAATCGCTATAAAAAAGGCAAAAAGATTTCGCAGCAAAAAATGAGATAGAATTTCGGACATTTGGATCTAAATTTCACGTCTCCGTTTGAAAATTTTGGCACTTTGAGAAAATAAAATCGCTATAAAAAAGGCAAAAAGATTTCGCAGCAAAAAATGAAATAAAATTTCGGACATTTGGATCTAAATTTCACGTCTCCGTTTGAAAATTTTGGCACTTTGAGAAAATAAAATCGCTATAAAAAAGGCAAAAGATTTCGCAGCAAAAAATGAGATAGAATTTCGGACATTTGGATCTAAATTTCACGTCTCCGTTTGAAAATTTTGGCACTTTGAGAAAATAAAATCGCTATAAAAAAGGCAAAAAGATTTCGCAGCAAAAAATGAGATAGAATTTCGGACATTTGGATCTAAATTTCACGTCTCCGTTTGAAAATTTTGGCACTTTGAGAAAATAAAATCGCTATAAAAAGGCAAAAAGATTTCGCAGCAAAAAATGAAATAAAATTTCGGACATTTGGATCTAAATTTCACGTCTCCGTTTGAAAATTTTGGCACTTTGAGAAAATAAAATCGCTATAAAAAAGGCAAAAAGATTTCGCAGCAAAAAATGAGATAGAATTTCGGACATTTGGATCTAAATTTCACGTCTCCGTTTGAAAATTTTGGCACTTTGAGAAAATAAAATCGCTATAAAAAGGCAAAAGATTTCGCAGCAAAAAATGAGATAAAATTTCGGACATTTGGATCTAAATTTCACGTCTCCGTTTGAAAATTTTGGCACTTTGAGAAAATAAAATCGCTATAAAAAAGGCAAAAAGATTTCGCAGCAAAAAATGAGATAAAATTTCGGACATTTGGATTTAAATTTCACGTCTCCGTTTGAAAATTTTGGCACTTTGAGAAAATAAAATCGCTATAAAAAAGGCAAAAGATTTCGCAGCAAAAATGCGATAAAATTTCGGACATTTGGATTTAAATTTCACGTCTCCGTTTGAAAATTTTGGCACTTTGAGAAAATAAAATCGCTATAAAAAAGGCAAAAGATTTCGCAGCAAAAAATGAAATAAAATTTCGGACATTTGGATCTAAATTTCACGTCTCCGTTTGAAAATTTTGGCACTTTGAGAAAATAAAATCGCTATAAAAAAGGCAAAAAGATTTCGCAGCAAAAAATGAGATAAAATTTCGGACATTTGGATTTAAATTTCACGTCTCCGTTTGAAAATTTTGGCACTTTGAGAAAATAAAATCGCTATAAAAAAGGCAAAAAGATTTCGCAGCAAAAAATGAAATAAAATTTCGGACATTTGGATCTAAATTTCACGTCTCCGTTTGAATATTTTGGCACTTTGAGAAAATAAAATCGCTATAAAAGGCAAAAAGATTTCGCAGCAAAAAATGAAATAAAATTTCGGACATTTGGATCCAAATTTCACGTCTCCGTTTGAAAATTTTGGCACTTTGAGAAAATAAAATCGCTATAAAAAAGGCAGAAAGATTTCGCAGCAAAAAATGAGATAAAATTTCGGACATTTGGATCTAAATTTCACGTCGCCGTTTGAAAATTTTGCCACTGAGAAAATAAAATCGCTATAAAAAAGGCAAAAAGATTACTCAGCAAAAAATGTGTGTGGGATAATGAGTAAGGTTCAACGAGTACATGATAAGTTACTGTAAACCCGGCTGATGCTGTCCCTCCACCGCTTACCCCATTTACGTGCAAGGCCCGACATTAAAATTCGGAGGAATGACAGCGTCAGCCTGATTTACACAACTTATCATGCACTTGTTTGTCGAACCTTAATAATAAGCATTAGAAAAACACGGAGGAAACTTACGTCTTATAAATTATTTCAATTCGAAGGTAGTGCCATCTTTAGAGGGACCATTTCTTGAATAAGTAAGACCCTTACATGTAAAATAAAATCTAGATGACTCTCCATATGCACCTAATATGCCTACCCCCTGGATTATTGTTATATGCAAATTGTGCTTAGTCAGTAAGCATTTGCAGTTATTTGGTAGCTGCCCATTAACGTACCTAATTTCATCCAGAATTTATTTTATTAAAATTTTGGCCCTCGAAAATAGTTTCGTATTTACCTTACAGGTATTTAAAATCGTATCCTTGTTTAACCAGGAACGTGGCTTGAAAGCACACTTAGAATTTGAACCAAAGTGGAATGGTCAGGAAAATCAATTATCCCTTTTATATTGGCGATTGGCTTCATATTCTAGAAACATGTTAGCCATTTCATTCATAAATATCTAAATTACTAAAGCGATAGGTTGGCAGGATTGAATATTTCTTTCCTTTTTAAATATGGCATCTAATTTTAAGTTTTAAAACAATACTTTATTAATACTGTTATAAATTCCACATTTATATTCCCAAAAATTCCGTACGTCTAGGCAGGGCGAAACCAGAAAAAGTTAGAATTCTTTCTAATTTGATTCGATTTGTCAAAAATTTTAAATTATGTTGGTATGGTTGGAGCTACGTAACTAATATCTGTTAATATGTAAAAAAAGCTGGTACTTTGCACAAAACGTCACTTGTCAAAATCGATCGAAGAAAATAAGGCGGTCAGTTACGCAATTTGCTTCTGATAAAAATGTTCGCGTTAAGGCAATTGACTTCCAATACTTTGAGGTAAACACCATAAAAGCAATGTCCTATTAAATTCATTAACTACTTGTCAATCTGATTTTTTAAGAAATGCAAGATCAGCCCATACCTTACCGGACTTGCCGTACGCTTACGAAGCCCTGGAACCAATTATCTCCCGTGACATCATGTGCCTGCACCATCAGAAGCACCACCAAGCTTACGTAACGAACCTGAACGCAGCTGAAGAAAAGTTAAAAGCGGCTTTGGAGAAAGGAGATGTGAGGTTATGTTTTGATTTCTTCAAATTTCTCTTAAATAAAGATTACTTATTTAAAATACGTATTACAGCGGTGAGATTTCTGTCGGACCGGCTTTGAGATTTAACGGCGGCGGTCACCTAAATCACTCGATTTTCTGGCAAAACTTAACACCCAAATCCACCGAACCGAGCCAGGAATTATGCAAGGCTATCACGAATTCTTTCGGAGAGATGACGAAGATGCGGGAAGTACTGAGCGCGGCTGCTGTCGGGGTGCAAGGATCCGGATGGGCTTGGCTTGGATACGAACCTAGAACAGGTATTAAGTTAATCAAGATAAAAGAATCATCATAGTTGATGATGGAAAATTTTACGATTGTTAGGTTGTATTCGCGTTGCCACTTGCGCCAATCAAGATCCTCTAGAGGCTACCAACGGTTTGATTCCATTATTCGGGATTGATGTTTGGGAACACGCATATTATCTGCAATACAAGAACGTTCGACCTGATTATGTGAAAGCCATCTTCGATATTATTAATTGGGAGGATGTTTCGGCGAGATACAAGAAGGCGCATGGTTGCTAAAGGATCTGAAATTTTGCTAGTGATAGAAATACTAATTAGATTGTAAGAAATCATTTTTAATACATAAATATATGATGATAAGCTGTTACATGATGCCTATGCTTTTCTTTTTTTTATGACGAGATTATTTTATATGTTGTTTATATGAATATCAAGTTTTAAACTGATTTTGTTGTGATGTAAATTTCTAATAAATACATCCTTGCTGTAACTATGCACTTCCACTTTATTTAAACAAAAAGGAGAGATAAAGAAATCCTTTAATTCTTAAGTCACAATTATCTAAGCTATATATTCTAAAAGTATTTTTGCCAATGGACTATGAGGTTTTAATTTTAGCTAAAACCTTGAAATTGCGCGCTTTCCAATAGCGTAATGCAAAAAATCAAGGTCTTGCAGGTTTACGTATACACTGCTCTAAAAATGTCCAACAGTTAGTAAAGAAGGTTGTATCAAAATATAGTTTTTGGAGGTTTTTTCCGAAGAGAGTCTGAAACTCGGTAATTACACATGAACACCATGTGAAAATCAAATTTTAAGCTCAAACCCAAAATCTGCATTGCTATGTTGACAGAGTTATCGTTTGATTGCGTCTTTTGGACTTCTCATATCCTTTCACATTTCCGGCGTCGAAATGGGGTTCTGTCTCCTCTTTCGCCCATTTCTTTTATTTTCTATTTTATTGCTGGGTAGTGTATGCTCCTGTAATCCACTACACTTTACGAGGCATGTCACTGCTTGCCATAAAAACTGGCGCACAAAACAGTTGTCGGGATCGATTGCATTTTTATATGTGAATGTAGTACAATTGATAAAAAATTACAAAACTATGATTTATTGCAGGAAAATGCACAAACGAAAATATGTTCATCTCTTGCTACTTTGACATTTTCAAAAAAAAAAAAGAAGGAAGAGAAAAGCGTCCAATGTAGCTTAGGTCTTAACGTTTGCTATATTTATAACTAGAACAAGAAATTCATCAGCGTTCAGCCTATATCTTAGCATATAAAAAAAGAAGAAGAAAGAGAACACTACCAAGAGAAAGATCAAGGAGAAAAAGCAGAGGAGAATATTTCACATTCAGTTCATGTCCGAACATTTTTAGGAAGAAAAATGAGCACAAGACGGAAACAATGTTTCACATTTACCGCATCTTACCATTTAAAAAGGAGGAAGAAAAAGAAAACTACGAAGAAGATCAAAAAGAAGAAAAATGTTTCACATTCAGTTCATGTCCGAACCTTTGTAAGCGGAAGGACAAAATAATGCATCATATTCAGGTCATATCCTGTCTAAGAAAAGAAAAGAAAAAGCCATGAAGAAGAGATTATCATCTTCGTCGGTGTAGAAACCCCTATTTTTACTACAATAGAATCCTGCTTACCTCACATAATCACGCCGGAAGAAAAAACTTTTGTTGGCGTATGATCACCTGTTATATCACATGTGTTAAACGTCAATCTGTTATAACTAGAATTTGTTAAAAGGTGGTCTTATCATTAAACAGTGTAAATCGGACTGACGCGGAGTAACAGTGTCAGTCCGATTTACACTACTTTATGATAAACGTCATCCGCCTTTTTAACAAACTCTAGTTATAATTTTAAATGTATATATATATATATATACATTGGTAGAGATCTATCATATAAGTTATAATTTTAGAAGTTAAGCGCATGAACATCACATTTTACATCAAATTAACAGAAAAAGAAAACAATTCAATACTTGTTAACGTTGCCGCATAAGCTATACCTTGTTTCAGAAATAGAGACACGAATTTCTGAACGAACCCCAAACCCAAATTATACACTATAAAATCTGGAATAAAATTTAGGCGGTAAATTAAAGCGATACTTCGTAAGAGGCGGAGAAAACAGAAAAATATAATAAACACCACAATAATTAACGGTAATAAACAAATGTCAATACATTTGACAGAATTACATATACGATACGATTATAGCAGGATTGGTGCAGTGTAACTCGGTGCTGCTTTCGACCAATCAGAATTTACTATATAAGTGGTGTGTTCAGAAATTCGTCTATTTTTGAAATGAGGCATAGACGTGCGAGGAACGGTATATATTTCTTGTGGTCGATTTATGCATGTGGGTTTCTTCTTTTAGGGATGTGGCAATGTGGAATACGCGAAGGTCGGTTAAGCGAGACTCTACTATAATGCCAAACCAATGGTGCGCATATCAATCTGCGTTTTGCACGTCTTTCTCGCGAAGTTAACCTTTGATTTACATCCTACGCCGTTTGTGTTTGTTAACAGATGTCATCGGAAATAATTTGACATCCACTTGTTTGCTCGTGTGTTCCATTTTATTTCGTATTTACGAGTCGGTTGTTCGCTTTTTGGGGCACAAACTTTCAGACCACCTGTATGGAAGGAAGCAGGTAAAAGGAGTTGAGGTAAACAAAGTTAAGCTTCCAATATTTATTTAAAAAAATTTTCTAAAACGGTTCCCAAAATTTTTTGTAGTGGTCCCCGGATATCGCAGTTTCTATCTTGGACCTCCATGCCGCAGGCAAGCTTTGGGACAACTAAATAAGAAGGGTACAGTTTCATACAGAAATTATAATATACAGGACGTGTACAAATTAGCGTTACGTTACGTGACGTAACCCCTTATGAAATTCTGAATCGAAAATCTCAACATCAAAATATTATACCACGCTTCATACGTCTTCATGAGGTTTTAGAAATTCGAACTTTTATTCCACAAATAAGCGTTATTATTCGATATCTGTTGATAGAGATAGGTGTAATTTAGAGTAGAGGAGAATTTTTTATATTATTTATTCAGTGAATATGCCGATATGTTAGGGTGTGCAGTTTCTTTAACGGAAGTATTAACATGGCAGAACAACAAGAACATCGCCTGGAGACATCCTAGAGGAAATATATTTCGAAGGCTGGACCAACGTGAAACTGGCTCGTTCACGAGTAATAAGTTCAGAAAATATTACGATACCTACTATTACAGTAGTATACGAGTACAGAGTTGCCAAATATATGTTTCTCTCAGATGCTTCCTAAAAACATACGAAGCATGATGCAACACTTTAAGATTAAGATTTTCGATTCAAAACCGAACGAAGGGTGGCGCTGCGTGTAGCTTTTTCGCCAATTTCCACACACCTGTATATTATAAAATCGCCGTGTATCCTTGAGGGTCCAGGCATCAGCAATTGAGAGAGCCTAAAGAAAGTTAAAGATTCTTACCTGTTATCAGCAACATCCAGGAAGGAAACGCAGGGCAAAATAACACAACCAGATACTTAAATAATATATTAATAAATCGGACAATTATTCTTTTGCTTTGCATAGCTCAACGTAAAAACATTTAAAAGAATACACAACTCGATAAAACTTTTTTTCCTCTATAATAAATGTAGTAATCATACTATCTGATGTCGAAAACGAAAATAAATGTTAGTCTCACTAAGCGACATATTAAAAAGTAAACACTCTCAACTTATAAAGGTAGAAAAAAGAGAAAATAAAGATGATGGCGAAGATGATAATAATTGCAAAAAGGAAGATATTGCATGGGTATGTTAAGGCAGGGTATAGGAAATAATGTGGTGATGAGGGGCGTGGTTTTCTATTTGTGATTTTTTTTTACATTAGCGACCAGGCAATTTTTTTAAGATAATCCATATACAAATTCTACTTCTTCGATTTTTAAAATTATTATATTACCCTGTACTACTTTCCCGAAAAAAGATGTTTTCAAAGAAAGAGGTTTTAATTTAAAAATAATCTTTCGAAACAAAACCAACAAAATACGAAAAGCAATAGAATTATGAATGTCAGTGGTGAACTCTCTCGAATTTATGTGTTCATCCCTTATTATGAACTACCTATATGGGATTTCTTTGGGTGGCTGAATCCGGTATTAGTTTTTTAAAATGGCAGACCAAGAACATAGAATTGTTTTGGATTTGTAGGAAAACTGATATACAGGTGTTCTTGGGGTGGGTGATTACGAATCCGGAATTAGTTTTTCAAAATTCAAAATGGCAAACCCTGTATAGATATAATCGATCCAACATTTTTGTATTCGTTTTAATATTTTAGGAAGTCACCCTGCTTGGTCTGAAAAACATTTACAACACATTTTTTATTTTTCCAAAATTAAGGCCCGAATACAAAATACTGATTTAGTGAAATTGATCCGAAATGTGTGAAATTTTGCATAGTCGGAATTTTATATTCTGAACAACTTTTCTCGATAATATCCTAGCGTATTATTGATCGAAATGGCACTTTACTTCGACAGAAAATATTTTCAATTATCACAATGACCTTGATTTTTAAGTAAAAATACGTAAAAATTTTGCCTCTGCCGGCACTGATATTTAATTTCTTAATTTTTAATGACGTCAGTACCTTTCATGCTGAAGATATTGAAGTGTACCAAATGTCAACAAAATCGGTCTACTTTCATTCGTCTTTTTTCAATATATATTTTTTATTAAAAAATTGAATAACAAAAATATTGAAAGTGCACAGTTGCTTCGAAATTCTGTATTCTCACAAACAACTTTTCTCTAATAATATTTTGTAGTATCTACTACAGCTTATAATTTATTCTCTTTTTCTTGTTTCCAAGACAAACTTGATTCTTTTGTATCATAAAATTTGACAGAAATTAATTTCTATCCATCTATATCTGAACTTCACAAAATGAGATTTTAGGTCAAAAATTCAAGGAATTTTTAACCAATTTATGTGTGCATACACGCTCTATATTTTATATAAAAAGGAAAATGTAAGGCAGAAAAAAATCGAATAAGTAGAATTTGTTATTCAAAGATGAAAATCTGCCAAATCACAAATAAAAAGACCCACGCGCCTACGGGACTACGCGAATTCGGTGGGAGCAAAAAAATAAATATTTACAATTTTAAGTGCCCCTACATTATGAAGCAATGATATAATAATAATAATAATAATAAACATATTTTACTGCGATGTATAAAATAATCTCAACGATCATAACGACGGCTGCTAGTAGGAAATACTATCACTAATAATAGTAATAATAATATAAGTATTAAAAAACTATATATATTTTTTTAAATAGGAAAAAAGAAGAGACTGAAAAAACTTATGAATGTAATTTTTGTTTCTGTTTTGTCTTTCCTTAATTTTTTTTCTCGCAATCGTATTTGTCTTCGCAAACAACCACAATCGTTATCATATTTATATATATAGAGTTTGATATATATATACAATTTTAATATACTGTTCGTCAGTTTATGGGATAAATCGTGTTTTGTTGTCGTCCATATCAATGCACCGCACTACTACGAAAGGAAATCAGATAATCATTCATTCCCGTCATTAAGTCGAGTCGTTCGCTCTTTTCCTCCTGAAAAAGAAAACGGCTGCGGGGATACAGGTTTTTCGGTTTTTCCGACGACGAGGCGGTTAAATTCGTTTTTACGTTAAAGTTAGCTAGCGTACGTTTTCAACTTGAAAAAATGGAAAATGAAAAGGACCGGGGAAAGGGGAATGAATTGTGGATTGGTGTATCGAATTTGCATCGATTTTTTAGGCCGTTATCGAAAATACCTGATTCAAAAATCCATGGAAATGGTAATAAATATATTTCGGTTTTATATATACGGTTCGTTCCAACACAGCACAAAACCAGTTTGCGAATCGTCGGGTACATGAACAAAGCAAATTTGTGGCATGTACCCGACGATTCGCAAACTGGTTTTGTGATGTGTTGGAACGAAACTTACATCTAAAGGATCCAAAGGTGGTTATAAACTACAAGATGTAATCTCCGAATTATAATTCGTATCGTGACAAGTCGTAACCATACACTGTAGGAAAACACTTGACGCAAAGGGGCAACACATTACACGTTCCATTTCTTCACGTACATTTGCCAATTAATGGCCCTGAACTCGCAATGGTCCACGGCCAACGACAAGGATTACGACAAAAATTAGTGATAAATTCAGAAATAATTAATCAAATATTAGAAATAGATTTTTAAATTACCGCCCGAGAGCACCACCGAAACGTCGATAGCACTACCGATATTCCCGGATATAAATACGTACGTACGTAACATTTCTTTTTAAATTAGTTCTTTTCTAGTCTAGCAGATGACGCTACTACCGCATAACTTAGGTTATACAATGTTCTCCATTTTTCAAGAATGTTCCATAACAGACATGCGAGTTCACCATTCAGCCAACATAACCTTTATGTATAAAATTCGCACCTTTTTATTCAATTGGTAGTAAAGGTAGTTGTCTGTCATGTTACAAATGATAGATACAGTGGACGTTCATATGCAATCGCCTTATATTTTATATTATCGTCTCCAGATAAAAGAACCGAAAAGATCACATAACCTTAATATCTTGAAAAGAATGCGTCATCAACACTACCTCACGATGTTTCGGGCAGGGTGTGGGTCAAAATCGGCTGCAAAATAGTTGTAATGCTATTAAAAAGTAGATGCACTGCACATTTATGCCATTATCTTCTATTCTGCAACCATTCAAGCAAACAGCCTGTATATTTCATTCAGAAGCAAATATACAGGTGACATATACAGGGCACGAATATGTAACAATTTCAAAATTTCCATGGACTTTTGAATCGTACTCTAGATCATATCAGATTTGTATTAAATCGTTACTATTTAAAGAACTTATCTGTAACCAATTTTTTGCGGAGGTGTTTATTACTACAAGGGAAGAATTCGGTAAGAACTAAAAGTTTCGTTTTTCCAAAGTGTTTAACGCCATAACCGCTCATTCATTGCACATAACCCCAAATTTTTTTACGATTACAATTTATCATAATCGGAGCCTTATTAGCAAATTATGAATACGAGCACTTAAAACCAAAGAAGGAAGACAAAATACGTAAGAGGTAGTCCAATTCGGAAGCAGACAAAAGTTTCAAGATCTGAAATGTTTAAAGGGAGGTATCAGCGGAAACGAAAATAAAAATTACTTCCTAAACGTGGAGATCAAGGTAAACTGTAAAATATCCTTCGACGTGAGGAAATATCTAGAGTTGCTCAGTTTGCGCAAAAAGCCAATGGCGGGCGCATAAAAGTTCACACATAAAATAAAACATTGGTCGTTTACCTAGAACTGCGAAATAGTATTTACGGCAGTGTACTTGTATACACAACAGATCTCATTCAGACTCGCAGTTATACTGAAGGTTGTATCGAACTAGCGAGCAACAAAAATATCTTACAAACGTAGCTTTAACCGAAAATATGGAATAGATGTAATAATCGCGTTGGATGTCAAATCAATAAATTTTTTTCATGAAAGTTGTCACCAGTAGATATGAGGGTAGCACATCTACGTTTACGCGCGATATTTGAACAACTCATTGTGATTGGTCCAATTCAATTAAGAGGGCGGGAACATAGATAAAACGAGTTACAATTAGTTAGAATATTATCAACACTATGATCTTGGTTAATCCAACTTGACAAATCAAAGTTTGCGTTTTATGGGGGAATTTCACAAAGATGCGGTAGTGTAACAGACAAGCTCAATTTTCTTAACTCACTTTGCACTTTCGGCCATTTCCAGCGCCGTCAACGACTTTGATCTGTCAAGTTGCAAGTTATTTCAGGATTTTGAAATACTTTCCTAAAAAATTGGAATCAATTTTTTCTAAAGATTATTTACTTGTTGGAAGGTTAATTTAAAAATTTAAAAAAGTTGGAGTTGTTCAACATCAAATTGAGTAATTTACTTTAATCGTTGTTTTACAGAAGAGTACATTACGTCATATGAAAACTAATTTCTTAGTTGCGAAGCAACCGCCAATAGCTGTCGTAAGTTGTCCATTGAAAAAGAAGCACTTACGTCATTAGTGACGTATTTCGAATGTAATGATGTCACAAGCGACAACTAGATAAGATATAAACAAGAACAGGCTCGTTTCAGTAGCGTCAACATACATTCGATATACCACTCGGGCCAGTGCTGATCTTAGGTCTGCTATCACGGAAGTGCGAGTGAGAACGAATGAAGAGCACTACTCTGACGTGTCGAATACGCTGGAGCAGCGATTTTCAACCTTTTTAGCTACCCGATCCCCTCAATGTAAAAACAGAAATAATGAATATTTCGCGAATCCATTTTCATAAATGGCTTTAATAAACATACAAAGTTGGTAGCACTGATCGCTAATGACGTAAGTAAGCAAGTATTAGTATATGGCATACACCCCATTTTGCGTATTATCCAGTGACACAATGCACTCTTCTTACAAAAAACGAGTTGTATATATCTACGTAAAAGGCGATCTTGAGACCTCAACTTAAAATTGTGAAGGTATTCCTGCTGTTTCAAATTTGATGTGCAGAGCGGTTATAGAATTAAACATTCAGGCAGTAAATATGAAAATTAATTCTGAGACGCATACTTCGGATAGTCTTATCACAATATTATCACAATTCCACGGCAAATCTCGATAGAAAACGAGTGGCGCACGCGCAACTCTAAAAACCTGTATCCCTCGTACGTTTGTGTGTGTGTGTATGCATGTGTTACTTTCATTTAGTCCTTGTTATTTTTTTATCGTTCCGACTCATGGTTCATTTCGAAACAATAAATGAAGCGGCTGTTACTCAGCATCGGACATGGCAACATCCCCGTTGGAATTAATAACGAGCGTATCGTCCTCGTAGTCGATGCTGAGCACGGACGACCTCCTAACGCGCTTCACCCTAGTCCTATTCGCTTCTGATTCGGAATCGGTCCGATCCGGGTCACAAACACTGTCACCATTCGCCCGTCCGTTCTGTTTTAACGTCGAGTTCTCCCTCTGCAAGGCGACCGTCGCCTCGTTCGCCTTGCGCAGCTCCTGCTGCAGATAAAGGATCGTGCTCTGCATGCCTTCGACGTCCTCGTCGAGATCGGCGAGGAAGGAATCGAGCTCTAACTGACTCTGACGGACCTCCTCCGAGAAACTCGTCTGCAGCGCCAAGTCGCCTTCGAGCTTCGCTACCCTGCCCGAACTGGTGATTTTACCGAGGTCCTCGTTCTCGTGATAGAGCATCCTGCATTTCGCCATGAGGCGTTTGCCGGTATTCGAGTCGGGCGTGAATTTCCACGCGGATAGTTCGTTCTGGGTGTCTTCGAGACGTGCTTTCGTCGTTTGGAGCTCGGCGCGTAACATCTGCAGGAGGCTGTTTACGGCCGGATCCACGAGAGTCGAACGCAACGTTGCATTCGTCGGGATTTGGGCGGTTTTCAGTTCGTTAACCTGGCACTAAAGAGCAAAAGAAGAGCTTCGTATTGAAATGAAAACACATCCAATTGATTAATACTGGTATATTGTGTTAATTTCTTTCTTTTTATAGCCTAAATGTTTTGTGCTTTGAAAGGTCAGGAATTTGGGTTGTACAGATTATACTATCCTACAATGGTAAATGAGAACACAGTGATTCAAATGTTCAAAGTTCGCTTGCACTAGAGTTCAATATTTCCTGTACTAGGTAACACTTTTAATTTATGTTTTTTTAATTGCATCAGTAAGTAAAAACACTTCAACATTCCATCGAAATTGTCGAGAACTTTAGTAACGATAAGAATTTAATTACAATGTAAACGCACTTCTTACTTTATCCTGAAACGAAATGTTTTCGTAAATTACTGTAAAAGAAAAGCATGAAATGCAATTATTTTTCGGCATGCCTCTATTACTTTTTAGTTCAAATAAGAAACTGTTCTTTTTTTCTATTTGACGAAAGATCAGTAATGTCTAACTTGGTTTCCGGGTTGGAACCGCGTCTGGTTTGGCGTGTGGCACCCACGCCAAACCAAACGCGGTTCCAACCCGGAAACCAAGTTAGACATTGTGATTTCAACCGCGAAAGCCTACACCTGAAAAGACCAGTAAATAAATAGATCACGAAATATACACCGGTTTGCCCAGTCCTGAACTCGGGTGTAAAATCACGGGAGTGCGATCGAGAACGAACAAAAGCATTGCTGACAATGAGAGCGAATCAGATAGAGCGTGAGGCGTGATACACATGCCTATCTACACGCCCTACACTCTATCGTATTCAATCTCATTGTTACAGTAATGCTCTATATTCGTTTTGGCTCGCACTCCCGTGACTAAACTCAAGTTAAACACTGTCCAAATTATACACTTTTAATCGCAATAAATCGCTATTGTCAATCCTCTACCTATTGTTCTTAAAATACTTCCAAATAAAGAATTTTCCCCAATGAATTGGTACTATCTGGATTACTAAGGGTTTCCAGTATATAGTCTCGCTTATGCGGGCCAATAAGGGCAGCAGAACATCGGATAAGCAAAAATATTTCGAATAGGGAGGCATTTGAAAAAAACCTCTTGAAGCGGCACGAAACACTTTTTTCATCGGGAGGTATACGCGTTCTTTTTTTAAAGGGCATCGGATAAGCGCAAGGTCGGTTAAACAAGGCCCTACGGTATTAGTTACTAAATACATTCCTATACGTTGGATAATTAACATTTTCGTTTTTGCTGCCAATCACCAAATTTAAAAATTTATTGTATGGTTTCGTTATAGGGCTACAGATCCTTGTTTTCGGCCCACCCCCTCGAAATATCGAAAAATGTTCACTTCTGAAAGTATATGTTCTTTATAAAATTGGATAAAAAACCCTGCTTTTCGTTGTTTCAATCTCGCCCTGAAGAAAAAATCTTGCCTACGGCGAGGAAATGAGATTGTTGCGAAAGACCAAACTATTCGTAACTGGGACCTCTTTCGGAAAATCGTGACAAGTAATAGCCCAGACGCTTAGGGATCGCAAATATCTGACAAGCTAAATCGCTATAACTTAGGTAGAAGTGTCAAAACGGTACGAAGCGTCCAGTGTTTGAAATTTGCTGGGGACAACGCACCATAACCTGGAAATACGGAGAGATCATAGTGATTTAGGCGAATATATTATACATAATAATAGTGATAAGGCATTAACGCCCCGTGCAAAGCGCAACGTTCAAGATCTATGGGCGTATCTAGGAAACTTTCCTAGGGAGCGGGGAGGGGCAGCCGGCCAGGAGACCTATGCTAGGGGTGTGAATCGAGACAGAGACGTCGATATCTTAACAGTTAGCCTTCTATCTGGTCTAGCGTAGTGTCTACACAGTGGTTTAATCCCTCGCTATTCCCCGTAGCCTCGTGAATTGCCTGTATACATTGTGGTTGTTAGGCATCTTTAATAAAAAGCTGTGCAATAGCCTGCAAACTAAGCACAAATTGCAGGCTATTGCACAGCTTTCTATTAGAGATGTCTAATAACGCATCTAATTTAGTAAATCGTTTTAGGGAGGGGAAGCCATTTAGATTTTTCTTGGTATTATTATTGCCGTTTTTGTTGTAAACAATTTTCAACTTATTAAATGCTAAACTTTTTCAAGCACCCAAACTAACTTTACTGGAAACATGACTCCAAGAAAAGAAAGAAAAAATTAGTACCTATTATTAACTTTAATGTTTGCACCTGACAGAACTCAATTAAAAATTCTACCGTTATGTACCTAATTACGCATTTTTGCAGCTATTTGCGTGTACAGAAGTCGACAAAATAAGTTGCCACAGATTCCTGCAGTAGCCGCAGTCGCGCTTTTCGGCAAACCCACCGTGGGGAAATTGCAATTAACAAACTTTGCTACTCACACCATCCACATACGCGTTTCACGGCTATATCGATCATCAGTACGGCTTTGCAAGATGAAGCTTTCTCATAGGTACAAATATCAATCGTTCTTGCATATATATACTGCTTGTATAGAAACGAAAGTAGTGATGGGAAACACCGTTCTTTTAAAATAACAGTTCCAACCGTTATCATTATTTTGAAATAACAGTTACAATATAACAGGTTATTGTTATTTCGTAATCGACAGTTCTATTCAATAACGCATCGCGATTCCACATGGCACATAGCAAATGTTATCAATAAAATATGTCACGGTCTGCCTAGCTGAGTCAGTATTTACGCCTGGGTAACGTTCGAGTCTTAAAAAGCCTCCGTCGCTAAAAGGGTGTTTTCGAAAACGGGATTATTGATTTCTGATCGTCGAAACCGTTTATCATCTGAAAAGGTGAAACAGATCCTATTTATAAATATAAATCAGAATTCGCGATAACAACATTGTCGTTTTTGAATATATAAGTTTTATTTATTTATATTCGAATATATATATATTTTTTATGGCTGGTTGCACTTTATCTGGTAAGAATATTTTTTTATTTGTAATTGTAATTAGAATTGTTATTTTGTTCCATATTGCGGTTTTATTTGTAGTTTTTACAAATATTTTTTATATAACATCGTTCTTTTATTTTACATTTGATCATTTCAATGCATACAATTATTTCGAAAATATTTCCACTTCGACTCAATTTTGACTACCGCCGTTATTACTATCCGAGAGAATATGTAGGTAAGTACGTAATAAGCTATTTTTCTAGTAAAAATAACAGATAGTTCAATAACGACCATCACTAACCGAAAGCTACATCTCGCAAAGCCGTACTGATGATGGGTATAACTATAAAACACGAATGTGGATAGTGAGACCAGCAAAGTTTTCTAATTGCACTATCAACTTTAATGAAATAGGTATAAAATGCTTAATATTTTCATCTAAAATTGTAAGGTACCAATCAATAAACAGGCAATTCAAAATTTGTTAGAGGAGAATTTTCGGGACTAATTTAGAGCTTTAAATGTCCATTCTTACAATCGAGTTGCTCTATGTATGCTTTTTTAGACACATTGCACGCCACTGATAAAACCGCTCGTTTCTAAGAAATGGAAATTCAAATATCTTACGTAATTCTGAGAATTTTCCGCCACCAAATTTTGAATTCATTCTAGATAGAATTGTTAATTGGGAATTTTACGTATTTTCATGATTAACTTCGCTTGATTCTAACTTAAAAACAAATTTGGATTATTTATTATTATTCAGTTTCAATTCTCATCCGTTTATAAACAACTGAATCAGTTGCAAAATTTTGTGCATAATTTTTTGAAAAAGTGAAAAAGAAAACTGGACAAATCAAAATTGGATGGAGGAGGTTTTACTACTGTTATTACTGTAAGTGAAAGAACGACCATTGAAAAACAAAATTATCATCCTTTTACAATCGCATTCTTCAAAAGGTAGTTCACTTACCATCCAATTAAAAACTAGTACAGATATATTATGCAGAAAATGGTTGTTAATATCGTCAGAGTAATTTGAGTTGTTTAAAAAAAAAAAATTTCACCCCTACAACTGAAGGCTGTCTAAGGTGTTTTGGTATTTCAGGTACCTCCAACTCATATTTCCCGTCATTCTAAATCTAAGCAATGCTGAAATAAAGAAACTGATATAACAATCACAATTAAAGGAAATTAATTATTTCTTCGATGTTTTTGGTTAAAATTCCTTACCTAATTCCTAGCGGTAAAGAACAAAGAAGGTATCCGGAAGAAATTTCATTTTTTCCAATACATTGCACAAAATATTTGAACATATAGATTTAAACTTTTTTATAATTTTTGCGTTCAATCACCACATTAATCTCAACAATTTCGATGTGGACAAAACTATATTACAAGTATCTAATAGTCCTATAAAGAAAATCACAGACATTTCGACATGTCGCATCTTAAAAAGTACCTAATTCTTCAAGCCTGAAATAAATTTCTCAGCTTATATCTCATACTTTGCATCGTTATCATTTTGAAAATCGTAATTCGAAAAGACAATTAGAAAACACCAAATCACAGAAACACAAGGCACTATTTTTCGGTTTTCATCTCGCGCGTGTGCGCGCATTTAAGTGATCACTAGCAAAACTCTCAGCGCGAATTGAACATTTGAACCACTGCAGTGTATCGCACATAGATCTGTCGTACTAACCACGTAGTCCTGTGTCTCTTGTTCTTTGGCAGCAAGCCTCCTGACGAGCACCTTCTCCCTCTGCTGGGACTCGGTCAATTGAGATTTCGACCTCTCGGCTGCCTGTCTAAGTTCAACCAATTCGCCTGCAACGACGACGAAATTAGCACCAAACCGCACTTGCACTTAGATCGGGGCATTTCACTTTTTAATTTCCTCCTCATTCCCTCTACACACTTTTGAGCACTGCACCTCTTACAGGATACAGAGAACAAAACAGATTCTTTTTCTGACAGTGTTACACTTAAATTACAATAGGCCTAGTGTCTCAAGTCAATTCATAGTCATATTTATTAAATTTATCATCAAATAGTTCCACAAACATGTGGATAGTGTATCTACCTTCCTGTTGTGACAGCCGTTGCTCTAGCGACGTGATGTAGGTATCCTGTTGGCGCCAATGCGATACGAATTCCGCGATTGAAAGGCTTCCCAATTCCGACTCGTTCAAAACGACTCTGTTCGGAGATTTATCTTTTTCATCCGGGCTACTCGGCTGCGGAGGGACAGCAGGACCTGCCTGATCAGACATTCCAACAAGACGCTTTTTAAACCCTAGAACGAAGTCGTGTCATGCATAAAACGGCTACTATCGAATGGACGGCGGCCATTGCACCCAAACACTTCTTGGACATTTGAAACGAGTAATTCGGACGCTCGTACTTACCGGAAATTGGGGCGCTAAAATAACTTTTTAGGATCCTACGCTATAAAAGAACGGCACGGTAACTACTATGCACTACTTTTAAAACCGAAATTATGTACATTTACGGTAAAAGATCAAGTCCAACTCAACAAAAGCATTTTCAGAATACACGAAACGCCATTGAAGAAAATGGAACTGGTAGCCGGTAAAGTAGAAAATTATTTTATCGATTCGCCAACGCGTAGAATTTCGCAGAATACGCTATTGCTACAGATTTCTGTAATATTATCGTAATAGACATAATTTTACTCGAGGGCTATGCAATAAATATGTACACGTCCCTTCATGTACAATTGCGTTTAATTAATCACACTTCACCGAGGCTCTGAAGAAATAATCTCAATTAATTCTATATCTGACAAGAAACATATCATTTCATAATTTTACTTCTACTTTCTAACTCCATCAACAGATGGCACAAAAAGCATGGATCAAAGCGTTAAAGTAAGAAACGTCCGCATGGAACCCAACCCAAGAACGCAGTTAACATTTAAGTCGCACGAAGCGTGCTAGTCAATTTCAAGAACGCGGTAAACTTAAAAAGTTTTTGTTTCAAGCCCACTTTACAGTGTCAATAATTATAATTATAAATCCGACCATAATATAACTATACTATTTTGTCTATAAATAGGAACGCAATAATCGATAATAGCATATCGTGTACTACATAAGGCAACATTTACAACCGTATTATCCATGACAAAATGCGCAAAATTAATGGGTACATTGCATTTTCAAGATCATTGGCAATTGATAAATAAATTTTACTTGCTGTGTAGTCTTTAACAGGTTGTGCTAGTGAGTTAGGCGCACCTCTTGAAATTCTTGGTTTTTTGAAAACATCTAAAAAATGGATGAAAATATGTTGTGTGCAGCAGCTGCTACTATCTATTTGAAAAGTTTAATGGTACTTAAAATGAAAAGCCGAAGAAAACGAAAAACATGGACAAAGCTTTGGCACAACCGAAGAATTATTGTAATTGTCAATGAGAGCGCGAAATAATTCGGAAGCAATAAATAATCACAATCTGACCTGGGCACCTTTAAATTCTAACTACTATGCACAATTTGCATGTTCAGTGTGTTTCATCATGCAATGCCCAGAGGTATCTTGCGTATTTTATGTCCACAAAATTAGAACATGTTCTAGTTTTATGGTTAAAAAGACGACTTTGATGAAGTTTTCTGTTTTACACTATACATAACGTTATGTTTATAATTATGATCATATTTATAATTATAGTTATTGATAGTGTATAGTGGGCTTTACTGGGGAAATCAATCATAGACTACATCATAACAAGGAAGGACGATTCAAGAGTTAAAAGAAGTCATGAGATTGGAAGCGATTATTTTCTACTCGAAGCAGTAATCAGAAGAGCTGTCAAAGATAGAGTAAGGACGAAGAAACAAAAAGAAGTGAAAATAAAAGTGATCAACACCTACAAGTTGAGAACACAATCCGTTAAGGAAAAGTACCAAGAAAGAATTAATGACGCTTTTACCACAGAATAGTCAGAAGCGAGAAGGTGTGTCGGTAGATTTGATGTTCATGTAGTCGACTTGACCTCCAAATAGCTCAGAAGTTAGCTAATGCCATTTTGAAAATACGAAAAGTTCACATTAGCTGCAGCGATGAATGATAAGTTGTCATTAATAAGTTAGCATTAAATAATAAAATTCAGAGGAGTGAAAGCGTCGATCCGATTTAAACTACTTAATGATACACGTCATCCACCTTTCATCAAACCCTACTGATAACAATTGCGAAATATCCGCGTTCCGTATGTGATACAACGAAAATGAAAATTCAAAATTACAGTAGATTTTGAGACACCTTTTAAAACAAAATTAATAGTAAAATCTCGGAAACACTCCCAATGAGATCAGGGGTGCCTACACTGTATATTAGCGGAAGGACATATTCTATAAAAGAGTGTTTCATCTCTAAGGGAAATACCCGCTAGATAATATAATATTATTAGTCACCTCACATATTGAACGGAATAAAACAGCAATCACATTTGAAATATAAAGTGAATACCAATGATCTATGTTACATCTAACAACGTTTACGAATTAGCGTTGAAAGTCATTATAACAGAACCAGTTCTCATATATGTATGTATTGAACATTTGGAACGCGTTTCGTCAAATATAATCACAAAACGACAGGCTACAACAGTTACACAAATATCTAATTATGTTAATGATCAGTTTAAACGAATGTAAATTTAGGAAATATACCAGTTTACTCGACGGTACTCTTTCTATTTCGATACGAATAATTTAAAATCGCACGTTTTCGTAAAGATTTTCGGTAATCAATTTTTGCTCAATCTCTCAGACTCACCATTATTTTTTATATATTTTTTCATAATGAAACGTCATACCTAACTTGCATAATAATTTCTGTTTACAATGTTCGTCTGGCTCCAACATACACTGTATGTATTTGCGTTTACCGAAATTCTTCGTTACTAAAGGAACGTCATACGTGTCTACAACGATAAGCTAGATACGATTAGGTAATTGCTTTCGTTTTAAAAAATTAAAGATATGTAATTTGCCTCATCGTACATACGTACATACATACATACATACGTCAGCGTCAGCTGCTAAATCGTGAATGGAAACAAAATCTACGAAGGATGTTTCGAACGTTGTTGGAATTTGGTCCAAGCTCAATTGCGTAATTTTTTTGGAAACACACCAGAATCCAAACAACCGTCCAAGCAATGGGTAGAAGTTGGTTCTTCGGTTCCGAAGAAGGCAAAGACGGTGCCATCGGCGGGAATGGTCATGGCGTCGATGGTTTGGGATGCAAAGGTATCCTGTTGATTGACTATTTTCAAAACGGTAAAGCAATAACTGGGAAATATTATTCCAATCTGCTACCGAAAGTATATTCAAAAATTCGTGAAAAGAGACCCGGATTGTAGAAGGAAAATATCGTCTTCCATCAAGACAATGTATGGGAAAATTGAGGAATTTGCGTTATGCAGTGATGGGACATCCACCCTATTCCCCTGATTTGGCTCCTTCGGACTTTCATCTATTTCCAAAATTTCCTTCTTTTTCGCTGGTTAACGTTTTTCGTCCAATCAGAAAGCGATTGCGGCTGTGCATGTGCACTTCCTACGGAACACTGCACAAACGGGATATTCGTAGTTAAAAACCGCTGGATGAAATGTATTAACATTAAGGGAGATTATATTGAAAAACAAAAAGTTTTTGAGAACAAATTATTTTCATTATCAGGCCGAAAACTTTCTAGATCATCCTTTGTATGTACTTCGGGTACTTGACGTATTTTCCTACCTCTAATTTTATGCAAGAGGCTAGCATTTTCCTTTTATTTCAAGAGGGTGTAATACCTTCAGAAATTATTCAACGTCCGCAAGATGTATTTCCGGATTCTGCGGCATCTAAAAGCAGAGTCTAGTGATGGGTCGATCGTTTTAAAGCTGGCAGAGCGTCATCGGTGGACGGCCGAGCACCTCTGTAAATGAAAGAATCGTTGCTGCCGTCGGGAACCTACTAAAATGTGATAGGAAAATAACTATTCCTGAAATTAGTGCTAATGTACATGGTTATATCTCCTTCTGGTTTGATGGAGTATTCGTTTGTTCTTGCCCAAAACGAAGGATCTCGCTGATGCTGATGTTCTTGTTCACTTACCAGTAATGTACAAAGCAAAAGCACGGCTTCACCCTTGAAACAGTATATTTGACATTTACACTCTTTTACAGCTAACACGCAAACTACATTATAATAATGAACTTGCATTTTTCAACGTATCGAGTTAACCTGGTCTGGTTAGGATTGAAACCCCTTTTGATGAGAATGACGAGTATTCTGGTTACTTGCTTGCGATGAATTGAACTTTCATTCTGTCTGGCAACGTTGACTTGGGGGATTTTTATACATTAAACAAGGCGGTGTGCAATACCTTAATTTAGTATTAATGTATTCTTTTGGGCAATAACGTGACCGCTGGTTTTATCCAGAATTGTCCAAGACAATTAGCTCAGAATGATCTTACAAGGGGCACTTTCCCTTATGACTCAGAAAGCAATGAATATAATGACTTTTAGGGCAAAAATACCTGGAATTAAGTGTCGGAATAATACGTTCTTTCATTTACGTAAGTACTTAAGGTTGCTAATATTGTTTGGGGAGATCGAAACCTAATATTGCAACCCGACACTTCCGCGACGATGTACAACTGCCGGAAGCCACTTTAATCACTTTAATTTGTTTTAATTCCAAAACGTAAGTTACCATAGCTTCTGGATAGTCCTCGTACGTGGATTGCAGACTCAGAGAATGTGAGGATCGTTTAAAAAATTAGTTTCACGTTGAGATAAGTGTATGTGTATTCATTTAAATTAAATTGAGATTATATTATATCGTAATTTTGAAGGACATTAACGAAATAAAAAAAAGTATATATAGCCAAATTCCCAGAATTTTGGGAACATCTCCCGTAATATATACGAGTCGAAATAAATCGCAATATCGTTTCGTCCTTGATTTATAAATGAAATTGCAAAATACGTTACGTATAATAAATCTACGGTGTATGACGTGGGTTGGACTTTTAATTAGTTATTTTGATGGAGAACTAATAAAAATTTAATGTTCTAGGAGAGGAGAGGCGATGGGGGAGAGGATGGCGAAATTTTCATCGAGAAGAAAGTTTTAGCTAGTGTGTACCTATATACTTACTTCGACCTTAACTTTAAAATTAGATTCATGAAAAATTATAGGATTCGCCTATATATAAAACCCGACAAGTCTACATGAAACTAGATTATTGTTCCTAAAAATTAGGGATATGAAAACCTAGCAGTCCATAATCAATAGGCAAATCCAGATAGATCCAACGTAAATGGAAGCTAAAAGTGCATTTTACAATTAGATGCAAATACCGACATGTCCAGTCTCATCTCAAATGCAAAGACAGACACATCTAATGAGCCAATAGAAACGTGGCATGTTATATCAATTTCCGAAATAAAAGAACAAGCTTGTTGAGTTCACTAGGTATATTGTAACCTACGACAATTGTTTCGCCAAATAGCAGCTTCTTCAGGTAAAGAAATGAATGCAACAACGTCGTGCAAGAAGATCATTTTAATACATCTCCCCTTATTAAATCTTAATATGTAATTCGTCTGATTGTTTACACCGCAATGTATTAGAATGCTGTTCTTGCACGGCATTGTTGCACTCATTCTTCTACCTGAAGAAGCCAATACAATATACGCCACCAGGCATTATTCAAATAAACGATATTTTATCGCTAGGAAAATATTTGTATTACTAAACTGTAAATGCGAGATAGATTAATTCCTCTGTAATATTCTGTATGTATGTATGGGGTTGATTGAAATTAAGAAATCGGAAATGACCCTTTTGCAGTCTAGGCACGTTCAGGTAGACGAAATTAGATAAAGACCAGTTTCTCGGTAATGTTTATTACGGCAATCATAAAATATGACAATAAATTTAGTTTGTATTCAGCTTTCGTATTGCAAGCAGTGAACAGCGAAGAGTTGGTGCGATATTTTAAAACAGCGAGGAACGTTAAAGTAATGTCGGCAAGAAAAGAATTATCGATAGAAACGCGTGCTCAAATGGTAGCATACCACAACATCCGTAAAAGTAACCGTCAGATTGCTAAATTACTAAAATTTAACCGTAGAACCGTCGATTATAATGTTAAAAAGTATCAAACCATTGGTAATGTATCCAATAAACAGCAACCCGGACGACCAAAAATAATAACACCGGCTGAAGATGGCGCAATGGTAATCATAAACAAACGAAATAGATGAAGAACAGCGCCAGAAATTGCTGCTAAAACGAATATTTCGAGCCCAAGACTTTGATACCGTTTGGTTTCTTCATTTGTATTATTGCGCGGTTCATCATAACTTCCTTCCCCAGTGGGGGATCCTTACGTCGATGTCTTATCCAAGCTTCCCATTCTATCGACATTTCTTGTTCAAAATTGTCTTTCTCTGATGGTTTAAGTCACCTTGAAGCCGTTGTTTTTCCTAGGGATGGATTTGAGGGAACTACAAAGTATTTGTTGTCGAAATAATCAGCTTCCGCATATTTGGCCAGGTTTTAAGGACTTAATGAAATTTCTAAATATCATAGCCCATAAAATCGCGAGAAACAAGAAGAACAAATCAATGGCGCGATTAACGAAAACAGCTGGAACAGCAAGGAAGCTTTGCTGAAGAAAATTAAGAAGACCCAATGGCCCATATTGGTGGAGCGAGATAAATAAAGATAAAGTTGATGATTTCATACCAAACAAATCGAGGAACATCTTTGCTTATGGAAATGAAACGTCCGAATCCAATGATAACAATTCCAATGAAGACGCAGAATATGTACTTAATCAGGGGGAACAGATCTGCGGAAATTCAGAAAATGATACAGAAATTAACCAGGAACAACTTAAGCGTGCCCAAAGCCTTTAGGATGAACATAGATCCTAATGTTGTGTTCGATTCTCACCGAAAGTTGAAGTATGGTGTGGCATTTCGAAGTTGGGATTATTTGGTCCATATTTTTTAATGATCAGACTGTAGCGGGAGAGTCTTACCCAGATATGTTGCAGAATTTTGTCGTAAACAATCTTTCCCTTCGTATCATAACGTCTCGTTACTTTCAGCAAGATGGTGCACGGCCGCATTATTCCTTAGCGGTTCGACATTACTTGGATGATACGTTTGGTAGACCCTGGATTGGAAGAGTTGGGCCTTTGCCTTGGCCAGCACGGTTACCACACCTGACTCCATGCATAACGACTGTCCACTCTGTAACCAAGGAAACGTGTGAAGAAGTCTGTATAGTGAAGAGACTTCACACATGCATTGAGAACGAAGGAGTACAGTTTGAAGGAGTGCATTAGCAAGCTTCATTTCATCTGAACTTGTGTTCATAATGTATGTTATGTTATTAAAATAAAAGACAATTCCATTTAGGTGGTAACATGTTTTTGGACAATCTGTATATCGTGAGTAGAGACTCCATAAAACCTTCTAAAGCAGCACAGAAGTTAGTATCTTGCAATCACCTGACATCGACTATCTGGGCTATTATCATTTCGAGTGTAACACTATTTTTGGAGTTCTCAAGATCCTGGAGTTTCTACCACCACTTAAGTTTGAGGCGGTGCTCCAGCGTGAGCTGACCCCAGCCCAACGTAATAAGACGCAATCCAACATCATCAGTTCACACGTTGATGCTAACCGAAATTCTCATCTAACCTTCTCAAATTATTTGGGACCCCCAGGGAAAAACGGTGACGTCATTTTCGTAGAAAACACGTGATCCAATCTGTAAACTAGAAAACTATTATAGATACTAATCTCGTGACAAAAAATGCTTGTTTACCTCAACAATACTTATAACCTTCATCTACTACAGTGTTCGTAAACATTGTAGAACGTAATGGAACGGGCTACTATATTCATTACACCAACACACCGCAACGCGAAAATATCCGCGGGTGCTGCATAATTGCAGAAAGGGGGAATTATACCGTTGCGTTGGCGCCCGACGACGACGACGTTCGGATTCTAGGAAAAGTGTTAGGTTACGATTCATGATCATCATCATCATCATCCACCCCGCACTCCGAACCACGATCGATCAATTTGTTTGCGGTCGTGCGAATCGTAATACATACGCGAATCTCGCGCCTGCAATTATAATCGTAGTAAGCTAATCCGTATGCGATGGTGAAAGAAAAAAGCGAACGACGAAATAAACGACGACGCGTTCGTTCCGATTGGTGGAAAAAAGAGGTGGGGCACGGGGACGCGGTTCGTACAAAATTCTAAGTGCTCTCTGGAAGATGCCAGTTCGTGAACAGAGAGAGAGTGGTAGTATATATCGAGTTTGTATCAGACTTTGTGAGATTTAAGTTCAAGGGGGAAGTGTGATTCTTTTTCTTACTACTATTGTATTGTAATTTTGATATCTTTCGATATTTTTGCTATCGTAAAAAACGAATATTGGAGGTTCGAGTTGATATATTGAGTTCGCTCGAAGCGATTTGCTGGTGATATTTAGATATTTTTTATTAAAATAATTTGATAAATATAAAATAGTATATTTACTACAATTTATGAAAATCGTATATAACTATATTTTCTAATTTACCCCACTTGCAGAGATTGTAGATTTTTTGCAGCATTTAGATTTAGGTAAGTATGAGTTTTTGTGTGATAAATTTTTTTATTTATAAATAATTTATGAATCCAGTAATACGTGTTCAAGGATATCGGAGGTAGTTTCGCTTCTCAAGCAAGAAAATAGGAAATAGTTTTCATTTTATTACGTAGAAGTGTCCATGTATTCTTTTTCAAATTCCCAATATCAAACAAAAAGCAAGTTTACGTGAGAATGATGAGAAATAGGTGCATAATTTGAATTTAGTGTGCGATTCTAAGATTCTCCAAAAATTTAAATTGTCTCGAACTTAGTTTCCTTTTAAAAAATAATATTAGCAGCAAACAATTTTTTAAAATATTTATTTAAAAAATTACCTTTACCATTAACATTTCGGAAATAATTCCAAATGGAATTTATTAAGGAGTAATTTTTGTTAATTTTATATATTATTTTGACCACAGTCTCCTTAAACTGATATCATTTTTATTTTATTTTATATTTCAATGTTTTTTTTTAAATAATCTTTAATTTCAAGATAACCACCCTATTCGATATTTCCATTTTTTAAAAATATGTAAATAAATAAATAAATAAATATCTGATCTAACAGTTCAACATCTTTCTAAAAACTGAGAAGTTGATTTAATTTTTAGTTACAAGACATTTTTCTTCAAACGTTTTAGCTAAACTGTGGTTTCAACTGCAGAAGCTTTCCAATAACAAATTGCTAACAAATAATTTAAACTTATTGGTCAGAAATACGTGTTTATCAAGTGATTCGGGTGAAGGTGCTCTGTAAGTGAAAAAAATTTACCTGATGTTCTTTTGAAATAAAAATAGAAATAACAAATAATTCTTTTTTTTTTTTTCAAAGTTATGGATTGACCAAAGAAATATTCTCAATAAAAAATAGGACAATAAAATTAATAAATATTGTAAGAAAGAATGATAGACACGTTGCAAATACATAATTTAAATTTGTTAATTGATAATTTAAATCTTTTTCAAGTATGAAACAAGTATTAAGCGTATATAACTCGCTAATTATATTCGCAATAAAGGGCATTTTATTTAATTTTTTATGTATTTTTAACATTTAAAAGCGTCAAAAGGTGATTACCAAAGTGTTATCTTTTTTTTTTATATAAATATGTAAATAAATAATTTTGAGATTCAAGGTTTCAACATTTTTAAAAAATTGAGCAAGTGATATTCTTTTTATTCAAAATTGTTTAAAAATTTGTTTGTTTAAAAATTGCATAAAAGTTATAATCGGACTTCTCCCAAAAATGCAGTAGCAAGCAAAAGTAGTTTGCCGATATCATCCTCGTCGTTTCGCCCGTGGTAGAAAAAATAAATATATAAAAAGTCTTACCTTTATAAATAAATGCTTAGCGTATGTTGTCATTAAAAATTTTTCCTTGTAGTTAATATAGTTAATATTAATTTCTTTATCGTTGTCCTATATCGGGTAAGTTGGTATAATAGGAGCTCATCTGTAAAAGAAAAAAAAAAAAATTTGCTAATTTTCTACACACGGAATTCTCGTAAAGATCAAGCAAGTATTTTCAGATTTTCAACAAATTTACAAAATTTTGAGAAAATATGTCGGAATCTGTTTTTACTTAGCGATATTGAAGCTGTTCCTGTTTTTTGTTCGATTAAGCCAGGTTCACACGATCGAATTTGGTTGATCAACTGAATTGAATTGACGAGAATTGAACGGTCTAAATTGCAATTAAACCAAATCAATCACTGCAAGTAGAATAAATTTAGACAGCTCAATTTTTTCTGATATTGTTGATTAACCAGATCGACCGGTGTAAACGTGGCTTTACTTCTACTTTTGGTGAGGTCTATTGTAAAATAGAAATGTAAATTGACGAAAATATGTCTAATAGTAATAATAATAAGAAGAATAAGAATAAGTTTATTGCTCAACAGACAAAGGGTCCAATTACAGGACAAGCAAATCCATTGTGACTTATCGGAGGGCTGTCAAAAAAACAACATGACAAATGACAATTTTGACAGATCAAGAAACAAATTACAATCGATAAATCTATCAAATTTGACAATATTGTCAATTGTATTGTACTGTATTAACAATGAATGAAATGGTTAAGAACTGATGAATAAAGTTGACATGTTAGACAGTGAAGAACTTTGACGTGTAACGCTTTTTGACAGTATTAACATCTAGCAAGTTTGACTTATTTATTATTAAAACCTCGATTGTTTTATCAAATTTGACAAGCAGATTTTTCAGTTTCTTCTTAACGCATTTCATATACACGGACACTGCGAAACAAATTGATTTTTAATAATTTTAAAGTGGTCATTCCTGTCCTTTGTATTTATTACGAATGTAGAACAAATGAAATAAAAAAAAGAATAGAAATAATCAACGCTTATGCGGGGACTTTGACAATTTTATCGTGATATTTGACATTTTACCCGAGAGCAAATTTGACAATTACGTGCGATTTTAGTGGTTTGACAATTTCGCTTACTTTACGAAATGAATTCTATGACCTTGTCAAATTTGACAGCTTCTTTAAATTTTGACAAGAACGTTTGTCAGCTTTGACGTAATAAATTTTTCCTAGTTCGCAAATCGAGTTTTCAAACTTGTCGACGCCGTTTACGTATTGCATTTTGACAATTTTCAAAGAAATCAAATTAAAAAAGCTTGAATGACACTGGGAAAATTGCCACAATTCCGTCGTGGTATTTGAGAGCTCCCTTTCATAGACTTATCAGTTTTTTTAACTTGAACGGACAAATTCCATTCGTTTGCATCTTCGTCTCCGTGTCAATTTTATTGCTATCATTTTAACAGGTTTAATAATTCCGATTCTAATCGATTTCTACGAATTAACATTTTTACGAATTCTTTTGACAGTTTTAGTGTTAAGATTGAATAGTTTTAATAAACAGATCGACAATTCTACCAACTTTGACGTACAATCTCGATAATTTCATTAATATTTATATTTATAACTATACCAACTGGCAACGTCGTGAATTTCTAGTCACCATTCGATTATTTAACGAGTTCCACAATTTTGAGCTAGAGATATTCAATTTTTCATTTGGTATGAAATTCTGTAAAAACGGGAAAAGAAATTGTTTGAATAAAGGTGCTTTTATAAATGAAAACATGTTATTAATTTTCTTTTGAAATACAGAACCAATAGAAACAATTCTTTCAAAGTTGTGGATTGAATAAAGGAAACTTCTCAACAAAAACTAAAAAATAAATATTAAAAAAATATATAAAAAAATAAAGAAATGTTAGACATGTACAGCAAATTTGAATTGGAAAAAATTTAGATTCGTCAATTAACAATTTGATTATTTTTTTTTCAAGAATGAAGCAGGTATTTGATCGAATATACATACTTTATTCGCAATATAGACAGGCAAAATAATTTTAATTTTATTTATATTTACATATTTTACAAATTCATTCGATTGGTTCTAAAACATTGAATATTTAAAATTAAAAACAACTTTCTTTCTAAAGTTGCAGTCAATACTACGTACGAAACTTTGCACTGTTACGGTTAGTTCAAAAAAACTCTACGTGCTTGGCTCATTCTGATCTTTGGCAACCAATTTGTTCTAATTGTAAGTGTACCTTAAAAGTTGCAAACTACGTCATTGTTTCTGACTAAAAAAATTGGCGCAAATAGACTGTGAAAACAATAGTTTAGGCGTGTTTTCAAAGATGTGATTTTTTCGTCCGAATATTTGTAAGCTTCGCACTTTCCTAGCATTGTAATTTATAACAAATGTGCATACTTATTGTTTGATTGAAACTACTGTACTTCACCTACCACCGTACGATAAGGAATTTCCTGTTATGCTAGTTGCTGCTAAATTTGAACTTCTCCCGTATATAATGATGTTGTGCACTCATTAAAATTTACAACAGGATGCACATACAAAATAGATACGTATATGGGAAAGTTATTACGTGTATTACCGTTACAAATTTAGATAAAATTATTATATTTGTCAAGCAGTTAGATGTTATAAAGTGTATTCGCGACGCCTTTCTAAAAGGAATAAATATTTGAAGAGAAAGGATTGTCGTCGCAAAATGCTTCTTAGGAACACACTTTGTAAGAATGTTTAAAAAACATACGATTTTTGTGGATAAGGCAAATTAGAATTTTGTGTCACATGAAGCACATTTGTGCTTGATTCTTAATTGAAGATGGTAATTGCGATTAGTATCGAAACGTGTAGCGTAAGTAAGAAGTCGTCGCCAAAATAAAATTTTCGTGGATAATTGGTTGAAACCGTTTCATCACTTGTCCGATTAGCATCTTCAGAATCGCTGAACTCACCTTTTTGAGGTTTTAAGTGTTTAACGTCGATGACCTTTTCAAGCATTTTTCTCTAAAGAATGATGAATCCTCAAGAACAGCATCTAACCTTGATTTGATTCCCTTGTGGTTTTCCATTCCAAATAGGAAAATTTAATGACCGCTCGAACTGCCTTTTTATCCATACTTGAAAACACAAAAAGGCACTTGACTTAAATTCTTGCCAAACCCAGGCTATTTGATAGATCGATTTAACATTTGCAGTCAAATGATATGAAAGAGGTGCGAACCCAACGACATAAAGTATTTGAACAAATACTAACTCCCTAGCCGCAATTTCGGAAACTTGTCAATCTACCCTCGTATGTAGTTAATTGAGGGCTTTGTTTCTTTATTCATCCTAATAACAACTTCGGGGTACTTTGAAATGACTTTTTGCAGTCAAAATTATTTCACTCCAACATTTCACTCTTTCGTTTCCAAGCGTCTATATCATTTTAGAAAATATCTCATTTTTTCCATTCCGTTTAGGTTTTCCACTTTTCTTATCCATAATGACGATTTTCATCGAAACGTGAAAGTGAGAAATCGCCATAGTGGAACATTCGTATATACCTAATTAAAACCAGCGTCTCGTTGCTGATTCTGCAAACATCTTCAGGATCGTTAACATAATTTTTTGCGTTTAAAATTTTGTGTTCTTGTTGGTGAACGTATATCGTTACAAATGAGTCTTCTATTTGCGATTTTCTTCTTTTAATGCAGGTTTGGTACCTGTGCAACTAGTTTTCTTAGGAATTTGATGCCCAGCTTTTTCGCCATCGTATCGGAGGGAGGTATCTGGTTTCCAAGAATATCGTGAGATGTACTATATATCATTTATAAAAAGAAAGTAATTTTGGGAAGTCAGCTATGACACATTAACGTGACTTTGATACCATCCAAACACATCTTGAATCTTAGATTTTGATATTCTGGTTCTGATTCATTGATATTTCTGAGAAACTCGCTGTTTATTTCACTTGCACGTAAACTGGTATACAATCGATCCTATCATTAATTTATATTTATCATCACCTTCTTCCTAATCTTCGTTTTTCTCCTGGTTACTATTTTATTCTTGTTTATCTAATAATGATTCCTAAATTTTTCTGTCCTTTGGTTCTTCAATAAAAGGGAGACACTAAGAAATTATGTTAACAGAGAATGTCAGAAGGAAAGATGGTAGAAGGGAAATACGATGGAAAATGTAGAAACTAAGGAGGAAAAGAGTAACATGCCAAGGAAGCGATTGGATCTTCAAGACAAAGATCACCAAAGACTTGTGCCCAAAACAGGAAATTCTGACAATCTATAGAAACTTTGTAAAAGTCGAAAATGAAACAGAATAAAGAAAGAGGAAAAAGAAAAAAGAGAAGAAAACGCAAGGAATGCTAATTATTGGTCAGTAGAAGGGAAAAAAACGGGAAAACTGGAGAAAATGTACTCGACATAATGGGCATAAAGGAAGTGTATAATTCTTGTTCAAGATCGCGGGTTCAAACCCGACCGAGACAGATGACTTTCAACTGCAGCTCAAAATCTAAAATATGCCTCCTTCTCGGATAGGAAAAAATCTCTACCGACGATGGAATTCGGCCAAAGTCGAGCAGAAGGTAAAAATGATACTTGGAACCAATATGTAAGTGCGAAGGATTTCTGAATGCCTAACACTTAGCCCTCAACAAACTTAGCAAAACTGCATACTCGATCAATTTAGGACTTCTAATTAATTCTAACTACATAACAGCTCCAACGATCGAAATTTCAAAACACGTACTAAATGCACTCGCACGTTGCACTCTTCGGAATGCATTCAATTCGCAATTAGGTCGCGCCTTCAACTACACGCGATGGAACTAACATAAAATATCCCCCGAAACGACTTTCTTCCCCCTTCTGTCTCCTCTCTCCGTTTCCATTCGTCTGGTCAATACCCTCGACAATTCTCCACTTCCCCTTTCTCCCGAACTTCCTATACTTAACTGCAACGCGCTTACTGGCTAACTGGCGAGCCGCGACGGAAATTTCGACGCGTTCTTTTTCAGACTGGTTCCATTTAGTTTGGTACGATTCGGACAACTCCAATCACGTTATAATAATACATAACGTGTGTACGGTTTAACGACCTCGCAAAAGTCGAGCAAAATGATGTATGTAGGTAGACCACAAACGAAATTACGTTCCCGAAAGCGATTATATTTAATAATTATATTGCGTGTAGAACCGAGGAGACGTTTCGGACACGCTTATTTAATATTTCGACGACACCATCCTCAATTTGCATTGTCGGTAATAATAATAATTGAATAGGTCCATTAATACTAGCGATCGAGACACAGCGATGAAGTCATCGAGGGGGAATCGTTTCCTTCTTAGGTCGTCGTATACTCGAACTACACCAACAACGTTATTACTACTTATTACGCCTTCTAATTTATGCAACAAGTTTGCGGTAAACAAACTAATTTGCTGCGGTCTAGTCGAAGTGAGAAGTAATCATACAGCATCGTGTCCCAGCAGTCGATTACGTCGTTAAGGAGAACGGGTTCGTGAGATACACGACGGCTTACTTGAGCTATAATGTTTGGTATTACAACGGGTAACACGCGGCAAATTGTTTGTGTTCCACTTTTTCGAACATTGTCGTGTGTATGTATTATGTTGGTTGCGTGCGGATGTACACCCACGATCATTTGAAAGTTTCATAATACTGCGTCTTCTTTGAGCGAAGATAAGAATATCTGATAAGGACACAGAGCTTTTTTTTGTTTTCTATAACTGTTATCAAATGGGGAGATAAGAAAATGTGAACGTTGATAAAATGGGATCATTTGAGGGAAGTATCGAGAATCTCTTCGTTTTAAGTTAGTTGGGAAAAACCGTGATATGGAAATGGAAATGCGAGGCAAATATAGATGTGATACTTGGAAAGAATAAGATCAATAGAGAATAGAATGATGATACATGATTATCATCGATATGAAGCAATAACCGATAGGGAAATTCCAAAATGAAAACCAAACTCGAAACTCCTAGCCAACTCCTTAATAAATATAGGTGATAACTTATAACACGAACTTGCTTTCGAGAAATCTCTTTTTGCAAAAGTTGCTGGTAAATGAAATGGGAAAAGCCTAATGTGTGAAAAGGAAACAACAGGACAAAAATAGGCATTATACTTAGGAAGACCAAGATGTATTCGTAGGCTTTTAGGGACACAACCATATCGAAATCTGGAAGTCTTTCTAATAGTAAGGATCAAGATGTGTATTAATTCGAAACGAAAGAAGGAAGAAACAGTGAATTTCGATAAGCTGGATGAGATGATGTGATCATCGAATTAAATAGAAAATAATCCCAAAAGACTGCAAAATATAAACCAAACCCAAAAGTTCTGGCTAACTCAATAAATATAGGTTATTGCCTTCGTAACTTATCATACTAACTTGCTTTAAAGAACTTCCTTTTGCAAAAGTTGTTAACACTATATCACATAGGTAAACTCCTCACCACTCACCGCTAGTAGGAGGCAAGGCTTATCAAAACCGTATGAAACCGATATAAAAGAGAGAGAAACAAAGCTGGTTCTATCAGCCTGTTTCTCTATTCGCGAATTCCGCCTTATCCCTCCAACTCAAACAATTCAGGGATAACTGAGTGAACTCCGCCCAATATGTAATGCAATTTTTGCATCAGGAAAATAACACAAAAGCTACATTCTCGGTTGGTAGTCAATGCATTTGACTATATATAAGATGCTTTTATTTCCCATCTTTTCCCCACTTTTATTTTACTTGTTTTGGGACCCCCTATCAACAAGAAAAGGTACGAAATTGCCGAAAATCAAATTAAAACATTCCCGTATTCTTCAAATTTACCCTGATAAGCATCCTAACTTTTGCCATCTGCAAGTATATCAGTTTTACGAACAGTATCAATTTGCTTACATTAATTTCCGGAAAGGGTTCATTTGGACCGAAAATCTTCTTAATTTTCCCACACTTTATAAAGTTGGCATATAATTTTTGTGCATTTACCAACGTTTTTCGAGCGTAAAACGACCCCGTCTTGTACAGCTGTATTTGTCATTGCCAATGCCAAAATAACGGGTTTAAAAATAAGAGCAATAGATGCGTCACCAATCTTAATGACTATTATAGTAGACTATAATAGACTATTTTGGAGCAAAAATATTGTTATAGCTTTTTTAGCACATTGTTTCTATGGATTTCGGTAACTTCTATACAGAGTGGGTAAATTCAACAGAAGACAGTTGGTAGTTAAATATCTCTAGATAGAAAACTTTTACGTTCTTCAGTTAGCGTTAGTTTTAGTTTTGTTTGGATCTGTCATCTAATGAATCGTATTTTTAGTTTATTATTATTGGTATTGCGTCTTCTTAAATATATCTGACAAGTTGTGGTTATGTATTATTGTATTATAAAAGTAATAACCAGAATCATTGTTCTCAACATAAACTTTTACTCATGCAGTATTCAGTTGAAATTGTTGATTCTCTTTCTAGGAACTTTAGATACTATAATATAATACATTGTATAATGTAATAATGATAACAATGGTGGCTTATTTTTGTACAGGTTGTGTCAATTATGTATGCTCTTAACATTTCATGTGAATTTTATTAGTACCAACATCTTAATCTTGCTACCTAAAAATATCAAGTCACGTGGTGGCCCCTTTCGGTTGGTTACTGTATCTTTGTTTGTCATAATAATAAAAATAACAATTATAGAAGTATTGCACATAGTAGTCTAACATGTAATAGCATGGTATTATCTTATTTGTCTTGGGAGAAAATAAACGTATAATAATACTTACTAATATATTGATATTATTACTAATTCTTACACTATCACATCTACCACGTGACCTGACACTTTAGTCGGCAACATTGAGATGTTGGTAGTATGTAATAAAATTGAGAATAAAAGTTAAAAATGTACATAATATACAACCTGTCCCATACAAAAGTGAGCTGGGAATGTCCACGTGTTGTCTTCCGTCTGTAGTCTATGCACCACTTGAACACGGCTCATATTAATAGAAATTGTCGCTTTTCTGCATATGGTAGGTATCGTTTTAATTGGGCACGTCAGATAAATCACGATTAACGAAACTGACAGTAGAAGAAAAAGCAAAGTAAAAGATCTGAGGAAACAATAATATTCGTATTTGGGAATTTTTGGTACTATCAACTCGAGGTACTTTGGGGTATTCACTTTGTAATAATCGGTATTCATTTAGTCAAGTGTGTGGTACAACTGTCAGCTGTCTTCTCCGATCGATAGCAATATGTAGTTTGGGCAAACAGCGATAATTGCGAAATAAGCTACGACAGTCTACATATACACAGAACTACTCGCATACAGCATCGATTTAGTGCTGACTAAAATGGGGACTCGGCGATGATGACGTAACTTATTTCGTAATTGTGCGCTGCTACCGCTGTTTGCCCAGACTAGCAATATGTAGTAGGTATACAGTGTACACGAAAATTTTGAAAACGTATAATTTTCTGCAAAATGAGTTCTCAGAAATATTCTGGTTGTTATTTTATTTTTTGCAATGTTGCCAGATTTACCGTTTATCGGATAATATCGATCACTTCGTTTTCTTAAACGCAACAAACTATATATTGTTTTAATTTTTAATTCCTACTCTCTTAAGTGTAGCATATCGTTGAGATTAAAATACAGAAACAAAAGAATTAAATAATATACAGGTTGGTGCATATAACAAATCAAAGTGATCAACATTATCAGGAAATTGATTAATTTGGGAATAATGCCAAAAATAAAATAGACATCGGAATGTTCACATGCGCCATATACAGAATTTTGACCATTTCCGAGAAAATTACGCGTTTCCTGACTATGCTTCCACACTGTATAGAGGGAAATCAGAGTTTCTCAAAATGTCAATATCTCCGCTGTTTAACATCTTTCGTGAAGAAAATCTTTTGTTGTTTGGATTGAATTATTGAACCTATTTAAATTTACGTCTCAAATTAAAAGTTATCCTGTATAAGAGCAGTTGCGGAAACAATCATAATTAGTTTTTCATTGAATTAGGCACACGTTCTGTAAAAATTCATCGAAATCGTGTGAAGTTGTTTCTTTCAAATCGGGTCATAGCCGGTTTATCAGGTTCCGCGACCGATCGAGCGAGTCAAACAAAGCTCGGTGCGATCTGTCAGGTCGCAGATGGATGTCCACCGCCTTCATCATTCGGTGAGCTGTGATGCAGGTTTTCTGCAGTTTACCACAGCATATCGGTAAGATGGCTGCAGACACAAAAACGCGTCCAATAATAATAGTGGGCTAGCTGCGAGGTGTCAGTAGCACTAGTAAGCGACCTTCAAAATAAGTAAAAAATCTGAAAAACTGAAAAAGAGTAAAAAAAGAATATGTTATTAATACCCGTATCTACCGAGACAGAATTGATTCCAGTACGTTATCCCAATCGGTACTTCATAATGTAGTCCATAAAAACCGATATGTTAATGGAGTTGTTTCAGCTTGTTTTCGTATTACAACCAATAACAGACATATGTGCAGGAGTATGTAGGTACTTTAACAATATCTAAAAATCAATACGATCAGCTAAAAGCTCTAATTTCATAATTACCAGTTCGTATCGAATGTATGCAATATCCATTCGAGTAAACGAGATATGTATGCATTATCGAAATAACACGCTTACAACGCAAGGAAACAATTATGACCCCAAACATCGCGTTCGGGCGACGCGACGTTAATAATAATGATAATCACAGGACTCCAATTAGAGCAAGATTAGAATAGCTTTACCTTGTCACAAAAACTGGTTCTCGTTTCAATACTGTTATGCGCCTTATTCATACATACTACATACATATATACATACGTATCTACGATCACGTTCTCGTTATTCGCAAAAACAGAAAAACCTTAAACAAACTTATCCTTGCTCTTTCGTGCGATCGTTTTCTGCTAAAATCGTCATTCAGGGCGATTCGTTTTATCGCGCGCGAAACTATGTAACTACCTGCGCCACCGTCATCCTTGACATAGTAAGCTGGAATAAGCAGTAAACAAGATGTAAATACGTTGTACATCGATACGCCATTTTAACACGCGGATGTTTTCGAATTGTTACAGATCTACCGATCTACGCCATTGTTCGAAGAAGCATCTTCGATCTTTAGAGCGTGTTAGAACATAGGATGGCTTCAGCCACTGCGCAAAAAGACTGATAGGTAAGTTCATACCATATATGTTTACATGTGTGTGGAAAAGGTGAATATTTTCCTTGGACTTTCATCGGTCGTTTCATGGTCGTAAACGTTGATTTGCGACGTATACGAGAGAAAAATCCGTTTCTCTAAATCGATTTCGAAATTAGCAATTATAGTAGTATTTTAGCACCTGGGTAATTGCAAATTGCAGAAAATAGAATGCAACCAAATAATTTTGTTCATGAATGTACGGGGCTTGTTTTTGTTCAGTGTTGCATATAATCATTAGAAAATAGGTGCCATCTTGTTTTTCCAAAAATCCTCAACAACGATTGATGCATTTTTGTATTCGTTCAAACCAAGTGTCGCAATCTTCAACACAGTCAACATTTTTATTTTGATGATATCAACTACTTCTTCTAACAACTGAAATCGTTGACCACGTACTCCATTCTTGATCCTTGGAGACGTATTATAAAAAATTGTTAGGACTTCGGTCGAGAATGCACAGATGATGATCTAATAATTCGATGTCATTCTGCTCCAAAATTCGTCTTTCGAGCTGTATCTCAACTCTAATCGTCCTGGTACAGGATGATTAATCGTTCCGAACTAATCCTTCATAGTACAACGATAATCTCCCATGAAAACTCATCACTGGGGTTTGCTAACACGAAACGAATACATGAGGGTTACAAGTGGGAGCGACTGGGGGCTTGTATTGCTAACAATAAATCATGATAACTTTTACTCGCATAAATATGTAGATTATTTTATTAGAAATTTAATGGCATTGCAGAAAGCGAAAACTATCACGTAATTATAACAGAAGTGAATAGTCGTTAAGTGTTATGGAAGTAGTGTGGATGGGCAACCAGCAGCGTGTTGTAAAATCGGAGCATCAGGTGGTTTTCTATGGTTGATTCTTTTGAATTTCGACGTTTATCATTAAAAAATACAGATAGTAAAAGATTGTTTGGCATCGATCTAGAAAAAGATTTGCACATTTTAAATATGGGTTAATGTCACTCGGAAACCACCTCTCCAAGATGTTTGAGGTAATCAGAATCTTTTGGCAAAACCGATTGAATAGTTTTCAGCTACGTTTTGGGCTTTCCTTTTTGGCCTCAATTAGTCGATTTAACGTGGCTTCGAACTTTCATATTGTTCCAACTACAAAGAGATGTCCTGCAAATTGATATGTTCAAAGTGAACAACTGACATGATTGCGTCATGTTCAGCTAATAGAAGACAGTACAAGGGTACAAAGAAAATACTGCAATGTAAGCTTATTAGTAGAAGTCCAACGGATACGCCTGAAGCAAGACGGATGATGATGCAGAAAATTACTAGAAAAGAACGAACCTCAGACGATAGAGAAGAAGAATTCAAGATATGGTTCAACGGAAGTTTATAGTTACCAATCAAAGGAAAAATCCACTAAGGATTGTAAATCCAGAAGAAGAGTGAGACAGGAAAATAATTATATTTGGCTACTAAATATTTGATGAAATTTGACTTAAAGAGAGTTGAGAGTCAAGGAGTGATGATTGGTCTTTAATCAAAAGGAAATTTATGACTTTTTACGAAGCCAATGGCAGGAAACTTTTGCGACGTCAGATTGGTAATTCCATTTTTAAGAGCGAAATAAGAACTTTTTTATGGAACAGATTTTTCACCAGAATCCGAACTCATCACTCACTTACTGAACTCTTTCAACTTCCTCACAAAGAAATTGAGTGGTTTATTTTCATGATCTTTAAGTTTTGTTCGTAAGTGCCTCTTTAATTTATTTGATTTCATACTGTCAGCAGCTAAAATATTTAAATATATTACCATAGTGTGATCGCTCTTCACCATTAACGACCCCATTTACGAAACAAAATTTTAATATTCATCACGATATTTTATAGTTTTTGTTGCGGGAGTCCTGACAGCTTCTTTATTGGCAGACGCAGACGTTGTAAATTACGATTAGATCCAATTAAATTCAACTCAGGTTAGGTGTAAGAGAGCACACACATAAATATTTCGAGCCTACTCGCAGCCACTCTCTATTAAACTAACTTAATTGAACATGCATCATGGTTTTATACGGTTTCTGGACCATTCTACAGCGCTCTCAAAATTTTGAGATTCAGCCTGGCCTAAATGTTTGGGAAACTCTGGTCTCGATTTTGGCATATTCGCGATATTTTGTCAAGTACAATTTTTCTCTTTGACTTCATTCGGCTTATACGGTTAGACTATGCTTTTCTTGGGCGATCACCTAAATATTGTATCGCATTGGCAAATATATTTTTGCGCATTATTTTAGCAGTTTATTGGTTTATAATTTCCATGCGTTGGGGCTTTGATTGTCACCGTTTAAAGTTCTATAAGTCGCTGTGGATTTGGCAGATCTTCCATGTTTTAAAAACAACTTAATTGAGTCAGAATTCTTCTTGTTAGAAACATCTCTTTTGTTTTCTAGAGAACGTTGGATTGTGTTCCCATTTTGTTTTTCACTTCTGCCATTCCGTGTAGTTAATAGTGAAAGCTCTTCCTTCTTGTACGGTTTACTAGTTATATTCGCGATATTATCTAATTGCATTTTCCTGAATCTACTTCTTCTGGTTGTTTGGCTTTAGAGTCTAAATTAAAAGTTCATAAAACATTTATGGCAGCAGGTATTCGAAATCGATACTATTTACAGATATTGTTTTTCTTACAGTTACTCAATTAATGATGTACTCAGTCTGACACGTACACTTATCGATGATTAAGTTAATTCCCCAATTACGCTTAATCTTCTATCCGCAAAATTACAATTCAAATTGATACGTTTTCTATGCGGGGTATTCGCTTCGCCTCTCACGAACTGCGAACTAATTCGTGTTGTCGGATTCGCAATCTGATTTATTTTTAGACGAAAAACAGGCGATTTCGGCACGTGCTATCCCCAAAAATATAACAAACGCGATCGTAAAACGATGTCGAGAGGGGAAAAGCTCGAGGCGAAGCGCGAAAAATACCGTTTTATTGTCTTTCCCCGATTTCACACCAAAACGTAATTTTTCACTAAATTAACATTTTGCTCACTCACGGTATATACACATACATATGTACATACGTTTGTGTATGTAAATTCATAAATAATGACTGTGCACACGCGTTGGTTTATTTAAATTTTATGGCAGTTAATAAAAGTAAAACCTTTTGCTGTTTCATTAGCGTCGGATGACGTGTAAAAATCATGGGAGTCGTAAACGTAGATAGGTATTATCAACAGCGCGGTTAATGACGAAAATTGCTGTTGAATTTTTTGAACGGTTGCCAAAAGTGTACGTTATCAGGACGAATATAGGAGTAGGTCGTTTATTTTAACGCTAGTCACAGCTGTGGGTGACGAAACGTTTCCCAAACTATTGGATATTCTTTCTGGATGGGTGAGCATACTAAATTTATATCCCCCATATCCACATATATTGACGAAAAACATTTATTTACTAATTTTCAAACAATTTCCTTTATAGTCGTATGCATTTTTACTTCCATGGAAATGAATGATCAAAACTTTTATCTGATCTTCCCGCGTTAGGTTATTGCATTCTTAAATACGTTCACCCTCTCTACGCCCGATGTAAAACGTAAACTCCACAAACCAAAAGAAATGACTAGGTGCCAGGGCTGCACCATATACGAATGACCCAATATTTCGATGTTTTAGGCCTTCAAGTATTCAATCCTTCGAGCTGCAATGTGAGCCCCAGCGTTATCAAAATACAAAATGACCTCTTACACAACTTTTGCGACAAATTTGGACAATTGGAGGCAAATAAACCGTAGTTAACCATTCAGCATTTTAGCATTAACTGTATGGCGATCTTCCAGTGCCACAATGGAAACGTGTGCAGTAGTTTCAAAAAAATGTAGCAACAATTGTTTCGGCCATTTGCACGAGTAATTTTTGTATTTTTAGTTTCTATCAATTGTTTGCTTTCTTCGTATTTGTTGTATCCTTCCAGCTTCCTTTTAGTCCTTTGATTTCCTTCAGTTCTCCGAAGTCTTGATGATTTTGCAAATATCTGTGGATCCTTTAGGCCCCTTCAGTCCCTATATATAATTCTTCGGATGAGTGAATGCTTGATGGTGAAGACTGCCGGACATCAAATCATGGGACGACACTGATCAGCTTAATTTCTATGATGTCCAGTTCATGCAAATGTACTACGATGATTTGATGAAGGTTCTTACCAAAGTGATGGTAGAGTATTTGAATTTGTTGTAATCGCTATTCTTGCATCATGTGAAAAGCAACGACAGACCAGACCTATGGAAAACCCACAAGATTGGAGAATAAGAAATATAATAAAAGTCTCAATAACTCCTGATTCTCCTAGGTAAGTGTTGGAATAATATCCCTTCAATTCCTTATTAATTTCTTCCGGTCTCGCGTTACGTTTACCACTTCGGTCAACGTGTTCCCCGTTTACTTCATTTCATGAATTTGGTTATTCTCTTTTTCTTCGTAAATCTTCCTTATCAGGTCGTCTCCTTTCATTGTATACTCTATATATATATGTTGGTACCATCCCAATTATCTGTCTTGTGTATATACATTTAGTCTCAAAATTGGATAAAATTTTGGTTTTGCTTGCTTTCAGGTGGATTTATACAAAATTTCGTAGATTATCCCGCTCGGCAATTTTGTAATTTATTGTGCGCTAATTTCTTAAACGCTGTGGGCGCATACAAACACACCGTAGAGGGAGCACTGGTAACAAACATTCCTTCTGACAAAAAATGTTTTGATTCAAAACAATGCAGATCGCAATTAGATAGCCACAATTGACATATTTTTTTATCAGTTCATAAACATTCTTCAAACGTAAATATTAGTTGACTGCCTTTAAATAGCTCGAATTAATCCAGGGTGATTGCTGCCGGCAATCTACTCTTAAATCTTCTGTCTAAAAGAACTATGAATTTAGACTATACCTTTCCAACTGAACTGCGTCAAAAATGTTAACCTTGCCCAAATAATTTCAAAATTTGGCCAACTTGCACAGTCCCAATCAAGCGATCAACAACAAAACGCAAACAGCTCAAATTAGTCGATATCAAATTGCACCGACCTTATCTCCAAGATTCGTGAATTAATCGAAATTAAATCTAAAAAGGAAGCCAAGTTTTCACATCTGAAATAAGAGATCCAAAATGTTCATAACGCAGATAACTCCAATTAGTAGATATCAAACCCCAAAAACAGACAATTCTCACAATTGGATCAACAAAGTTCAGTTCATTCAAAAAATTACAGAATGAGTAGATATTCGCCAAGGTCAGAGAGTTCAAATCAACTGAACTAAAACTCCTAGAATACAGACAGCTCATACTAGCAGATAGATACCAAATCTCATCCGTTTACCGTGAACTTGAAAGGTCCTTAAATCAATCGATATCAAACCCAAATATGAAACCAAGCGGCTAATTTCAAATCTAGGGTCAACTTTTACAAGGGGAGCCTAACAATTTGCAAAATCGGTTGACATCCACCAAACTCAAGCACCTTGAATCAATTGATCCAACTTGAATTAATTGGTATCAAACTATTTGATATTGGAGCATCATAAGCAAAAATGGAATCATAATTATGGATGTATATAATGAGAAGATAGTTTGGAATAAAACAAGTTAGAAGCTTAAATCTTCTTCTTCCAGAGTTTTCCGTATTTCTTTGATTGCTGTGCCAAAGGCTGCTCTTAGGTCTATAACTGTTAGGAACAGCTCTTCTCGTTCTTCTACCTTCCTTTCTATGAGTGTTCGCAATCCGTATATGTTGTCGTTAGTTTGTCTCCCCGGTCTAAATGCCGTTTGTGTGTTTTTCTTCTACGCATTCTTTCAATCTTTTCTCTAGTACATTCGTATATAGTTTGTAACTAGTTTGGACCAGACAGATTGCCCTATAGTTGTCACATTGAGTTTGTTCCCCTTTTTTATATATGGAAATTATCAGATTGTTCTTTCAGCTGGGAGGGATCATTTGGGATTCCCAAGCCTCTTATATTATGATCCACAACCATTATCTTCCTTTTTCTTCCACCCATTTCATCATCTTTGGTGTTATTTCATCTTCTCCCCCAGCTTTCCTTATTTTCATACTCTGTAAGACTTTCTCTCGCTCTTTCTTATTTATTGCTCTGCATTACTCTGATATTTCCCTCCTTCTTGTTTCGGATTCTGTGCTCCTTTCAATTTTTCTGCATAGTATTCAGTCTGAACTATTATTATTTTTGGTAAGGTTCTATTCTTGAAAAAATTCACATTTTTACATGCAATCTTTCATACATTTTGCACACAAAAATTTGAATGTCAAACGACATTTCGATTGGTGATGATAAATCTCGAACAAGTCAAAAAAAGAAATCTTCAGCTTAAACTTTCTACATTCCCATCCGATCTTGTGTAATCCAACTGCTACCGCAGTAACTTACACAAAGGCGTACACCACATAAACGACTTTGAACAATTCCGAAACGAATGGAAACACCGAACTATAAATACAACATAAATAGGCGATCCTCTTCAACGACAGCTTAATAGGTTCTATTTCCTTTTCCCAACGTAAATAACGACCCGTGTAATGTATCGAAAAGGCGTTCCGATCACCGGAGGCGAAGCTCGAAAGAATGCAATTAATTTTTTCTTACGGTTCCCATCTTGTTCTTTCGCGACGCCGCGTCGCAAACGGAGATGTACCATCGCGTGTCGTAGAAATACGCGTTCTAAAAATAGGCGGACGACCTACCAGTTTTTCCTTCGCGACCGGCCCGAAATGCCTGTTTTAAATCAGGTTTTTGTGTGCGCTCGAAAAGGGATATACTTATCCATACATACACGCATACATAAATGTGGCAGGAGCAGAAAATAAAGACCGGTTATTTATAGACGAAATCGCCACGTTTCAAAGACGTTGCATCAAGGACGAAATCTAGAAGAAAGACTTTAAGTTTTTTCTTTTGGATTCGTACGTTCGAAAGTTGAGAGCGAGCAAAAGGTTTCTACAATAAGAGACTAGACATCAACAATAGATTGTAGTTTAGGAGTATTGATTTGTCACGATTGTTAACAGTAGCAACAGGTGAGATTTGAATAATGAATGGGTGGGAGGGTCACTGGATGTATTGATTTTGACGGCTGTCGCGTACGAGAGAGTGGCATTGAGGTATCGTTCATCATCGAAGTGGAGGATATAAAATTTCTAATGAGCCATTACGGGAAAAAGCAACTATTTTTGTTTGCGGTTTCCTTTTAGCGTTAGTCCTCATCTGAAAGCAGTATTTCTTCAAATGATAAGACACTTGTTTTGGAAAAGAACCTGGCATCAACTGGCAACACATGACAGAACTCGGAAGAAGTTTCTATCATGCACACTGACCGCGAGAGCCTATGAAGATATAATTTTTTCAAATCGCACTTTTAAAGAAAACTCGCATCTTTAACAGATAATCACAACCAGTTACCACCACTTTTACAAACATTTGTTTTTCTTTTGTTACAGATAGGATAACATGTCGGCAAGTACTGAATTTGATGGTAATTCTCGGTTTCATGTTCAACTACATGCTTCGCGTAAATTTGACGATCGCCATAACGGACATGATCTACGAAAATCGCACGGCTTTAAACGCTACCTCATCAAATACCACCACCCTCGGCGAAAATTCCACCATTTTAATCTCGAACGCGACCTCCTCAATCCAAACCCAAGACGCGCAGCAACCGCTTGACGATTCGGACACTTCTACGAAATTCCATTGGGATAAGCACGCCCAAAATCTTCTCTTAGGCTCGTTCTTTTGGGGCTACGTCCTGACCGAACTTCCCGGCGGTAGGATGGCCGAGATCGTGGGCGCCAGAAAAATCTTCGGCGGTGGCATGTTGGGCGCCAGCGTTTTAACTTTACTAACGCCGTTGGTTTGCTACTGGGGTCTGATTCCGTCCGTAATTTTACGCAGCGTAATGGGCTTCTTCTTGGGCGCTACTTGGCCAGCGATACCGCCAATGGCAGCCAAGTGGATCCCGCCCATGGAACGGTCGAAATTCATCGCGAACATGATGGCTTCCGCGCTCGGAGCAGCCTTCACGATGCCGGTATGCGGTTTTCTGATCGACAGGTTGGGTTGGGCTAGCGTCTTCTACGTTACGGGGGTTGTAGGTTTAGTTTGGTCTGTTTCGTGGTTCTTTCTAGTGTTCGACTCGCCCGCTGATCACCCGAGGATCAGCGCCGAGGAACGACTGGAGATCGAGACGAAGATAGCTGAGGGCAGCGGTAGCGGTCAGAAACCGAAAAGCGTACCGTGGGTTGCTCTGCTCACTAGCGCGCCGGTTTGGGCTATTATAATTACTCACGGATGTTCCGTGTTTGGATACTTTACTGTCGTTAATCAATTACCGACTTACATGAAAGATGTGCTACATTTCAATGTCAAGGCCAACGGTCTCCTGTCTAGCCTTCCATATTTAGGTAAGTGATAATTTCATTTCATTCAAACTTATGACTTTAATCTTCTCAATAATTATATTGATGTCTTTGTTCTAAAATTCTGAAATATCCAGCAATTTCTTTGTTCCATTTGCAAGAACTTCCCAAATTTGGGCTCTCCGAAATAGCTTTCTAATAGTATTGCAAAATTTTCTGTGTATTCAGGAGAAACGGCGAAAATAATTCTACAGATTCGTTTTGAACTTGTGTGATACAACATTCTGTATGATCTCCCAAATTTTAAGCCTACCCAAAGCTTGTTATGAATCGTAATTCTAGGAAAATAGTGGCTACAGTTACCTACTTGAAGGTATAAAATCTGTAATTACTTTTCTCATCGTTTGTAACTATAATCATTTGCGGCTTATACACAGCCATTTTCATGGCCATTTTCTTCCAAGGCTCATAGCTCCTCCACGAAACAAGAGGCGCCTACTACGTACTCATGGCCTTTCGGCATCCCAATCTCCACGCCTTCCTGTCTCTGTTTATTTTTTTATCCAAACCACGTTTCTCCTTTAGCTGTCGTAATCCCTGCGTTCCAACCATTTCCAAATATTCCACGGTTCCTTCTCTGATGTGGTTTTCATTTCCATATTCACATTCATCCGCAATTATTTCTCACCTGCCATTAAAGTTACTGCTAGAAATGCATGAAGATGCACAAGATCTGCAATCAATTCTCCAAACGGAATCTTAATCTCTTATCATTTTCCATAAAAGAATGTTTTATAATTATTATAATCGCAATTTTCGACTTGTTCAAATCCATTTTCCGCACGAGTTTAACGTTTTAACTCTCCCCTAATTTTGAGCTCTCCGAAGCTGCTTATCAATTACTACGATTTCTTCAAATATTTTGATCATGGTACGAAGTTGTCGCCTTGAAGACATTTCGTGCAGAAACTTGGTCTTTGCCAGTTTTAACCTCTGTGTAGCATATTAATCGTGGTTTTAGGTAGCTAGAATTACCTGAAGTTACACAAAATTTGTGGAAGTGATTAATTCTTCCAAGGTTCCTAGCTAGTCCAGGGAGCAAGAGGCCCCCAATGATGTTTCTTGGCTATTCCCATTTGTTATAGTAGGATAGCTGCTCGTAGGCTTTGTAATGGTTGATTACCCAAAACGAAATCCTAATTTCTAATCATAATTTTAAAAAAGTTGGTAATGCTTATTGTTGCAATATTGACCTTAGCTAATTTAAACTCATTTCTTGTAGTAATTTGATACTTCTACAATATCCCAAAGTTTTTGAACGATGTCCATAGGTCACAACGATTCTTTCAAATTTACTTAAAATTGCTTCGAAGACATCTTTTAATGATCAAATTTGTGATAAACAACGTCAAATCCTGAATTTTTCTGACATAAATTTACTTCTGCATAAATTGAGTATCTTCCGTTTGAGGATTATGGTGTTATTTGCACATTTTAGTCCAGACGATCTTATATTTCAAGAAGAGCCTTTCTTTCGAAAAATCAATTAGATCAAGTCAATTTTTTCCTTTGTTTCTACGTTTCTTATATCCATCTTCTTGAATTTATAGTGAATTTTATTATATCTTGATCAATCGGTGGGATTTTTTAGGTTTATTGCTCGTAATTTTCTAATTCTTCGTGAAAGGAACAAAGAAATTGTATAGGATATGCTTGTTTATAAACAATTTTGAAATTGATATCAACTTCATTTTTACATTCCCATCGTATATAGATTCCTTTCCAAAAGCTTTCGGGCGAAGAAAGGCACCTATATTCGCATAAATTTTTCCGATGATTTTGCTATACCACATTTTTTTATCGACACGCTTTTATCTTGCAAAAAAACTTGAGAAGAACGAAGACGCAACCTGATGAAATTTTGTCAAATTTAAACCGGTGGTTGTTGGCCAATTATTTCTATATTGTTCTGGAAGGTTTGTTCTAGCAAAAACTGCAAATCGGTTAGCACTAATCGAAGTTCAGGGAAATCTAAAGTGTAAATTATTTGTGATTACTTTTCACCAATCGCAATCGTTCCGACTACTTTCTGATTTCTGCTAGAACAAATCGGAATTGATGAATTCGGATCAATATTATAAGATACGGGGATGTTCCCCAAGTTCTAGGGATCGGGCGTATATAATTCTTTTATTTCGTTAATTTTCATCAAAATTACAATGTAATGTTTCAATATAATCGCCATTTCCTTGAATACACTTATTCCGACATGAAATAATTTTTTTCTTAAACCGTCCCCAAACAACTTATTCGGGGTCTCTGAATCAACCTATTTATAGGAAATTTTACTTCATCTAAGATCCCAAATCGAACATCTCGTAGTGGTTTTTTGAAAACAGATGGAAATCATTAGGAGCCAGATCTGGTACATAGAGTGGATGGGAGAGCAATCCCCCAGTGCCAATTGCTTAAAGCATCCTTCATTCTTCATGTGCTATGGAGTCTTGCATTGTCCTGTTCGAATAACGAATGCTTCTCCAACTTTCCAGGCCGTTTCTTGCAAAAGCGTCTGCCGCAATGAGCCAGATAAAAGATTGGAATGATATTCTGCGTCAAATGTAGATAATCCATAAAAATAATTCCCTCAGAATACAATAACCATTACTTTTCCAGCCAACAGAACTGCATACGCTTTAAGCGGACCCCCTTCTACTGGTTTGTGCCATTCTTTCGACTGATTTTTGATCCCGGGATTGCAGTAAAGTACCCATGTTTCATCAGTTATGGTCCGTTGCCAAAATTAGTTGCCGTAACGTACCAAAAGCTCTTGAAGTCGGCAGCATGTGTTGGACCTGTTCCAGTTCCCCGGCAGATTGAAAACTCGTTCGCGCTCAAGTCTCATGAAGCTGTCATGTACTTATCCTTATTCTAACACTTATTTCATCAATAGTTATTGGCCTATCATCTCTCAGCAGGTTTTCCACAGCAGTAACTTTTCTTTCATTTGCAAAGGTGCTCGATCGTCCACTGCGCGGATCGTCTTCTAGCGCTGTTCAGCCAGCTTTAAAACGATCGGCCCATCGACAGGCTGTACTTTTCCAAACACATTCTTCAGATGTTGAGCGATTTCTAAAGGTTTCACATTCTCTTTATATAAGAAGAAAGTGATAGGTCTTTGTGATTCAGTCCTCAACTTCCATGACTGCTCAGCGGTACAGAAATACGTTCGAATCAGCCTAGTAGCTGAGGTATACTAAACAGTATTGCGCGTGTCTCTGACCAATAGCATGACCTATACGATTTACGCAATTAACCTAGAGCCAAGTTCCTAGAACATTCGAAACATTACTCGTATATCGACAAGTTCTGACGAATTTTTATTGTTACTTGAATTAATTTATTTCAAAGATTGTTTGAAGATGTAATTTGTACGATACATCCCTCGTTTATAAGAACAACAAATTCCTCCGTGTCCAACTTGGCCGCCGCCAGGAGAAGGATTAAAGGATACCAATTTAAAAATAGTACGAATAGATGACCCTCAATACAACCGCTTGTATTGGATTTATGCATATGTCAATATTGAGGTCAAGAATTGTCTTCGTTCTAATTAAATTTGTCAACATATACATTACGTCTACACGTACGCGCATTAGGCACGTATTTTGAATCGTTGTATAATGTTTTTGCACAATTTCTTTTTTAAACAATCAGGTTGCGTCTTTTATATACATATTATACAATAGAACAATCGATTTTGTAACTTTCCCCGGCGACGATCAATACATCCTCATTATCGTTAATCTTTCATTAAGCACGAATCATTTAGAAATTTCAAAGGATTAGCCGGATAATACGCGAGCGTAGGATCTCGAACGTCCTGAAAAAAACCGGATAGTCCTCAGACGGTAACCGGCGCCGGCGGTGGAAGGGATCAAGAATTCGCGACGTAGATTATTCGAAAAAGATTTATGTTAATGTATGCCGGCTGAGAGTCGAGACGTCAACAGAGGCTCTATTGTTCGTAACCACATCGTTCTTCGTACATTCGAGAGCAAAAATAACGCACGGAATACGGAATTATTTTCGCTCGTTAGTGTACGGACGCACGGTTTGAATTTAATGTTTGGTTACTACGAATGGGGAATAATGCTGTAATGTTTAGTCGACTCTCACCTGGCTATTTACATAACGTATTTCTCGGAAATGCGAAAAATTCTTAAAGAGATTTTCTACAGTGCAAAACCGTTAAGGGTATTGTGTACGAACGATGCAGTGCGAATTGGCGATATAACACGCAGAAATTCTGTCAGGGACGGAAGACGGAGAAGAGGGGATCCGTTTAGGAATGCGTCGTACCTTTGACTATTGTGTGGCACACAAAGAAATTTATTTTGAACTTTTCTGGGAATGGAATAAAATATCGTCCGATATTTACGAAGTTCCCACTTTTATTAAAATATAAACAGAAAAATTTTGAAATTTGAAATTTTTATGCTTTAGTATTTATTTTTAATTTTGTTATTACTTTTTATTCGATTGATTGCATTTAATTATTATTTTTTTAATACTTTGAGCACAATTAATTTAAGGGTAAGAGAAGAAGAGCATAGTTCATTACGATAAGAACAAAAAGTTATTATGGAATATACTACATATATACAATTTTTTCCAACAAACGCGTGAGTGTTGGGCCTAACATGATGATGAACTAATCAAATTTGCCATTTTCTCAAGGAAATTTTTAGGCCCCTTTTGCTCCTTCTTAATCCTTGAAGTTCACAAATGTTAAGCATTTTTCGTAATCGTGCCCAAAGTATTAAGTATTTTCTTTCTTTTAAACCTTAAATTTGTGTCGAAACCAACATGCAATGATTTATTTTCCTCCCAGCTTATCATAACGCAACGTCAAAGATGCAAATTTCGCTTCGTAATGCCAAGAGGGATTTGACGAAAATAAATCATTACATTTCAAATTTACATTTGATTTAACGAGCAATCTTCGCAAATCCGTTAAGATTGCGAGAAACAATGAAAATCAGCAAATATTACTCAAAAGTCATCAACGATCTCAATCGTATGTAGTATTTCGGTCATATCTTATCTTATTGTTACCACTCGAATTATTTTATTGTTCGCTAATTCGACGGACAACACCAAAGACGCTCTAAATTTTCCGCGAGGCCGAAATTATTGGCACGATTTTTTATGGCCCGCGTTAATAGTCGAAGATGTTTTTGTTGATTTTCATTTCCATTTACAATTTCTTTATATTTATCTTCTTTATTGAGTTTTGTTAGTTAATTTTTGGCGAAAATTCATACTGTTGCTGGAAGACCTTGACTTTCAACGCACCTTGTAGATTTTTTTAAACATTCGACGGTTGCTAATGGCAGATAACCGCACGTCAATAAGACGTATGTGTGTCGAATACGGTAAGCATATTTTAACAATTAGGTGCGAAGGCGCCACGAGTATGAAGTTTCGAGATGATTTCGAGAGAATTATTCTGAGCTTTACAATAAGAGCCTATAACTAGGAGCGTCGCATTGAGAAACGAGACGAATTCTATTTTTATAGCAGATTTAATCAAAATACGACGAAGAGTCGTTGCTAGGTTGATGTTACAATTTTTGTTTTAAAAATTGCGTTTGTGTTGTGCGACGTTCCTTCTTATAGCTGAAATTTTTGAAAAGGATTTTCCAAAATTCTACATGCTTTAATTGCAAAAAATTAAATAATTACAATTACCAGGGATAGTAATAAAGTGAATGGAATTTTAATCATTTTTGTATCAAATTATCAAAGTTGAGGTTTTTAAACTTCAGTTTTTAATTGTTTTTCTCTTTAGAATTCTTTTAAATTTCGAATTTTGGAAAATTGCACTCGTTTTTGTTATTAGATCACCTTTCTAGAAACGCATTCTTTTAAACGATAAGTGACTGAATTAATTAAAAACAATTATTCTTGTTTTTTGGATAAATTAGAATTAAGCCGAAGATGCCAACTGTATCATCCTCCTAAAGAAAAAATAAATTGGTAGCTGCGCATTACATAATTGTCAATTAACGCTTTAAGTGCTATGAACGCATATATGCGTCCGATGAAGCTTATTACTACGGACTATAGATGCACATATACGCACATATACTTCCTCATTTTTGTGGATTTCAACCCTTCAACTAATATGAACGCATATATGCTGCCTATAAAGGTTATGAGTTTGGACTATGACACACGTATGTGCCAGACAGAGAGCTATCGGTATGAACTATGGACGCACATATATGTACATTCCTTCAATTTTGTGAAATTTGACCCTTCGATTAATATGAATGGATATATGCGGTATATAAAGGTTATGGTTCTGGAGTATGACACACGTATGTGTCAGGCAGAAAGCTATCGGTATAGACGACGTGCATCCAACAAAACCATTGATATGGACTACAGAACATGCACATACGTCCGACATAAGGGTCGTAATGTATACCGTGCGCGCATGCACGCGTCCAATGAAGGATATCGATGTGGCAAAAGGCTATCAATACCGATTACAGGTGCACATTTATATTCTTTCAATTTACGGAATTTAACCCTTTGACTGGTGTGAACGTATATAGGCGTCAAATGAAGGTGGTAGGTATGAACAGCAGATGTACATGTACGTCCGACAAATATTATCATTATGGACAATAGACGCACATATGCATCCAATACAAAGTATTGATATTGATTATAAACGAACATGTACGTCCGACAATAAGGCGTGAACATACGATATAGGTTGTCGGTGTGAACTATGGACGCACGTATGCCTCAGGCAAAAGACAATCCATATCGACTATGGAGTATACGTGCATATTCCTTCAGTTTACGGAATTTAACCCTTTTAACTGATGTAACCGCAAATATACCACTGATGAAGGTTATCAAGATGGACTGAAGATATACATGTGCGTCCAATAAAGACTATACTAATAGATGCTCAATGGACCAACATGTGCATACAACAAAAACTATTGATATGAACTATGGGGGTAATATGATACCCGTCAAAAGTTAATCGGTATGGACATTGGACGCATATATGCGTCTGATGAAATCTATTGATGTGGACTATGGACGTATGTGATGTGTGTCAGGAAAAAGGCTAAGGACGCACATGTAAATTCATATACTTTACGAAATTTATGCCTTTGTCGTGCGAAAGTTTTCGTTGTGATCTACGGACACATCACATCATATATAAGCTCATCACAGGCGGTTGGTAAACGAGAGCACAAGGGCACGTGAACCCCATTGCGCCCTGGGCAATAATTATATTGAAATTTTGAAAGCACATCGCATATCCTCCTTCCAGAGACGCCCCAAAGATGTCTTCTTGACGGCACGTGCGAGTCTTGTCACAGGCAGTTTTTTAACAGAGAATAACCACAACCAAACGCCTTTGTACTGAGTGAAGATACGGATGAAGTTTTTTTGGGACCGAGTTTTAATTCAGCGATTATTAAAAATTTCAGTACCATTATTGCCCAATGTGGCTGGAGGATTATATGCTTTTGTAGTCCCGTGCACCAGCCGCCTCTGGCGCACATCTGCGCTCGATGAAGAGTATGAGTATGGACTGCGGACGAAGATATAAGTCTGGCAAAAGACTGTCGGTGTGGATTGTAGACTTACATATACATCGAACGAAGGCTTTCAATATGGAGTATGGATGCAGATGTGCGTCCAGCAAAATGCAATGGGTTCTCATCTTACACATCGAACACACGCAACAATACTCATTGTTACAAGATAGACACTTAGACAATTAGTTAACAATTATGTGTTGTTGAGCTATTGATAAGATTTAGTGCCAGATAAAACATCGGTAAAAATCATTTTATTACAATTGTATGTTAGTGTAATGTTGCAAAAATTTTATAATTTATAAATTTCTAGTCATAGCTTTTTGCGCTGATTTTGTGCAAGAAATAGATCCAAAAAACAAAAATAGTGACACACATTAGCTAAATCTCGCTTGGATATTGCTGTCACGCAAGATTCTTTGTAATAACACTTATAAGTTGGAAGAAACAATGTGCGACTATACTTCGTTTAGGTTAAGAACGCAGTGTGGGGATCGATAGGGCTATAAGATTATTGAATCTGATTGGCTAATAACAATGCCCAAAATTACATAAAGCGCAGCGTATCTGGCATGGCGCTTGATAGTTACTTTGTCTAACATAACCTTACTTATCCGTAAGGTTTGTCCTATTTTGATCGTGCCTGGATCCAGAGCACCGCTTACTGCATTCTTAACGTGAACCCGGTATAAAATATATTATTTTCGATGATTCTGGCAGCGATATCCAAAAATGTTCGTTCTCTTAACAGATAAACTTTACAGAAACCACTTAAGCATTCATATAGATTCGTAGTTCGCATCATATCTACCATAACCAAGGATCGGATTTTAACGAAGCTTCGCTTTTTCTTGCAGGCAAGTACGTAATGGCCGTTATAGCTAGTTACGCCGCCGACAAACTGCGACGAAGCGGAAGATATTCGACGACCCTCATCAGAAAATCATTCACGACCTTCGCCATAGTTTTACCGGCACTGTTGATGATCGTACAAGCCTCCTTCGGCTACAACGCCGCGGTTTCGGTCAGCATATTCACAGGATCCTTATTCTTCAATGGAGCGGTAACCGCCGGTTATCTCGCTAACGGGTTAGATATCGCCCCTAACTTTTCGGGCACGATATTCGGTTTGGCCAACACCCTTTCGTCTTTCGGAGGATTCGTATCCACTAGCATAGTGGCGGCGTTGACGAACAAGAATAGCACCTTCGACGAATGGAGGAACGTTTTCTGGGTGTTGGTCGCCGTTTACGGTTTGGGAGGTCTGATGTACCTCGTTTTCGGAAGCGGAGACTTGCAACCGTGGAATAGCGTCGCTAGGAAACCGTCCGTAAACGGCACTAACGCCAAGGAAATGGAACCGCTCAAGAAGAAGGATAAGGAGGAAATCTTGGCGTAGATCTGTCCCTTCCCCCTTCGTTTAGCGTGCGGTAAATTCAAAATTCATGACATTCTTCGAGGGCAGCGAGTGGAAATCTGACTGATGGGAGATGCTTGGAAATATAATCGATTCCTTTCTTATTTATTTTATCCTTTCTCTTTTATTTATACGACCTAGGAACGTGACGATGTAACGTTGGGGCTACAGTATTACCGTTGGATGATCGCGAATCGAGGATGGTTTCGGTTGTTTGTTATTCTTTCGTTTCCGCTTTTATTTTATTTTCGTTTCCTTCGTCTACAGGACCCAATTCGACCATCGTTCTTTTCACTGGCGAGTTATTCTTTGAGATGTCTCTTTATTTTCGTTTTAGTTGGCGACGATTTCGTATATTGTATATTATCATATGCATACATACTTATTTTTGTAATTCTGCGTAAAATGTAATTATAAGTTGTAAGAAAACAAGTGATTATTTTTTGATAATAAAATATTTTCGAACCGTAACTTTGCATCGTTTCCATTTATTCCCCCTTCCTCCAAATCCAAATATCAATTTATATTGGAAATATTTCTATCAAGCACTACATGAGTATTTTTCAGGTTATTTTTTACTTAGGCAATCGACCGCAAAAGAACCGCAAGATCTGCACCGCATATGGTTAATGTTCCCCGAATATGTACCGGGCGTTTTACGCGGTTGTTGTATTGTAAAAATTTATTTCCTGTTACTTTACGATGATTTTATTTCAAATAAAGTATTCCGTTATCTTTTGCTTTCGTATTTAATTTCCTTTTCCCGGTCCCTGGAACGTAGTAGTCCGTAATATAGAGATGAGCTAAAATAAATTATTGGCACATGAGGAAATTACGTCTCGAGATAACGCTAGTAAGTATTTGATCTTGATAGCTTATCAATTTCGCATTTAATTTTCACAAGGTATTTACGAGAAGTAATCTTGATCGTTATCTCGGCTAAACATGATAAAGGATATGTTCATAAGCTCGCATAGATTGCAATCAATTCCTCTTTAAGTTTATGATTAAATTTTTCGAAATTCTACTGGATTTTAACGTTTTAATTGAAGAAAAAAATCGTTGGGTTTGGTTGGTGTAAAGTATTTACGTCTCCCAGATGAAAAAAGATTTTGTTCGGTAACTTTCAAAGTTTCTGTATTTCAATTGCGTTGGACTTCAAAGAACATTCTCAGAAAAGCAATTAGGAAAGGTAGCCAACGTCTGTGGTTTGGGTTCAGAAATCCATCATTTGGATTTGAAAGCATTCAAATGATGCATTTCGACAAACCCAGTTGTAATCCTCAGTAGAGGAAAGAAAGAGAAAATTATATATATACAGTTTGTCTCCGGATTCATTTCATTATAGGTATAATTGATCAAAAATTTTAGAATCTCGTTTTAATGTTTTGGGATACCGCCCTGCTTGGTCTGAAACGAATTTGAAGCATATTCTTACTTATTTTTGCTCACAACAACTGACAATGAGAGAAAAACATTCCCTGTTGACGTAAAGTGCCATTTTAGTTAACAATACTGGAAAGTGTTATTGGGAAAAGTTGTTCAAAATATGAAGTTATATGACCGCAAAATTTCATAAATATCGGATCACTGACTAAATCTATTTCTTTCGTATTCTTGCATTGTAACTACAGAAAAACATGTATTCTGTTGTTAACCTTCCTATACTCACGCATACGGTCTGTGAGACCGACTTATATAGTATAGTATACGTCTTTCATTTTGACGTGAGTGTAGGAAGGTTGAAAAAAAAATCTGTCATTTAATTTTTTTTTTTTTAACTAAATACTTTTTTAAAGAATTGCATTAATTTCATTTGATAACTTATACAGAATGATTGTTTGAAAAAATTAATGTAAGTTTCTAATAAAATATTTTATTAAAAAAAAGAAAGTAAGTTGCATTAATTTTTTCTTTTTGATAACTTACACAGATTATTTTCAAAAGAGAAAAAAATAATGTAAGTTTCTAATAAAGTATTTTATTCAAAAAAGGAAAATGGCTTACGTATTTACACATTTTTTTGCCAATTTATACAGAGAATACTTGTTTGTCTGTAGTTACAATGCAAGAATACAAAAGAAATACTGATTTAGTCAAAATCATTTGTGAAATTTTGCAAAGACTCATAACTTCATATTTTGAACAATTTTTTCAATAACATTTAGCCATATTATTGACCGAAATGGTACTTTACGTCAACAGGAAATGTTTCTTCCTCAATTATCGTGGCGGTCTTAATTTTTAAAAAATTAAAATTAAAAATGTGCTTGAAACTCTTTTCAGACCAAACAGGGCGGTATCCCAAAACGTTAAAACGAAATTCAAAAAATTTTGATCAATTATAGCTATGGTGAAGTTAATCCGAGGACAACGATATATTTCGATTACCCTCTTGAATGACCATCACCATTTCTCACAAGAAAGTATCTATTGTGGAATCAACTGGTGAAAGCATCTATTGTGAGATTATCTGTTATCGTTTGTTCATAAACGATGACCATTTAAGTATTGCAATCGGTGTGGTAAGTGTAGAAGCTGTAGAAGTGTAGATTTGTTCACAGATTAAATTCACTAACCCCAATTATAATCTTTCGACTGTTATTTAAAACAGTTGAAATAACGTGGTGCATAATTGGTTGAAACAAAAAAATGTATATTCGCTCTAACGTAAGTTTTTGAACAAATGAGTTACGATGGACTACACCAAGGGTCTCCAAACTACGGCCCACGGCCCAAATCCGGCCCGCCAGTGTCATCAATCCGGCCCGCGACTGCTATTAACTTATTGTTGTTGTGATAAGTTGGATAAAAAACACAGAATGATAATAATTCGAATTTATTTACTTGCTAGGTAAAGATTAATGACAAGTATAATACGCAGAAAACTCACTGAAGTAATCAGTATGGCCCCAAGGCTGAAAAGACCCCTGGACTACACTATGAGTAGAAACAATTGAAAACGCGTTAACATAGAATCTATCCAATTAGAAAAGAAATTTTAGGAAGGTTAAGAGTATATCAAAATATGCCCAAATATACGAGGAAGGAGCAGCAAGTAAGTTATACCCACTGTCTAAGGCTCGTTTCACAATGCAATACATGATCATAAATTACTTGTATTTTTCATGACTTTATACACTAAGTTTGAATATGATCGTGTGTTAAAGACTTAAAGACTATTTTAAATACAATACCACATCACCACATTTTCTTATTTTTAACTTCAATAATTGTTCTTTTATTTATTTTTTCTAGTATTAAAAAATTTCTTGCTATATAGTCTGTCCCCGAATTGACTTCACTATAGGTATAATTGATCAAAAATTTCGGAATCTCGTCGTAATATTTTGGCATGCTGCCCTGCTTGACCTGAAAGGAATTTCAAGCATATTTTTACTTTTTAAAAATCAAGGCCGTCCTGATAATTGAGAGAAGGAAAAACATTTTCGGTTGAAGGAAGTACCATTTCGATGAATACTAGAGGAAAATGTTGTTTAGAGAAGTTGTTCATATGTATATAGCTGAAACAGTCTTTAGTTACTTCAGTAACTTCGACTTTCAAATACAAAATTTAACACGTTGTTTTAAGTTCGTCCTTAATCGATCCATTCTAGAATACTTATCGACTTCAGATTTTTATTAATTGCTAACCAGTTCTTTCACAAGATCAAACGCGCGTATTTGCGAAATTCGATCGACTAACATAACATCTGATATCCGATATTGCATCGTCCGAAGTGGTGCGCGATCGAGATGTCTAAGGTTACCCGATTCTTTTCTTAACCGAGTGATTGATATTATTCGTTGCGTGATGCTTTATTTAGTCGGGCGGCGGATTCTATTTTTAAAAAGCGACCGTGTTGTCTGTGTTTAAACGGATACTATGCGGATCGTAAAAATAGTCTGCGTTTAAACGATAAAACTGTGGAAAGTCCCTTCCTTTTTCCTCTTAGTTTTGGAAGATGATTTTCGGCGATTATATCTAGAAGTTTTCGCAATTGATACGATATTAACTAAGAATTTAAACGCACGGATGGTTTTCTAACAGCCCGGTTATTTCGCCGCAGCGACTAAATAACCGGTAATATATATTAATGAATGTGCATTCAACGCGGGAAATGGTAACTGCTGCCTGATGTTTTCACGTTTACACATACACCTATGTTTGTAAGGAGAAGTCTAAGTCTAAATTACTGAAAGACTCGATTAAATGACATTATCGTTCAAGAATTTCTTCTTTATATCAATTGCTGAAAAAAAGTCTCTATTGCGTTAAATATGGAGAAATGTAAAGATAAATTGTCAAACGTTAGTATTTATTTTTATAAATCTTACCTATAAAGAAAAATGCAAGTATAATATACAGTTGTCCCCGAACTAACTTCACTATAGGTATAATTGATCAAAAAGTTTTGAATTTCGTTTTAATGTTTTAAAATTTCAAACATATTTTCACTTTTTAAAAATCAAGGTAGTCACAATTGAGAAAAGAAACATTTTCTGTTAAAGTAAAGCGCCATTTCGATCAATAATACCGCAAAATGTTATTAAGAAAAGGCTGTTTAGAAAATAAAATTATGACTATGCAAAATTTCATAAATATCGGATTACTTTGATTAAACCAGTATGTTTTGTATTCTTACATTGTAACAACAGAAAAACAAGTATGTTGTGTCAGTCGTCAAAACAAAATAATAATAATATATAAGTAAATAAAGTATTTTATCCCCAAAAAAAGGAAAATGCATAACAATTACTCAATTTGAATTCCTCCACAATCGGCATTTTTTAATTTAATTAACTAACTCGTAATACGTAAACAATTGAATTATTATTAATAAGATAAAACACAAATTGATTACAAATTTTTTGGAATCAGGACTTCCACGAAAGGTGGGTTGGACGATATTGTCAGATACATTTGCTAGCGAAATCGCTTGATTTAACCCCGTTAGATTTTTATTTACAAGGCTATTTTAAACAAAAAAGGTTTATTCATGTGATCTTCATGATATCCTTCAATTATTAAACCAAAAAATCAGGGATGCTATAGATGAAATAAACGCACCGACTATACCAGAAGTATTTGAGGAGTTTCGAGTTAATGAGGAGAATTGTGCCGATCAATCAGTTTGCTGTATAATTGATAGAGATTGCACTTTACTTATAAATTTTCTTTTTCAAAATTATCTTGACGGCCTCGATTTTCAAAAAGTAGAAATATGCTTCAAATTCTTTTCATAACAAGCAGGATGGCACCCCAAAATATTAAAATGATTCAAAAATGTTTGATTAATTATATGTATAGTGAAGTCAATTCGGGGACACACAACATTGTCTTTGTGTTGCTTAGATAGTACACTTGCAATTACAATGTATACAAAAACAATTGAAAAACTGAAAGAAATTGCTAGTAGAGCTCAACCAGATATTACATTTTGGACGGCTCTGAAGTCCGAACGTAAGGCATGTCCCTGGAGGAAAGCATCATTGGGGTTGTAAAAAAGCCTAGATTTCGAATTTTACCTCGAATAATCCTTCCAAATTGGCTTCATTTCCTCTATATCAGATGTGCGTTAAATCACTTTCAATATGAAGAAGGAAATGAGGGAAAATTCCGGGTTTGCACTAATAGTGTGCCTGTATCCCAATCAACAAGAAGAGTCGTCGTTTAAATTTTGTAACTGCTACTTTTCGGTTTGATGCTAAAAGACGTTTGAAAGCATTTTTCGCCGATGCTATTCTAACCATAGTTTTCTGCGAATTCTAAAATATCTGTCGAAATATTCTTGTTTAGAGATTGCAAGCTGTTTGTGTTGATGTTTTCGGATAACCTTCCCAATTTGTTGTTTAATTGACCTAAAAGTGGTAGACGATATTTAGGAGATAACAGGAATAAAAAATATTCTATTTAGATTTGTGCGAGGCAGAAAATAAGAAGGAATTTAACGCAAAATTTAAAATTCTAAAGTAAAATAACAAATAGTAACACACGACCAACGCCCTGCATCATCATCGTCAGTGCATAATGCCCTTTTTTGGATCCCTCTTACACTTTCCTGATTCCAGTCTCAAGTTATACATTAGCCGATAATATAGTACCTATGTATATTGAATACCAATAAAATATGCAAAATCAGAGAAAATCGACTCAATGCTAAGAAGAAGAGTGAAGTGATAAAGATGAGGCAGAAAGCAATTACAGAAATAAAGATAACGAAGCAGTACACGATGTGGCCCAGTAGTTACGTAGCTTGACCACGATGCCGAGAGTCAGAGTTCAAATCTCTAGTGTTTCGGCTCCATTTCTGGTCTACTGAGACTCATCAGAAACTGAGAAAATGGCGGTTATTGTGCATAAAGATGTAATAATAGCATTTACCAACTGCCTGATGCCCATTAGCAATTGCAATCCATTCGTAGAGATAGGATACGGCCTTCCTAAGTTTCCGCTTTGCATAGTCACCCTCCCTGGCGGGGTATTGGTGCGTTACCATTACCATAATGAAGATCACCGGATGTCTCAATAGGACAATATGGAAAAGAAAATCAAATCAAAAATATATGCAATCGTATAGTAAGAGCAATAGTAACGTGAAAATTTTGAAAGGCTACTGCAAACAAGTGAGATGAAGGTAGTACTTGGAGAGGGAATGCAAAACAGATTACAATTATGAATTAAAAAGGAAGATACAATGGAACGACTATATCGACAGAACGGGTAGTCGGAATAGGATGAGGCAGATTACTATCCGAAAAGGTGGACATAGGAGGACCACGAGAAAAGTGGTATGAGTTCAGTATCATCGCCAACGAAAAGCAGACATACAAGGGTAGATTAAAAAATTTCCGGAATGACAATGAAAACAAAACAAATACGGATTTAAGTTATATTTACCTTTTTCATATAATCCCCTCGAAGCTCAACACACTTGGTCCAACTCTAGTTTCTCAACTCCCTCCCGGAAGTGGCTTTATTCTAGGTTCCCAAAATAATCTTTTACAGCCTCTATCAAGTCTTCATTTGACAAAAATCTTTTTCCACCCAGAAATGTTTTGAGTTTGGGGAACAGAAGTTTCACGGGCCCTAATCAGGCGAATACTGCAGATGCGCGAGAATTTCGAACAACAGTTCCTCGACGGTGCTCCTGAATTTCCGCTTTCAATTTTTCCAAAAATGTGTAATATTCGAGAAGTAATAGTTTTGCCTTTTTCACGATAACCAATTACCAAAGTTCGTTTTGCGTCTTAAAAACCGATTCCATCACCTTTCTAGACGAGTGAATGGCCTTTCCTGGGAACCTATTCACATCGTGCAATCTACTGTTTTGACTGCATTTTTGGTTCTGGTGTGTAGTGATCACTTCAGGTCTCATCCATGGTCACGAACCGTTGGATTCCTCGTAAACATTTTCAAACAATCGGCTGAGGTTTTGAGCTCGAATGCGTGTTTGTTCCGAATGGAGTAAATGTGGCACCCATCTTGAAAATAGCTTTTCTAAGCCCGATTTATTATGTAAAATACAATCGTCTTCTTCAAAAGAGATACCCACGGCTTCCACAATTTCACGCACTTTTATTCGACGATCTGCCAACACTATATCATGGACTTCTTCTACAATTACTGGTGTGGTAGCTCTTTTCGGACGTCCTCAATGCGGTTCATTACGCTTGAATTCCGAAACCCAAAAGCTCACGCTGGAAAATGAAGGTGATGAATCCTCAAGAACGGCATCTAACTTTGATGATTTGATTTCCGTTGCGGTTTTCCCTTCCAAATTGAAAAATTTAATGACCCCACGAATTTGGTTTTATATCCATCATTGAAAACACGAAAAGGTGCATGATTGAAATGATGAAATGCTTGTCAAAACCAGACTATTTGACAAATCGATTGAACATTTGCCAATTGATATGAAAGAGTTGCCAACACAACGATATAAAGTATTTGAAGGAGTAGTAACCGCCTAGCAGCGATTCCGGAAACTTATTCATCTACCCTCGCAGGACACGAAGAAGGAACGGGCAGTATGTCTGCAGCGGTTTCCACTTTTCTAAAATCGGAGTTCTATACCACAAACATTGTTCATTTGATCTTTTCTCACATTAGTACTTTTCCAATAAATAACGAAATCCGGCACGAGCGATTAACGTTACAAGTAGTTTTACAGCTTTTTTACCGATAATCGATTCCGTCCAATACTTAAAACGTGCCACGAATTCGAGGAATATTCCCCGAACCGGTTCCATTTTGACTGACCTCAGTAATTAGGAGGTGATGGACAACATACACATGTATGCATGTAAGTTGTACAAATCGTTCGAATCCAAACGACCCGTGAAGAAGCTTATCGCCACGCGGTACGTGGAACTCGATTTCATTTTCATTACTACGACTTATGTAATTGCAAAACCGACGCAAAGTCTGACCCCAAATCGAATAAGAACAAAACCGATTGATTAATCAATATCCGTTAAGGTTGAGGGAAGATAACGTAGAAACGTTTATGCTTGCGACGTGGAATTCCCATCGTCCTGCAGACTATGCCACGTTTCGTGCGGTGAAAAAACCTGTTAATTTCCATTACGAATTCGTCGTACATGCTGGCGCATTAGGCAATGAATATGTTGCTTATTAGCGTCTGCATCTGGAGTTAGTAAAAATTGGACGATAATTTGATTGGTGTGGATGTGTTAAAAGCCGTTTCCATTGAAAGGAAAAAAATCAAATAGTCTGCGAGGAATACAGAAACTGCGCAATTGTACGCCGTTAAGAGGATAGAATTGATTAGATTACACACGTCCTATTGTGCGTGCGTCAAGCATAGAATTGAAATTTGTCCGGAGATCCAGACGCTCTAATCAATAAATTTAGTTTGATTAACGAGTGCGAATAATAGTGTCCTTAAGTGAAAAAAAGGTAGGTGGAGGATTGGAGCTAGTACGGACAGTTTTATAGGAATTCAGCCGCTGCGGTTGTTTAACCTTTAGACTCCAACAAGTTAACTGGGCAAATATGCGGTATCTGTCCTTTTTACAATGTAATATTATATTACAGAGGACAAAAGACAGATGACTCGTCATACCTCACATTTGCCTTGTCTTTTCGATACGGAACACGTGAATTTTCGACGAACTTTATTTTTGTTTAAAGGTATGAAAATATGGAAAATCTGGAGGGCAAATACTTGTACGACGACAAGGCTATGTGTAATTAACTCATAAAAATGAATTTTTATTAAATGCGCAAATTTGAAGGAGTTGGCCGAATAGTGGTCTAGCAGTTACAAAATTTAGACGCCGACTCATTCTTTCATTCCTTTCATTTCCTTCTTCCTAAGCGCCATATTGAAAGAAATTTAACGCACATTTAATTTTGAGGCAATGAAGCCAATGCGGACACATTCTTCAAAGTAAAAGGAGAATATGGGCTTTTACAAGCCTATTCAATTACGTTAGCAAATTTCTCGGAGTTGGCCGAAAAATGGTGTAGCAGCTACAAAATTTAGACGCCGACTCTTGGTGTTCTGTGCAATACCGATAAAATATTGGTCCAAGCATGGAATTTTCGCTTATTTCCTTCTTCCTGAGTGCCATATTGAAAGAAATTTAACGCGCATCTACTTTTGAGGCAATGAAGCCAATTTGGAAAGATTTTTCAAGGTAAAATTAAAAATATGGTCTTTTTACAGTTCCAATTTAATTAAATTCGCAAATTTCTTGGACTTGGCCGAAAAATGGTCTAGCAGTTACAAAATTTAGACCCCGACTCCTCTTGTTCTCTGGGACATCAACACATTATTACTATAAACGCGGAGTTTTCGCTTATTTCCTTCTTCCTGAGCGCTATATTGAAAGAGATTTAGCGCACATCTAACTTTTAGGCAATGCAGCCACTTTGGAAAGATCTTTCAAGGTAAAATTCGAAATCTAGGCTTCTTACAACCCCGTTTAACTAAATTGGCAAATTTCTCGGAGTTGGCCGAAAAGTAGTCTAGCAGCCACAAAATTTAGACGCCGACTCGTCTTGCTCTCTGGGATACGGACACACTACTAGTCCACAAGCGCGTTTTTCGCCTATTTCCTTCTTCCTAAGAGCCATATTGAACAAAATTTTGCGTACATTTAATTCTGAGGCAATGAAGCCAATTTCGAAAGATTTTTCAAGCTGCAAATGGAAATATAGGCTTTTTACAGCCCCATTTTAATTAAATTAGCAAAATTCTCGGAGTTGGCCGAAAAGTGGTGTAGTACTTAGTAGTAGTAAAATTTAGACGCCGACTCCTCTTGTTCTCTGCGATACCGACACACTACTAGTCCAAAAGCGGAATTTTCGCTTATTTCCTTCTTCCTAAGGACCATATTGAACGAAATTTTGTGCACATCTAATTTTGAGGCATTGAAGCCAGTTTCGAAAAGAAGGTAAAAATGAAAATATAGGCTTTTTGCAACTCCATTTTAATTAAATTCGCAAATTTCTCGGAGTTTGCCGAAAAGCGGGCTAGCAGTTGCAAAATTTAGACGTCGACTCATCTTGCTCTATGGGATACGGACACATTATTAGACCAAACACGGAATTTTCGCTTATTTCCTTCTTCCTGAGGGCCATATTGAACATATTTTAACTCGCATCTAATTTTGAGCCAACAAAGCCAATTTGGAAAGATTTCGCAAGGTAAAATTGAAAACATAGGCGTTTTAAAATCCTATTTAAATAAATTCGCAAATTTCTCTAAGTTGGCCGAAAAGTAGTCCATCAATTGCAAAATTTAGGCGAAGGGTCCTTTCGTTCTTTGGGATACCGACACACCATTAGCTCAAATGCGACATTTTCGTCTATTTCCTGCTTCCTGGGCGCCATATTGAAAGAGATTTAACGTACATCTAATTTTGAGCCAACCAGGCTTATTTGGAAAGATTCTTCAAAGTAAATTTGAAAATAAAGGTTTTTACAACCCCATTTAATTAAATTGGCAAATTGCTTGGAGTTGGCCGAAAACTTGGTTTAGCTGTTGCAAAATTTAGACGCCGACTCCTCTTGTTCTCTGCAATACCGACACACTATTAGTCCGAGCACGGAATTTTCGCTTGTTTCCTTCTCTTTGAGGGGCATATCGAAACAGATTTAGGGCACATCTAATTTTGTGGCAAAGAAGACAATTTCGAAAGATTTTTCAAAGTAAAATTCGAAATCTAGGGTTTTTTACAACCCAAATGATGCTTCCCGATAGGGAAATGCCTTCCCCAAGGACGTCAGAGCCATCCACAAGTTGATATTCGGTTCTTTATCTTCCTGTCTATAATTTCTTAACGTCTTATTTCTATCACTTCATTCTTCTTCTTGGCGATCAGCTGATTTTCTCTGATTTTGCATATTTTATTGGTTATTCAATATACACTATCGACCAGTGTACAACCTGGGATTGGAGTCAGGAAAGTGCAAACGAGAACGAATAGAGAATATTACTGTGACTATGAGACTATGAGAATAAGATAGGAATAAGAGCGTTGGGCATGTCAACGCTCTTTCTTATTCGATATTCTTATATTCACATTAATATTCTTTATTTGTTCTCCCTCGCACCCCCGCGATCTAGACTCAAGATCAGTACTGGCCAGAGTGGTATAATATTCATCGATCATTAGTTGAATATATGTAATTATTCTTATCTTTGGCTCCACTATTTGTAACGTAGAAATATTTAAGTTAAAATTATGAGTATTATGAATTATGACGATTTACTTCCTTGGCCATAATATTAACACAATAAAATTCTTGACATACTTCGTTTAACATTTCGGATCGAAATCTGCAAGAATCGATATCGATTCTCTCCTCGACATTTCGCACGAAATACCTTGCTTTCTAAACGTACTGAGAAAACGAGAATGGTGGTATCGAGTCGATTGACTTATTCGAGCAAGTTGCCTTTCTTGATGGCATGATCCAGTTATCCAAATCCGTTTCCAGAAACAATTTTATGGGACGTACACACAAAGACAGCATTACTATCAAATTATTTATTACATCTATTGCCTCACAATTCCAGTTATAACATCGATTACATAATCACCTAGCCGTCGTCGCGTCGGTCGTGTTTAAAATTAAATAGAGGCTAATAGGTCTGCATACGACTATAAAAATTAAAAATCGATGATATAGCTAGACTACAGCGATCAAAGTGCTTTAAATATTCGGTTTTTCATCGAGCCTGCTGTAAAGGTCGAAATCTTTTATCGAAACGCGTCAGCTATTATTTGCATAGAAAAGATAAAAGTGCAATCCGATCACCGTTCTTCTACATCGTTCGTCTAAACGTTTTGAATAAGCGTCAATTTGAATAAGATATTTGCGAATATGTTAGTAACAATGGGAGATAAGTATCTTAATTGGTCATGGTTACCTGCTGATTGATGTTGGCAGGTATACACTGCGTGATTTAGATATTTCGGATAAAGGTGTTCGTTTTGAAATAATATGGGATCTTGAAAGATAAGTTCGTCAAATCTGACTATGTGAGACGTGCGACATCTGAACTGGCGTGATGTTATGCATATGCATATGTATGTAATACAATATGCGTCTGCAGCTTATCTGCGCGATGCAATTTCGAAATATAATGATATTGGTCGTATATAGCAATCTACCTTCTCTTTTATCAATAAACCATGTGGCAAGGAGACAGATCGTAGTTACTAAGCAATGCAATAATACGCGGATAGTCTTGAATATTTTTAGAAGCTGGCAACAAAAAGACGAACCACGTATACGAGGACTCTTAACAAGTTGAATTTAAGCGTCATATTTCAGACATACGAGGGGCGCCTTTTAAGTTGTTACAAAACTAAGTAGAAAATTTTCTTTTCTGGAACAAACTGATTTATTGCTTTTGCATGTTTTCATACCAACTCTCGAAATATTTTTTCCAACTTCAGAGTGAGTTGGTGTCTCTAGAAGGCGTGCTTTTTGAAGATTTCGCCACCTTCTTGAGGTGTTGACAATCGATGTCCAGTCACGTTTCTTATGACATTCAGGAGCAGGGAAAATTCCTTAGGCAATAAATCGAATGAATACCACACTAATTCGATGTTGTTCTCTTAGAAATAATCAATTGTTTGACATGCCGTGGTGACAGCTAGTATTGTTATGATGAAAAATGATGCGACGATTTCGTTTTCCTTTTTTTTGTGATTTCGTCGATGACTTCTAGCGAACAAATTGTCGTATTACCATTCACCATTAAGATTATCGATCCTTTAAAGGAATGATTGCTACTTGTCCAATACAACCGAAGAAACAAGCGATCATTTTCTTGGAATTGCTTCGTAAACTAACCGCTTTTGTGGGGTATTCAGTTCATCTTTGAATGCCCAAACAGTGGATCGTTGCTTAGTTTCCGGTTCATACGAATATATCCAAGTTTCGTCACCTGTTACGATGTTGTATACGGATTTTGCAGCTAGAAGCTTGGGTCGATTGCTTACATGTCGAAAGTGGTAAACAATATTTTGTTCCTCGCGCAGTTTGGTGCCCTACAATAAAATCAAAGGATCGAATTGGATTCAACGCAAGTACAGTACAGTTCGCATAATACCGATTCCAGGCTTAAAAAGATATGGTAAGCGATCTTCGAAATATTCGCTTCTTCTTCTTGTTTTCAGGTACTTGTGAAGCAGAGATACAGTCTGGAATAAGACGTGAGAAAAGAGCAATAAAGTCTTGGTTTACTGGTGAATGACAATATTAGATAAAATGTAAAAAAGGGATATTTGACAGCATAATCAAAAATATAGTTTCCTATGGAGCTGAAGTGCAACCAATTTCAAGAAAATTTAGAGATAAAATCCGCATAGTTTGGATTAATTGGATGTTGGATTAATAGCCTTTATTGAAACCAGTAGAAAAATAAGTAGTTATTACAACAGCAGGATATAAATTAATTCGATGCTTATACATTTCAATTTATATAACAATAGAATAAAGTGATTAAAGCAAAGATAGAAAGACTGAACCAAAACAAAATAAAATAAAATTTAAATCCCGCGGTTTCAGGTCCATTGTTGGACATAGGCTTCCCCCATTTTTTCCATTCTTCTCTGTCTTTTGCAATTCTGCTCCATAGTGTTCCCGCTGTAATTTTGATATCGTCGTCCCATCTAACATTTGGCCTACCCCTTCTTCTTTTTCGGTAATAATTTTTACCCTATAGTATTCGGTAAGCGTGCCCATTTCCATTTTAAACTTTTTCAGAACTGTAGTGCATTCCTCACTTTAGAACGTTTCGTGACTTCAATGTTCGTTACTTTGTCTTTTATTTTTAGTCCTAGCATACTCCTTTCCATCTTTTTTGAGCTGTTTGAACCTTTTTCGCTTGTTGGCTTGTTAGTGACCAAGTTTGACATCGGTAGGTTAGTGTTGGAAGAATACATTGGTCAAAAGCTTTTCTTTCGATATTTAAGTGGAAGTTACTTTTCATAATCTATTTTAAAGACCAGTATTTTCCCCATGCTGCTGTAATTGGCCTTTGCAATTCTTGGTCGGTTTTTTGTTTAAACCATACCACTTGGCCTAGGTATATTAGTCCACATATTCTATGTCTTGATTGCACGCTTGAGTTTTTTCTTTGCTGCGGTTAGTTAAGAGTTTAGTTTTGTCGCAGTTAATTTATAGACCAGCTTTCTTACTCTCCCCTATTAGTTCTTTTAGAATTGCCGACACTTCTGCTGCTGATTCTGCAACCAAAATCAGGGCATCCGCGGACTTGAGATGGTGCAGCTGATACCCGTTTATGTTGATTCCCCTTTTTTCCAGTTTATGTTTTTGAAAATTTCTTCGAGTGCAATATTAAATAAGTATGGTGAAGCTGGGTATCCTTGTTCAGTAAGTAAACTTAAAACTCAGGCTCAAGGGTTGTTCGGACTAGGCTAGTAATTTAGTCGAGCGCCGAGTATTTAGTGACTAAAATACTCGCTACTGCCCAAAAAATCGTTCCCACTATGATCGTGCACAGTACACAAGTGAGTGGTATTTTTCAAGATGAAGAGGCTGAAACGCGATGAAGTGAATACGCTAATAAAGCAAACAACAAATTTTGAAGTTGTTTTCTTCGCTGCAACCAAACGACATTTTTGCGGTAGCTAATGAACTCTACTAAAACAACAGATTTATACTTTCAAAAACAAGTTAAACAATTGCTTCTTAAACATAACGTTTATAGCCTGGACGAGTACTTTCACCTTAGACTTATTTAAAGTTCAGAAATAAGAGTGTTAGAATTGTATCTTCACTATTTTGTTAATTTATTAGTTTAGTTATTATTATTACTTCTTTTATTATATTTTATTGTATTGTATTTTCTTAATTTACTTATTTATTTTTATTTTCATTTTATTTTTTTGGCGGTGGACTTGTCAAATACATATTTCATGTACCTTTAACAAATAAATTATTATTATTATTATTAAGTTTAAGGAGGAATATAAGAAAATCATTCTTCCACCTAATCAACGGTCCAAGGCTACGAAGCCTACACTGGATTGATGAGGATGATATGCAGGAGCGTTAATGCAATTCGTTGAGCGCTTGCAACGCACGATGGAGGCCAACCTCACTAAACTTTCCGCGGTCTAGTAATAACATTCCTACGAACATCAATGCAGTTCCCCGCTTGCCCTCGACATTATATCATTTTAGCAATCCAAAATCAATTTTACGACCAATCATGAACCGTATCCAATCAGTGCAAATTTCAGGCTGTCACGAATTACATATGGAGTAACGAATCTAACAAGCAAAAAAGAATTTTTTTCGCCGACATCAGACCACCCGAATTATTATTATTATTACGTTACTATTTATAGTAATCGCTTTCAATTGTTCGGCGGGGTCCGCGTTGCAATTCGTACTTTCTATACCCGACCGACGCTGTTCCAACGTTCCATTCATTTGTTTTCGTGAGTGTCCGTTGCGTAACGACAATGGGGGCCGTTGTTGGCGAGAATGTGTGTGTGGCAGCTGACGTCAGCGACACGCCTATCTTCTGAGCCAACTGTCCGTCGTCGTTTCGGTGCCCCTCGCGGAGGCTACGAGAGGGAAAAAAACGCTATCGCCGCCGCTGCGCTGTCATGAAACCGACACACTACCGATTACCGATACGTAAAAAATTGTTATTACATTGTACGACTTTCCAGGATAAGATAAGACGAGGACGGTAAAAAAGTGATATAGTACAGTCGATTATAAATAAATAAAAAAAAGATCGTAGGAAAGTTGTTCGGTTGCATATTAGCGGTTAAATAGTTTACAAAAAAAAAAAAATTATTAAATACAATATCTATTATCCTATTGAATTGATGTATGTATATACTTTTATTATACAGTATGTCCCCGGATTGATTTCACTATAGGCATAATTGATCAAAAATTTTGGAATCTCGTCTCAATGTTTTGGAATGCCGCCCTGCTTGATCTGAAAAGAATTCAAAGCAAAACAAGAAAACAACTTTGACAACTTATACAGAATGCTTGTTTTCAAAAAAAGAAAAAAATCATGTAAGTTTCTAATAAAGTATTTTATTTAAAAGAAAGGAAATAATTTGCATTAATTTTTTTACAACTTATACAGAATATCTGTTTTTTTCTTGTAGTTACAATACAAGAATACAAAATAAATACTGATTTAGTTGTGAAATGTTGCACAGTCATAATTTCATATTCTGAACAACTTTTCTCAATAACATTTTGCTCTATTATTGACCAAAATGACACTCTACTTCAACAGAAATTTTTTTTTCAAATTGTCATGACGTCTTTGACTTTTAAAAAGGAAAAATGCGCTCGAAATTCTTTTCAGACCATGCAGGGCGGTATCTCAAAGCGTTAAATCGAAATTCAAAATTTGTTGATCTAGCTATAGTGAAGTCAATCCGAGGGCACACTGTATATTACACATAAATTTTTCTTTATAGGTAAGGTTTCCATACACGATGCTAAAAAAATTAAATAAAAAGAGTTACAAGCTCCTAATCCCTGAAGAAGAAGAAGAAGAAGAAGAAAAAGAAGAAGAAAAAGAAGAAGTATCAAGAATGTAAGAAAATTTAAAAAAATATATATAAGAAAATAGATAGAAAGATAAAATCGGTAGATACCAATAACAGTCATGAAGACCTAAGCAACTAATGTTTCGAAACTTGCTCGAGGGCAGCTTACGTTTCTCTACTAAAATTTCATAGCTGAAATTGTAAACAAAAAAATTCAAAACATTCCTAGTATTCCGAAGAAGAATTCTTACACAAATTTCTTCGAAGTATTTCTTACCAGTAACATTCAGTTTCGCCATGAGGGAGTTGTTTACATAAAAACTTTCTCGATACCAACACAGTGCAAGCACGAACGTGTCACCACAATTTCGAAATTGTTTTTCCTAATTCTAACTTCTACGAAGAATGTTTCCGGGGTTCTAGGAATTTGGCCAATATTTGTTTGCATTTTGTCAATTTTCATCAAAGTTAGAATGTAGTGTTTCAATATCCATTTAATTGAATACACTTATCCCAAGGTAAAACTATTTTTTTTAAACCGTTCTCAAAGAACTTTTTCGGAGCAAGTTTTATCACATTTAAGGTCACAAATCAAACATTACGTTATGGTTCTTTCGAATTTGGGAACAAATAGGAGGAGCCAGATCTGGCAAATAGAGTAGATGTGGAAGAAATTCCCCAGGGCAATTCATTTAAAACATACTTCGCATCATACATCATTGGATATTTCTGTTGCAATAATGGACATTGATACACATGCGACTGTATCCGCCATGTAGTAAGTCGTCGCACGGTTCCCGATTTGGATATAATTTAATGATAGGTGGTGGATTTGTGCGGGTAGTAGTTGTTTTACTAACAAAAACTGCCCTATAACTAATTAGGATATTAGATAACTACAGGAAGTACGGCGAAATCAATGTACTCGTGTAGGATTGATTTCCCGGTCGGAAATTTGGGCAATTGTTTACTTAGGCTTTCCACGTTTAACCTTCCTATACTCACGCATACGGTCTGTGAGACCGATTTATATAGTATAGTATACGTCTTTCATTTTGACGTGAGTATAGGAAGGTTAAGCTTTACAGTATGGCATTTCTTCTTCAAGTACTTTTCGGTTTCAATAATTTAATGAATGTTGAGCAACAATGAGATCAATTCTAACACGTCGTATAGAGGCCAAGACTGACAGCAATAAAACCGACAATCATAGAGATAAAGTCATTGAAGTTGACATTCTAGAGCGACGCAGAATGCTCCATCACCTCTTTCAAATGAAGCATGGACGTTGTAGTTCATCGTTTCACATATAGTTTGTCATCGTGAAATCTAAAAATTGCCTGCAGAGAACTTTTAAACAGAAGGATGGAACCTTGAACATAAAGATATTGAGATACAAATCAATAATTCACATTGTCCATGATTTCGTTGAAATATACTCGTAGCAATAAATCCCATGGTTCTTTATGCCGTTTGTTTTTGGGTCTGCATTTTTGTAGAATTTCTATTACAACAAAGCAATAAATAATAAGCAATAAACAATAGCCAAGTAGATGCAAGTGTTCTCTTTTGATTTTTTTGGAGGTACGCTTGACACATGTAGCTCCAAAACGCCGAAACAGGAGATATACGAAACGAGTAACGAAGATTTGGCGATCGATGTCATGCACTATTACTTTCTTTTGCATCACATTATCAACACATGTTGTATCACATGGTGTATCAATCTATACAACTTGGTAAACCAGATTGTTGCAAGAAAAAGTAATTACAATTCAATTTTCTGAAATTTGATTCTAAATTTTTGTTTAAGATTCAGTTGGGGACACTGCTTTTTCTTTTTGTACAGGACAAAGATTTTTAACTCCGTACAAAGATGTTTTTAGCCTCTTTGTACATTGTACAAAGATTTTATTTTTTGATAGTTAATAGCACGCTTAGATGAAATCATTTTTTGAACGAAGGTAGTATTAAACTATTTCGATCCATGTACATGCCCAAATTTATTGATAATTTTTATTGCACTCGATCAGCTCCTCCCGCTTAGTTACCATTATTAGGTTGTACAAACTAAAAATCTCTTGTACAAAGATTTTTTCCGATCTTTGTACATGTACAAAGAGGCTCGTACAAAATAAAAAAAAACAGTGGTTGGGGAGTTATACGGAAATTACCGCTTTAAAAATTATTTAACTGACCCGCAAGCAGACTCCAAATTCCTTTACTTGAGAATCGTCCTTAACCCCGAAGAGATTCAAGCAGAACTCACCACAATCCACGGTCATGCTTGCCCTCATCTACGGTCATCCTTGCCCTCGCAATAGATTCAGCCAGAACTACCACAGTCTACAATCATTCTTGCTCCCGAAAAGATTTATTCAGAATTGATCACAACCCACAGTCATACTTGATCTTGAATAGATTCAATCGAATTCGATCATAACACCCAGAAATATTTAAGGTTCTCGTGACGAAAAATAAAAGGAATAACAAGCCAGCCAAAATAGCAAAAAGAAACTTTCTTTCGTCGTCATTTTGAAGAGAACCTAGAAAGGATAATTCAAAGAAGTTCAAAGGAGTCAAATGCTTGAAATGAGTTTCAAAGAATTCGGAAAACTGGGAATCCAACCAATGCACAAATTATTTAGAAAGTACCAAAAAAGTGGTCGACGTGAAGCGTTAAAGGAATTTTAAGAATTTTAACATGTTCGAAGGATTACAGAGAAAAATCGACAAGTATCAAGTGTACACCAAGAATGGTCTATTGCCTCGTATCTAAGAATACTTCGATAATCCCATAGGCAAAGTGTGCACCACCACCCCGATGATGATCTTAAAGTTGTTTATTATCTTTCCTTTTCTGGGGGGTGATGTGGTGCACATGGACAACGGTGGTGTACATGAACAACGGTGGTGTACACGGGCAAAGGTGGTGTACACGGACAAAGATGGTGTACACGGATAAAGAAGGGGATTTTCTCATTTATTCTCATTTAGGCGTATGTGCGTGTATTTTGCGATTTGGTCCAATATTTGTACTTTGTAAATTCATCGTTGTGGCTATTGGGCGATCGCTTTTAGATTATCTTGTGCGCTTATCTCCTCGAGAACTGTGCCCGTTCGTTCCCCGCCCAAAATATGTAGGGTACAGGATAAAGTTTAGCATAAAAGGAAGACAACAAGGGAATCAAGAATGACGAAGGAATTGAACAATATCAGAAAGGCGAAGGAAATATGGAAACTAAACTTATATTAGATCAAATATTGCCACCTACAACTTTAACATAGAAAAACATTGTCGTATGTATTCGCAACTATTTTTCTTACTTGCGTATTTACCTACGTATGTATTTACATATGTATGTACATAGCAGGTGAGTAAGTTGGATATACGTAGGTAGTAACTATTTTGATCGTTATTTTTCTTTGGCTGAGTAAGAGCAATTCACTGCAATCTAAATATTTTTTATGTAAATAAATCCCAGCAAGAATCTCACCATTTATTTTTATTACAAATTTGCATTTCTTGAAGGTATTACTCAGATCTCTGTTTAATTGAAGGTCTGAAATTATATATTCTCGGTCAATAACAGTGACGATAAGCATTATTACGGTTATTAATGGCCGAGGAAACCTCGTGAAGAGCACACACGTAATTTCTACGTTAATAGCGTGTTATTTTGTACATACTTCAATAAAGTGTTTTTCGTTCTGTTCCAAAGTGAGTCATCTTACACGTTGTAGTATAACACTTACGTATGTGTTATATGCATTATTTCAAGGCAAAGCAAGTTAAAATTATTTCTCTCATAATTACCGCAGAAAAAATTGTAAAATTTGAACATATTCACGTTTCTTACAGCAGCGCTCAGATTTTCTATTTTGCGAACCTCATCAACTGCGTCCGTACCAGCATACATAACTCATGAACTGGCGTTCTGAGAATAATAATATCTTCAAACATAACTTATCCGGCCCCACAATAGTACTGGGAAATATTAGACATTTATGTGGAATGTATGTAAGGTTTTAATGAATACAGTCGGCTGAATTAATGAGTTTCGGTTAACCGCAGAGACAGAAAGGTACAGGAAAAATGTAAATGACACTAATAGAAATTTGATAATTTGTGGGTGGGAAGTTTTGATTAAGAGCTTACGAACTAAAATATTTATCACTTGTTTCTGATGAAAATCGAGGCTAATTTTATCAAGTTATGATGATAAATGATAGCGGTAGAAATGAAAAATATACGAGGAACGTCTCTGTTGTATTGCATATAATCGTCCCTGTATACGTCCAAGGACTGCGTCCTACACTGTTCTCTAAAGCTGCTGAAAGAGACGATGGTCTCTTTCCAACATCTTCGAGTGTTAATTTTAGCGGCAACGAGTTATATTTTTTCAATCGGAGGTTAGTAGTGGTATTTTATGAATTCTTGTTTGTTTGAGTTGCCGCCCCTGCTCCCTGACAGCTCGATTCTTCATCTGGCATTTTAACCCTTTAGCGATAACGTGAGATTTTTTAACTTCGGTCTTAGAAATCGATTAATGTTTGTGATTTAATTAACGCGCTCTTTATACAAGCACAATGCCTTTAAAAAAAGGCTTTATTGGCGTAAAAAAATAGGTTAATTTTTTACTAACCAAACGAATAAACGAAAAGAATAGGAAAAAACTTATAATAATAGAAAAGTTCAGTCAATGCGCATTTGATGCTGTGGTAAACAAGTTCCACACATCATTATGTACTGCTCAAAACACATTTCTGTTCTTTTTCGATTAACAATAAATGCATTTTCCCCTGGGAAAAAAGTTGTTCGGGAAAATCTTCAGAAGGTACGTCCAGCATGCCTTTTATTCTGAAATTAGGCAGTTTTCAAATATATTGATTTGGTGATCTTTGGCATAAATGTTCATTCAGGAACGACAAACTTAAGTTTTACAAAAACTAACTGCGAGCTATTTCTGATGAATTGTTTGCTTTGTATATAATTAGACTGGACAAACATGCGGTGTGATGAGTCATCTGTCCTTTTCACAATGTAATATATCACAGAGAACAAAGGACAAACGGCTCATCATACCGCATATTTTCCCAGCTTATACAGGATGAGGCAGAATTGGTTAGACGATTTAAAATTGAAATATCTATCATCTATTGTTAGATTTAAATAATAATGCTTACATAATTATAGAGTCTGCACAAAATCATTTGAGTATTCACCCTCTCAAAGCGGGATGCCCCTCTGTCCACTGTCCATTGGTATATGGGTTAAAAATTAGAAGAAGAAGAAAAACAACTGTTTCTCTTAACGTTTTTCGAAATTTCGAGGGAGAACCACATTTATTGGCATTGCTTGTGAACAATAAAATAAAGTTTGACAGGTAAAGAATATCACGCGATTTCTGTCGTCCAGTGGTTTTGCATCAGTTTCTAAGCAAAAACTATTGTAAACATCGGAATTTAGCTAAATTCGTTTACCGTTATATTTGAAGGTTCGGTATATACAGTGTGCGGCAAACAAATTTGATTGATCAATTTAGTTAAATTCGAGTTTCCAACAGTTTTTGCTTAGAAACTGATGCAAAATCACTGGATGCCAATAATCGAGTAATATTCTTCATTTGTTACACTTTTTTTACAAGAAATGCCCGTAAAACTGGTTCTCTCCCGAAATTTCGAAAAACTATAAAAGGAACAGTTTTCTTTTCTAATTTTATACCTATATATCAATGGGTAGCGGAGAGAGGGGCACCCCGCTTTGAAAGAATGCTTTTGTATGGCCTTTCCAATTAGATAGGCATTATTATTTAAATGTAGCAATAAATTACATATATTTCAATTTAAAATCGTCTAACCAATTCTGCCGCATCCTGTATATAACCAATGAGTTTATAGCGATAACATTCGATACAATACAAAAAATCGCCATAGGCCATCTTCTTACAACTGACAAGTATAATAACTCTGTTAAAGCTTTGACTTTAATTTTATTAGTAATATGCGCAGTATGGTTTGATATTCAATAATCGCTTCGCCTCTCACTCTGGGTACAAAGGGTTAAGATATTTTTCGCGCAGCTTCATTACGTTCTTTACAAAGCAGTGTTTCTTCGATCTGGCTTTGTTATCTTTACCGATAAAATACGATTATCTTGCGAAGTCTTTGTTTGAACTGATTCTTCCTCTGTTTCTGTCTGTTCTTGTTCTGAATCGATATTTTCTTCAAACACTTCAATTTGGCCTATTTCATCCTCGTCTTCGTCATCGTCATATTCAGTGACCTACAGATCGTTTTCCTCTAATAAAGGTCGAGCTCGCTTGATCGTACGATAAAAAGCGAAAACTTATGCGAAAGGAAATACAATCTCACCTGACCAAATGATAAAATCGGTCTCACACACCGATATTTGCGAAAATTTTACCAAAACGCAAACAATTCCCTATGTGACTACACTTCAACTACCGTCGCACTTATTCCAAAAATGGGCAATGGACCAAATGTGGAAGATATAATTTTTCGTCGGTCTGTGACACCGCACGTTATCACTAGAAGGTTAAGGAAAATCTGTGTGGAACGTTTGAGGTTTGACGATCATCGACTGGTAACGGCAAATTTGGTTTGATTGTCAGTAGCATTAGAGCAGTCAATTTGATTTAGTTCTGCATTTATTTGGATGTGCAACGCTCCATAACCCTAGCGGGATTCGACCGATGATTATCATGGTCTCGTCTGGTAAGGCGCCTGTTTTAACGTCATGGTACTCTGTTAGAGGTATTCCTTTTATTATGTTTTGTTCACCATTGTTTGCGACTGTTTGTAGTTTAGGATCTAGTTAGTTCAAGAAATTAGGTACGATTTAACGTTTTAAGTTAACCAACGTTAATCCATTGAGTACCAAGTTTTCTCGGACAATTTTTTTTTGTTTATAACGAAATTTTGCAGATATTCACCGTTGTTTTTGAGGTATATCCTGTCCTATTGAGAAGATGCTGGGTCAATGGGCGATTTGAAACAAGAGGTTAATAATATATCCGCCTCCATATTACAAATATAAAGTAGAGAAAATAAAAATCTACATAACTCTCATAGAATTGTCCTCACTGAGGCTTACTCGCAGTGCACAACTTTCCTTGGAAGTTGGCGAATAAGCCTCAGTGAGGATATTTTTCTGAGAGAAAGAGAAATGTAGATTTTTATTTTTTCTACTTTTTATTTGTAATTGTAACTCTCTCCACGCTTTAGTAATCATTTTCTAAATATTAGATTATTTTGAGTCTACAAATTTATAGCTGTACGGTTGAATATGCGACGCTCTATAACCCGTGAAGGATTTGACCGATGATTATCATCGTTTCGTCTGTTGAGGCGCTCCTTTTAACGTCATAGCAGGGTACTCCGTTAGAGGTATACCTTTTGTGATGTTTTGTTCATCTTATTTGCGACTATTCGTGGTTTTGGGGTCTTAAATTTTTGAAGAAGTTACGTACCATCTACCGTTTTAAGTTAACCGACGTGGAAAAATATCACCCAAGGTTTTACGTACCCGAGCATCGATTTGGATCTTTGGATCTAAATTTTCTGCAGAAAGCATACCAAACCTGAGTTTTCTGATTTTCATAGCTGGCAGGAGTTTGCAAGCATTTTACGTTAATTTGATTAATTTTGGTACTCGGGTGAAGCTTTTCTGCTCTTTCTTATTCTTTGATTCTGATTCTTTGTGTTGAGCTACCATTAATCTACTATCCCTTTTCGGTTTCTAGAATTGCCGCATCAAGATTTTAGATGTTCTTCACTTTTCGAAACCTGCGAGTAACACATTAGGCATTCAATCTTATGGCGCGCTAATTTACCAAATAAGCTGAGCAAACTATCCTAGTTCGTTTGATGAATCCTAAGGGGAGTTGTAAGCGGTACTTTTTCCTTCTTCCCTACTCCTCACTTCGTTCATTTTGCAGAGTACTTACCTTAATTCTTTAGGTAGCATTTAGCACCCTTTTATGTACTAATCGTTTCTCAAGTAAGTTTGATCTATTAAAGTTGCACGAGGACATGCACGCACACTTCCTGTTCATATCGCACGTAACTTCACACAATTTAGAACTGTTTACTATTGAAATATGCTTCGTATCAAGCAAGAAATCAGATAATATTTTCCGGTCGCCAACATACCTTATCTCATTCACCATCCTGATCATCTGATTTTTGGTAAAAATGAAAATAGAATTAAAAACGCTTTACACGGAAATTAAAGGCGATTTTATCGGCGTAAACGCGATTTGCCAAATTAAAATTTCATTGGTCACTCGTCGAGATAACTCCCGTCCTTCAACTTAACCCACATATTCCGAAACCTAAAACACCGAGGACTAACAATAAGCGGGAATTAGATATAGATACGTAACGTATTGTACATACGTACGTACTACGTACAAATATAGGGGCACGTGTATTTGTACTACGTAAAATGCATCAAGTTTGCGCGAAATCGTTTCCTCAATTCGAAAAATACAATGCGTAATTTTTATTAAAGGTAAAACGTAGTTAACGTAAATGATCCAGTTCATTTCATCAGCATCTATAGTAAACGGAACGATTTGCATAGTAAACAGCCTTCGAAAGGTAAGTTAATGATACGGGCGAGCGTGATTGCGTAAAATGGGGCAAAAGTGTAATGGGAATGAAGGAATTACATGTGAACGAAATGAACACGAAATTAATCGCGAATTAGTTGGAGGTCTACATACATAGATATGTGCGAATGTTATCTTTTGCAAATATTAAATCGAATACCTAAGTGTATAGGCAAATATTTAAATGGGCAGTTAATTAGTTTTTATGTAAACAATGTGATGTTACAAGTTTCGCTCTTGGATGATGATAAAAGTTACAGAAGCAAGGTGTCCTAAAAGATTCCTGCGATTGATACATACTCGTTATAACAGAAATACGAGGGCCATTCGTAAAAGAAGTTCCGTTTGGTTATTAAAAAATACACTAATACATGAAAAGGTTTTAACTATATACAACTTGAAGCTACTACTTTCAGATATTTTTCCACATAGTTGCCAAAATAGCAAGAACGAATGTCCGAACCAGTCTCTCACTAGCACTGCCAGACTCACATTGAATCATACTTCGTCGCGGAGCTGCGATCGCGCCGATACCCCCACTCCTTTGCTCACTATGCGGAAACGGAGCTTACTTTACACATCGATCTCGTGTATGTTTTGAATTGTGAAGACTTCTTCAAAAATTTCCTCGCAATAGCAGGGTGTCAGGTTTGGGAAAAGGTTAACTGAGCATAAAACGATATAAAAATTGTTTTTGTTGTTAGGCTATGCCATAACGAAATTTACATATATACAAGGGATGTTTCGCCGGGCCTCTCTTTCAAACCATATTTTTCAACAAATTCTGTTTTAAATTTTAAGTTAGTTGTTTACGTGTTTAATGAGCGCGACAGGTGACAATTATAGTTCAATATTTTTAACCTATTTTATCACAGTTCCTTGTGGACTTTAGTTGCGTATTTTTTCCCTTGGTTTGAGAGTTGTGGACTATATGATGAGAGGATGTGTATCAAAAAGTACATTTTCGTACTTACTGTCACTTATACAGTTACAGTTTGTTCCAATCTCGGCACGGTGGAATCAAACGGAGGTAAGAAAAATGCTACAAACAGAACAAGTACGAGGGGCGCCTTTTATCTTTTCACAAACGACCACTAGGTGGCGCTACGGAGATGTGTCATTACTGTATTCGTAAAATTTGACATTTGTTATTGTGACACCATACGTTGTAACCAACGAACAAGTTTTCCTAAAATTGTTTTATACTGTGACGGCCATAATACGGTACTATAGCTTCATCTATGCCCAAGTACCTCTCCGCATTGAAATATTTTACCCACCATTCGTAAAACATATCCTACAAAGATGGAACTTTTAGCGCCATTATCACCTTCAGATAGATTCAAGTTATCGCAAAAGCGCAAAATTTCTGGAAATTCTTTCAAATTATGATCATGGCATGCTACTTGATTCTGCAGTATTGTTTGTATCTCCACTTCGTTTCCAGTACATGCCGTATCAAGAAAACGGTAAATAGCAAAATACTTCGGCATAGTCGAATTTCTTCCGAAGTTATTCTATAATTAACATCACCTGCTTGACGAGCATAGTTGATTGATGATTCACATTCAAAATTTATAACACTGTCCTCGACAAATAATTCTAATGATCTACGGTCTAGAATCTATTGATTGCACTAAAATGATGATTTTTGATATTTTAGCAAATATAATGCTACCCTAGGTTAACGAAGAATGCTTTAAAAATAACTTTTTTCCAGGACAGTGGCTGAAAACATAAAAGCCTCAAAACCTCAACCCTATAGAAAATCTTCCGACACAAAAGAAGCAGTATCCACAACGTTTCTTTTTACCTCCACTTACCACATGTTCTTCGGGTTGCAAAATAAAAACAAAATGAATTGCTATTAAGAATTTTGAAGCGTAATGTTGCTTTATAATTATTGCACTATGCCTAGTTGCGCCAAAATAACCTATAAAAACACAAATTAATTGACCACTCCCCCACAAACCTTAGGACTCCGCACAACTCACATTCTACATATCCCAAGTTTGGGAGAAAAAGTTACAAATTCATGTTCTTGCCTGCGAAATCAAAACCCATACGCCATTGCGTTAACTTCACAACTTGCAATTAATGTCTATTAAGTTGACCAAGAGTTATTTTACAAGAAATTTCCTTCATGTTATACTCGTTTTGTTTCCTTCTGATAAGTCGACAAAACGAAAAGCTCGATATCAATGAAACTATCCACGTTAATCAATGAAATCATGTAGCTAACGTCAAAAACAAACATATTATGTAAAGTAAAACACATGTATTTACGTATATTAATTTCAGATGTTATTTGCGGAAAACAAATATTTTCAAAGCCTGTAGTAGACCAACTCTGCATACGTCAACTATGAATAAACAGGATGCTATTTTCGTATCGTCGTGACGACTGTCACGTTTTGCGTCTATTTTGCGTTTGTTGGAGAGGCCACGACTTGACTCTTAACAAATGCAATAGATTGCTCTGAAGAACTCGCGATGTTACGTGTGTGCCAAATATCAGTTATTGGAACTAATAGAATTAATGGAATAAAATGAGTTGTTATTGTCGCTTCAATTTTATTTTTAAACGTAGCAAACGATTCGGAGAAAATAAATATGTCAAATATCAAGAAAGACTCTACATAGGATAGATGAAAAAATTAGTGCTGAATCACCGAGGGTGGAAAGGGTGTGGATACAAGGGAATTATTGAATGACAATGCGATGTCTGGATCGCACAATCAATCCAGAAGAGAAGGGAACACGAAACACGAAGGAAATAAGAAGAAATCTATCCGTTAAGTACATATACATACCTAAGAATAGAATCTAGATGGTTAAGGAAGTAATTGACACGAGATCAATGAATAGACGGCGAAGAGGATAGTCTAGGAAAACATAGGAAGAATAATAATGGGAGAATAAAAGGAAGAAGCAATAAGCGAGATGAAAACTTAGCACGCAACTGCACTGAATTGGGTTCGAAACGGAGATAACTAAAGACAACTTTATGTCTACATGACAAACAATCTACATTAGACATAGGTAGAAGAAGGTCCAGATAGACTGGTTACAAAAGTAATTGAGGCAAGAGCCATCAATAAAAGAAAAATGGAACTTGCGTCAATAGAATGAATACAAAACGGCAGAGGATGGGGGAACTGGGCACGAGAAGGAGAGAATAACTGTACGAATTCCTCCTCTTTTGTAAGAACCTTCGTTGAAGCGTGTCGTTTAATTTGTTTACTAAATTAATTCTAAATCTACATTTGAGAGGTTTCTACACTCAAAAATGCCCGAGGAAAATTTCCCGTAACTAATTATTATAGACAATCCTAGATATTAGAAGAGATATCTTCTTCTTTCAATACCGGAGCTGATAAATGTAAGTGCCTTTACGATCGTGGATGCAAATGCAACGGATGTTCTATTAATTGGATTCTTAAGAATAATAATATTCCGTGGAAAGGGCCAGTTCTATTCTAACAATAACGGCTAGACGATATTAATGTACAAATAAAACAAATTTACCTCATTAACCGCCGCTAGAAATATTTTTATAATTGAATGTTGACTGTGGGATATTGAATATTACTGCAAAATTTAAATTTCAATTAAATAATACGAAGTATATCATTGCGCGTACATGTTCTGGTGACAAATCGTATCTACCACGTTTGCTCAATGACAACAGCGACTCAACTGACAGTCAGAATTTACTTTTTAAGGGTGGTAGTATTTAGAAATGCAGTGTTACTAGCACTTACTTCTCTACTTTCGTGGCATCTCAATATATATAGCGCGTCCCTCTATGTGTATACCTAAAACTAATAAGCCTATAGTCCTTAACAATAACCAAAAGGCAATTTGATGTGTATATAACAAACAATCTACATTGGACATAGAAGAACGTTTATGTAGATTGGTTAGAAACGTAATTGAGGCAAGAGCGATGAACAGACGAAAAATAAAAATTCACCTAACAGAATGAAGGACAGAAGGAGTACGAAAAGAAAAAAATAAGCGAGATGGAAAACAGCACGAAAGTGCAGAGGATAGGGGAAGTATGGACGCGAGAGAAATACTAAACTATTAACTACAGCCAAAATATTAATTCATATAATCTGTATGACCCTTCATAAAACGATCTAATTCAATTAGGTGTGTTAATTGGACAGCTACAAGGTAGCCGTGCAATAGCTTACTAAGTAAGCACAAATTGTATCACGCAGGGGAATTATGCTTCGAGGACCGTACGGTCATCATACAGTCATCCAGATCCTAGAAATTTTTAGGCGAGAGAAAGTTACTTGTTACTAGCTGGTCGGACGGATCGAAGAACCCCAGGAAATAAATCAACCACCTAGTCCCCAATGTTAATTATATCCAGGAACACTTTTTGTCAAGGTTAGGGGTAAGACGCCTTATCGCCACCTCGTCAACAAGTGCGCTTACAAGTGTATTTTACGTACCTAACAAATTACTTATAAAAACAATTAGTGTTAATTTGTCTTATTGAAATTTTTCCAAAAAAAAAAATACCCTTAAATTCTAGTTCGCGTGTTCATGCTTCAATATAATATCAGTCAAAAATTTTCTTGCATTTACTGTATCGTTTATCGAAATTCTGCAGATGTATACATTTTTTTGTATTTATTTGTGGATAGGTTGACCAACGGAAGTGGAAACACGAAAAGGAAAAACAATGAACGAAACAGAAAATTTAGTACGAAACTGGAGAGAATGAAAGAAACTAGATACCAGGAGGATATTAGCTGAAAGCAATTGACGATGTTTAGATGTATAGGCGGGGTAGGACGTAAGAGCGATGAATAAAAGACGAAGAACAGGACCAAGGAAAACGCAACACGAGAGGCTTTTACTATTACAGTTCGTATGATATTTGTTGAGCCAGAATTCCTCGAACTTTTAAGGCACGGTACTGCTTGCAAATATCTAATGGTGATAGAAGCTTACGTCGAGTGCGATTTATTCCAAGAAACGACGTAGCAGCGGCCTTCCAGGAATCCTGGCTCAAACAAATATCGTACTGGCTGTATGTGTGAGAGTTTAAGTTTCTGCTTCGCATGTAGGGATCGTTCATCAAAAAAAAAAAAAAGATGAAGAGTATCGTGGGACACCCGACAAGAGCGAAGCTCTTTATGCATTTGTACTTATTTGAATGAAAGGTAAAATTCTATAATTGAATAAACAATATATACAGAAAAAGTATTTCATTTCTTAAATAAGTTGAAGTTGAATTTGAAGTAAATTCAAGTCCGAATAAGAGCGCCATCTGATGGGGAGACGCAAATACGGCGCATTTTAAAGTTACTCCTGCGATGAGTATGTGTGCATGTCTGTAAGAGAAAGAACTAATAAAAGATGAAAGCGTCTAGTGACGATTTCAAGCGTCTCACTTTTTCCCAGTTAACTCCCGGCACAAAACCTTCGCTCCAAAAATCTAAAATTCTAATTATAACCGGCTTTCCACAATTTTCCATATTTATGAAACGGACTGTACGTATTTGTCCTTGCCACATTAATAAGACGCCATCTACGCGAAAGTTCAACGCCCCAAAAAAGTAATCATACACGAAAAACGAAGAATACCGGACAAGTCTTGGAACGAACGCATCTTATTTATAAATTCAGCAAGTTCTCGACGACCAGCAACGCGTCCTCACGGCTTGCGTTCGAACCGGCGAATTTCGTACGAGAGGATCGAAAGAACCTTGATGGTATAAAATTTAATTCGAACGTTTTTGTGTTTATGGGTAAACAAATTACGTTACGTAACTTATTTAGCTCCGGTTTTGTCACTAATTGGTTGCGATGAAGACGAGGATAAAATTAAGGAAATGGAAACGATTCAGGGGGATTTCCCCAAAATGATTTTGATGTCACGTCAAGGATAAGCTGTTTTCCGATTCTAATAATTAACATAAATTACTAAATTGGCGCAGATCATAAGAACGGCTTCCACGATTCGATTCGCGTAGAATATGTAGAAGAGAGGAACCGGTTTTTGCAACTGCCGTATCTGTTACCTGCTAAATCGCAGCCAAAAAAGAACCGATACGTATAAAGAAGGTACAAAAACAGTGGCGCCAAGAATACACCATACGTTAAACGAGAAAAATCCATACTGTACGGTAAACTTTTCATCTCTCTCTGCATCTTTCTTTCCATATATGACGACGACCTGGAGCTACAATTAGGTGAAGGCTTAATTGCACAGGAGGCGGTATTCCGGCGTAAGTGCTTATTTTACGACAGTAGCAATAAATGTCTAATTACTTCTTAGGGTAGTATTACTGTGTTGTAAAACGAAAAATAGAATCACCACAAGCTATAAAGGATTTACTAGAATCGCAATATTACGAGGGACGTTTCGAATATTCTAGGAATTTGACTCTAGTTCAATTACGTAAATCTTACAGGTCACGCTATTGGCCAGAAACAAGTTTTGACACGTTTACACAGCGATCTCGTGCAATATTGTTTAGTATACTTCAGATACTTGACTGATACAGACGTATTTCCGATTTCTCGTCTTATCCTTCTAATCTTTAATATTCATCCTGTTTCAAACTGTTTATCCATCTTTTCCGTGGCCTTCCTTTTCTTGTTTTATTTATTGGTTTTCTATATACCATCACCTTTGTCATTCTTTGATTGTCGATTATTTCTACATGACCTAGCCACCTTATTTTCTGGACCTTGATAAATGTTGATTTTTGTTTCTTTATATATTTTTTACTGCTTTGTTTGTTTGTCTTCGCCATCCATCCTCCGCTTTCATTCTTCCATACATATTTCTCAGAGCTTTCCTCTCCCAGCGCCCTAAAAGCTCCATTTCCGATTTATTTAACACTCACGTCATACGCGTTAGTAACTGTGGGTCTAATAACAAAGGTTTAATAAAAGAGTGGATGATGTGTTATCGTTTGTACTTTGTACAGTAGCTCAATAAAGTCGGACACGAACAAGCTCGAATTTGGTTACAGAAAGAATTGGAAAAAGACAGATTTTTAAAATGTATTTTAGTGTTTTTTTAATATTATATTAGAAAACTTAAAAAACCAACAATCACAAAAAATACATTTGATTCATTTTTTTATAAAAAAATAAGCGATATAAAAAATTAACAGAATTTATGTCAAGAAGGAACTCGGACAGTATTATTAATAAGATTTGATAAAATAGTGCATAACGTGCTATCATCAACTAGTGTAAACCGGATTGACGCCCGAATCTTAATGTCGTGCCTTGCACGTAAGTGGAGACAAATCCGGTTTACACTACTAAATGATAACACGTCATCCACTATTTTATCAAATCTTACTAATAACGGTTGTATATATGTAATCTTATTTTTGTTCTTTGTAGCACCAATTCGGATTTTAACAGTGTTCTCAATGCTCCACATTTCCAATTTTCTTTCGCCATTGTTGGCCTTATTACCTGTTCTTCATGTCTTCTTTCCTCTATTTTCACATCAAGGTACATAAAGTTCTCAACTCTTTGAAATATATACGTATGCTCTTGTGTTTGTATCGTTAGATATCGCTCATCTACTTCTTGAATGGTACCCATTACTTTTATCTTTTCTTCATGAATTTCCAATCCAAATTTTTGAGCTTCCCTTGCTATAAACTTTTTCAGTTTTTGAAATTCTCCCTTTCCGCTTGTTATCACTGTACGATCGTCGGTGGAAACTATGCATTAGTGTTCGTTGCAAAATATTGTTTCCTTTGTTTTGATCCGGTTTCTTCTTATTATTGTTCCCAATACCAGGTTAACCAACACCGTGGATAGTAGGTCGTCTTGTTTAAGATTTAACTCCTTTCCAAGTTATTTCATTTTCTGTTGTTTCAAGACTCATTTTGTATAAGTCTCATCAACTTCTCTGGCATTCCCAGCTCCTTCATTGCCCGATACATTTGTTGTCTCTTGATTTTATGCTCGTAGCAGGCGGTTTAAAGATTTGGTCTGTTACTGACCTGTCTTTTCTTCAACCTGCTTCATATTTCTCTACAACATTTTCTGCATATTCACTTATTGTTTAGTCTTTTTCTTATACACTCTGCCATTATATTCATGTGACACACTCCAGTAGAGCAATTTCTCTGTAATTCTGATCTTTAGTCTTATCACCCTTCTTGTATGTATCGAGCTTTGCTTTGTTGCAGTTTTGGAGAATTGGCTCATTTTACCATATATTTTTAATGAGCTCATGTATTTGATCTTGTAATATCTCTCCACCCATCTTTATCATTTTTATTGTTATCTCTGTTTCTCCTGGGCCTCTATTGCTTTTCAACTAAATTATTAAATCATATTGAAAAATTAAATTGTAATTCGATGAAAATTGATGAAATGAACATCCCTCGTAGTTCTTCAAGGCACTCACTTGAGACAATGATATTCAACATGAAATCCATTTATTTCTATTTACTTAGATAAAAATCGATTTCCTTGTCTTCTATTGTTAATCTCAACATACTTAAAGAAAAACAATAAATAATAAACAAACACGGAACTGTCTACGTACGTATAACCGTGTGGAATGAACGTATGCATAGAGGAAGAACCAAGTACATACATACATACAAGTGTGTCTAGGAGAATGTTGTAATTACTTTCGAAAGTATTCGTAGAATTCTCAACGTTTCCGTCGTTCGAATTAGTCAGACGGCAAGGACGTCATTTTCGAATTATAGTTAATCGATTTTCTTGTTTTTATTCGTTTCACTGCGGCGATATTTTCGAAAATATTAATCGTCGAAATGAAATACCACCTGGCTGCTTCGACAAAAGCGGACAAACAAGACAACAGGAAGAACCTGTTTTTCGAGTTCCCCCGTTCAAATTACAATTACAAATGTCGTGTTGATGAATGGGTGTGCGCATTTGTGGAAGTATGTACAATACAAACCATAAAAAAACTTTTAAATCATAGATTATATGTACGAGGTTTATCTACAAAATTGGATTTATTGTAGAAATGTTAAGAAGAAAAAGGCTACGTCATTAGAAGTTATTTCCTTTAAAACGCAATTTTTCGAATCTTATAAGACGGTTTTGCAGTTTCTAATGTAGATTAGAGTATGGGCATTTTTATGTATTGTGTCATGATTGATTGGGAGAGTATCTTGAGGTTATTCCGGAATAATTTTGCAGGTATGTTAATTCATAGACGATCACAAACGATCTCTTAGAATAGGTGAAGGTTGAAGAACGAATCTAAACGATGTGTCACATCTTAAGATCAACTGCAACACAGACATTCTGGGATTAGTGTTACAAAAAAAAAAAAAAAAACAATTTTCAAGACAGGGTTACAAGAAAGAAGCCCTTCATGAACAAAATAAATAAGAAAAAGGGATTAATTTTGTGAAAGCGTGTGAAAACAAAGATTTTAGGTTCTGGAAACAAGTATTATATTCCGGCGAAAATAAATTTAATATATTTAGATTGGATGGTCAGTCCTATGTGTGGAGGAAGGCGAATAAGAGGCAAAAAGGAGAAAACTTACGGGGAACTGTCAAACACGGCGGCAGATCAGTAATGGTTCGGGGTTGTAAGTCCGCAGCTGACCCCTAAAATCTTTGCGTTATTGATGCCACAATAGATCACAAATAGTATCATCTTGCAATTTTAAAAGATAGTTTAGTTCAAAGTACCGAAAAATTTGGGATTAAGTGGGGATTCCATATCTACCTGGACAGTGACTGCAAGCGCAAATTACTCGAGGTGCGTTTGTGGTTGATGTATAACTGCCCAAAAGTACTTGAAACTCTTCCTCAATCACCAGATCCAAATGTCATTGAAGAGTTATGGGCACATTTGGAAAACCAGATATATTCTATATATGTATATATATAGGATATATTTAATAATACCGTCTGAGTTACATTTTGAGAAAAATTTTGTAAATTTTTTATATTGCTTATTTTTTTATAGAAAAATTGAATAAAACTTATTTTTTGTTATTGTTGCTTTCTTTAAGCTAAAAACATTATAAAAATCTGTATCCCTTTGAGATTCTTTCAGTAACGAAATTCAAACTTGCCCCTGTCCGACTTCTTTATTGGGCCACTGAATAAATTTTTTGTTAATTGATGGAGATGGATACAAATATTTCGAATAGTAAAAGATGCAGAATATAAAGACTGTAACTCAAAAAATTAAACCTGTCAAAACATGTCAGACACGATGGGCATTGTGTAAATTGGACTTCGCTATTAGCCAATGACATTCAATCATTGTATAATCCTATCTACCTCTATACTGTATTCTTAATGTGAATAAAGTATAGAAAATATTTAGTGATAAGGTAATTATCATTGAATAAAATTCGTAGGCGACAACGTCCTTTAACACATCATCCACCTTTTACCAAACTCTAGTCATAACTTCTGTTGCTTGATTTAAGTGTTGCAAAGAATTTGATTACATTTCCACATGCTTAGCAACACTCGACGTTATGGTAGAATAAATTCGTCGAGAGTTGTGAAGCGCATGAATGATACGGGGTACTACATTAATATCGAGAATGTTAAATTGATAAAAATCTATAATTTTCTCCGAAAAAAAGTTATGAACAAAACGATACAGCAAAAGTACGAATCTTCTAAACAAAGATGTCGATCCCCTAAGTCACTCGGTGCTTTTTGATTTATTATAGGGAGAGATAGTTTCCCAGTAAACATTTTTTAAATTTCGCCGACAATTTAAGTTGGTAGTTCCGGCAATAGCGAACATATTCGCATGTATTGCGCTTAAAAATTGGCGAGTACGTTCACTATTGCCGGAAATACCAACTTAAACTGTCCGCGAAATGTAAAAATGTTTACCGGGTTACATTGTGCATGAATACTTAATAGATGGAAAGATTGTTGGAGAAGAAATACGTACCATTAGTGTAAATAGGACTGTATTTACGAGTTTTGAGTGATGTCCCCTTCTCGAAATAATTCTTCATTTCTATTACATAGAAAAATACGCCCCCGAGTTGTATAGGGGAAGTTTAGTTTGCATGAAGAGAATTTAAGAAAATCGTGATTCATTCGGTAAAGTACGGTTTGAAGATGCTAGCGGAACACGTGTCATCGGATTTCATTAAACAATCGTGTCGTAAGGAGTTTACCGATATGACATAGGGTTTGTGTACCTTTTGAGAAAAATTTTGTTAATTTTTTATATTGCTTCTTTTTTATAGAAAAATTGAATAAAACTTATTTTTTGTTATTGTTGTTTTGCTTAAGCTCAAAAACATTATAAAAATCTGTATCCTTTTGAGATTCTTTCAGTAACGAAATTCGAACTTGCCCGTGTCCGACTTCTTTATTGGGTCACTGAATAAAGTTTTTGTAAATTGATGCAGATGGAATGTTAGCGAAAAAATCTCTCCATACAGAAGCAATGCCAATTGCAGATTACAAAATTCTTAAGCATTATTCATTATACTGAGTATTAAAAACCGTTCAGTCAGTAAACGAAGAAGGAATAATTATAATAATTGACAATGCAGAAGATAATGTCAGGACTGCCACTAATTACGCAAGTTATAGACTTACACAACTTAATAAAATGTACGAGTTTACTTCAATGATGCAGAGATAAAAATGAGCGCTTCTTTGTTCTTAACACAAAAGGTGTAAATGCGGTTAAGTTGGTAGTTCCGGCAATAGTAGACATATTCGCCAATTTTTAAGCACAATGCATGCGAATATGTTCACTATTTCGGAAACGCCCAACTTAAAATATCCGCGAAATTTAAAAAATGTTTACTGGGAAAGGAAGTGCTACTTATTACTAACAACATTTCTATACCACTACGAATATTTTTTATGAGATTTGTAATGACAAAAGTTGGATTTTTATTTTCAGAATATTGTAGGTAGGTACACAACATTTTTGACTAAACCCCGTACAATGCAATGATGGCAAAACGCTCCGCGTATAAAAAATTAAAAATGCATTTTTGTGATATTTACTTCAATCATATCTGTGCATTGTATAGACATGCAACAAAAATACGTATAAACGACACGGTTACAAAACGTTTGGATTCCTTCCTTACATTGTGTAGTACACATTTCCATTTTTCGCGCATTTTCGACCGAAAAACATTGGTAGATTTTTCACGACCGTTTTTATCCGGATGAGCACTTCCAGTATATAACTGATTTAATATTTTCACTTCAATCGCGTGAATAGAATTTTTCCGCATGTTCCGACTAATATTAATTAAAATTGAGTAAAAAGGGAATATTGAAACCGTAGTTTTCTTCTTGTCACCCTTCAACTGTTTATAATTACTGCCAATCCTTGGAACTTAGACACAAGTTAGATGTTATTTTCTGCAAAATTGAAATTTAAAATTAATCTTATGTAGTTTTTTGAAAAGTCAGAAAATAAGCACATAAATTCGAGTTAATTTAATTGAAATATATTTTGAATTTAACATTTCTATTTATATCTATTCTATATTTCCAAAGTGGCGCCATCTATCATTCAACGTTCAGATTTAGGAACCACAGCCTTCATTGGTGTAGTAGGAAACTAAGTCGCTTACTAAATGAAGATAAAAAGTATGAATCACATTTACACTACAAATTTAATTAAAATTGTGTTCTGAAGGTGCATATCAATTATTAACGTACTAATAATGACGTATCGCTATTGAGTAAATAGCGTGATTTGACTATACAATTTTTCATTTTAAGAATAAAGTAGGTGGCGGTATCAGCTGAGGCATTATTAAAATGGGACAAATATGGACGAATTAATATTGTTTGAAGCGCCGCATACTGATTTGTATTCGTATAAATTAAAATTAACGTTATGCTATATTGTTACGCAAGAAGTTTTACTTTACTGTATGTACAAATATTTCTAGTAGTAAAAAATGCAGAATATAAAAACTGCAGCTCAAAAAATTAAGACTGTCAAATCACATGTCAGATTCCATGCCCATTCTGTAAAATGGGCGTTGCTATTAGCCAATCACATTTACTAATTTTATAATCCTATCTACCTGGATACTATATTCTTAATGTGAACTGATGTGAACGCAGTATAGAAAATATTTAGTGATAATAATCATTGAATAGTAGAAATCGTAGGAGTGACAGCGTCAGTTAACATGTCATTAGCCTTTTTAACAAATTCTAGTCATAACTTCTGTTGGTTGGTTTAAGTGTTGCAAAGAATTTCATTAGATACATTTCCATATGAAAGTCAATCGCAAACACATACCATATGCTTAGCAACACTCGACGTTATGGTAAAATAAATTCGTCAAGTGTTGTGAAGCACATGAACAATACAGGACACGACGTTAATATCGAGAATTTAAAACTGATAAAATGTATAAATTTGCCGCGAGAACTAGATGCGTACTTAACGACACAGTAAAAATATAAATCTTCTAAACAAAGATATCGGTCCCCTAAGTCACTCGGTGCTTTTTGATTCATTATAGGGAGAGATAGTATACCTTGTGCATGAGTGCTTAGTAAATAGAAAGATTGTTGGAGAAGAAATACATACCATTAGTGTAAATAGGACGTTCACGAGTTTTGAACGGACGTGCTGTCCCTTCTCGGAATTATTTTTCATTTCTATTACATAGAAAAATACGCCACCGAGTTGTATACGTGAAAGTTTAGTTTGCATGAATAGAATTTAAAAAATCTCGGTTCATCTGGTAAGCTTCGGTTTGAAGATGCTAGCGAAACACGTGTCATCGGATTTCATTAAATAATTGTGTGGCGAGGAGTTTACCGATATGACATAGTGTTAAGTTATATTACACCACAATTCTTACAACCACTATGATTTAAAGTCTTAATTCTCTGAGCTAAATAGATTGCAGTCCTCCTCTCGAATTAATTCAGATATTTGTTTGGGCCAACAGAATTTATTTTTAACATTTTATACATATACTCAGATGCCAATGTTTCTCTTACTAAACAGTGCATCCTAGAGTAACATTTCGCTATTTATTGAATAGCATCAAACTGAAGTTAAAAGAAAATATGTTATGCCCATGACTGCAGAAATTCTGTTAGCAGTTAATTCGACTGCCTAAAATCGTGGTCACACGAAATTCCTGAACCAAGTAACCCAAAATAATTGAAGATCATTTAATTGTAGGCCTTTAGGACTCTGCATAATAAAATTTAATATTCGTTTCTAGTCCAGATTTAAACATTTGCTTGAGGCAACGATACAAACTCTTTTTGTAAATTTTACTTAAATTGCCTAGTCTTTCCTGGTTGTTTGGATCTTTTTGGATAATCGCTATAATCTGGTGAAAGAAACCCTTCAATTTCGAGTCGAAAGTGATAAATTCACCTTCGTCCATTTTGTGGAGTCTAGGCTGATTTACACTTAAAGAGTTGACCACAGAACACTAACAATAGGAAATGAAAGCACCCATGTTAGGAGCTGACAAGGAATTGTACTTACGGAACTGACTTCACACCACTTATCTCCACTTACATACAAGGCATGAAATCCAAATTGTAAGTAACTACAATGAATCTTCTTTCGCTTTAGAGATTCCTGAAACAAGATGTTAAAGAAAAGGTGATATTAAGCGATCATGACAACCTAGGATAGGAACGCAACTGGATAAAATTTTATCAACATCTTTTGTTTGTCACTGGCAGTTCCTGGAATAACAAAATGTTAATGGAGGGAAGTACACACTAAAAGGTGATGGTTACCTGTGGGGGATGTGCATCACATTTTTATAAATAAACTAAGACGCAACTTCAAGAGAATAATATAATTTAATTATTTTTGTACAATTAGCATCAAGTGTACCATTTCGTTTATTTAATTTTTTTGTCTGTTTGTTTTCATAGTAACAAGTAACAATTAATGTAAAATACGCACCTTAAAAAACATAACACAGAAATAAACATCACAATATAATTATCGTATCGGTACAATAAATAGGTTTGAATTAAACAAGAGATTTCGAGAGAGAGAAGCGAGTGACGTTCTTGTCCATTTTTTTCTTTGACAAATAGATAAAATGTATATCGTATAGTAATATCATGTATTTATGTAGTTAACAATACAAGGTGTGATTCGTAAAAATTTTATACTCTTCATCTTCTTTATCATCTTCTTATATAATTATTTATAATAATAATAATAATATATATCTTGTCTCATATATATCGTAGTTGTATTGTAATACTCTAAGGCAGAAAACTGGCACTGTGGAAATCAAAAACAAAGTCGAAGCGTAAAAACGAAATCAGTCTAAGTTAAGTATTAGTACAATATAATCGTAGTATCACTAGTTTCTTTTCTTAGTTTTCAGTATAACAGCTATATAAGATAAGATTGTATCTCCATGCGGTTGTTCGTTCCTTCTTCGTTAAAAGGTGTGAATAAAATTCCGTAAAACTCGTAAAGATAGAAAAAGGGGGACAGAACGATTCCGTTTTGGAATCGAAAGTAGGCGGGCTAAAAGCGCGTTTGTACTATTTTAACATCTAAGACGCGGGATCTCTCCGACGCGGCGGCGAAACGAAACGGAACTACATACGTATGCCGTCTCCGGAAACATCTATTTGGCGATTTATCGCATCTATGATCTACGAGAAAATTAAATCACAGCGTAAAATGCAAACAAAAGAACAAACGAATCACCGAAGAATCCGATGAAAATTTAATTAGCATTTGTCATATTTGATTATTATTGTAGTATGTATGTGTCGGTATCCCGTATTTTTTGTTTTGTTTTCGAAACGATATTTTCGAAATCTATACATGTTATATTATTTTCTCTTCTTTTTTGATTAATTGAACAGCAAAGGTGGTGGTGACTTCGATACATATAGGACTAAACACACTTTTTTTTTTTCACGGAGATAGATCATCATACAACTGCCCTGGACTGCTCTATTCTACGGCATAATCATTCTCACCGATCTTGCGGTATCCGCAGTCCGCGGAGGATCTTACTTTGCTGTAAAAGAAGACGACTAGATGTTAATAATGCTAGCACTAGAACTCAATCGATAGAAAGGGAAAAAGGATTGTTTAATCGGTATTACAGTCCGTTCCAGATTGAGTTGAGAGTATACGGCTTTTGGAAAATTCGTGTTACCATACCGTCATTGTTAGGCCAGTATGACCAATATAAATTCGAATCTAAACTTAGACTGGGAAAGCATAGCTTTATGTAATTTGTACGGACTAAAGTAAGAGGACGATATCCCAATAAGAGCGCATACTTTCGAATAGTTCTGAAACAGACTATAGTGAAAGAATTTCTTGCGAGGTTCCATTGTGACATGTGATGTTTCTGTACGCATAGTAGTTGTTTCGTAGACTAAGTCACTCAATGTAGTTTTTTTTTAATTAATATTTTGTTTTTAAAACGGGAGGTCTGTAATAGTTCACCTGATATTGGGCTTCGGAATCTATTGTACCGACGACGGCCACGATCTGATATTGGCGAGCCTTCATTGACGCCTCGCTCTTGCGCAAGAGACGCAGCGCCGCTGGACCCGTATTGGTATCGGAGAATTGCGCCATCTGTTGCGGTGAATGACTAGGGTCTAAGACTAGGAGTATTATGGAACTGTCTCTGTGGACTTCCACGCCCATGATTGTTCTGCTGTGACCTGAATGATAAACATAAACCGTTTGATTTTAGCAAAATAAGTCGCTGGCATTTTTGTTGTCAAAGTATTGCCCTACAGGATTATAAAATTGAAATAATAGCAGAATATGCAGCACGTATCTAAAAATACATAAAGGAAGCGGTAAACGGACACGAGTGCAACAATTTTTGAAGGTAAAATGGAAGCGGTAGCTTCAGTCGGACCTCTATCAATACGTGTCTTTTCCAGAATATATGCAGAACGTATCTAAAAGTACATACATAAAGAACGCCGTAATCAATTTCTGAAAGCAAAATTGAAAAATAGTTCCAGTCGGGCCTGCATCAATACATGTTTTTCCAGAATATATGCAGAAGATACCTAAAAAGTATATAGAAAAACACCAAACGGGCACGAGCGTCTACGCGTCTTTGAGAGGTCTTCTTTTCTTGCTGTTCGTTCATATTGAACCGTGCAAAGTTTGATATCTTAAAGTTTGTGTTGCAAGGTTATTGGATGTACGTGCGACTAACTAAAATAGCAAACTTTTCAGAACTGAGCCCCGTAATTATTACAACCGCTGCTGCCTTGCATATACAACTCTGAAACATAAACTTACAAGTAAATAAAAAAAATGAGATTTTGTGAAGTTGTAGAGGAGTCCAATATAAGAACATTGTACATATTCTTAGGGGGTCGAATCGTCCGTAGCTGGTGTGAAGGGCGCTTTAAAGGAAATAGCGAATAAATACAAATGGCTCAGAGGTGATCAGATTCTTGCCGGCGTTGTATCCATATTATGTTTACGTGTTAAGTAACCCTACCTCCAAAAAAGTCACTCATCACCCCATCAAAATTGTCCCAAACCTTCCTACACGAATTTCGAGCCCAAAATTTTCCTGATTAAAGACCTGGCCGTATCCAATATCACATCGATCAAGCAAATATAGTTGTCTCATCCTCTCCATTCGCGCAACAAAATGACCTTGAAGCAACAAAATTTCTTACCTTGATGTTGTAGATACAAAGGCGGAGTAAACTCCCCACCGACGCTGTTTTCGAAATACTTCAGCACCCAAGCGAACAATTCCGGATGCGTTCCTCCCACACCGGTAGGCCTGTGGAAATCCACCAGCTGGCACTTGATCTTGCAGAAGGAAAGCAAAGTAAGCACTTCGGTGGCTCCGATCCACTTCCTCGTGTTCACGAGACGACTACCTAATTGTTCGGAACCCTGCGTTAAAGTTTTCTCGCTTAGTAATCGAGGGCGAACCCGACACTTACTAGATCGCGTCTACCTGTAAATCGAAACCTAGACACCAGGCATGCTCGATCAGCGTCTGCAGGCGAGATATGCTCGGAACGGAACTGCGCGGCGGTTTCTGGTTCTGCCAGATTTTGTAGAGGCGCTCGTTGTATCCGGTATGCGTGAGCAGGCTCGAGATAAGCATCTGCGCGTTACGGTAACCGCATCCCCATCCCCTATCGCCGTAGGACGAGGCGTAATGATCGACGCAAGTGCAGAGGAGGGTTCGGGTTACGTTTTGACTGTTCGTGCTTAGAGCACGAATTTTCGGCGCCTAAATGCAGATGATAATAGTTTAAATACCAACATTATTGATTCTTACCCTTACAGTATACATATGGGCATCTTCAAATACTTATTTCGTAAACTAAACCGCCATCTTCAGCGGAGTACACAAACTAAATAAAAGCATCACAGTTCAAGTTTAGTCAGCGAGGTTCCGAAAAGATCGCACTTATATGTGTTACACTGAAGATGACAACCTAAACTTCGTTAAAGTTAAGAATGCAGTGTGGGGATAGGTACTGCTGTAAAACTTTTGAATCTGATTCGTTAATAACGACGTTCAAAGTCTACTTGTCATTTTGCTTAAAATAACCATACTTGTTCGAGAAGTTTGTTTTATTTTGATTCTGCCTTGGTTTAGAGCGCTATTTACTGCATTCTGAACGTGAACTCAGTATAGTTGCCAATACACGTATTTGGAAGTATCCCAAACAATATGATAAGCTTAAGTACTACATCATTTGAGGTGTAGACCGAAACTTTGAGACGGGCTACTATATCATCAAAAACATGCGCTCTATACTCTACTCATTCAACACAAATAGTTAAGCCACTCCCCTACAAAAGCGCGCAATACTTGAGTAAAATGTTTCTATTGGTGCTTCACCGTTGTTTCGCTTTGCTGTTATTCTCATAATTCATTTATCAAAATCAGTCTTTGATGAATGAAAATATATGTATAATTATTTTACTTTCCCGATTAAAATAATTTCAGTAATTAAACAAATATGTACAATGGCGGCAACAAAAATCCGTACAAGCTTTATAGACTATTTTGCCCGTTTTTAGCAGTATTAACCAATCGTTTGTCATGTTCATGTCAATTTTGATGTAGCCAAATTCTTGTTAATGTTATGAATAGTACCTTTGGACACTCCAAAATTACCTAGTCTTCTTATGTATCATTCTTCTACAAGCAATGTAATTACTTGCATTTTTTAGCAGGTACTTAAACGCGGTACAATGACATATGTCAAAAATGATTTTAAAATAAAATAACATTTGACAAGGCAAAAGCCAGATTTAAACTGTATTATCTAAGTGCCCAATTTTTTGTTGCCGTAATAGTACTTTTTAGAAAAATAATTTTTAGTGTGACAATTTGTATATTCTTTATAGTAATTTTGGTTGTCGTGAATAAATACTATTTTTATATACTTTCTTATGCTTATTGGAATTATTGCAACGTCTAGTTAATAAATAAGGAAGAATTTCAAATTTCATATTTGCCGCGCTTTTACTAATTTGTAGCATGTTAAACTGTCTGTTCCGCTCATTACTGTAAATTTATGGGGAATGGCTTAACTATATCTGTTGGATGAACAGAGAATAATCTTGGAAGGGAAAACGTCATCAACACATTTGGCAAGAACATGATAATATAGTGCCTTTTTTAATGTCGTTCTTTCTCTTACCAGTCCCCTAGTGACCGAACTACCATCGTCGATACCGCAACTTTCCGCCTGTTTCAGATCGAGAGTCCTTTCGTAGTAATCGGACACGCTCATCTCTCCAGCGTACACCGCTCGTTGCATGTTAGTAACGGACTGTTCCCTAAAATTACCCTGATTGTCCATTCCGTATTGAGCCCGTAACAGCTCGAATTCGCGTTCCTCCCGTTTCTTCAAAGCTTCCCGATCCAGCGGTTGCGGAGATCCGGCTGGGAAATGAGACTCGACATGCCTGGCCACGGATTCACTCTAAATTGTGTCAAAAGGGTTTGTAAGTCAGAAATTGTTAGCAAGAAGTTTTAAAACGAGATTTTTTCTATCCCCGTTAAACGAAAAACGAAGAAGGGCATGTAAAGCGTAGAATTCACACAAGTCGGCGAGAAATGTATTGGGTTATCATTCGTAAGCGGATGGTTTATGGGATGACGCATGTTCCTATCCCCGCGGCGCGCCGCCCAGATAAAGTGTGTGATTGGGCGATGCTTATAATCAACATCTGAACTAGTCTGAGCAAACAACGGTGCAGCGTACAATTACGAAATAAGTTACGACAGCATCTTATCTTTAAATTACCGCTGTTTGCCCAGACTAATCTGAACGATTAATTGCACAACGTCATTGCACAAACATCTGATGCTTTGAACAGGCGACAGTGTATGTACGTTTGTATCATCCCATAAATCATCCACTCATTAGTTATATCTCTTCAAAAATATCCCGAAGATGTTGTAAGTTACATGTATATATATATATATATATATAAATTAACATATATATATAATTATAGTAACAGATCTCTTTTTACTAATACTAAATCTAAAATAATTAAACAAAATCAAAGTAATGTAGTTTATAAAATAAACTGTAAAGACTGTGATGGTTGTTACATCGGTCAGACGAAACAATATTTAAAGAAAAGGTTGTATAGCCATAAGTATTCTTTAAATAATGATTTTGGTGCAATGACCGCTGTAACAAAGCATTACAAAGATCTTGGGCATTACTTTGATTTTGAAAACACAATTATATTAAAAACAGAGAATAATTATAAAAAAGACTAATATATGAAATGATAAATATACAAAAAGACACTAAAACTATTAATTTCAGAACCGATATTCAAAATTTAAGTAATGTATATAGCAATTTGTTAAAATGACATCTGCATTTCTTAAGAAGGAAACCTTTGGCTAGGTTTTTAAATTTGGGTTTTCCCTAGTCCTTGAACAGAATTGTTAAGGTTTCGACAAAGATTTTTTGATATAGGGTTTTACTTAATTTGCATGTATGTTTACACATTAATTTAGTTTTTATAATTTATATATATATATAAAAGTTTGTTACACATCCTCTATATCAAGAAATCCTAGTCATTAGTCATTTTGTTGATAGTTCCCAAATAAAAAACAAATGTTTGTTTATATATTTATCTAGTTATATTTTCACTGAAGAAGGTATTCCGAAAACGTTTGTAAACGTTCTGAAAATATAACTATCGTTCAAACCAGCCTTGTTTTATTGACCTATTAGTGGTAGAGATCTATCATATAAGGTTGTAAGTTACATATAAGTTTTATACAATGAGCATATCTATAGCTTGTTTACGTTAAGAATGCAGTGCGGGGATAGATAAGACTATACAATTCTTGAAGCTGATTGGTTAATAACGATGACTAAATTGCACAAAGCGCAGCGTATCTGGCATGGAACTTTATACTTGTCACTTTCTCTAACTTAACCTTACTTATCCGAAGAGTTTGTTCTATTTTGATTGCGCCTCGGTTCAGAGCGCCTCCTACCGCATTCTTAACGTGAACTCAGTATAGATGTTTTATTCAGACACTAAGACAATACTATGTACATACTTCGGATTTATCCACATCATACTTTATATGTATGTCACTTTCCATTAGAGATTACGTATGAGGTTGACATTGACATTATGGTGCCCAGGTTGGTAGCTTAAAGTTTGGTGAAGTATCATATCTTCAGGTTAACAGCCATGCGAAAACAAAACATAGATGAGCAGTATGAAGGTAGCCAGGATAGTATACAATAAGGATTGCTCATTCCCCTATGCTGTAATGTTAGCAATGAGTAAATCACGTGATCGGCTGATGTGACGTCAGCAACGGACCTTCATAGTTATGGCTTGGTTATGATACTGTTTGTTTATATTTGAATTTCTTCTTGTAAAACTATTTTTAACTAATACCTCAGCAACCTCCCAACATTTGCCAAGAAGGTTGCGTTATACATATGTGTTTGGACGATAACAAAAACTATCCATCTGTGCTCACCCCGCCGTGACTGGTTATCCTCATACTAATCGTCTACGTTTTGTTTTCGCATAGCTGCCAACCTGAAGGCTTGCTAGTTTCCCAAATTTCAAGTTATAAACCTGCGCATCATGTCTTATACATCCGTTTAATGCGTCAATGTCTGGTTTCAAACGTAGCCGACAGAAATAACCTCAAAATACCGAATATATTAAACAAGGCAACACCGCATATGCCCGTATTAGTGGTACCAACATAAATTCGATGTAGATTTGATAGAATCCACTTTCATAAACGGTTCTAATACACATACAAGGTTGGTAGGCCTGAAATCATCCCCTAATGAGGTAACTGTCTTATATGATAAACAGCTATAGTAGTTTTAGTCAAATTACTTGTTACGTCACTTCAGTGCGCGCTTTGCCCTAGTGTTGTTCTTCATTTAATTTACATTAAAAAAAAAAGAAATCAAAACGCTAGCTCTGGTAGAAAAAATGAATAAAATCGTTGATCATGACTTACATTACTATCATTCTCAAGAGACACGCCGCAAACTGGACAAGAATACGTGGATGGAGATGCAGGCGACAGTACGTCCCTGTGTTCGATGTTGACGTGTAATTCCAGGTCCGGAGCCGAATTGAAAGTTTTCACGCACAACGGGCACGAGAATACCTCCCCGGCGCAGTTGCCGACTGAAGGCGAAGTTAGATCGAAATGCTGCCTGCGGCGGGAAAAAATGAAACGATTTTCAAAAAAGTTAGTAATTCCGAAAGTTTATACGACGAAAGCGTCGTTTTGAACAGACTTCCATCAGAAAATTGAATAAATTAACGAAGTAACTAAAATTTTGACGGACGAGTTTAACGCGCAATTTTGACAATTAGGAAAAAATCTGTCATGATGCAGTACCATCACGTAATTGTGGCGTGTCATATTAATTTCCAAAAAACGTCATTAGAAATTGTCGATTAGGATAATAAGCGAGACGTCGACAAGATCCCCTATCACATCTACAGATTTCCCGGAAAAGTAACTGCAGATTCACCATTAATCGAGAAATTATAAACAAACGGACTTTATTGCAACAGATACCTCGGCCGAAAATTAATACGGAAAACGTTAAAAATACCTATTTATATGCTCCTCCAACTCTCCTGGACTGTTGCTTTTATATTGACACATCGGACACTGCAATGTAGGTGACGCATTCTTCAACTTCAAATTCAAATTGGACCTTAAAGGTGATCCTTGGCCGTGCGTCGATTTCTTGGGACTGTATTCACAACCGCCATTTACGACAACCTTTAAAACGAAACGAAGCAGATTTTAAACGGAAAAGGCAAGAGGGATAGAAATCGATTGGTTATAAATTCTTTTTGCTCCGTCTTGGTGAAACTGTGCGGTATTAACGAGAGTAATATCAGATGGAAGCTGCTTGGAAGATAGGTATAACAGCTGATAATATCTCTTTAGCAATTATATATGTAGTAATAGTATGGTAGGGGACGTATTCGGAGTAATTGTTATCCTGGAAAGCAAGTATTTGCATATACTCAACACATCACGTATCATTCCAGAATAGATTGGTGTGCGGCAACCGGGTGTGAGAGCGAAGATAACGGGGTCCTTTGACTGTGGTTGTTCATGGGGAACCTCAATATTATTGTTATTATTATTATCTCGATATACTTTTATATATTCTTGGTTTTGGTACACTTTTTTGTAATCATTTCATCGTTAGCTGGTTCTTCTTCTTTTTTAAATTTGTTTGCAAGGTAGTCATTCTACGTATTTAGTATTTCTATTTTCTCGTTCTAGATCTGATTATTTTTATCATTCATTGCTCGTATTTCTTTCTTCTCGGTCCGTCATCCTTCTTATCCCCGTCTAAAATGCCCCAGTTATTTGTCTTTTAAGTAGAGTGGGGAAAATTTAAGGAGGTTGATCCCCACCAGTTTTTATGCCAGTGTAAAGTTACTCGTGCCAAATGCTTCGCGAATGTGCGGATTGCGATTATAGCTTGAAAATTTACAAAATATTCCTGGTCAGATCGGTGTTAGACATAAAAGAAAAACAGATAATGGTTCAGATATTTTTTTAACTTCAAAGCAAAGGTCTTACACCACGGATAATATCGTCAAGTTTATGTTTATTTATTCAAGATAAATATTTTGCTCTTCTCCGTGTGTTTAATGGCGGACCATTCTTCATCAATAGTACAGATAAGTCATACAGATACCCCATCCGTATGAGATAACTGACAAAGGCAATCAAATAAAATGGAAATGATTCCTATGTGTTACCAGACGAAAATTAGCTATGCTTGCTTAAGAATGCAGTGTGGGAATTGATAGGATTATCAAATTCTTGAATCTGATTGGCCAATAACAATTCCCAAATTACACAAAGCGCAGCGTATCTGACATAACACCTGATAGTTGTCACTTTATTTAACATAACCTTACTTATCGGAGGAATTTGTCCTATTTTGATTGCGCCATGATTCAGGGCGCCACCTACTGCATTCTTAACGCGAACTCAGCATGTAATGTATGGAACCATGATGACTTTATCTAAAAGCATTGGATGGATTATCCATGTATATAACATACATATATGTGGTCGTACAGTTCATTTTCCCATCACCTTCATAACTATCCCGTCCTTTACTTATAAGTTTCGTCTATTCCTTACCACAGTCTTCCTAGCTTTCCTGTTTCATTCTGTTTACCCCCTGTTTTGTTCAGTTTTGTTTATTTATGTGTTCCCCTTTGTCCTGTTGTGCTCCACGATTTGATATTGTCTTTGCAATCTTTCTTTTTTCCTGTGTTGCTAACTTATCTTCGTTTTGTTTGTTTATTATTTTTTTTTGACGCCACATATTTCGTGTGTAGTATTTCCCTAAATTTATCCCAACTTTCTTAGAATGTCTAATTTTGTTTTTCTTCCCCTAGGTTTTGTAATTCGCCATCTGGCTCCTCCTGGGATTTAATTCTTACATCAATTTGCGTTAAGTTATCAGTAGAATTGTTTAGTTTACGCCAATTGCCTGTGGCGGGCGCATAAAAGTCTACACATAAAATAAAACATTGGTCATTTTCGCGATGTAGGCAACATTTTTAAAACAATCCTAGAACTGCAAAATAGTATTTTCGGCAGCGTACATATATACAGAACAGATTTAATTGAGACTCCCAGTTATACTGAAGGTTGTATCGAACTCTGCCACTGCTCATTGGCACTAGTGAGCAACTCTAGTGAATGTTAAAGTTAATGGCTAGTTTGGACAAACAGCCGTAATTACGAAATAAATTACGACAGCCTACATATACACAGAACTACTTGCATACAGCATCGATTTAGAGCTAACTAGAGTGGGGAGTCGGCGATGCTGTCGTAACTTAGTTAATAGACTAGTTATTAATCTGCGTTTGTATTTCTTTCACTGTCTTCACTTCCGTTATTTTTTGTCTCAATTCTTGCGCATAGACTATAAGATATATATATCACACTTTTGACATTTGTTTCTTCGCTTACGAACGTGTTTCTCCGATTATCATATCATTTGTTATGCAAAAGTCCATTTTCAATTCATATCTATTGACCGTCTGTTTCCTATAAGCTCCCACACCCTCAACACATTCATGTTCTTCCTCGCATTCCAATTTCCCATTAATCTAATTTAATTTTTCTCCTTCCCTATGTTTATATCCTATTGTCTGCAACTCGTAGAATTCTATTAGTTCCTCCTATTCTGTATTCTCCACCGGAGCTATTATTTCATTCATTTTAATATGTAATCCCATCATTCTTGGGTTAATAGCTTCATATTTAACACTTTCGCCGCCCTTGACATAAACGATAGGTTACTGGATATATGTGTCAGAAGTCGATGATGTTAACTTCAGTTGTGAGCGGGGTAATGACTGATTTCATTTTTTATATATTACTATTTCTACCTCCCCCATTACTATAGGTTCCTTGGGAATCTTGGAATAATATAGTTAGTGGCCTGTTCCAATTTTTTCTCAATTTTACTTATACCTAGCATTTCTATATCGGAAAATATATATTCAATAGGTTTTAAATTCACATGATTCATCAGAACTATCTCATTCAAGTCGATTTTAAACTAAAAATTTCCTTAATTTTGTTAAACTTACCTTTGGTGTTAGATTGATATTATTTACAGGGGTATTAGAATGACCATTGCTACTAGAATCAGAAGGCAAGTTCCATTCTCCGTTCACTCCATTATATTCACTAAAAATTAAAAACATACATTCTTAAAGTATATATGGCCTTCTGTCATTTATAAACGGAATGAAATTCAAATATATCTTTATAGCAGAATACAAAATTAACTTAAAAAACAACAAGCACATGAGAGAGACTTACTTTGGACTAGTATCATCTATAAAGCTCATGTTCATTTCACTCTCTGGCGTCAAATAATCTAAATGTGCTTGATTAACGTGCAGTAATAGTTCAGCTGGTGAGACGGCAGATAATTCGCAAAAGGGGCAAGTGGCATTACCCTCGACGTGGGCTGTATGGGTATGTATCCTTAATTCATCCTCGCTGAGATCTTTTACGCCGCATATCTCGCACGAATAGCTCATGTCGGGCATGTTACTCGCCATTGTACTGCAACGAAAGTCTTCTTAAGGAGGGTACAATGGGGTTATAACGGGGCGACCGGTGTAAATCGATCAGGACTTTATCGTACCGGTCTCGGCGTTTAAAAAAGAGATGGGTACTTACGGTTTAAACTTATAATACGACTATTTTAGTGCCTAATCCTAATATCCTATAACAAATCATTAAGTACGTACAATTGACATTTTGTTCGTGTGGTATTTTGACAGATGTGACCTATTTCCGGGCAACCGGCAGAACATGGCTGTGGTATGGGTCGACTAAGTGAACCTTCGTTTTATCCAACGTAACGTTACGTTCCCGTTACCCAAACAAAATGACCTTTGAGGTTACTTAGAGAACATTCTCAACGTGTACGTTTTAACGGCGTCGATTAGTCCATGTAAGATAATCGTGCGAAGTTGATTGTGATATAAGTGCGGTTAATCGTCATCCAACACTCCCGAACGAAAAATGGCTCAACAACAAGAAGACAAACCGATGCCGAACTACATAAAATTCCTTCTGGGAGGTCTCGCCGGGTAAATATCAATTTAATTTATGCGCAAAATTCTACCACTTCCTGCCCGCGAAAAAGAAAAACTCACTTCCGAAACTGGCGCGATTTGTGTATCGCGAAAAAGGGCGCTCAATTCGAATTTCGCAACGCCGTCTTTTTGTTGCAGAATGGGGGCGACTTGTTTCGTTCAACCGTTGGATCTCGTCAAGAACCGCATGCAATTGAGCGGGGTTGACGGTAAAACGAAAGCGTACAAGACCTCGTTCCATTGCGTGCAGGATATCGTCAAGAATGAGGGAGTTTTGGCCATGTACAGCGGGTTATCCGCGGGACTGTTGAGGCAGGCGACGTACACGACCACCAGATTGGGAATCTACACGTGGTTGTTCGAAGCTTGCAGTTCCGATGGGAAACCGCCGAGTTTCGCGGTGAAAGCTGGGTTGGGAATGGTGGCTGGAATCGCTGGAGCTTTTGTTGGTGAGATTACTATGAAATTGTCAATTATAAGATAGGAATTGAACAGATTATATGCCCAAGAAATGAAGAACACTCAATGTATGCTGTTGGACATGTTTCTGAAAGCTGAAAATCACAATTGGTGTCATGATTAGTTAGTGGGGAATTTGTGGGATGACGCATATCTGCACTGTCACCCGGACAAATCGTCTGATCGTTTGTGCCATGGTAGAAATACAATAGGTATTGCGCACCTTCTGATGACGCGCATTGGATATTTAAGTTGAACGATGAATAACAGTCTATCGCTTTATACTGGGAAGCGGGTCAAATATTTATCTGGCTCGCAGCATACAATACACCGTCCTAACGTTGTCCTATACCCCCAACAATATGATGACGCGCAATAAATAATCATTTCACAGCATACCTTCTATATTTCTATCATGGTTTGTGCGACGTTTACACTCTACAGTAAACCGGTGAAGTATTGATTATAAACCTTGCACTAATGACCAAACGCTTTGTGTGGGCGATAGTGCGCTCCTTCGTCATCCCATCCTACACTCGAATACTGCAGTATTGTTTGAATGGTCTTAATTGATAGCTGATATAACTGTCATCAGGAAGAAGTGGGAGCGTAAAAATATTCTTCGAATAATGCTGTTGTCATCCAAAAATACCTGTTTAATATTTGTCATGTTACGAACTTCTTGAGAAATAATATAAAAATAGGTTTATATATCATTTAAGAATTTGGCAACATAACCAGCTGGGCACGTTCAAAACCAGAGATCATGAATATTAAAACAGAAAACTGTACAATATAGAAAACTATAACAATCAACCGTAACACAGTAAAATATTAAGTATGTTTTGTTTTCGAGGATCACGGCATTACTCGAAGAATATTCAATCAGCAGTGAAATTCCATTAACATTTAAGCGGTAGGGGATAACCTTCCTATACTCACGCATACGGTCTGTGAGACCGATTTATATAGTACAGTATACGTCTTTAGCATTTTGACGTGAGTATAGGATAGGTTAAAGATATCAATACAAATATATGTACATACCAGGCACATATAAGTTTCCAACCTACGCCCAGAACTTTTTACGATTTGACTGATCCACTAAAGTAGGACATATGTTATATACTGTTTGTATTGGATATGTAACAATAGAAGTAGGGTTCTACTTCTTCTCTATCTCACTTAATCTTTTTTATTGATACTAATCTGCTGTTATAAAGTTAATATTTTTCGAAGGAAAATACTAATAAAATACTGTTCTAAAAGACTATCTCCAACACGTTTTACGTTCCAACTGTCTTCCTAAAAGGAAAGAAATTCCGTTCCATATTAGTTATTATATATAGTATATAGTATAGTATAGCCTTTCATTGATATTTATTTGAGTGTGTATTAAACAAATCATCGTTTAAAACGATGTCTGCATGAAATGTGTAACGATTACATTTAACGCGTTACAGTTCACCAGTTTACGACGACAGGTTTTGTATTCAGAGTGGAAACTTAGATATACTGGCTCGTGTACATATACAAGGGTTCTTCTTTTCTATTTGTATACGGACAACTAATCAAATCCATTTTGATAGCTGAAAGTTATTGCGGCGCAGGCGAGCTCCCTACTTATTTTACCTACCATTCTATTGCACTTTCAACCTTGAGACCTCAAGATAAGTTTGATTGTATGTACTAGTAAACAACATTTTGAAATATGAGGTTAAAAAGGTAATAAATAAAAGAACGCAAAAACAAAGTTTTTACAACACTAATCTTATTAAACAGTTACGTTAAATATGTACGTATGTACTTGTTTCACCTCGATCTGAATGTTTATAATAATTCGTTGGTAGTTTTCTTTATGCTGGCATACAGTGTTTGATAAGAAAGATGTCTGTTTATGTATTATCATTTGCATACATATGTACATATGTAAATATGTAGAAAGTGATGTACACAAACGGATAAGCATATGTAATTGGATATGATAATCTGCAAATATGAGGAGAGATAATATTACTACTGTCGCTTTATGGTTTAAAATAATATTTTGATCTTTTTGTATGTAAGGATTAACAGCGACTTTTTAATTTTACTTATTTTGTTCACTTCTCTCTTCTCCGTTTTTCGTTTTTAATTTGCATTTTCTTATTTTCTTAGTCGTATTTCTTCAATTCCTCAATTTTTTTACGCTAGCTTGTCGTTTCTTTCCCATTCTGCGGGCTTGGGACTTCAATTACGACTTACTTAATATTTTCTCCTTCTTATTCCTAAAAACAAATTGTTTCCATCTTTTCCGTACAGATTTGGTTACCTCCAAGTACATATTTCGGCAACTAAGCAGTCATCCTTAATAAAGAATAACAACAAAGGAAAGATTGGGCCAATCGTGTTTGTCGTAAGGAGATGAAGTGCGCTTTTTTAAAGAGTTGTGTAAACCAAAGTTAACAAGTGACTTTTTTAGAGCGAAGTTCTTTTGGCGAGGTTCTGTGGCGAGAGTTAAATGGGAAAAAGTGGGACGCTTGAAGTCGTCAAATAGACGCTTTTTAGTTCTATCTTTCTTCTTTCATTAGTTCTTTTTCTCACATACATACGGATCGAAGGAGCAAAATGTACCGTATTTGCGTCTCCCCCTATCAGATGGCGTTCTCTTTATTCGGACTCGAACTTTCGCTCCTCTTTTTTGTTCTTTTGCCTTTTCGCTAGTGAAGATGATCTGATGAAGTACGAAGTTAGTAGTATTCAAATCACCGCGATAAGAACTATTTGACTTCATTCTAAACTATCCTCTTTGTATTTGATTTGTTCTTAATGGCAATTAAAACGATTGTGATGTGACTAGAACTGATGTTAAATCGATAACTCCTTCATCACTTCACGGCTGTCCATTAATGTTGGGGCTTGTGTTTCGGTGGAAATCAGATTTAACACCATCAAGTGCCCCTAATGCAGTCTAGAGACATTTCCTGTTCTTGTTCTGACTAATTTTTAAAGAATATCACTCGAAAATATATTGCTTGGCATTATAGTTTTAGTAGACTCTAAATTTACCTGATGGAAGTATTGAAAAAAGAAGAAGTTTGTCGTTCCTCTCCTTGGATTTTCTGGCAGAATTGTCATTGCAGAAACGGTTTCCTTTATTGGCTTTGTAGATGCCTTTGATATCGGCCAGTTTCTCAGAACTTTCCTTTTTTATCTGCAGATTGCCTTCTTTCCAATTTAATTATCAAGATCTCATTTGTCTCCTGATTATTATAGATGCGATTGGTTAAAGCTGGATAACGATAATAACTGATACGCATTCTCCAAATCCAGTTGGTTATGGAATCATCGCTTGAAATTGGAACCGGTTTACGTTTGAAAATTATTATTCTAAGAATTTAAAATTTAAATTCTAATAATGTGCGCATTCGAATTACGGTATCTGGTAATCGAATTAGCGTCAATATCAATAAGGATAACTCGCTTAGTGGTTGAATGGTAAAGCATGCGGTTCACAATGAGAAGGGCCGGGGATCGAATCCCGGTCTCGGCGGAGCGTAGCAGTTTAAAATCCTAAAATGGGTCTGTTACCTCTAATATGCTGCGTAAAGTTTCCACTGGCCACTGGGCGGATACAGTATACGTATGTATACGGCTTGATGGCTCCAAATAAGCCCTGTGACTTTATGGCCTGTTGTGCTGTTAAATTATTATTATGAATAAGTATCCCGGAAAATGGCTTTTTCAAACTGAATTTTATTGTATCATGTTCTTATTTCTAAAAGTACATTTCCGCTTTACAAAGGATATTTAAAATTTCCCCAATCAGCGTTTATGGGACTATTGATAAATTTCCAAGTCGCTAATTCGATTGCCAGGTACTGTTTGTGGACATTAACTTCTATTTTTCGTCTGAGTCCTCCGTCTGCATACATAGCAACGGTATTGAAAAACACGAGTTATTAAATTACATCATTCGTTTCAATTGTGTGCAATAAATTAACATTAAATTAGTCCATGGACGTTGGCTTCATTCATTGTATTTATATGTACACATATGTTTGTTATAATATCATATTAGCATGTTGTATATCGTACCAGAAACTAAACCTGAAGTTAGATCAAACTGTTGGCAGAAATTTTTCTTTTTCCAGCAAAAATGTTAGATTTTCGTGTATTTTTGACGTATATATAAATTAAGGAAGAATTTGATACAATTTTCAAAATTTCCAAATACATATTTTACATAAACAAAAATATGAATTATATTCTTATTCCATATCATTTTCTTAAGGCTTTCCTCCGTTCAATCCATTCCATTCTTCCCTCTTTCTTTTCTTTTTCTTCATTTGATTTATTTATATATTTATTTATGTATTCCGGTTTGCTTAAGATTGCAAATGTGGGATCGTTTGACATGCGAGAGGTGGTTCGAATAAAGATTGACGAAATAATAAGAATTATAGTCAAATTCCTAGAAATATCCTCTGCAATTTAACGTTTAGCTAAATCTTAATCCGTAAAATATTTGCTTAATAAATCTAAAATGTATCCATAATTATCATTTCCTTTGCTAGGTACACCTGCCGAAGTTGCTCTCATAAGAATGACCTCGGACGGTAGATTGCCGCTCGCCGAAAGGCGAAACTACAAGAACGTTGTGGACGCCCTTTTCAGGATAACCAGGGAGGAAGGACTCCTTACCTTATGGAGAGGGGCCTTACCTACGATGGGTCGTGCAATGGTCGTGAACGCAGCCCAACTGGCCAGTTATTCCCAGGCCAAGCAACTCTTATTAAGTACAGGGTATTTCAGTGATAATATCGGCTGCCATTTCGCAGCGTCGATGATTTCCGGTTTGGTCACCACTGCCGCTTCTATGCCGGTCGATATCGCCAAAACGAGGTAAGAATTCTTTACGAATTGTTTGCAAAAAATGGGAAAGGAGGCAACGTGATTGAATTCCCAAAAAATATATAACTGACTCGCGAATATTCAATAAATTCTAAAGTTCGAATGTTGTGACCATTACGGCTACGTTTCCGGTCATATTTTCCAGTTTATGTGACATTTACAACAGCAGCTAGCAGATCATCCCGAATAGATTTTCTGGGCGCCGTGGATGTTACGGTCAAAGTAACTATACTAGCCTTAGTTTATAATAATGCAGGTACACTATATTATTCGTAAAAATGTCAGGATTTTATGGCATTTAGTTGGAAACTTTAAGACTTTAAGAACAGCTTTACGCCTTCGGAAGAAAGCTGTGCAACTATTAAAGTTTTTCCAATGTTAATAGATGGAGTATAAAAACCAAAATTAAAGCATCGTGATTTTTACAAATTGTATTTCTCCACTTTCCAAACGACCACTTTCCATAGAAAAGCACCACTGGCTATTAAATTGAAAGAGAAAAATTGTAAACCTCTTTATTAAAGTAACTTGATAAATATCACTTTAGTTTTTTGAGATTTGATTTGATTCGAGTAGTGTTTACTTCTAATTTAACTTTGAGAACTAAGCATACTTGTGGTGGCATTAAAACGTAATAAAAGTCAATTAAATGATGACAATCGGTTAGATAAGGGAATTGTATGTTGCCCACTAAATCATAAAATTTAATAATTATCAAAGGTAAGGGTAAAATATTTCATCATTGTAAGTTGAAACTACGTAGGATGTCAGAAATCAGATACTACAGTGTTGTCAGTGTTTCGGGTTTCAGTTCTTAGTGTTGGCAATGGTGTGGCCAAATCTTTAGCATTTTGAAAATTTGAAGCGTTTGACAGACAATTTACACGGGTAGAGTGAAAAGTTTCCGGAATGACAATGGAAACAAAATAATACGGATTCAAGTTATATTTTATTTTTCAATATAATCCCCTCGAGCGAAGCTCAACATATTTGATCCAACGTTTCTCAAGCTTCTCAACCCCCCTCCTAAAAACCTAAAAACTCACGGTGGAGAATGAATAAGATGAATCCTCAAGAACGGCATCTAACCTTGATTTGATTTCCATTGCGGTTTTCCCTTCCAAATAGAAGAAATGTATGACCGCTCGAACGTCGGTTTTATCCATAATTGAAAACACAAAAGGTACTTGCCTTTTATGCTTGTCAAAACCACACACATTTGCAGTCAATTGATATGGAAGGATGGTCAACACAACGACATAAAGTATTTGGAAAAATGGCACCCTCGGCAAACATGCATTTCTAATCATTGTTGGTAGTAGCAGTTGCTTCTTATAAATGTTAAAATATTTTCATAATCTTAGTTGAAACTACGTAGGTTGCTGCATGAATTTAGGAAATCGGTCATCCCTAATGTTATCAACGTTTTCCTTTCGGCTTTCCTAGTATTGACAATACTGTGGCCAAATGAACTTTGAAAATTTGAAGCGTTTGACAGATAATATTATTATATATTATCCAGACGTCGTTCCTCTAGATTCTATCGAAGGCTTCTCTAAGTCGATAAAAGATATATCCAATTATTTGTTATATTTTACAGTTTAGTTTTGCATGTCTCTGCCTTTTCGAAAGCTATATGTCTTCCAATTCTTGATCTAGTTTATCCTTTATTCTTTTTTCTATTATTCTGACAAGTACTTTTGCCGATATGCTAGTTAGTAAATGGGAATTATTAGGTTTTGCTCCGTCATTGGGTAACGTTTTCGTCTTCCATGCCTGATTAAGCAGTATCAGCAGCCATTGTTTTCCTTCCTTTCCCATGTATTCAACCGTTTCTGGGTCTATAGTGTCACTACTATTCGCAATCCTCATTTTAATATTTCTTAGAGCATGTTCTAGTTCTATCTCGTTTATTTGTTCCTCTTGGTCTTCCTCTCCATCCAGTTCCTTCCTATTATTTCTTCATGATTTCCTTTGTCAGATTTCAATTTAGTTTAACAGTATTTCCGTCATACTTTTAATTTTTCTTTCTGTTTTAATTGTTAACTGGTTTGTTTCATACTTATTCGCTTTCCTTTCTGATCCGTTAGGGTTTTGATCTAATTCCCAAACATCCTATTATCTGCTATCTAATCCAAATTCAACTCCTTTCCAAATTCTTCCTAACTTTTTCTTTTCTCCGCATATCAGAAAATAAAAAAGAATTAAATTGCTTGACGAAACCTACCCATTTGTCAAACATAAAATGTTTAGAATCGGAATCCAAAAAAATTCTTCGATAACTGGTTCGAACGCATAGCAATATCAGGATACATTGTTGTCTATGGTGGATCACAATAGAGTTCATCCATGGGAGGTTCTGTGACATCGGGGCATACGGGGAAAGAAAAATACAAATGAGAGTACTCGTAAAGTCCGAACTTACGTGCGGACTTCCTTATGAAAAGAATAAGAATTGAGATGAGGATTGCTAGAGCAACTTGGTAAAGCAACTGCATGCAAAACACTGGAGAACCGCATTGGGATCGACAATAAGATAATGGAACCATCAGATATCAAGACAGAGCTTTTTTCCACGCCCTGTGCTGAAAGACCCGGTACCACCACGCATTGGTATAACTTTAGGCCCCAGCTGGCAGTCCTCTTAGTTGTTATGACTCTCGCTCTGTCTTCGTTCCCGTTCCTTCATCGTCATCACTTTCCTTATGAAACTGTGTATTTTATTGTAGGTCTCTTCACTGCTGAGCATATATTGCACTATCTTCTCCACTGTGAGTCTTACTCCCACATCCGTTTTAAGCTAGTTTCGAAGAAAGTACCACCTAGTGCAATCCAGCACAGTGTGTTCCGGAGTGTCCATTTGTACGCAGTAAATGCACTCAGCTCGTTCCACTTTGCCCATGCGTTTTGCATAGCATCCAAAGGAGTCATGCCCGGACAGAAACTGGGTTGTAAAATAGTTAACTTTTCTAAATTTAAAGTTGATTCAGGCTTTTACTTTTGGTCTTAAGCGTTTGGTCCATTGCGTCGTGGTTTCGTTTTCATCCCAAACTCTTTGCCATTGGTCCATGGACATATCCCTAGCAATTTTTTTCTCCGTTTCCATATGACCCTTCCCAAGTTATACAGATACGTTTGCTTCTTCACCATTATTTCCATGGGCATAACTGCTGCGATAACTTGAATTGCCCGTACAACAGAATGGACTCTACTACCCCACAGATTACTATTCTTCTGTTACAGCGTTACCGTTCCTTCCTCTGCTCTTTTCGTTGTTCTCGATATGTGTTCTTTAAAGGTACATCTCTCTTCTGTCGTCATTCCCACTTAGATAGAGTAGTTGCTGTGAATGAGCAGGAAACTAATTGGAAAGGCAGTGGAATTGTTGACGAGATACTGCCGCCTTAACAAACATCCCTATACCGTAGTAATTGTGGACGATTCAATCTGTAGGGCTTGTTGTGAGGAGGAAAAAACAATATGAATATCAGGGGCTCAGTAGCATGAGACAAATATTTTGGATCATTGTGCCTACGAGCAGAAGAAGTAAGGAAACTTGCCGTTAGCAGAGTGGGAGGTTTTATTGAGGACAATAATCTGTTGGAGCAGACTGGCTAGGCTGGCTAGGGGGCACACAAACTCATTGGGCTTCGATGCAGTGGACCAGGAACCATACCCTTAAGAAAAAATTCATGCAAACGCATATTGGTTGTAAGGGAAGGTACGTTTTTTGAAAGCGTTTTCCCTATTTTCTCGATTTTTTAAGCGATTCTCGTATCTACTTCCTTTTTTTTATTCCCGTAAAAGGGATTTTCTAAATAATTTGCTTCGTCCCGCGTACTAATGTTTTTCTTTCAAATTTTTCGTCTTCCATTGGATTTAGATAAGACACATGTTGACAATTTTGTTAAATGATCCTATTTGTCAATCCTATTTTAGCGCTTAGCGTTATTACGAATTTTAGAGACGCGTTCCCCACATTCACGTGTTGTTTTCGATGTGGGATTTCGCAAAAGGTATGTACATAAGTTCGAACGGGTCACCTTGTTCGACGGCCGCTGAAAATTTCAGTAAACTTGGAGAATGCGCACCTGTAGCGATGCTGCGAAATCTATTCGTATAAAACCGTCGATTCGTACCAAATTATTTTTTTAATTTGTCAATTATAAGTTAAGTCTAATAAAGCATAAATGATCACTAAGCGATTCCTTCGCCTCGGATAATATTTAGATTTCTAATTTTAACTTTGACCTACAAAATAATCATATTTGATGATACATAATATACATATTTATCTCCATGTCGATCCATAAAAGTTATTAACACGGACGATGTAATAATGGTAACAGCAATAATATGTTTTTAATATTAACGATGTATGTGTACGGTAAATATTTTCATTGTATAGGCGTCGAATGGGATGATGCGAATTATCCAGTAATTTAGCTGACAAAAGCGTTAATCGAATGTTTATTGGATATTTGATAAAAATATGCCAACATACATAGACACGTCCGATACACACACACATAGATGCGTGAAATCGCACTTTGTAAAATGAGCAACTAGAAGGTTAAGGTCTTCTATAAATACCCCTTTTTCATTTCTGGATGCGTTTCGAAGCCTAGCAGGGAGATTATTTTTATGCATCCTCATTCACGTTACATTCTTATTGTTGTTTAGTAATTTCCACAAAGTTGCGTAAATAAACAGGAGGTCACATCGTGTAAAAATAGAACAAACAAAAAAATATATTTTTGTGCTATTTACACGCTTATACTTTCCGATAAGAGTTCGTCTTAAGACTTCTAACGATGAATTTATGGTTTTTGGCGTTGATTTAGTCGGCTTAGTTTGTTCAAAATCGACAAATCGTTGATTGTATTCAAGGATTAATTAGAGTTTTTCAAAATTAAATTTCATTACGAAATTGGATTGTTTGAATCTAAGCTTTTAATCGTTGTAACACCCCCGCGAAGTGAGTGCCTAAATTCAATGTAAAGTGTGTAAAATTTGGCCATAAATGGCATAATAACGACGGATTATTTGCCACTAGTTCGCTAGAAAGTGCTTCATTGCTTTTCGAAGTGTCATCGACAAGGATTTGTGTGCAGTTCATTGTGTGCTATGTGCTTCCTTTTATACCGGGCGTTCCGAAGTATCGAGACCTCGGAATCAAACAGATGAGCCTTTAAGACTTTCGAAGTTACAAAAGAAAGGAACTCGCCATTGAGGGAGCGAGTGGCTGTTAGGTTATCTCTATATCTGTATATATAAAAATGGATCGTGGTTTGCTCGGATGCGTAAAACTTGACAATGACTGGACCAAATTGGATACTTCCTGTTGCGGGTTTGTTCGTAATTGCTACGGGAAGGTTTAGGAAAAAGAAAAGTCGAAAAAATGTTGGGCAAAACGAAGTTTGCCGGGTCACCTAGTCTGTGTGTATAAAAATGAATCGTGTTTTGTTCGGATGCTTAAAACTTGACAATGACTGGACCAAATTGGATACTTCCTCTTGCGAGTTTGTTCGTAATTGCTACGGGAAGGTTTAGGAAAAAGAAAAGTCGAAAAAATGTTGGGCAAAACGAAGTTTGCCGGGTCACCTAGTCTGTATGTATAAAAATGAATCGTGTTTTGTTCGGATGCTTAAAACTTGACAATGACTGGACCAAATTGGATACTTCCTCTTGCGAGTTTGTTCGTAATTGCTACGGGAAGGTTTAGGAAAAAAGAAAAGTCGAAAAAAATGTTGGGCAAAAGTTTGCCGGGTCACCTAGTCTGTATGTATAAAAATGAATCGTGTTTTGTTCGGATGCTTAAAACTTGACAACGACTGGACCAAATTGGATACTTCCTTCTGCGAGTTTGTTCGTAATTGCTACGGGAAGGTTTGGGAAAAAGAAAAGTCGAAAAAAATTTTGGGCAAAAGTTTGCCGGGTCACCTAGTCTGTATGTATAAAAATGAATCGTGTTTTGTTCGGATGCTTAAAACTTGACAACGACTGGACCAAATTGGATACTTCCTTCTGCGGCTTTGTTCGTAATTGCTACGGGAAGGTTTACGAAAACGAAGTTTGCCGGGTCACCTATTATAAAATAAATAAAATTACCCTTGCCACACCTTTTCCCCCGAAAAGTATGGTAAAGGTAATTTTGTTTATCTTGTATATAATTTTAGCCACAGCCTTCTTATTCTTATTTGAAATTATCTCCAGATGATCTGATGACAGACATAAACGTTTTTTCGACCACCACAACGTAGGGTGTGGGACAAAATTAACTTTTCGACGAAAGAGTTGTTCTAAACGCCAGTTGATGGTACAAGTAAAATTTGGGCGCTACCAGTGATTCGGAAAATAGATAAATTAACCCTTTCTACATCGACGAGTATAAGAATCGGGATTATAATTACAAAGGGTCGTCAAACAGACAGGGCGGTTCAAAAAGTCACCTTGCAATGCATCTCGGTGATTTCTCTCGTTAACCAGGTGAATGGGCGAAAGAAACTTACTTTGGTCCAGAACTGTATACAGAAAATATCTCGGGGGTTAACGTGGTTTCACGGTAAAAACGTAAGCTAACGAATGTCACAGTCGGCGAATACGATACAATAAAATAAAGGATATATAACTAGCTATATAACCACGGGGTAACTTATAAGTTGAAGAAGCCAGGTAAAAATTAAGGCTAATGAAACGCTTTCAGATTACAACGCTTTACATCGGTAAATAAACGACCAATTCAAATTGAAGAAATTATTCACTTCAGCACTTTATAACAATCAAAAATCTCATTTCCAAAAGATAATATTAGGTTTGTTCGTAGAGTAAATTGGAAACTGTTGGCAACTAATATTCAATGCGCATGCTCAACTGGAAACAGTTGCAAATTTGTCCTAAATTTAATGCTCTACGAACATAAAACAGAAGAAGGAATGCGTAATTTGTCCTGAAGGTGGCGCAAAACTCAGTTTTTGTAGATCTTTTGAAGCATTATTTATCTAAATATAGTAAGAATGAGGAGAAAACAACAAAAATGACACATATTCACAAATGAATATCGTCAACGTACAGATGTGGGACAGATTGTGGAATGGATCACCACAGATTAACAAGTAATCTGGGAGTCAACATTACTAAAGTTGGCGCTTGCCATTGCGCATGTCTCAAACCAAAAATTTTCAATTCTGTAAGAAATTATTCTGACGGTTGCCAATCGGTTGGAAATTGAATAAAATTCACTCTGCGAACGCCGGATTTCTAGTCATCAGTTTAAAATTTTACTCTACGAACACAAATATATAAATACGCATGCGTCTGACGGTTGCTGATAGTTGCTGATTGCTCTACGAACAAACCTATTACAATTTAAAAGGAAAAGATAACGATAAAGATAATAATCATTAACTAACAAAGTTTATCAAATTAATCATCAAAGATAAATGAAAGGAATACAAATATTCTTCACAAAGAAATATCAATCGAAGTACATATTAAATTAAAAAATCAATCGAACCATACAGTAAATTAATAAATCAAATATCATTAGAAATCATCAAAAGAAAATAACAATTGGATAATCAACAATGCGGTGAAATATTTAAAAAATTAAACCAATATAAATCAAATTAATATAAATCAAAATGGGATTTAACACTAACTAACTAATAATTTTAAACATTTTGAACACAGGCTAAGGAATATAAAGAAGGGAATCTTACAATAAGGTTCGGAGAACGACTAATTAGATTAAATTGACAGTGATGAATGGGTTACCAAAATAACGGTGATCTCAGTGACAACCTTCATAGACAGCTAAGATAATCTGCAAAGAAACATGCAGTACCGATTATCTAAACTGATAAGAAAAGAAATAAAAAGAAGAAACACAGAAAACGACGAGGATGGCGTGCTCGGAACCGAAGAAAATGCAACCTTAGAAATTACGTATACGAAGCGGTCAAATAATCCCTGCACGCACACGTGCTCAACTGATATATGGAATACCATTAGCATAAACGAAGTAACGTTTGAAAATATTGAAGATAAGAAATGGAGTTACGTACTTTACCGAAGATTTTCGAAGATTATGTTACACGCCAATTTGACTAACACTTTAACGGAAACCACTACTTTGAAGATTTTAACACGCCGTCGAAGATGGAAAAGGCTTTCGTGCGGATGCGATAGAAAAGCAAGAGATTGCTTTCCGCGAGTTTTTCTAGTCACGGCTCAGACAGTTCTCGTGACGAATTCGGCAAGAAGACGCCAGAAACTGCCCAAAAAACATCGACGTTTGAGTGGAACGATTTCTTTTATGTGGAGCGAGTTAAACTTCGATGTTATTATTAGTTAGAAATGGAAATCTATGCGACTTTTAACGAAGTCAATGACAGTTTTGTTACAACCTGAAGATGTTTTTCACTTTCGCTTTGTGCTACTAAAGTTCTGTCCCATGTGCCCTACACTGAAAGAACTTTGGAGCTTGGAAAAAGTCTTTCTTATATGCGGAGCAGGTTTTCAACAAGCGGGCGTCAGGTGCAGTTGATTTAACGTTGATGAGAAATGGCTTACAATTAGTCCCATTTTCGACTTACGAGTACGACCAGGCCTCCAGCAAAAATCCTCAATAAGCGAAGAAAAGCGAATCTTTCATAACGATTTTACCTTATATGATAGAGATCTACCACTATATATATATATATATATATATATATATATATATATATATATATATATATATAACGATTTTACGGCAAGTTTAAGGGAAACTGGCAGTTCACGCCTATAGTCCCGGCTTTCACATAAATCAAACGTCACTACAGACTTCGCGTAATTTACTTTAATTATCGAAAAAACAAAACACAGCGTTACCTAAAACCTTAACCGCACGTTATTGGTGTCGCGAAAAAATCTATCGTGTTACTTTCTCGAAGTTGCTCTTCTTTGCCCGCGACGCGTTTTCGTCTTTTTGGTTCCTACGCGCTTCAGACAGCGGTTGTTTATAGTCTATTCAGTAGAATGAGCAAATATGCGGTATGATGAGTCATCTGTCCTTTGTCCTCTGTAATATATTACATTGTGAAAAGGACAGATCGCTCATCATACCACATATTTGCCCAGTTTACTAATCAGGTGCATTTTGTACTGCCTCGTACGTTAGGACCGAAATAACTGTTTGCTATTGGTGGCGGTAAGGAATCGATAAATCACGGGAGATGATGGGACAAAACAGTACATAAATGTCAAGGGAGAAGCGTACAGGTTCGAAATACGCGGCGCGGTGGTTGCTACGTGAAATAGGATTTAGAATTTAAAACGAACTAATAGTAAATTTTGAGACTGCAACATGCGTTTAAAGCCAAATGTTAAAGCAATTATTCCAATCTTCAGTTAGGATAGTGAAAATTTGCTATTTTGAAGACATCGCCTGCTACTTCCGACCAATGGAACCGTTGACCGCGCATCATTGATCCTTGGAAACGTAAAAAACAACTTTCAGAACTTCGGTCGAGAGAATGTGGTGCTTTGTCCCCAGAAAACAACCAACACGTCGACACATTATTGTTGAGACAATTCTTGTTATTTATTGTTAGCCCCAAAACTGCGTTACTACTATCTCTCGGAGATAGCAATAACTGAGGGGAACAATTGGCTAGAGTGCACAAGACGACAAGAACAAAACAAGAAGCGGTACATACGCTTGTCGCAACAGGCTAGCCATTGCCGTGCTCAGCTCAGTGGGAGGTCGTGTCGGTTCTTTTTCAAGCTCTAAATAACGGTCGTTGAATACAACAGGTCTTGTTAGGGAAAAAGATAGAATGGGCGCCAACCATGAAATTTGGGTCAAAGGTCATAAGAACTTACCAGATATATTTTCATGGTCAAATAATCGGTACCTTTATATCGATCGAAGAACTGTCTGACGTCAGGAGCGACCAAGATCAGCTGGAAAATGCACGTTGATTCTATATGCTTAGATTCTGTTACGAAAACAATAAAATTCTACTTGAAAAACTACACCCGGTTATTCAAGAACTTGTGTATTTACCCTCTAGTTAGAATTCATTAAAAACATTGAAAAACTACATGAAATTTGAGATGAAATTAGCTAAATAATGCGAACAGTGCGGTAACCGTAAATCAGCATAAAACATTTTATCTAAACTTTCACAATATAAACTACAAAATGCGTGATGTTAATTGTTACTGTGAGTTATGCAAAATACGATACAGGTCTAGTAGGAATTTCGATATATATATGAATATCAATGAATTTAATAAGAAAATACGACCATCTAGATCAGGCATGGGCAACCTTTTTTTTGTAGAAGTTTTATGCTGCGAGTAATCTTGAAAAATATACATTTTTGTGGTATCCTTATGATTCATTGTGAATTAAGTTTAGACGGGCCGTGCTAATATGCAACGAAAAATTCAGTAGCGGGCCGGGCAAATCTTACTCGAGGCCGCATGTGGCCCGCGGGCCGGAGGTTGCCCATCTATAATCTAGATAATAATGATTTTACAAGCTAATGAATATTAACGTTGAATTTGGTTGAACTTATTGATACGATATACGAAATATTTGAAACAAAGAGAAAAGGTTTAAGACATATGGAATGAATGATTAGCTATAATGGCTTCCGGGTGATGTAATCGCATAAGGTTCTACCCTTTGTTTGCCTCGGATGTTGGAAATGGTCTTTCGGATTTGCCCGACGGATTAGACGATCGGTTTTCCTTCGTTTAATACCTTGATGGGGAGGTATAAAGACAATGATGTTCTATTAGGCACGACGAGGTGTAGGAGGGTTCGATCTCGGGTTTCTTTTCCTCCGCGAACGGGAGATGTACTTGAACAATACACTAGAGGATTTGCTGGCGAGTTCCCCACTACATAATAAATACTTTCTTGACGATAATTCGATAAACGATACACACACTTAAATTTTCTCAGCCATAACCTCTTCCGATCTCGTCACCGGTCTTTTACCACTCGCTACCTAATGCCTAATTCTCTCTTTTTTGTTACTACGCCGAAGCTAAGATTCGCTTCGCGTTCTCGTGATTGGACGAATTCGAAAAACTCAAGGGCAACTAACACGCGGCGAAATGATGGGTTCAACGGGAATATCGTTAAGCGATATTAGGAAATAACTATTGTCCGAAAGGAGTAAAATTTGAGCCTATATTTCTAACAAGTTAAATGAAATACGGAACTGAACTAAGTGAAATGTGTGTCCTAAGTCCTTAAAGCTTCTAAAGATGATGCTGTGGAAGTGGCACGCCGTCAAAGAAGCAAGTGGGTGTCAGAATATCCCATGGAGATCTGATGATACGTAGCTAGCAACAGCGTAGGGTTATGAGGTTAAAGTTGATTTTTCACGGTAAAAGAGGTTAATAGGGCGATAATAAGGACGTCATTGATTCATTAGGGTAAATTTAGCGCATCTACTCGGCCGGGGATAAGAATCAGATTGTTACTACGACCATACGTCAAGCAGACAGGGTGTTTATCGTACTTTCTAACAATTTCAATAAAATCTATCATCTCCTTGTGAGTATTTGGATTTTCGTTTTGCGAATAGATGGAGATGTCCTTCAATATTATCTAAAAATTTGCGTATGACATAATTGCTTTCGAGTTTTATATATCGATGAGTACAAAGGTTTTAAAATGCAATTGAAAAAGCAAATGATATAACGCTCGTATGTACGTAATTTCGGTTCCATATTTGAATAGATTAGATTAAAAATTCTTATTTTTTCCATTCGACCGATAACAACTTACAATACGTCTTTGATTTATAACATTTTCCGAATTACTAAACATTTCTCCTCGAATCTTACAGAGCATATAAAACATGACAACCATCGACCGTAAACTAGGATCGAATTACTAAACATTTCTCCTTAATTTTGCAGAATACAAAACATGAAGACCGTCGACGGCAAACCAGAATACAAAGGAGCCATGGACGTCCTCGGCAAGGTCGTCCGAAACGAAGGTTTCTTCTCGCTTTGGAAAGGATTCACGCCCTATTTCGCCCGATTGGGACCACATACGGTTCTCACCTTCATCTTTTTAGAACAAATGACGTCCGCGTATCGTCTTCACGTCCTCGGTAACAAGGGCACTAGAGGCTCGCTGTAACGTACCCGAAAAAGATGTAAAAGGGGGAAAAACTCACTCAAGCTGGATTTTGCACCTGCGGATTTTAGTGTTCATATCTCTGTATTTTTAAGGACAATCGTGTTTAAAAATATATAGGAATCGCACCAAATTATAATATTAATTCTTATATTTTGTTTCTCATTTCTGTTGATTATATCTAAATGTATATTTTTAATTAACTCGTTATATATGCATAGGTAATATAAGTAAGTGTAAATATTTCGATTTTTCAAATTTAAATGTAAATAAATATAGGTACTATTTCGATTGTGAATTTTGATAGAAATATACATACATAAATACAGGAAAATAGTTGGATTTAGTGGTTAATGCTGTGCCTTACAAAACTATTTAAATGTGCCAACTAAATTTGGGACGTAACGGGCACGTAACGGTTTTGATCAAAACAAACAATCGATTAAAATGTTTCCTTGTCTTTTGTTCATAAGCTTGTTAACGTAGTTTTCTATACTTTTTATTTTCCATTAATTTTTCTTTCCTCGATCATGATTGGTTTATCGCATTTATTTTTGTAAAACGAATTATTGAAAATAAAGATCTAATGTTTTATTTTAATGGAAAAGGGTTTCTTCCTGTTTCTTATTCCTCTAAAAAATCCTTCTTTTTTAGCTTGATTGAGAAAAATCGAAAAAATTTGCAGATTAAAACAAGCTCTAGTGAAGTACCGTTTTTCCCTGCGGAAATTCAAATTGATGTGATAAAGATAAGAAACTGATTTGAAGGTTTAAATTGAGTATTAACGTTTTTCGCCGTTTTACGTTGTTGGAGCAAGTTGCTATTTCGTCGTATTATACAATTCAACTCAATGAACAAGTGTTGAGATGATGTGTTATAGCGTAATTACAACAAAAGTAAAAATAATTTGATAAGCTAGGAAGAAAAAAATTGGGTGTGTTATAGAACACATGGTTGAAGTGAAACTCCGAATGTGTTCAAGATTTCATAAGTTAAAGCGACAACAAATACAATCAAATATTGAGACGAATATAAAGCAAATAAAGAAGGGCGATCAATACAAGCAAAACAAATAATCTGTCGAATGACACGTTTCAAAGGTGCATGTTATTTTATGACACAGAATGGCACGTTATAGAAATGAATCAATGAAATAAAAAACACGTGTCCCTCGATTTTTGCTTTCCAAACTTATTTTCACCTTAATCGAGGTTTAAATTTCTACTTCGCCCGATCGCCTTCATTCACACACCAATCGACGGGTCTTAAAGTGCTGATTTCAACGGTATATGATTTGTTTAGATTATTTCAAACGGTTGGCGAAAAAATGCAAAAAACCATAAAAATCACTAAAACCAGCTAAAATCGCATGCCCAACTCGGGCCCTATGGGACTTAGAAGGTTCGTTCCTACACCAATTGACGCGTTTTAACATGGTGATTCCAACGTGTTGCGATTTATTTGGATTAATCTAAACGGCTACGGAGAGAATCGCAAGAAACCGAAAAAGTCGCGAGAAATCGTAAAATCGCGCGTTTTCACGAAACCTATGGGTTCCACATTTAAATCCATGTGTTCTGCGTAATTACCAGAACTCTAAGAAATATCCTGAAGCGAAATAATCACCAAAATTTGGCGCAAAATCGACATTTTTACCATTTCTCAGTTGTTCCGAATATAGAACATCCAGACCCGGAGAATATAGCGATTTTGGTATCCATTCTCTGTGGATAGTTATTGCGTATTACGTAGATATTAATTATTAGATATTATTAGCTTTGGTTAACTGATATTTAGCGTAACATGGCATAGCAGGCGTCTGTTCTTCGACAATGTCGGGCATTTTCGATATTACCGGTAAATTACAAGACTTCGATCCAAAACTTTACAGAACCGAAATTTTTGTTTTAACTGAACTCAAAAATGTCTTTCATAAATTCACTTTAATTCACTCCCTTGACTTCACACTAATTGAATTTTAAATGATTGTCCTGATTTTACACTATTTTCTACAGTTCTCACATCAATATTTAAATTCAGTTTTTGTGTTGTGGTACTTGCAGATGAAACAAGATTGAGCAACTTATCGTACACAACGGTCTACATAAAATCGTATTAGAATCTGCTTCGCTGAAAACAGCATTTTTACGTATTTCTGAAGGAACGGAACCCGTTAATATGTTTAGTCTTGAAAGAAAGTTGGACAAACTAGTAAACGCCAGAAAGTAATGTATATGAAACTGAAACAGAAACACATGGTGCACCTATGAAGAGTAAGTGGTACAACCATAACAGTAAATACAGGAAATCCACTATAAATGACTAAGTTATTAAAATGTTAACTTCAGAGAGACAAATAGTAGTAAATATTGATGTTGAGGGCTGTGGAAAGTAGTGTAGGATCGGGACAATCATTTGAAATCACCCGTTACTTCGTTCACACTAAGAGTGCAGTATGGGGATAGATAGGGCTAGAAAATGCGCTAATCGGATTGACTAATAATGACGGCTGAATTACACAGCGCGTAACGTAACCCTTTGTCTAACATAACCTAACTTATACGAAGAGTTTGTCCAATATCAATTGTACATACCTGAATAACGCATTCTTAACGTATACTCAGTATAGACATAGAGTTACAACTCTCTATCGTAACATAGGCCATCACGATTGCAGCAAATAATTAAGGTGCATCATCTTGGCAAAAAAATCATTTTATTAGCACAAAACAAATTAAACATTTTTTAAATTTCGCGCACAGTTTAAGTTGATAGTTCCGGCAATAGTGGACATATTCGTCACAGTAAGCACAGTAAGCACAATGCATGCGTATATGTTTACTATTGCCGGAACTATCAACTCAACGCGAAATTTTAAAAATGTTTACTGAGAACTTGCTGGAAAATGACTAGTCTACTGTTTACTGGGGAGGGACATGTTTTTCCGGAAATACGACATGCACTTATAACGGAAATCGGATGCGCACATAATTTTTTTCAGTTATTTGAAATTAAAATTCTTTTTTCCTTTTGGCAGTGGGTGCTTTAAAACTAATTATTTAAGCCAGTACCAAAATCCTTGAACGTGTATGCGTTTAATTTAGATATGAAAATATCTGGACCGTGTGACAAAAGCGTACTTTTATCATATACAGGATCTTTAAAATTGGGATCCTGGTTCATACAGTTATAAGCAGGGTTTAACAACTACCAACTACGATTAGACTTGCATGTTTGGTAAAAATAAATTATCTGTCAAACATTTCAAATTTTCAAAGTGCACATTGTGGCCAACATTAGAGAAACTGAAAAACCAAAATACTGATAAGAAAGTTTCGACAAACGAGTGCATGATAAGTAGTGTAAACCGGACTGACATTCTCACTTCTCCGAATTTTTATTTCGCACCTTGCACGTAAGTGGGGACAAGGCGTGGAATGACAGCGTCAATCCGGTTTACACTACTTAATAATAACTTAACCTTAGTTATAAGTTAACAAAACTCAAGATCTTCAAACGGAAGACACTATATATTAGTATATCATTAAAATTAAGATAGTACGCGAGATGCGGTCCTATCTTGCACAAAATTCAGCTTTAGAAATGTAAAATAAATAATAATAAAAAGTAATCTAGCTAACTTAGCCGTTCAAAAATATAAAACAACCTTAGATCCCCCAAGAATAAGTAAACGTGGGACGAAAGAGATTAGAGGAAGAAGAAGGAGATAAAAATGAGATGAAACGGCTGCAATGAATACGTTGAAAAAATTGGTGACCTGAAACCAACTGATTAGACGACATACATGGATGGCATCATAAAACTTGGCGATGAAGTTGAGAATTTGTTGGAAGAAGTCGGGGTAGATGGTTGCACCGAAAAATTCCAGCAGCAAAAGACAATTTACTACCTCTATAAATGAATTGTCCTATATGAATCCGTATGTATGTAGTCAATTTTGATTCCTGTTCTGCCCTACTTACCTCGAATTTGGACAAACTTAGTAAGTCAGAGACCCTCCATCGAATTGAAGAATTGTTACTCTTTTTAAATTCGCCACCATTACCTTATTGGTTAATTAGATCAGCCTATAATTTTCACATCGTTAAATGAATTTCGCAACTACCTCAATTCAAAATGATTGAAAATACCATCAATGATCATTATCATGATCATTATCATCATCATCTAGCCTAAGAAATCTTCCTGCATGTCATTTAAATTAACGCCGATTTGTACAACTTTCGAAAGATGCATCTTACAGCTAACGTCTTTACACAATTTTTGAAGATGAAGAAATAATGCTTTTTAACCTATAGAACTGCATATGCATAAATTTGCGTAATAGAATACGCATCTTTACGCATAGGTATGTATGCATGAGTAGAAACTAACCCGCAATCATCATAAAACTAAGTATCGGGTCAAATCACTTTAAACGTTTATGCATTTACTGCTAATTTTATAACAATAGTAGGTATACCCGCGTAGCTTTCTTAAGCAGCAATTTATATGGCTTGCGCCCGTGTAAATCGCCATAGATGCAATCACCGTGCGACTTTCGATTTTTACGATCGAACGAAGCATGGTAAGATGGATTAAATTAGATGTGTATACAAGAAGAAATTTTTAACTTTACGAGATTTTCGTGATGTCCACGATTTATACTCGATTTTTATGTCTAACTTAAGAGATGGCCTTTGGTTGCAGTTTATAATGATCCCATCACTTGTCAGGTCCAAATTTGGACACTTAGGTTGCCATCACCAATAAGAAATAAAAGAATAACTTTGAAGAAAAGAAAAGAAACGACGTTCAGACGAATATAAAATATCTATGTACGAGGGATGTTTCAAATGTTCTAGGAATTTGGCCCTAATTCAATGGCGTAAGTTTTATAGATCGAACCCATTGGTCAGAGGCAAGTCTTGACACGTTTATGCAGTCATCCAGTGCAATATTTAGTTTAGTATACTTCAGCTCGTTGATTGACACACACGTATTTTTGCATCGCAGATTTTGCAATCGTGGAAGACGGGCTAAATCACTAATTTTTTCTTCATTTAAAAAGGGTGTGAAACCCTCAGAAATCATTCAACGTCTGCAATCAACGGTGGATTTGGAGAGTCTACAGAATCTAAAACTACACTTCATTGATGGGTCGATCGTTTTGAAGCATCCGCACAGTGGATGGCCGAGTACATCTGTAATTGAAAGAAACATTTTTGCCTTGGAGAACCTGCTGAAAAATGATTTGGTGAAATTAGTCTTAGTGTGGGAATAAGTACACGCCAGGTTCATGAGATTTTACACGAACGTGTGGGTGTAAACAAGGTTTCAGCCCAAGGCTGTTGGGGCTGAAACAGAAACTCAACAGGTCCGAGACGCCAACTTCAATAGCTTTTAGTACCTTACGGCGACCAATTTTGGCAACGCATAATGGCAACAACTAATGAAGCCTTACTTCAATCCTGAGACCAAAAATCAGTCGAAAAAATGGATAAATCTACCGAAAGGTACTACAATTAACGCAGAATATTATTCTAATCTTTTACCAATAGCCTGGGAAGTTGCAAAAGGGTCCGTTATTCTAACACGACAATCCAAGGACCCTAGACCGCACGAAGAACGAAGGATATTTGAAACGAATTGCTCTCGGAATTGGTTCCAAATCCACCCTATTCGCCAGATATGGTTCTTTGTCGTTTTCATCTGTTCTCAAATTTTCAAGAACCACTACGGGGTGTTGGATTTGATACCTTAAATGAGGTAAAACTTGCTATAAATAGGTAGATTGCAGAGACTCTAAAAAAGGTCTTCGAGAACGAGTTAACACTTACGTGGACACCAGTTTCATATAGCTTCTACCGTAAGCCATAGGCCTGGTCAGACCTATATCCAAATTTTGTGCAAATCAATGGAAATTTTAGAAGAAAATGATTGAAACCCTAAACTTAGGAATATTAACTGATATTTATTGAATATTTTCCCAAGATATTAAAGTTTTCTACACTTTGTGCATGAATACGCTTATGACGCCGCTCTGAAAGCTGGACGCAAACCGGATCCAAGCAGCTCGTCCATTTGAATCTTGTTTTTAAGTGCATTTTTGTATGTTTGATCCACAACTAGTCGTTGATACAGGTACGGGAGGCAGTATTGGACCGCCCAAATATGCCTCCATTTCCGATCTTGATGCAAACTGTTCCATTACTTGGGGATTGTTTATCCGTTTTTAGATTTGCTGACAAACTAATGCGAAGAGCAGGAGATAAGAGCAAGATGCACAGAAGGTAACCAAAAGTGCTTGGATCTATGATGAGATCTAAAACAATGTTAAGAAAAGTTAAGGCAAGAATTTATACGAGGGTGATCAGGCCTACCGGAACATATGCTTGCGAAGCATGGGTGTTGAACAAGACGAAAGAGTATTCACTAGAACGGTGGGAGAGGAAAATACTGAGAGCCATCTACGGAGACTTAAACAAAGAGGATGGTTGGAGAAGGCGAATCAACAAAGAAGTGGAATTGTTATTTAAGGGAACCAAAATGACAGCGATTGTAAAATCATAGAGATTAAGATGGCCGGGACACACACAAGATGGTATTTTGTAGAAAATCGATTGGGAAAGGAGGAAAAGATCGGCCAAGGAATGGAGAGAAAACGCGTGCGAAGACCTATGAAGTTTGCACACTGCGAATTGGAGGAATGAAGCAATAGAAGAAAATGGAGAAAAGTGGTTGAAAAATGTAAAGAAGGACTGTGAAAGTAAAAAGACTATCTACGCCATAGGTCTTCATGGCCTGCAGAGCGAGTAAATAAACTATCATACAAAGCTTACGTCGTCCAGGAAAACGGATTCTGGAAACTGGACAATAAAATACAGGTAACATATATTAAAAGTTGCAAATCAAGAAAAATACCACCGAGTTTCGTGTAAAATGTATGAAAATGTATCCGTATGAATCTGACCAGACTTATTGTGTAAGTAAGGTAATGTGTAGGTTCTGTAAGTCGTCAATATAACCTAAAGCAATATCTTTTTTAGATTTTATTTTACGAGGCGAGACTAAATACTAAATAATTTCGTTGAAAATACCATGGAATTTCAGATTTCTAACATAATAATTTCTATTGGAAAAATGTAGTCAAAGTTAGTATAAGTCTGGTCTGACCTTAGTGTACATATAAGGGTTAAAAAAGTTACAGCACAGAGATAAATGTATTCAATTAAAAGGTGATGAGATTGAAATTGGATGGGACAATTTTAACAGAAGACGGGAGGTTTTATGAAGAGATGAAGGAGTAGAAACGAAGTGTCAGGAAAATTGTTTAACAGCATCAAGAATACCTTCCTGAATAAGAAAACAACAACAAAGAATCACAAACAAAAAACACAAAGCATTGAAATGAGATTCCTTAAAAGGATAGCTAGAGAAACAACATTAGATAATGTAAGAAATTATACAATCACAGAAAACTTAAAAATACAGCCCATACAAACAAGATAGAAGAAGGACAACTCAGATGGCTAGGACATGTTATGAGAATGGGAGAAGAGAAACTGGTAAAAAAGTCTTCGCAGCCAAACCAAGCAAAAGAAAACTAAAAGGAAGACCAAGGGTGTGTTGGATAGAGGAAGTAAGGGAATCACCGGAGAAAATAAATATAAATTGGAAGGAAATCCGAAGACAAGTGCAAGGCAGCAAACATGGCGAAGGGCATGGAAAAGAACCCCAACGTGACCTAACTCCACGAACCCAGAACCCAAAAGGGTATAAGGGTTAGGATTAAGTAGGTAAGTAGATTGAAAAACTACGTTTTACTTTTGATGAAAATTACAGCCAAATTCGTAGAACATCCCTCGTTCGCATTCAAAATTCAAATATTTAATTTTGATGCTTGCTGCTTCATTCAGCACTAAAAGACGTTCCTCGTACCCAATACACCAAATATTCCGTACATGTACAACCACAAAATTAAGATAGAATTCTAATAACACTAAAAATCCTACTCTTCTAATACCGCGACCTTATTCCTAAAAACGGAAGAATCAAAAGTGTACCATCACATTCATTCCCGGCGGTTTGCTTTTGTTTTAAGACCAATTAGAAATCAACAGCCACATTCACGCTCGCATAGCACGTTTTTACCAGGTCAAAGAAACGCGAAACGCGCTCGAAATTGTATACAGCATCCGGCGCGGTACAAACACACTACGGAAAAAGTCGAAAACGGTACCTGTTACACTCGGACGAAGAAGAGAAAATATCTACGCGGGAGAAATGGAAATGCGCCGACCGCAGATGGAATTTCTCGAGGGCATTCTAACGCGCGAGAAATGAACGTACATTTGTATGTAATTTGGAGAGAAATTCAATCCTGAAACCCAAATCGAATACGTAGCCTCGATCGAGAATTAATAACAATAAGTAGATGCGGGAGTGAGATTAGCTTTTTCTTTTAACCGATGGAGGAGCGACCTCAACAACATCCTCTTCGGATTGACATTGATTGCCCTCGATTTAGAGGAGTAGCACGTTGCGTTTTTGCTTTTTAATATGAAAAATGCGATAGTGGGAAAGGGAAAGGTTGATGGCTTTGCGGTTGGAATGAGGACAAAGGAAGGAAAGTCAAAACGATCGCAAAATCATCGAGGTCCTTTTTAGAAATGCTTTAAACAGATTTGATTAAAGAAAATTATTTTAAATTAATTTTTGACAGACCTAGTAAGTATTCTTTTCATAAATAAATTTAAAAAAATTGGTACCCGATTCCTGAAATTGATGCAGCAGCTTACGTGCAGATAAAGCGAGATACAGTAGAATCCATTTACTATGACTCCTCTTGTAATGACCAACCGTTTATTATGTCACAATTTTAGTAGGACGTTTTCATACCAACTTACACAATCGACGATAAGTAACCCTCCTGCATAATTGGAGATTATTCAAATAAACGCAATTTTATGGCTATGAAAATATTTGTATTATTAAATTGTAAATACGAGATAGATTATATAATTTTCCTGTAATGTTCTGTGTGTACGTAATGCGCTTATTGAAATTAAGATATTGGAAATGAGCCTTTTGCGGTCTAGGCACGTTCACGATTAGATAAAAATCGATTTCGCGGAAATGTTTATTACGATCGTCATAAAATACGATAATACACGACACGCGTATTTCAATATAATGAAAAGTTTGGTTTGCATTCAGCTTACGTATTGCAAGCAGTACATAGCGAGGAGTTTGTGCAATATTTTAAAACAATTAACTTCTTTTCTCGATGCAGATCTATTTTCTATGGATTCTTTCCCCATCTTAACTTCTTTTTCTGTGTGCCTCTGTTTTCTATGGATTCTTCCCTTTTATAAATTCTTGCTTCTCTAGTATGGTGAGGTTCTTTTATTCACTGGTACTTCTTCTTAAAACCCTTTCATTCGAAATATATTTATAGACCTATTTGTTGACTTATCTATCTTGTCGATTATCTTGGTCGTCAACCAAACAAACTTTTTATTTATTTTTGGAAATCAGGACTACACTACATTATTTCTCCGTTGTCCACGAAACGAAAACTTTAATTCTCCTTGACTCCAGTTCATCCAGGCATCTCGTTGTTATAGAAACCTGTATAGAATGTCGATATATCCTTGTTTATTTCCAGTAATTTTTATAAATTATAATAATGTAAAAGTGTTGTATGTATGTATTATACGGTTATAATGCTTTTAATCTTTTAATCCATGCTTTTTACAATAAACGATAATTTTACTTTTAGTTACATTCTGTTACTCCCATTAAACGTCTCTGGCTGGACTTATAAAATGAAGCTAACACCCGTAGAGTAATAAAATGCTTTGGAGGTGGCGTGCGTGAAAAAGTATAAATAGAACCCCAAGACTACATCAAATGTCATTTTCACAAGAACATCCAAACCCCCAACATTTACTGTGACTTTTAATATACTACAATATGCAAAATGAAACAAAAATTCACTATAGGTGGCAACATTACCGAAAAACTAAATGTGACACCATCGTGGAAACATGGAAGGAGCATAATCATGGTGGAGAGGCAGCAGGAGTTGAAATAGCAGTATTTCTTGATACCATTCGTAGTGATGCTGGAATAACAAATTATATGGCTCATAGTATTATTTCGAATGGTTCGGGAACCAGTAGCCAAGCAGCAGCCGCAAAGCTTCCAAGTATAGATACAATGAAACAAACGATCCGAGATATAAGAATTCGTAACTCTGGTGGCCTAGTTCTACGAACGCATCGTGCAATGGAGAATTGTTTCTCCAATTTGATTCTGAACCTGAGGACAATCGTATGCTAATTTTCAGTACGAAAAGAAATTATCAGTTGTTCAGACGAAGTGAACATTGGTATGCCGATGAAACCTTCAAGACTGTTACCTTACTTTTCTATTAGGTATATACAATACATGGACTGAAAGACAAAATATCGCTTCCATTAGTTTATGCATTATTGACTAATAAGTCTAAGGAAACGTGTGTATTTCTACTACAGCAGTTGAAACTATTGGAATCGGCTATGTCCCCGCAATCAATAACTATAGATTTTGAGACGGCGATGATGAATGCTTGCAGAAGAGTTTTTCCTGACGCTTCGCAACGGGGTCTTTTCTCTAACTTTCCACAGTGTATCTTGCGTTCCATTCAGAATAATGGATTAAAACAACGTTATGAAACTGATGCGAATTTTGGCAGCAATTACATTTGTGCCCACTCCTACTGTGACGTCCGTTTTTGAACATTTGTGTGAAAATAGTGTTTTTCCTCCAGAATCGCAGGAAATTGTTGATTATTTTGGGGATACATGGATTGGACGTCCAACCAGACGACATTCTCGCCTCCCACCAAAGCATTTTCATGAAATGCGGAACGTACGTCAGCTCGTGGTTGAGGGATTACCAAGAACGAATAACTCTGTTGAAGGAGGGCATAGAGGATTTGAGGTACAAGTCGTTGCTATTTAAATTCGTTCGTCCATTATATCGTCCAATCAGATTTGTTCACTTCCTACTTACACCAATGAAATTTGTTCCTTAACTATTTCGACCAATCAGAACGTTCTTTAATTATATTCTGACCAATGAAATGTACTTTAACGATTTCTACCAATCAGGATCGTCCTGTAGTTATTACAATCAATTAGATTCTTTCGTTAGTTTTTGGGTCTCTATTTAAATTTGTTCCTTCAATATATCGTACAATCACATTCGTTCATTCCGTACTTACACGAAATTTGTTCCCTAACTACTTCGACCAATCAGATTAGTTCTTTAATTATATTTTGGCCAATGAAATGTACTTTTAACGATTTCTGCCGATCACGATCGATCTGTAGCTGTTACAATCAATTAGATCCTTTCGTTAGATTTTGGTCTCTATTTAAATTTGTTCCTTCAATATATCGTCCAATCAGATTCGTTCATTCCGTACCTACACGAATGAAATTTGTTCCCTAACTACTTCGACCAATCAGATTCGTTCTTTAATTATATTCTGGCCAATGAAATGTATTTTTAACGATTTCTGCCGACCACGATCGATCTGTAGCTGTTACAATCAATTAGAATTTTTCGTTAGATATTGGACTCTATTTAAATTCGTTCCTCCATTATATTGTCCAATCAGATTTGTTCACTTCGTACTTACACGAATGAAATTTCTTCCTTAACTACTTCGACCAATCAGATTCGTTCTTTAATTATATTCTAGCCAATGAAATGTACTTTTAACGATTTCTGCCGATCACGATCGATCTGTAGCTGTTACAATCAAATAGATTCTTCCGTTAGATTTTGGACTCTATTTAAATTTGTTCCTCCATTATATCGTCCAATCAGATTCGTTCATTCCGTACTTACACGAATGAAATTTGTTCCCTAACTACTTCGACCAATCAGATTCGTTCTTTAATTATATTCTGGCCAATGAAATGTACTTTTAACGATTTCTGCCAATCAGCTTCGATATGTAGCTGTTACAATCAATTAGATGCTTTCGTTAGATATTGGTCTCTATTTAAATTTGTTCTTGCAATATATCGTCCAATCAGATTCGTTCATTCAATACTTACACCAATGAAATTTGTTCATTAACTATTTCGACCGATTATATTGGTTTTTTCTTTTAGTTATATGGACAAACAAAATAGCTTAAAACATCCTCCAGGACGGGAGTGAAGAGTGCGAATAATAAGAGAGAAGTTATGGCCAGTTGTACGCAATAAAATATTCATCTATTAATGAATCAACTTCATTCTTTAGTTAATTTAGCTAATCAAGTTTGATCTCGTGTTGTTTCGACCAATTGCATTTCCTTTTTAGATATATTTTGACCAATGAGGTCTATTCTTTACCAATCTCGTCCAAGCAAGTTCGATCCGTAAGTGTTTCGATCAGTTTCGAACACGCGAATATTTCTGTCTCTAAATTTAATTTTTCAGGCGACTTGTTATCATTGAAAGCTGGGCTTAGCGCTTGCCATTTCATCCCCGCTTCACTAAATGCGTCTACATACGATACTAAACAGACAGCCCTCGTATGTACTATTGCGGTAGCAAAAAATCGGACACTTAAGATAATGTAGTTTCAATCTGGTTTATGCCTTCTCAAATGTTATTTTATTCTTAAATCATCAATGATATATGACATTATACTGCATTTAAGTGCTGCTCAAAAAATGCAATTACTTGGGGAAGAATGATCCATAAGAAGACTAGGTAATAGATTTGGAGTCCCCAAAGACATTAAAAAGAAATGGTTACATCAAAATTGACATGAACAGGGCAAACGATTGGTTTATAGTGGTAAAAAGTAGCCTATAAGACGTGCCCGGATTTTTGCTGCCGCAATAGTACCTACATACTTATCTTTATCGCGATGAATAACCAAGCTGGGCGCAACATAATCGCGACCATCGCGTGGCAAAGTGAAAGATGACAAAAGGGGTAATCTCTCCATCACCTGCGAGCTCTTTCACCGCGAAAGTTTCCTCGTTCCATGACGCTCGCCGGTTACGCTATCAAAGCGGCATTTCCAATATCAACGCGTTAGTGTTCACAGTCGGTTTTCAACGATTCTGCTAGTCGAGGAAGTGTAACATTTACGTAAACACGGATTTCGTCGAGACGATCACGTCCCCGTGAAACTTCATGTTGTCTTTCATTTACCCTATCAGTGTCGACTTAAACTCAATGACCTTTACCTTCTTCGATAGGATCGTCGATATAAGTAAGATTATTTTTTGATTTTTTGTGAGTAATTTTTTTGGTTTGTATCCGGCGGCCGTCGCATATGATCTCTAATTCCGGGAGGGAGGGGGTCGTAAATGATCTGTAATCGCGGGGCTAATAAATTAACGATTTCATATTTTTAAAATAAATTTTAGATAGGGCGTCAACGCAAAATTTTGGTTGAAAAAATATTTATTTTATAACAAATTAGTTATACTCCCGGCTTTATTATTTTTTTGCCCTTGGAGTGGCACCGTGGGGCCACCATAATTTTTGTTTTTTCGTAATACGTATTATCCAACATTAAATTTAAGCAAAAGCGTGATTGCAAGGGCTGTGGTGTAATTTACTGACACAAATATCACATCGGTAAATTCCTCGCCACACAATTGTTTATAATAAAATCGGTGACACGTGTTTCGCTAGCTCGAGGAGTTTACCGATGTGATATTTGTGTCATTAAGGAAAAGAGTTTATTTTTTAATCTGGTTAAATTTTTAATGATAACGATGAATTTTTGCCTGGTTATCAAAAAACGGGAGTCCCCGTGAAACTTACACAAGTTTTTCAACATATTTCAGCACATCGCAAGGGGGCCAGCATTAAAATTTCTACAAGATTTGCGTTTAAGTGATACATTTTTTACAGCTATGGCCTGACATGTGAATACATTGTGGCATATTTGATAGTCAAAGCCTTAACGGAATAATCACTGGCTATTAAATATGATAGCCATGGTAGTCAATGTTTTAATGGGTTATGATTTTAATCTCGAATGACTGCAACAGTTTTCTTTCAATTCCCACGAATTGTCTGATTGTATAGTGTATCCAATAAAAGTTCTATTTCTGCAAAATTTTTACCTCCGGCTCTCATTTGAATATTGAAACCGATGTACCTAATTATCATTTCTAATAAGTACGATATTAACGATGATAAATTGTGTGGAAATTAGGAATCGGTACAAAGTACGTACGATAGGCTTGAAGTGTTAAAATATGCATTATAGAGTTACTCGAAGTGAAACTCATACACTCTTATAGTTCACTAATGGTTTGGGGACGCATGTCAGCTACAGAAGGGTTGGTGACTTACTTTTTCTTGGAGGCACCTTGGGCCAAAATGTATGTAATGCAACACGTTTGAGAAGCAAACTTTATGGAAAGTAGATATTCCCAAAACCTTCAGATTTTTTCAGAACGACTATTCCAAACAGTAAAGACTATAAGGTGCTGTCCTAGTTGCTGGGGTGGAGTTACGGAGTACACGGGGACATGGTCTACTCCGTAACTTCAACCCAGTCCCAGATTTAAATGCGTTTGGGAATCTGCTGGATTATTACGTTGATACTAGCAAACTTACAACTACAAGAATTTTGATTGAAAACCCGGTGTAATATAACCCCGATTTTTGAGAAACGTGGCTATGTTAAAAAATCGATGGTTACCCATAAAATTCTCAGTTTGAGATTGTTGAAATTTATTTGTTTTGCTGTTATTAGTTTCAATCTAAAATAAATAAATGAGTTTCACTTTGAGGTATATTTTGATGGATGTATACTATTGTACCAGGACACGTTTTAAGTTTTAACGTTTTCTAAGGCGGTGGTAAGCATACTTATCACCAACTTCATCAACTTTTCAAATGTGCAAGGTAAATTATTTTACCACTTTTCATTTTTGCTGCACGATAATTGATTTCTTGGTTTCCAAGTCGTAAACGAAAAGGACGACCCATAAGTTTTCTGAGCAAAAAGAAAAATGATCCAGATGAAGTAAGATTGAATACAGACAGGCGTTGTCGTTTGTGCTCCACTAAGGCATATCAAAATAGAACACGACATGTGTGTGCACAACTTATAACTCCCGTTATGTGTTTTTCCATGTTTTCTAAGCTTTCATGGAAAATAATATTGTAATATCAGTCATCTGTAAAAACAAATTCTAGTATACAATTCCTTTTGTAGTTTGTAGTAGTACAATATATATTTTATAAATATAAAAAACAAAACAAGTATTGTTTCCTACTTTTTAATAGCCCCCAATGGGCGGTGTTAAACACACTTGCCACCCAAAAAATTGTGTTAAAAAATTAAATTAATTTTATCCCACAAAGTTTCATTTAAATGCGGTGTTGCCTTGTAAGTGGTCGTTTGTAAAAACATAAAAGGCGCCCCTCGTATCAATATCATTTTTTTAATAAGCTAATTGAATTTCTTTCCTTAAATCAATCTCACTCCCAAAAACATTTTAATATACCATTACTAGAAATAAATGCCCCCTTAAAGGGTTAAGTTTTAAAAAGTAGTACAGAAATTTTTTCTAGAACAAACTGTTTCATTACTGTTTCATTACTTTCGCATGCGTTCAAACCAATTCTCGAAACATTTTTTACATTTTGAAGTTGGTATCTCAAAAACATGGTTTTTGAAGGTTTCCACAGATTCCTTTTTTGTTTGATATTCGGGAATAGAAAAAATCGTCGAGATAAATCAGGTGAATACGAGCAATGGATACAATCGTTCTATGGTTTCCTCCTCCAAATAATCAATTTGTGATTGACGTACTGTGTGGGAGATGGCATTGCCATGATGCAGAATGATCCGACGTTTTCGGTTGTTTTTCCTAATTTCGTCCGATGACCTCTGGCAAACAAATTGTTGTATACTATTCTGTTTCGACAGTTCTTGGCTGCTCTAAAGGAATGGTTACGAAACGCTCAGTATAACCGAAGACACAAGCCATCATTTTCTCGGAAGTGCTTCGTGTACGAACAACTTTTAAGGGATTCAGTTCATCCTGGGACACCCAAACAGTGGATTTTTGCTTAGTTTCCGGTTTATATGAATGTATCCAAGTTTAGTCACATGTTACGATATTTTCCACGGATTTTGCAGTTTCTCAGTCAAAATTTCCTTACACCAATTAACTTGAGCCCTGTTTTGAACTTATTGGTCAAATTATACAGAAGCCATCGGGAACAGATCTTCTTGTCAGCTGAATGCTCATGCAAAATCGAATGTATTGCAGCCCTTAGGCTAACACCTCTATCTTACTGTAAGTCATATGCCGATCCTCCTCAAAACATTTTGCGCACAGCATCGATGTTTTTGGGATAACGACCGATTTTGGTTGACCTTCACGTAATTCAACACTGACGAACGTACAACCACGACGAGATTCTGCAAACCAATCGTATATATTCTTTTTCTGATGATGCTTCATTAACACAAGTTGAACGAAGCGATTCTATAGCTTATTGAGTTAGTTCTTCACTAAAATCGTCAGAAAACATCCAACGAAAACCTTCATGTGAAATTTTCAGTCTTTCACAAAATTGCTTTGTTTTAAAGGCGCACCGTAAACAAACTACTCGGTTATTTTCTAAGCTGCCACTGTTTTCACAATAACAAACGCCAAGTTTTACGAAATAGTAAGGAGACACTTAGAATGACACAATTACCATTATTGCAGTAACTGCATGCGTAGAACAGACTGTTATAAGCAGTGGATTTATGAAATATGTTCCACATTGTACCACCTGTTATCAGTCATCATTCTTATTATTACTATTGTATAAAATCTATGTACATGCAGTACACATCGTAATGTATTTCTTAACTTACTTTTTAAACAGTCGTCAGTAAATTCTAAATTCGCATTTTGCTAATAGATCATTTTATAACAATCTGCGTGTTTTCTTTCGTCACTGTAGGTAGGGTTTGTTTCCTTAGAGAAGAGCACATTACGTCAGCGGCGCAATGAATCAAATTCGGTGTTCTGTACACGTTACCATGGCAACCGATTAACGAAAGTCAGTGAAACGTCACATTTCGCGCATATTTTCATGACGTAATGTGCTCTTCTCTAAAGAAACAAACCCTACAGCACATAACTTATGAACTATTTTATAGTGTAAGGATATTTGGTGGCAGACGTAATATGTTAATGTGAATTATACGTAGCCTTTGTATTTTTGTAGTATATTCAAATTTTGACATTTGCAAGAAAATAAGGGGCTGAGGGGATATTTCCATAAACATATTTGTTATAGCCAAAATATTTACGCCACCGTTAAGAGCATGAAAAACAATTTAAATATTGTCTGGACTTTCTTTTTATATATTTCTTATAGTCCCTGAGGTATTGAATCAAACAGGTTAGTGATCAGATTAGGGCGCTGTACACCCCGCTATTGTAAGATTGGGCAGCTAAGAAAGTTACCGTTGTTTTTACACTACATCGATCTTTCAATCCACAAAGTTTCATGTAAATCGATGTTTTCCTGTAAGTGATTGTTTCTAAAAACATAAAAGGCGCCCCTCGTATCAATAAAATATTTTTTTATAGAAATCCTTTTTTTTGTCATTTATATGTTACATGTAAACTATTTCATTATTGTATTTAGAAGAAGTCCTCTGAACCGAATGTTAAATAATTCTCCGACCATAAATGTTTATTCGTTTGCAGTGTATGAATTTCACCTTGAGTCCCTGTATCTGTATCTATGTAAATGCATTTAAATCGAGCAACGATTTCCTTTTTATATTTCTAAGTTAATTTGGTGTAATTAGACGTAATGTTTTTCCTTTTTTGAAAATGTTAACAACTACAAAACAACATTGCGTTTTAAGATCATTCGTAGCATTTTATTTAGTTTTTCCTTTTCCACGTGGTAGGTGAAAATCGCTTTTTTTTAATAAATAGGGGTAGATTTTGCCGTATGATATTGGATCTGAACTGATTGTTTTGTAATCGTAAGGTGTTACATCTTTAGCGGTTAGGAAAAATTGCAAAAGATAATTTCCAATCTCCAAGCGACTATTTCTGTATCACTCTAGATACATACAGTAAGATTTCCCTAATCCAAATGACACAGTAATCCAGACAAGAATAAAATGCCGCACTTTACATTATATATACTCTACATAATTCGGACTAAGTAATGATTCCGATATCCGGATTACAAATTTCACTGTTAATTGTCGCCATCTATAAGAGGGAACATATTGATATAAAAATAAAAAAGAAATCTTGTACAATCTACGAATTCAATGTCATCCGACCCTGATTAAACTTTATTACAGCTAGATCTTCCTGTTTTTTTTTTTTTTTTAAGAAAAAGACAGCCAATACTTTGATTATCTTCTAATGCTATAGGGGAACCATGTCCAGTAATTTGAAAAATCTCGCGACCATGTGATTGTATTGGTCCTTTTTGACGAATAAGTTTTGTTGGAGTTAATTCATTCTCGAAGACCCAAATTGTAAATTTTTGCTTCTTTTGAAGATCATAGTAGCATACCCGTGCTTCATCCCTTGTAGTGTGATGTATACCATATTAAAGCGATCTAGCGTAGATCTGCACCATTTCGCACCATCTTCCTTTTGAACTGAAGTCAGATTATAGGGAATCCATTTACTTACCTCCATTCTCTCGTGTAAAACGATGCCAATTGCTTGCACACCGATCGTTCGAGTTAGCTTGAATATTCCTCACAGTAACACGTCGGGCCTCTTCAATCATGTTCCGAATAAGCCCGATATTTTTTCCAAGTAATGTCCTTTCTTGGGTTAGGAGCTCAAGAACTGTCATTTAAGGGAAATCGACGACTTTTAAATTCATTGCATCACCGCTTTTTAGTGGCAGTAGTGGTACTTCACACAGTCGCACTGATGAGCGGTATGACCGCGAACCGCGCGTCTGCGAATAGTGAAAGTAGTTTTCTAATTAAGCATAGGATGCTCCATTGAGTCTTTCAAAGTCGCGTTTGAAATTGTAAAGATCACAGCTCGGTCATGCTCTTTCTTTAAATCCATGATTTCTTACACAAAGAATCAGTTTAAACTTATATATATTTAAAAAATATTCGCGCATATTTGTCAAGTGTCATACTTATTAAAATAAAAAAGAATTGTCAAAAATATCATGGCCTAATAGAGAGACCCGGTGGAAAGGATCATTTAAAATTTCATTCTAAATCTAATCGAGGTTTCTCCGTTTTCTCCGTTTAATTTATTTAATTAATTTAATAATTTGGTGTATTTAAGATGATAATCGAATTATCGAGATACGTATTTAGTGTTGAATAAAAGTTTGGTTCGTGTGTACGAGACACGTTTGACGATGTTATCTTCTTATTTTAAGATCAGCTTAAAAAGCTTTAGGCATAATTTTTGCCAACACAATTAGCTCAACCAGTTTTATAAACTTCTATCCGGAATAATTTATATTCCTCCGTTTATATTTGTCTAATATATCTCTGCTCGTATTAGTTTCTTTTAAACAAGTTTGCAAATCACACAAACACGTCATTAGAAATAAAAACCTTTTAATACGTAATCATTCGCAATTTTTTGTAAAAAAAAAAAACACTTGCTACTCTTATCGCGGATAATTTTCTACCTGTTCAACACAATTCATTTTTGTCCAAATGTTTAAAAAAATTCTATTCCAGTTCTTTAATGCCATAAAAATGTACTTATTTAATAATTACTACCAATTACTTGTGGAGGACATGTAACTAGAATTGGTGTGTCATCAATTAAATCGATCTGTACCGATATAGTTTTAATGTTCTATAACAACAGCTCAACACACAATCCGTTTTCTTTCAGAACAATAGTTGTATTTCGAGTCGCAAGATTTTTGTTAAAAATCGGCCCCCTGGATTTCACCTAAAGTTACTAATAGTTGTATTCGTACAGCATATATGCTGGAACGTAATTGTTTTATTTTATAAGAACATGAATTGCCTCATATAAGAAACATCATTACAATTTTTTACAATTACAAATTTATTTCTTGTAATTTAATTAATTATTACATACCGTATTTTTCACAACTTATAGATTAGATTAAAACAGCTGTAACAATTCAAAGAGAATAAAATAACAAATATTTTCCTATCACAGGAAACTCGAAATTAATTTTCGCAACTTTCGAGTTTGCTTTTATCATGCGGACCGTAAATAATATGTGTCTACACTGCCGGGAAGATTTTTGAACAATAAAAGCGAAGTCAAGTGAATATTTAGATAGGACGCGCTCGTTTAATTTCACCGCCAGCTCGTTGACGTGTATCTAACGCCGAGCTCTACAACCGTCGATTTTTCAATTACGTGTCCACAAATCAATTACACTTTTGATAAAGAAATGTAAATGTTAGTAAAATTCGGGTCATATCTGGGGAAAAGTCAAGTGAACATTTAGATAGGACGTGTTTATTTAATTTCACGGCCAGCTCGTTGGCGTGTATGTAACGCCGAGTTCTACAACCGCCGAATTTTTCAATTACGTACGGACAAATCAATTACAATTTTGATAAAGAAATGTAAACGCTAGTAAAATTCGGGCCATATCTGAAGCAATGCCAAGTGAATATTTAGATACAACTTGTTCGTTTAACGGCCAGCTCGATGGGTTGTATCTAACGCCGTGTTCAACGACCGCCGATTCTTCAATTACGTATCGACAGATCAATTACAATTGAGATAAAGAATTGTAAACTCTAGTAAAATTCGGGTCATATCTGGGACAGGGTAAAGTGAATGTTTAGATAGGACGTGCTCGTTTAATTTCACGGCCAGCTCGTTGGCGTGTATTTAACGCCGAGTTCTACAGCCGCCGAATTTTTCAATTACGTATCGACAAAATCTGTTACGATACTATAACTCAGTGCTTCCAAAACAATACTTTTATGTGACGAATCTTTTTGGTCATTATTTCCCTTTACACTCATTGACATTTACCTCATATAATCCTCTGAAATAAAACCCTGTTTTGTTTCTAATAACCTCGTATAATCTCTTCGACATAGATTCTATCAATTTTCGTGCTATTTTCGAAGAAATATCGTCTCACTCTATCTTTAGCTTTTTTATTAATGCTGGTTTTCTTGAAGTTTACTGTACTTTCAATGTGGATCATTATTTTGCTACAAGATAAATGAATCCTTTAGCCCTAGTTTTCCGCATTGACGTCTAGATTTATTTTCAAAATATTTATGTACTTGTTCCATCGATGGCATGATGACTTTCAACTCCATCCAGCCGCAGAAAAACATCCCCTACCATTACGGAACTTCTTTCATGTTTTTACCATCGTGAATGAAATAAATTAAATTTAGATCCTTCAATAAAAATGACTTTCCCTTAAAATTCGTACAATTTTTCAGAATACTTCTTAGCAAAATCTAAACGTTTACGTCTGTTCACCTCGTTGATGAGGGATATCTGCGTCGCTACACGGCCATTATAGCCGTGATTTCTTATCACTCTTCATACTGTTTCTGAATTTCTAGCATTCTTCCCTGGTCTAGCTGTCACCTTTTCCTTTAACTTTGGGTGCTGATATCTTCGGATTTAATATGGAACTTATATTTTTGTTCTTTTCTATTTATTTCGGGCTTTCTCTGCGTTTGAATTTGGAATATAGTTCATTCTCAATTTTTATATTAAGGGTCATCCTGTCCATGTTCTTGCCGTTTTCCTTATTTGGGGTCCAATATCTTCCATTGTACTTATTTGTATTTTATTGAATTCTCTTTTCTCCTCTTTTTCCATCTTATCCTTGCTAGCTTTTTTGACATAGTCTAATTACTTAGAAAGAAGCTTTGAAGAAAATTTGAGTTAATCGTTGAGGCAGAGCTCAACGACGCAACGGAGTAACGTCAAAATATACGTAGCTTCTACTAAGTTGTAATAGTAGAAACTATTTATAAAGCTATCTCTAAATGATTATTTGCATGATGTATTACATGCAAATAAGAACGTTGTGGCTTATCCGGTTTCCTCCTACATATAGTGCAATGAACCCATTTTTAGTTTATCTGCTTGACTGACTCAGATACCAAAAAGAAAAAAAGTTGAAGCCTATGCGGTTTCCATTTACATATAGCGCAATGAAATTTCATAATTTCATTAATTCCCAATTTAAATTGACATAGAACGTTGCGATAATCACCGATCACATTACATTTGAATTTCGCATTGAAGGGAACAAACCGCTTCTAATTAATTGAATCTGGAAAACTTTCGTCAATCAAATCATCTTGATTTTTCCCCACTTTTGCGTAGTATAATTCAATTTCTTGGCCTTTCTTGCCCTCGTAGACATTGACTAGACCAATTGTTACGCTCTAATTTATGCTCTAACAGTTTTCATATAAAAGAATGACTTAGAAATCAACGGTTTCCTGTCAGCATGTATTGAGGAATCCGGAAACAGCTTCAGCCATCATTAACATCTTCTTGCATGGTTTTAATCTATGGAATTCGAAAGAAACTCCTACCACAACGAGTTAGGTTCGTCCATGGCCTTGATCTGTTGCAATTATTTTAACGATTTTCCTTCGAGCAATTGACAATTCGCTTTAAAAAGAATATTTTTCTTTTTTATTACACGCCTTCGATATTGTGTAATCTGATAAGTTTTTTCACCTTGCCTTTTACGACTTGTTTCTTGTCATCATATTAGCATGTGTATTTAAATTTCAATTATAGCAATGTCAACGATAGACTGGATAAAACGAACGACTTTAGCGGCCACGGCCATCTTCTTAGAGGTCATGATCATGTTATGGTTGACTACATATTTCTTCGTTGAGACCATAATGTTGACCTTAACGCCTTCATTCATGCGAACGGAGAAGAGCTTGAGAGGAAAAGTGGTCGTCCTTACTGGAGGCGCAGGAGGCGTCGGTCAAGAGCTCGCCTTGAGATTATCCAGAGCCAACGCCAAGGTAGTATTATGGGACGTTAATGAACAAGGTAACGTATACAATATGTATTATTAAGTTTATTATAAACAATAATAGATGGGAAACTTAATAATACAACGTAATTCTTCCAATTAAATTCCGAAAAGTATAATTCATGCAAACAGTTCGATATACTGTCGACATGCCAAACTGGTTTCCACATAATTCTGCGGTGATTGGTAAAACCTTGGCACGCAAGTTGTTACGATAATATGCGGAAAAATCTTGAAATTACGCTTTACGCGTGCCGAAAATCATATGATTACTGCTAGGATGGCGTAACATTCTTGGTAAAGTGTTACCGATATTACAAATGAGAAATTAAATCATACAGCGATGATAAATTGTTGCAATTTTTTCCTAGTTGTGTGTTGTAGCAATGTTATACTAATGTCAGAAAGGTAATAAGCAAATGATAGTCCACTAACTAGCCGTAAGCAAATAATAACACAGGAACAAGAAATGTTAACTTCTATTTTGTATCCTTAACCAAATCATTTATTTTTTGTATTCTTTTTGACTTAAATAGGTCTACAGACTACATAAAAAAATTCTTTGCTCTATAAAAGTATAACACAAAAATATAATTTACTTATGTATGTCATTTTGAAAATACGAAAATCAAAATATATATCCTATTCGAGAAATTAATCGGTCCTTTTGCGTTATTTCCGGAGGATCCTTTAAAAAGGGGGCATCAGTAATCTGCCAACATCTTAGAATTCAGTTTTCTCTGATATCTTCTCCGCATATTGAAAATGCATTGATGGAGTCTTTTACCGTGTTCATCCCTTGTTTCACCAAAGTTATCAGTAGAGTTTGTTAAAAATGTGGATGACGTGTTATCATCAAGTAGTGTAAATCGGACTGACACTGTTACTCCTCCGAATTTTATTATTCAATGATAACTTATCAATGACAACTTATTTTACCGATTTACACTAGTTAATGATAACACGTCATCCACCTTTTGGCATTCATTCTAGTTATCAGGAAAGCAGTCTAGATGCAAATCTAGAAAATGCACCTTTAATGACATATTGCATTCTAATTTCTGGTAGGAAGATCTCTGGAGTCTTTAGCTCTTTTATTGCTCAGAAAATGTGTGAACGAATTCCAAGCAGCTTTCTCATCACCATCCAGAATGGCATCAAAATCGCAGTCTTTGAAGAGGTTCTGGATGTGAGGTCATACAAAAATTCACCCCTTAAGTTTGACGTCGATGTCTCTCGGAAACTTTTGCTTCAAATCAATACGAGCACGTCCTTCTTTGGCCATAGCTTTCATAAAGTTCTTCATAAGCCTCAGTTTTATGTTTAGATGCAGTGGCGGCGATAAAACTTTAGTGTAAAGGAAGAAAAAAATTACCAAGAATTATTCATCAAATATTTAGAAAGATGAAACGACATTAAAAGAATTTTTGGATGATAAAAATATGCTCTTGAGTAACATCCTCTCTGTTGCTACTGCCTTTGTAATGGTACCACGACATAGAAAATTTCTTGGGCAATTAAAATAACCTATTGATAATGATAGCAAGGACTGTAATGCAATATTACTTACTTACTTAATCTTTAAGCCTTTTCTACCCCTGTCCTTAAGTGTAAGGCGTGTCTGGAGTTGAGTTCTCTAAGATTCACTTGTTGCATATTTCCCTCCATCGCTTCCTATCCTAAGCCGTAGTTCAGTATTACTGATCTTAAATTACACTGGAAAATTCCTCAGCACACGAGTATTTAATTAAATCCGGTGACACGTGTTTCGCTAAGAACGAGGATAGCATCGTCAAACCGCACCTAACTGAATGAATAGCGATTTCTTAAATTCTATTCATGCAAAGTAAACTCCCCCTGTGCAACGCAGGGGCATATTTTTCCATTTACTAGGATGAAAAATTGTTCTGAAGAGGATCGCCCATGTCATTTCAAATCTCGTTTCCTTTTACACTGTATCTCGTCTTCGAACAATTTTTCAAAATGCAAGCTACCTCTCTGTATAATAAATCAAACAGCAACGACCGACTCAAGAGACCATCGTCTTTGGTCGTCGTATTTCCTTTTAATACTCGTTTGTTAACGTTCTTTTAGGTCTTTACTTTCATTTGCTCACCGATGATGAATTGTTTCCTTTTCCTTCGAAAATAAAACGACACTCGTTTCACAGCCGAACGGACAGAAAATCTCATCGGATGAGTGACCAAAAACGTCGATTTAGTAAGTACATTATCAATTTCTTTCTTGACGCACCTGACGTTTCGGAATTTTGCTCTTATCGTCGTCAGGTTAAGAAAACTTTACGTTCTATTCAAAGTGCCGCCCCTTTTACCAACAGACTTTGATAACGTTTGCTTCGAACAGTTGTTTGCACTAATCCCAAGCCCACGCATCCAACGCTGAGTTTCTAGCCGGAAAGTTTCCGGCGTGTTGCGATAAATTAATAGTTGCCAGCTTCCTAATTCAATTTGTTTCATACTTTACAAGTACCAAAGACTCGACGTTTATTTTTCAAATTTCTCCTGGTTTGGGAGCATCCTGGAGTAGGAGACACGTAGCAAATTTCCTATTCCGGCAAACTGAGAAAATGAACACGAAAGACGAAGTTCCAAGCAGAAGGAAGGAAGTATTTACTTCTAATAAGTTATCTTCTGGAAAATTTCTTATCTCTCATCCAATGATATCCCATTCTCTTTTTCAGTGGTGTTCCTGGACAGTTAAATTAACATTACCTAACGCCTTGTTCACACGAAGTTTTTGGTGACAATGTATTTTCGTTATTGCGACGACGTTTCAACTTAAAGCGCCATTTTGAACAACTTCTTTCGTAAAGAATGACATCTAACTCAACAAAGACTTTAGAAACTCAAAAACACAGAAGAGGCGAAGCAATAAATTTTAAGCATATTTCTCGAAATGTAACATTTTCTTTTTTGTGAAACACGCAATTGATAGAAAGGTATAAGCCAGGGTAGTTTAGATAAGGAAGTTAGGCCTCAACGAGGCTTCTAAACGTAAAGAAAGGACGGAAGTCCAAAAAGGCGAGGTCGGAGGGCAGTACTCCCGCAGGTCTTCCGAAAAGCAAGAGGCCAGAAGGTTTTACCTTCAAAGAGGCTGCTTTGGAGAGGATCGCGGTAGTATGCAACGACTATCCGGCCACCCAGATGGAGCCGGCAAAGCTTAAGGCAGGCCAGGACTCTATTATGGTGGCATATAACAGCATTACGGAGCAAGGGCTTCAAGTCCGCTTTAAAAATACACGTATATGCGGAAGTACCGCTCTCAAAGCTGTTAAGTCTAATTAACGGAATAAAGCTGGAGAACGTATTCTAAGGAGGCATAAAAATCCCTAGCTACTCTTCATGTAGCTACGCTATCTAGAATTTCCAAGGCTAATGTGCACTAGCTTGTGAAACAGGGCCAAGATTTCATACAGGCTAAAAGAGCCATAATCAAGGCCAACTTCCCTAGGCATGCACAAAGCGCCAGGTTAGTCTAGATAAGGAAGTTAGGCCACAACAGGCGGCGGAGGCTACTAAACGTAAAGAAAGGACGGAAGTCCAAAAACGAGGTCGGAGGGCAGTACTCCCGCAGGTCTTCCGAAAGGCAAGGGGCCACAAGGTTTAACCTTCAAGGAGGCTGCTTTGGAGAAGATCGTGGTAGTATGCAACGACTATCCAGCCACCCAGATGGAGCCGGCAACGCTTAAGGCAGACCAGGACTCTATTATGGAGACATATAACAGCATACCGGAGCAAGGGCTTCCAGTCCACTTTTAAAAATATATGTATATGCGGAAGAACCGCTTTCAAAGCTGTCAAGTCTAATTAAAGGAATAAAGCTAGAGAACGTACTCTAAGGAGGCATGAGGACCACAATAGACCTGGAAAGCTGGCAGTGGAACAGGCATCAGTGCCACCTCAAGTAATCTAATCTAATCTAATCTAAGGTATAGGAACTTTCCAGCAATAATGTGAAATCTCATTAAATATTAATGCGTCATAAGACGAGCTTGAATCTGTTGCCCCTAGAAATTCCAGTAAATTAACGTACACTGCTCCACTTGATGTCTGACCAGAGTTTAGTAAAGAAATCTTGATATTATAATTAATTTATTTATGCCTGGAATATTCACTGTCACTTGTACGAATTACTGCCACTTTGCCAGGTGAACATGCTTTTTATTTGCGATATTGTATCTACTCCTTGTACATGTTTCGTTTTTGAGGGCTTGTCAACTAGTTTAATTAACTATGATTAAAGCTAAAATGTTACAAAAAAGGTGACAGGCTCAGCATCGTTGGAAATTGAAATCCAATAATACTTAAACTTTAAGTTATTTGTAGATTCTAGAGAATACGAATTTCTAGTTACGTCTAACAGACTGAAGTTATGTAAACGATATTTATCCTGAATTAGAGCTCGTTTCATAAAAAACATACTCAACCTGGTTTGTTTGCCTTTAGATGAATATACTTCCTAGTTAGGTAACCAGCAACGGTACACCGTAACGATAGAGTTTGTTCCAAGATATGCACATTACGTAAAATGACATTTCTTCTTATGTAGGTTACAATTATTTGCACATTTGTGGCGAAACTTTTCCATTTTCCGTTTTCGCCATAACACACGTCTTCACTCGGAATTGTTAGAAAAATCATTATCTTAAGAACGTGCTACGCTCATTTTCGCACATGCTTCTATCGAAATTAGCGAGTTAACTCCACTCCACCGCGCAGTTTCTTTCGTTAATTTCAGGCTTTTTAGCAGCCGATACTTTCTTCTCGAATTATTGTGGGGAATATTGTACCTACTTCGTACTTATTCGAAGAAGCAAGCAAATCTTTTCAACGTACGCATGTAGGTACTTTGTAGGCTGTAGAAAGTAGCAAATATTTTTTGAACCTAGATATTAGTCGGCAATGGGGGCGTCCGCATCTCGGCCCGAGAGAAAGACGAGAGAAGATTAATCAACTTTCGCTGTTTGCTCGAGGCATTCACTCGGTGGGACATTGTAGTACATACAGGTGCATTTCTAACATTTCAATAATTTTATGAAACTTTCTCCGTATCGACGGTAACACTACTGGCGTTAAATATGATAATGAAGACGTTAATATTTATTTGTGTTCAGCAATGGAGTTCGAAGGAGAATAATTTACATTAACGAAAAGCGTGGAATGAGATATTTCAGAGAAAAATGATGCGATGTAAAGAATTCTGCATTGAAAGACGCATTTGAGACCATATACTAGAGAAGACATTATTAGTAAACTGGGCAAATATGCGGTATGATGAGTCATACGTTCTTTGCACAATATAATATTTTATTACAGAGGACAAAGGACAGATGACTCATCATACCGCATATTTGCCCAGTCTAATTATTATAGTAGTCTGTACATGGTATACGAAACGGATCAATATTACGTAGGAAATTTAATAAATCCATTTCTTCTTTCGTCCATGGTACTGGGATTCATTTGGTCTAAGATTTACCTCCTTTTTTCTGCCCAAGTTTTTCAACTTTCAACAAGTTCATCAACTCTTCCTTACTCTACTTATCTTTCGTCTTTTGCAATTCCTTGCCATCATTGCCGAAGGAAATTTCTAAAAACTGTGTGTTGATGAATGCGAAAAAGAAATGACCAAAAGAACAGAAGACGAGGAATAAAATTTAAAATATCAAAGTAAAACTTATCAAAAATTAAAAGAAATCAGACATGGAATTCAAGCAGGAATGACATAATTGGGCAAGTGACCATACAACGATTTGGAAGTACAAATTTGCAACCGCACAAATCAAAATTGAAATATTTAAAACAACTCCCATTCTAATCTACGCAACAGAAAGAAAAAGTTGCCAATATTTAAATGATTATATTACGTTCTATAAAGCCCCTCCCCCTCTTATTATGGGATGAAAAAAAGAGAATGAAACCAAAACGAGAGTAATGCAAAGTACAGGAAAACAACAAATGGATTAAAGGAGTACGAAAACACTGGGAACAGTGTGTAGAAGAAATGGTACTGTACTAGGAAATATGCCAATACACCAAAATATCACGGGAAAGATTCCCAAAGAGATGGAATAAAAGCCAGCAAACAACAACTACAGAAACCAAATGAGAAGCATACAAAGAAGATGTGGAAGAAAAAGAAGAAGAAATAGAAGAAGAAAACGAAGAAATAGAAGAAGAAACAAAATAACCGATTGATTGCGAGTGAAACGGTTAAAGAAGTACAAATCCTTAAGCTGCGTTGTTTACATTGGTTTACATTACACGATTCATTATTTGATAACACTATCGCAGAACTGCCAAACGAATTATATGTTCTTTCTCCTCTAAGAACCGGCTAAAATGAATATTGGAGTAGTTTGGAAATGTCACTCGAAGAGGATAAAAATTGTGGGAAAACTGATGTAGGTATGGGACGAAAATGGATGAAAGCGGAAATAAATGAAGAAGGGAAAGGAAGAAAGATTGAAAGACTATGCACTAGAGAATTTTCAAGAGAAATGCCTAAAAAGAAAAGAAAGCTATAAAGAACAGAAGGGAATGGAATAGAAAAACGGTAAAAATATACTTTTTTCAATTATCGATATTACCAAACTGTATAGTGTGTTTCTTTAAATTTGTGTTTATTTTTTGACGCTAAAAGGATACGAAAAGGGACCAAACATTTCGACAAATGGTTGCTTAGATCGTAATCACTTCTAATAAGTATCTCTACAACTCATCTTTTACGGTGTTGCAACGATAGTTGAATACATCCTTACAGAAACCCTGTCCTCCTTCTTGAAGAAGTAACAATACTTTCCGGTGAATTAAGAAACTGTTAATTAATGACAATTAAATCAGTTGCAATAGCAGCGTTTTCAATGACAGTATAAATTATTCTATAGAATATACGTATACAAAATGTAAGATTAAAGTATGGGATATTAAAGGGAACTCAACTACTAAACGCTATATAACACGTGGGTTGTAATTTTTAAAAATACACATTAATATGTGCGATTCACCTTCCGACTTTTATTTATTTTTTTAGTTATGACATCCCCACAAAAAAATTAAATTACAATATATAGATTTTTAGTAGTAGAATCCGATAGTGTTTTGTTCCCCTTTATGATCATGAAAAATAAATAAATAAGGTTGCATAACAAAAATTCTGGCAAAAATCGGGCTGAAGGTTGAATGTTGATACAAGCGTATTTAATACGAAATGATTCCAAAATTAATTAATTAATTAAAGGCCTAGGGTTTGTTCGGAGCCACCGAGCCGTATACATACCTATACCGTAACGCTCCTGGCCCGCGTAGTGGTATTTCCTTACTTTCCGCAGCATATATTGGGGGTAACAGTAGTAAAATACCATAACATAAAATTAGATTAAACGTTAGTACTATCCAAGATAACCAACAAATCAGACCATGAACGGAACGTAAATTGCTTGTTGAAGTACATATAGCTTTCATGTTAAAACCTTCGTAGCGTACTGACTAATCAAGATACATATGCTTCATACAAACATGCTTTTGACATAATTACTGTAGAATTTTAATAATATTCTACTAAATTATCATGGCTAATTAAAAAATAACGCAATACATAGAAATTTCAGTCTATCTTGATCGTGGAACCTCACAAGATCCCGGCAAGAAGTGTATGATATGTTTTGTGCTAAATATCCTAATCTTCCTATTAGGCAATCGACAGTTAGCAAAATCAAAAACCAAAATTTAGGGAGACGGGAGATGTTAACAATACCTCAAAAGGTGGTCGTACAGAAACATGACCATACAATAAATTTAACCTTCTTTTACAATTAGAAGAAAATCCACATCGTTCTCCTTGAAAGTTAATAGCGGGTAGTAGTAAGTAAGTTTAGGGCACTTAATGAGAAAAGATACCGCCTTTAAGATTGGGAGCAGATAATGATGTCAGTAAGTTGGTAGTACTGAAGCTGTTGGAAAAACGGAAAATATCACCCATTTAAGATCCAACTAGTTCAAAGAACTTAATGATGACCAACCTGACCGACGCGACGTTTACAATTCTGCGAGACATTGATGAATTTAGGCCATGCTAACGAACGTTTTCGGTTACCAAATCGTTGTTTCCGATGCAGCAGCTTTTTGTATAAACGGGACAGTTAATCGGTAGAACTGCAGGTATTAGAGTAGGGAGAATGCTCATTGGATGGCAGAAACACACAGTCAACATTCGTAAAAAGTACATATCTCGGCAGAAATAGTACATAATAGAATTGTGGGTCCCTTTTTCTTTGACGGAAATTTTAAAGGGAGAAAGTTATTTGGAGTTTCTCCAAAACGATCTAATTCCAGCAGTAGCTGCACTTTCCCCAAATGATACTCTTTGGGATCAACACGATGGCGCACCGCCTCATTATAAGCGTCGTGTTCGTAATTTCCTGTGATTTCTAGACAAAAATAGGGGAGTAATGGCAAAAATAAGATGATAGGCGAAGGTTGAGAAAAGGAATTCTACATTACTGCGATTAAAACTAAAATTTTGAGATAAATCGACTATTTTGGGGATAGATTCTAAATTTAACACTAAACGAGCTAAATAATAGGTTATCTTAAATTGTTTTAGCGGACAAATCTACGCGGGTACAACCAAAAATGAAGTATATCTGTTTTAAGGATTGGTAGTTCTTTGACACTTCTTTTCTTTTGCATTGTGACGAAAAACAAAATTATGTGGCGATGATTTTCCTTATTTTTTTTTTTGTAGCTTTTGCACAAATAAAATTGCTCAATTTTGCGAGACTTGTAGACAATGACATAAATGGATTTCTTAGTAAAAACTCCTTAACTGCGACGATTCTGTGAGGCGGTGCACCAGTTACAATGGAATCTAAGAAGTTTTTATTCCTTTTGGCTCTTTTAGTCATGTGTTACACCGGCTCTTTTTGATCGTCTGCTAATTCATGTGGAACAAAACGAGCATAAACTGTTTTTGTTCTTCAAATCATCACATATTTTACTTGTATTACACTCTTCAGTTAACATTCTAACAGTGAAATTTCCATCCACAGCAATGATTTCACGCATTTTTTCGACTAATTCTCGAATGGTTTCGGCCTTGCGGACGTCCACGCCTCTCATGGTCTTCCAAACCCCTACGATTATTTTTTAATTATTCTATACCGCACAAAAATTCTTGCTCTACTCATACACTCATCACCATAAACTTTTTGTAATAAATTATAAGTTCCACTACATGTTTTTCAAAGTTTAAAACAAAATTTTATATTAGGTTTTTGTTCCATGATTACCAAGGTTTGCCTTGCACGTAAGTGGAAACAAGCGGCGGAGTGACAGCGTCAGTTTACACTACTGAATGATAACTTATTATTATGGTTTTATAAAGGAGTAGATCCGACACCCTAGATCGACAGAAGGATAAGGTGAAAGAAGAAGAAGAAGATAAAAGAGTGGATGACGTTATCAATAAGTAGTGTAAACCGGACTGACGCCCTTACTTCTCGCGCCTTGCAAGTAAGTGAAGACAAAGACCGGTTTACACTACTTAATGATAACGTCATCCACTCTTTGATAAAACGATTACTTTTACGACATACGTCATGAACATACTGTCAAATAAACGTGCGAAACTTTTTAACCTGTCGTCCGATTTGCATGAACTTGAGTGAGCTTGAAAGAGGAAAGATGGGCCCTTCGAATGATATCATTTACTCCTAGATGGCGCTGCATTTTCTTAAAACAAAATCTCGTGTTTTAAAAGACAGACTGTGTATATTACACTTATTCATGTTAGATCGAATATTCAAATCAATCTGCATGCACAACTTCGCTAATTCGAAAACTTAGATAATTCCATTTTTGTCAGAGCCTTCGATTTCGTGTCCCATTGAGTTACAAATAACTATGTGATTTAAAACAAACTTTCGATGGCGCGCCAGTCGACTATGATATTGTCGATGAATCACTCGACCGTCCAAAAACCTATTAAAACTTCTTATTGTACAAGACTCAACCAAGGAAATTTTTGCAAAATATCGTAAAATGATTAGATCTAAAAACTTGTTAGTGCAAAAGAACACCACTTGAACTATTGCAAAATCATTCGTTCTGCTTCGCGATCGGTGCTTAGTTTAATATTCAATTAAAAAATTCAAGGTTTTACCGATATAATCACTTGATCAATACAAAATATATTTACCTTACTAATTTTTGAATATGACTGACCATATGATAATATAATATGGAAAAACAAATTTATCAAGTTTTGCATCCTAGAATTAATGCTTTAGTTCACCTCAAAAGAAAAAAATTAAATTATTAAACTGTATTTATGGCGACTAAAATTATTCTAATTATCTTATAATATTTCGCAATATTTTTTTAAATTTCGTATATTTACATGTCTAACGCGCAAAATGTATGTGCATATTTAATTCTAGAAATGCTCAAAGTACAAGAGAACATCGAGCGAGAAGGTCATAAAGTATATTGTTACGTCGTGGACGTAACGGACCGGAAAAACGTATACAAAAACGCGGATCTCGTTAAGCAAGAAGTCGGCGTCGTGGATATCTTGATAAACAATGCGGGAATCGTTTGCGGCAACACCTTCTTGGACATCCCCGATTATATGATTGAGAAGACGTTCCAAGTGAATATTTTATCGAATTATTGGGTAAGAAATCGCGATATCTAAGGATTTTATCCAACTTTTTGACAAACAATTTTCCAGACCGTTAAAGCGTTCTTACCGGATATGATCCGGAAGGGAAAAGGACACATCGTAACGGTTAGTAGCTTGACGGGTATGCTTGGAACTTATAGATGTACGGATTATAGCGCTACCAAGCATGCTACCATTGGTTTCCACGAGAGCTTACATACTGAATTGAAGGTAGGTAAATTCGATTGAAGCTGTAAAGAGACAATTATAACGATTACCGTCCTCAGTGGTAAAATATGCTTTAAACCAATTTCGGCTAAATGTCACAATGAACATCGTGCATTTCTGCAAGACACACCACTCGTATCTCCTCACATACAACACTGGAAACTCTGAGAATGATAACTCAACCTGTCAGTTGCAGAGGCGGCTGGTACATGAAAGCACAAACCTCAAGTTTCATATTTGTCTCTGTCAATAGGGCCGTACCCAAGCTCAATAGCGTATAAATTCGCTGCTTCAAATTAACACAATTTAGCACGTCAGTAGCAGGGTACCCGAGTACCAGGAAAAATACTCTCCTAACTGTCAATAGTCGGCCCTATTACCAGAGCGGACTGTAATTACATTGAAATTTTATCATATCGCATATACCTCCATCACTTACGTTTCCGAAGATGTCTTTCATCTCAATTCCACTCACTGGCTCGTACGTTCGAGTCTTATCACAGGCCACAGGGAGTTTCGACTGATTACACTGGGCAACAAAATCGCAAAAAGTTCAAGCTGCCGAGATGAAAATAGTCATTTCTGCATTCATTGAATTAGCTGAACACAAATATGACAAAATTGAATTGGCTACGGTATCTTTGTCACGTTTACATGTACATCTTCAGAATACCTTAATCTGCTTCGGACTTTCGCTTTCTTTTGACCCGTCGTTTGTAATCGACAAGGGGAGTATCTCTAATGAACGTCGGGCAATAATCAGCCACTATTGACGTGGACCATTTGCCCTGGTACCGTTTCTCCATCGTGACAATGTTTTGATGAAAACGTTCGGTGTACTCATCACAGAAGAAATTCAAGTGGAAGTCAAGAAAGTAGATCTTTAACCTTCCTATACTCACGCATACGGTCTGTGAGACGGATTTATATATTATAGTATACGTCTTTCATTTTGGCGTGAGTATAGGAAGGTTAGACATATTGCAACCGAATTCATGAATTTTCAGCCTTATCTATCCCCAAGCAAGTTTGCTGACACAACACATCGCAAATCCATTTTTCTTTGTACTTCGAAGATCTTGCTCAAATTTGAGATTTCTGAAGAGCTGTTTAATCTGAGGCCCGACAAAACCATCCTCTTTCATTTTGGCTTGACCGAGATGAGGGAATTTTTATACTTGAGGTACTCGAATGCTGGTCCACACTTATCCGTGGCTTTTGTCAGGTTTTTGATAAGGCCGAGTTTGATGTATAAAAAGAAGGAATGATGAATTTGTGCGGTTCTACCAACGGTAGGTGCTGTAAATTCGTCTCCCTATGCTTAAAAAATGCTTTCGAAAGCCAGTCTGATGTAGTGCAACGTGATTGCTTTGCCGTCCCATAGACAAAGAACAGAACAGTAGTATTTTGTACATCCCTACCGTAAATCCATCAATAGAGGCACTACCTGTAATTGCGTACTTCATATTACGCAATAGCAACGAGGGCCAATCACCTTCTTTCAAGGTTCAGCACGCTAAATTCATGCAGGATTGGCTATTTTCTTTTATGAAGCAATTTCATAGTTAGTTGCCCAGTGTTATGAAAGTAGTTTTTGCAGCATCCGAATAGTCCGCTAACTCTTGCGTACTGAGTGGAGATGCCAACCTTTCTTACGACCGAGTTTTAGTTTAAAATTTCAATACAATTATTGCCCAGTGTGCCAGGGGATTCACGTGATCTTGTGCTCCCATGTACCAATCGCCTCTGCTTAGTTGTAGGAATAACACGCACTGCTCGCCACTTACACTTCGCCAAATCATCTTTACCACTCTGAAAATGACGATTCAGTTATTGAAACACTATAATACACAACTATTGCACTTCACTAAATCACATTTTACCACTTTTCATGATGACAACTTAGTTGTTGAAATACGTATTCGCGATCATTTTCGAATTTCGATTTAATGTCAAGGATAATAACATTGCCAAAACTCTTTAGACTCATGGACATCGCGGAATCAACATGACTATCGTCTGTCCGTATTTCATCAACACCGGTATGTTCTCGGGTTGTAAACCGAATATGCCGATGCTCGAAGCTAGAGACGTCGCCAAAAGGATAGTGACGGCCGTCAAGAGGAACGAAGTCTTCGTCACCATGCCGGCTTGGGCTAGATTTGCGTTACCGCTTAAGAAGTACGTACCTTAGAACTGTTCATGACGGTTCATGCGTTTATTTCGACTTAAATTTCAGCTTCGTTCCCGCGAAATTGAGTTGGGCCGTCGCTTACAGACTGATCAAAGGTCCCCAATCGATGATCGGATTGAGACCGTTCCAAGAAACCGCCGCTGCATAACGCGCTTCTGTGGTCTGGTTTCGACCGGTCATTATTAATCGACAATTTTATTTTGTTTAATTAGTAGTTAAGTACATGTTTTATCATAGGATGATGTAATTTTAATGTTTACGACACGTCAAGATTTATTGTTAATAAAATGGATATACACTATCCACCAGTGTACAATTTGGTATTGGAAACGTAGGATTGCGAGCGGAAACGAATGAAGAGCAATACTGTGACAATGAGATAGAACAAGATTGGGCGATATCATATTCGATCTCATAATCACAGTTACGGTTTTTATTTGTTCTAGCTCGCACTCTCGTTATCTCAACCCAAGATCGAAACTGGCCAGAGTGGTATATCTATAAAAGAAGTTTTGATACTTTACTGGAAGGGTAGATGAGTGAGTTTAAGGTTTCTATAATTCATATTATCGTGTTTTATTAAGTCGAAAACTCTAGAGAAAAGATACGTGTATATAAATAAGTTATATTCGCTATCAGCTGGTTTATGCTTGAAGATGATCCACAATCGAGTGGGGTGGGTTGTTCATTATTTAAATATTTCGCTATTTTTTGTTTAATTAGTGACGTAAATCCTTTATAAATTAAAAATACGTGTAGCAAGACCACAGCTCATTTAAAATAAAAACAGAAAGAACAAAGATTTGACGCTAGCAATCAGTGTATTAAACTCTTTGATTTGAGGGACAAGCACGAAAAAGGAACGTCGCATTTGAACGAACCCTACAAACAAATGTCAAAAGCTGCTATAACACTGCACAGCTTTGGAAATTTCTTTCAGTAATCGCATTAAACTCTGATCATTTAATTTGACAGACATACGTAAGGAACCTTGCAGGTCCAACAAGTTCAGAAATATGCTGTGTTTTGGTTGATCGAATTCACGTAATTTAGGATTCAACGTAGACTGCTTCAGTTCGTGTTTGACAATCAATTACCTCCTCCACTAGGTTCCATGTAGACGAGTGTCTTTTTGTAGTTCGATAGTCGTGACGCTGAAATTCGAATGAATGGTTTCTAATAACGGGTGGCGCAAAAGTAATGTCATAATGTGAATGTGCCTTAATTTTTGCAAATGGCGTCAAATGTTATTGCGCTTTCACATCTATGGTGTAGACAGATAGAGAATTAGTTGAAAACAAGCAATGGAGCGAGACACACCTGAGGAACGCAAAGTTATTGTTACTGCTTATTTGACCAATTTTCGGTATGTTGTTTTAACGCAGTGTGAATTTCGTTGTCGTCATGCACGATGTAACAAACAAAGCTTGAGCTTCTGGGGCACAGGGAACCCACATGAAATGGAGCAGAGCCATTGCATCCACTCAAAGTATCTGTTTGATGTAGCATTTGCAGTACAAAAGTGGTTGGTTCTTATTTTTGAGGACGCCGATGGAACCACCGTAACCGTAACTGGTGAGCGTTACAGGCAGATGTTAAACTAGTTTTCTTTTCCCGCAAGTTGCTGAATTGGGTCTCGAGCATTGCTGGTTTCAGCAGGATGGAGCAACTGCTCACACAGCTCGGACAATGATGGAGATTTTGAGACACCAATTTCCGGACAGAGTGATCTCCCGTTTTGGAGACTTGAACTGGCCGTCTAGATCGCCAGATCTAACGGCGCCAGATTTCTTCCTTTGGGGCTTTTTGAAATCTCGCGTTTACCACAACAAACCACAAACCTTGCAAGTCTTGAAAGCTAATATTGAAGAAGAAATCGTCAACTTGGAGCCAGATGTTTTGCGTGTTTTTCAACTTAATGTCATCAATTTTATATCTTTAAATAAACTTTTCATGAAAACACAGCTCATACTTTTTTCATTTCTAACAAAAGGGTAGCCAATTCACATTATGACATTACTTTTGCGCCACCTGTTACAATAGTGCACACGATCTACGAATTTGTAGCGACTATCAACAGCAGTCACAACGGATCCAACATGTTCTATTCTTCATCTGAAAAGACGTCGGGCGATTGTCGACCACTATCTAACTAACAGGTTTCAACAGGTTGACGCAGGCGAGCAAGTTTTCGTTTTGCGATTGAAATTATCAAACGTTACCCGTTTCAAATTTTATTAAGTAGTTTTCTTCACATTTCTACCTCCTTGCATTCGAAATCTAATTTTGTTGGAGTGTTCGTCTGATCTTTGAGGTTGATAACGAAGGGAAGATACTAAACCTGGAGTAAATTTAAATTGATTTTCCCCTAATTTAGTTAAGAGAAACGACATAATGAATTCATACTCAAATAATAAGAAAATATGTAATTTTCTCTTATATGGTGTCAAGGAAGTCACGTTTTTCCAAAGCCGGAAAGTCCGTAGCGTTCTTATATAGTACACGAGGCTCTAACCAAAAGTTACACAATAACTGTACAACCAAAATGCACCAAATTCTCAACAAACACTCTGCACCATAGGAACGTTCAACCGATAATACTTCTTAAAATTTAAATTTAAAGATGTAAAAATTATAGGGGATTGCAGCCAAGGATGAGTTGAAATAAAAGACTCTCTTTCGGTAACTTTAAGCCTTCGAATTACTTTAATTCCTCATCGGAGACTTTTCCGTGAGAGCAGAGAAACCAGCTTGTCAGCAACTAAACAGAATGATTTCAAGATCACATTACATCATAATATATTTCAAAGATTGAAAAGTGAAAATTTATATATTTTTTTTTGAACATGTACATGTAATTAGATAAAATTGAATGAAAACTTGTTTATTACACATACTACTCTGGAATCACTAAGTTTCCTTCTACGTTGTACCGAAGTTTTGGACATCAACATGTGATCTTGACATCATTCTGTTCAGTTGCTGACAAGCTGTTTTCTCAGCTCTCACGGAAAATATGGAGGATATTTAACGAGTTTCCTTTGACGTCCCACGAGAACAATTGTCACACGTGCTACAAAAATTGCTCGTCTGTGTGGATCGTAAGACCAACATGATTTATTTCAAAGTAAAAATAATTATCTTCTTCTTCCTCTTTTATTATTATTATTATTATAAAATTACCGGAAAACTACAGCACATCATAAAAATATTCTAATCCCTCCCCAAGTTTTACCACAGCAAGACCAACCCCAAGTTTATTAGCTAGTCTCACTCTAGAATGCATAGAATATAAAGTAGGATAGTAAACTAGCACATCCTCATTTTTGGTTCTGAAAAAAGAAACTCAATATTTTTTAATTCATCTTTTCAATACACTGCTCAAAACAATTAAGGAATACTTTCGAAAATTATTCATATTTTGACAGCTCAGTTGCAATTTTTAGTGGAAAACCTGGGGCAATGAACTGTCTTCGTCAATAACTGGTCAACGAACACTGCACAACAACTTTAAAGCAGTGCACAATGAACATGATTCATCTTCAATTTTTCCTGAATTTCCAAAATCGAAATCGAAAGTATGACTTATTAAACATCAAATTAAAGCTCTTTTCGTCCAGATTGCGGTTAAAACAATTTCCAGGACGAGAGGCGTGTTATTAAGAAGATATTCGTAGAGAACGTAAAACGTAGTTCTGGGCGAAGCATCTGTGTATGCTCCGAAATCAAAACGAAGCTAATCCTATCGATTTCGACGTCGGAATCGCACTCTACGCCTTCGGAAACGTATTTGCAACAAGTTTCGTCTAACTTGGAACATCCTCAATTTTTCCTGAATTTCCAAAGGGGTACCCCTTGGAGATTTTGAAGAAAATCGAACTGGTCGAAAGTATGACTTATTACACATCAAACTAAAGCTCTTTTCGTCCAGATTGCGATTAAAACAATTCCCAGGTCGAGGGACGTGTTATTAAGAAAATATTCGATGAGAACGTGAAACGTAGTTCTGGACGAAGCACCTCTGTATGCTTCAAGATCCAAACGAAGGTAATCCTGTCGATTTCACTGTCGGAATCGCACTCTACGACTTCGGAAACGTATATGCATCAAGTTTCGTCTAACTAAGAACATCTTCAATTTTTCCTGAATTTCGAAAGGGATACCCCTTGGAGATTTCGAAGAAAATCGAAATGGTCGAAAGTATGACTTATTACTTATTACACATCAAATTAAAGCTCTTTTCGTCCAGATTGCGGTTAAAACAATTTCCAGGACGAGAGGCGTGTTATTAAGAAGATATTAGTAGAGAACGTGAAACGTAGTTCTGGACGAAGCATCTGTGTATGCTCCAAGATCCAAACGAAGCTAATTCCATCGATTTCGACGTCGGAATCGCACTCTACGCCTTCGGAAACGTATTTGTATCAAGTTTCGTCTAACTTGGAACATCTTCAATTTTTCCTGAATTTCCAAAGGGGTACCCCTTGGAGATTTTGAAGAAAATCGAACTGGTCGAAAGTATGACTTATTACACATCAAATTAAAGCTCTTTTCGTCCAGATTGCGATTAAAACAATTCCCAGGTCGAGGGACGTGTTATTAAGAAAATATTCGATGAGAACGTGAAACGTAGTTCTGGACGAAGCACCTCTGTATGTTTCAAGATCCAAACGAAGGTAATCCTGTCGATTTCACTGTCGGAATCGCACTCTACGACTTCGGAAACGTATATCCATCAAGTTTCGTCTAACTAAGAACATCTTCAATTTTTCCTGAATTTACAAAGGTACGCATTATATCAAAAACGTTACAACAATTGACACTTGACAGTCTTCTTAAACTAATACCCAAACGTTATTGACGTTAAAATTGGCATTTATATTACTAACTTAGCACATTAATAATGAGAACGGACAGTATTCGTTAATTGTTTTGAGCAGTGCACAAACTACCTTATTTGGAAGTGATGCTCCAAAGCTATGTCATCAAACTCCAATTCGTCGCTATCGTATGCTTCCAATAATTGCAAATATTCATTTTTCGTAACTCTCGTCGTTCCTGAACGTGTAAAAGCGGTTCCAAAGAAGTTCATCCCAATCATAATCGTTGATCTCCTCAAGAGAGGATCTGGAGTTAAATATTTAACGAAGTCTTCTATCGGAGATACGGGCGAATTCGGACCTGATCCAATAATTCCAAATGGAGATAATCGAAAGTTATTAAATCGGACTTACCTGGCGTCCACGAGCTCGAATAATCGTACATTTCCAAAATGACGTAATTGGCGAAATCGGCCATACTTTCGAAGGTTTCCTTATCGATTATTTCGGGATTAGCATACATCGGAGGAATCACCACCAAGGCGTGTTTTACGCCGAATCTCAACCTGGCAGCTGAATTCGAATACATTAACTTTGACACGTTTTAAAATCGAATTTCTCTTACAAATTTCCGAAATTAGGAACAAGATGGAACTAACAGGCATTTTCCCGTAAAATCCGGACCAAATATCCAAAATCAGACCGTCCAGGTGATTCCTCTCGCATACTTTGAGCAATTTCGTCGATAAAGTCATTATTTCCTTGTATGAAGAGATCAACGATAGGATATCGGTGGTTCTCCAGTCGGGAAATGTTATTAAAGGAAGAACTAAAAATTGTTATGTATGTTATCTTAAAGCATCGGTTTGTGGAAATATTTTTCTTTACTTTTGACGTCGTTACGTCCAGATTTAGCGAAATTCTGTGCCCATTTCTTGGTCAATTTTATCCAACCTATACCTGAGATGTCGTATCTTTGCGGGCCAATTTTTCTGATTTGTAACTCGTACGGACTAAGCATGGAAAATTTATGGGCAAAACGGGATGCCTCGACGAAACTACCATCATTTGACTGGAAGAACGGAAATGTGAAATAAGTACGAAAAGTAGTCTCGTGTTAAACAGCAATGGTATGGATAAAAAAGTATCATCAATTTTACCATAGTGAGAGTTCTTCTCCAACATGGGGATTGAAAAATTAAGCATCTATGTACTTACGATTTCCAGAAAACCCAAAAGCTTCGTCATTATCCTAGTATCGTTCGTGTAAGAATAATAACTGTTATGATTGCTTAAAATATCGTCTTTCGTGGGATTTTTAACGCACAAACCTCGTTGAAAGACCGTCAAATTTTGTGCGATGGGTAAATTTTTATCGATTGAAACTTCCGCATTACCGCTTTTAGTTAAAACCGAAACGGATATGGCTAAAAAAGCTGCTTGAAACACATCATCGTGAGTGCAAAATAATAAATACGTCCTCACATCATGATTACGTCTAGTATTGTGTAATAAAAAATATTAACGTGCGATCTTATCAACAGATTTCTCTAACGATAGCTAGATTTTCTTTTAAATTTCGGCTAGAAATAATATTATCTTCGTAGGGGATAATCGTTACTTATCTAGATTATTACGAATTTAACAGTTGTTTATGAACGTGTATTTATGTTTCTAGAAAAAAGAAGATAACAAATCGCTCAGATTAGTAATTGAAACACATCCAAATAATGATCTGCTTTCCTTTATATTTGCGGTAAATTTTCGATTTTGATTCAGTATGGAATGAGTCGAATTTCTTTATTTTTATTCAAAATTTTTATAAATTCTGAATAAATATTTCCCTACAACGGAAATGGGAAAACATCAGGACCCCCATTGATACCAATAAACCGGTACGGTCAATAGCCAATTTCCCAAAGTGAAGATAGAAGGTCGATGTCAAAAATGACAAAAAATAAATATAACAAAATTCTAGGAAAAGATGCCAACAAAATTCATATTAATTTTGCTAAAAATTACAATGGATGGGCATAAAATAATTCCGTAGGAAATAATGCGGACGAAATTTCTAGTAATTTCGACGAAAATTCCAACGGAAAAGGATAAAATAATTTAGTACGAGGCAAGCATTATCAAAACCGTATAATTTTGTCAAAAATAATAAATACATATATAAAATAATTCTGGGAAAAGATGCCAAAACAATTCGTATTAATTCTGCTGAAAATTACAATGGAAAGACATAAAATAGTTGCGTAGTCAATAATGCGGACGAAATTTCTAATTTTGGGCGAAAAGCATAAAAAAATTAGCAAAAAATATCCATAAAACTTCTACTAACTTTGCTGAAAATTGCAATGGAAAAGCATAAAATAAATTTATCAAAAATACCGATAAAATTCCTACTAATTTTGTTGAACACTCGGTAAATTCCTCACCACAAAATTGTTTCCTAATAAATTCGGAGACACGTGTTTCGCTAACACGAGGCGAACATTGTCAAAACCGTAAAAAAAACGATCTGAGGAAATTTTTTTCTTAAAGTCCTAAACATGCATATTTACCCCAGGCCTACTGTAATCGGGTGTGGGGGAAAAACATTTTTCTCAGAGAAGGCCTGCAACGATGCCCTTCCGTCGTAAAAGACCCTTAAATAAATAACATGGCAAGTGGCCAACGTGTCTAATTTTAGGCGTTCGAATAAGTTTTAAACGTATTTTTTTACATGTATCGTTATATGACTGATTTAGCGAATTTTCCGAAGAAAATTAGAATAGGTAAATTGACAAAGACTAATATTACTTAATTATAATAGACTGAACAAGGCGGAGTTTTGAATAGGACCGCTATCACGATTTAGATTTCTATTTTTACGTATGTGTATCGCTTCATACGCATCAAATTCTCACGGTGAATTTACCGGTTTTATCAATTTAAAATATTTCATTTTTATGTCATGCCCCAAATTCTTTAAATCGTGTACCTATTGCGCGTCTCGACTGTCCTATACATGTTTTATCGCATAAGCATAAGAGAAAAAATACAACAAAATTAGTGTGAATTTTGTCAATAATTAATACAATAAAATTCCCATTAATTTTGCTAAAAATTACAATAGAAAAATACAAAATAATTTTGTAGGAAATAATATGTACGAAATCCTGTCGAAAATTAGCATGAAAATTATAATTACTGCCTAAATGCGAAAAACTATAATGACGGGGCATTCGGTAATTCTAAGACAAAAATATTTTTAAAAAGTTCATTCATTTTATCAAAAATTAGAAATAATTTAACCACAGGAAAATTTTAAAAGATTCTGATTGACTTAAACAAGTTGTTTATGCCCCAATTTGACGTTGTAACACTGAGATTTTCCAGGCGAGGTTATAGAAATTGCAGGCACCATAACATATTTCTACAGGAAAAATACCGACATTTTTACTAATTTTGCCAACATTTATAACGAAGAGTTGACACCGACCAAATATAATTTTGTCAAAAATTATATCGGAGGAATCATAATTTTGATAGAAACACTTACCGGTTATTTATGTTTACCGGTTGTTCGAGATGAGGGCGGTTTTGTTGGGGGTGGAGGCGGTGCGGTCGGGATTGGAGGAGGTGCAGATGGGGTTGGAGGCGGGGCAGTCGGGGGTGGGAGATCTAGGAAAAATCACAATTATTATATTACAATTGAAAACCACACCTGCTATTTACGCCGAATTATACCGGGACTGGCCGGTGGGGTACTAGGTGGCGGAGCGTCTGGAAAATAAAAAGAAATCGATGAGATAATTTCGTGTTCTTCTCTCTTTTCCTTTATAATCGATTTGAATTGTACTTAAGAAGAAATTTGGAATAAAATAAACGAATTCTATTTTGTTAAATACATTATTTTATTATCTGCAAATAATACATAGGATTAGGAATGTAAATATGCAACACATCTGCCCGAAACGATACGTAATACTTGATACATGGTGATTATGTACTACAACTAGGATAAAATATATATAGAACAACTACATAATTACATAACAAACGTTAAACAATAAAGCTCCTACAATTGTACAGTTATATATTCGCGACAAACGATTTCAGATGCATAATTACATTTTTTTATTATACAAGATGCTTATCAAAATATATAAATATGTGCATTTATACATCGATCGGCAGAAAGTTTATTGGTCCTTCTTATGCGTAGCCTGCTCGTAACTCGGTGGATTTTCCTAGAATCAAATCGTTTATGATTACGATATGGACGCTTCGCATTAATTAAGTAATTTTACTGGAGAGTCAACTTACGTAATAGGCTGGCGGTGGTACGTAGGCCATTTGCGGTTGATTCGGATCGTAATATGCAGATTGAGCTGCTTCTTGCGCTTTGGCAAATGCCGCCGGGTTATGAGTCACTAAAAGAAGAAAAGTGGACGTAATGGATGTATACATCGCGCGCAATATGAATACGATCAAATATGTTTAAATTAAAATAAGATAAGAAGTAGAATTAACGAGTTATTGTGCATATTCTGATTTATCATCTAATGATTCTTTTGATTTTCGTCCTCTATGATTTTCAATACCAGTAGAGGCGATGGAGTTGCTCAAAGTGTTTCTGCATTACCGACTTTAGGCTGAAATCAATGTTTTAAAAATTCCATCAAATGAAAACCTACGAGTCATATTCATATTGCACGGAGTGTATCCTTTTATTCGTTACGGTCAGTAATTGTGAGTCTTAAAATATGTAAATAAAATATTACTAGAAAAATCTTTTATCATTTTTAATCACTACAGAAATCCATTGCAAAGACTTTGCTATTAATAATTACCGTTGATTAGTATTAATATACTAGTGGGAATGGAAACAGGTTACAATCCTTGAATGATAATTTTCAGAAGATTTTTTCGAAACTTATAACTTAAATTTTACTGAGACTATAGTTTTGGAGACTACCTTTTCTCACTTCGAAACACCAGTATTAACCTTCCTATACTCACGTCAAAATGAAAGACGTATACTATACTATATAAATCGGTCTCACAGACCGTATGCGTGAGTATAGGAAGGTTAAACAATGTGATGCACGGAAAAACTCCAAACAAGTCTTGAAAGCTTACGGGGATACAATTTTTTACATTTCATCTCATCTCCAATAAAAGTTCTCTTACATATTTAAATAACCACCTTTCTCTTGTAGATTGAAAGATAATAACCTGTTTTCTTAAACATTTCTTGCGTACGATACGAAAGTAAATGTTAGTTAAAAAGCCATGCACCAAAGGCTAAGCAACCTTTTCATTTTAATTTCGCACAAAAACACACCAACTTTCCAGCCCTGACGTTAACATTAAACCGAAAATACCTCCTATAAGCCATCTATAAGACAAAATGCGTACTTAATAAGTCTAGAAGGAGACCGTAAAGGGACGAAAAAAGGAAATTTCTGCCCTGAAAAACATCCAGTAACGTCACACAAAGAAATCATAAATTTGCACGATGCATAAATTGAAATTTAAGCAAAACAAAAACGATAAATTTCTCATTTCCGGGTGCTTAATTAAGTAAAAGGAAAAAACAAAACGTACTTCCGGCTGCACCGCTCGGTTGTCCCTGATAGTTAGAAGGCAATCCCGGATATGGTGGTGGAGCATCCGTCATGTAGACGCTGTTCTGTGGCGGATGATCCGGGAAGGTATTCGTTGGTGGCATCCATCCATAGTAACCGGCCGGAGCTGGTCCGTAAGCTGGGGGTGGTGCCGCGTACCATTGGGTGTTCGGTGGTGTGTAAGGTGGTGGCCCGTTTTGATTTTGGTATGATCTTGTAGCTGTAAATATAATTGTTGTAAGTTATTTTATCAAAAAGACAAAGAATCTGACGTTATTCCAAAGAAATTGGATGATAATGGATGGATATAAGAATTTGACATGGGTACGAATTACAAGCTAATTTCGACAGTCACAAGAGCAAAGAAACAAACAAGAAGGGAACAGAAATAAGATTACAAATAAAGATGAGAACAGTGATTGACAAAGTCTGTAGTGCATAGTAGGCTCCAAGAGCAAATAATACTACACACAATTAAAATGAACGAGAAATTGGATCACAATTCTTATCTGCATCTATACAAGATATCAAATCTTCCTCAACATATTACCGCACTACATACCTAAACTGGCTGCCTTTAACATAGCTGTCCCAAACTCGATGGCACCACCATTCTTAAATGTCAACTTGAATTGATTCGTCCCTTGCCAATTTCCGTTGGGCTGCGCTACAACTTGTCCCCTGATATAATTAGCGCCGAAAATCGGTTGTTCCAACTGCATCTGATGAGAAATGCGGAATAAACACGTGCATAAACTAAAGTAAACAAGAAAACACCTACGTTTGATAACGTGATGAAAGGGAAACTGAATGATTGCATTTTTCATTCGACGAGTCTGCATTGAAAATCATCCTGTGAGTGGTGAGATAGATACGACCCTTTTTCGTACCCTTAAAGATGGGATCGCCTTGTTCCTGCCATTCTAATGAGACTTTGTCGGAGAATATCAGGATGCTAAAATATAGGAAATCGGTAAATAGACATGACTCATATTATTATTATTATTAATCTCCTTACCATTCCCCGTTGTGGATCAGAACTCCATTGTTAATATGCGCCGTGTTTAACGACATTTTTGCTCGAACGGCACTAAAATTTCGTGTGACTTTCTAAAGTGTAAGTGTAAACCCAATTTCTAGAGAAATCTGTCATCAGAGCGTTGACATATGAAAGTGACGTTTGATTTTCTTATCGGTATGCATTGCCAACACAAGACGGGAGAAAAATATTTCTTCTTATATTGAAAACGACTGTTTAATAAGATCATCTTTGGAACAATCTAAAATCGACAAGATTTTTAATTTGTTACTTTTAAAATATTGCAAACATTGCTTTATATGATCTAATTAGAACGTGCCCATCGGGATAATAGTTATTTTAATATTACCACCTTGCCTATCAAGTGCACGTCTTCTAGCGAGCGATCGGAATTGATTGCGATTGTTTGAATGTAGTTGGCAAACTTGACGTTGCTGTGTCTGTCAAAAAATATCGCAATACTAAATTAATCACATATCCTGTAGGATGGGCACCCAAATAAACTCGCGTTGAAATATATATTCTGGTAGAGAACTATCATATAAGATAAGTATATATATATATATTACAGTGAGATCTAAAATGACGGTACTGCTTCCGGTAAAAAGTAATTTTCTCAGAATACCGCCATATCTATATACATATATTGTGGTTACCATTATTTCAGTGACGTTTACGTACAATAACTAGAGTGTGTTAAAAAGGGTGGATCATGTGTTATCATTAGAGTTTAACAAGCTCTTTGATGAAATCTTAATAATAACAAGATATGATATTACAAATCTTTTCATTTTTTTTTTCAACTATTGCATACAACTTATAAAGCACGTTGAATACTTCTGTCGTTTTAATACAAACAGATAATATAGAATTTGTAACAAAAATAAAAAGATAAAATGTAATATATATGTATATATGTATGTATACAAAAGACTAATTAAGCGTAGGCCAATGTCAAATAATAATCAAAAATGTCAAAAGATTTAGTGACATTACTAAAATATTATCAGTTACTATATTCACTCAGAAGCTTGGAAATATATATTGATATTACCCTCAAACAAACGATAACGTATCTTGAGGTATTTTATGAAAACAGAAGTATCAGTCAAGGTCTTTGAGCCCTGAGGTCAGGGGCCTGAGGTTAACAGCTCCAAACTTTTATCCGTTTGGTCGACTTAAAAGTAAAATATTCAGGAACAGAGCCCGTACTCTACAATAACTTTGAGAAGCAATAACAAATGAAATTCAGCATATAATAGTAGGGAACTTCAACGGGTTGTTGAAAATATGAAACTAAGAGCTAATGCATGCTTATGTAACAGGGGCCCAACATTTTCAGCACATATTGTAAATCTCTTAAGTGACCATTTTGTAATAAATTTGGAATTTGATGTTGATTGTTGAATTTTTAATAATTAATAAGACAAAGGTGTAATATTGGGTGTAATAAATAATTAATCTAGGGAATTTCTGTTGAATACGTACCAATAGTGTAGGTTTGGTTGCCTATCATTTCAATAATTTTTTAACATACAATTGTGCTGCTGTGAAAGAAGTTAGTTTTTGAAACTGAAGGGCGGAATTATGGTGGACATCCAATATTTATAAAAAGCAAGTAATATTCTCCAAATACAAATACCTATCCATATGTGTACTTATCGGAAAAAGGAACCGTATTCCTCGACAGTGCACGGTTGTCTTGTCTCTAACTAAGAATAACAGAAATTCGGGCTTATTCTTATTATTATATTATGTTATATTATTCTTAATTTTTGAGATACGATTGATCATTAGATCATTTTGGATCTCTCAGTAGTATAATTTACTTGCACATAAACATAAAGTCCTAAACCTAAAGGCATCGTCTGAAAATGGTCACTAACTTCTCTCACTTCTTTTACCAACATTCTAACATAAAATACAGTAAGCACTACCAACTTACCATAAAAAGGTCGTACAATCGGTATGTACAGTATCACGTCTAATATTTACAAACAACATTTACATCACAGATTAAAGATCAGTAAACATAACGAATAAATCAAATAAATCAGGACGGCCAAATACATTCACGTATTGCTGATCTCTCTGTATGTACATATTTAGACGTATTTTGTGACGTTTGTGATAGTTGGCAGCTCTAGGGAACGACGTTTATTGCCATCGTGGAATGTTTTTAGGATCTGCAAGTAAACATTAAAAATTTCTGACTGAAGATGGTCCTAACGGAATCCGATTCTAACATCATCATCGAAGAGAAGAAGGAAGAAACCAAAACCGAGGTTTTAAAACCATTCACTCTAGAACGTATCCTTTAAATTATACTGAATGATACTGTAACCTCAATACGCTCCCCATCTGTTTACTATTTCGTATTTTTCTACTTCCTTAATAAAAATTTTAGTATTAAAACTTCTCAAAGATGTGCACCAGCAACACGGATTACGTCACGGCGATTATCAACGGTACAGAGGTTATTGTTCCAGGCGAATCCGAAGATTACGGAAGGTGTTGAAGCTACCTCAAGGCGACAGGCGCCATTTCAAGAAAAGGGATGTTACAGACGTGCATATAAATAATGCTAAAAGTGACGAAAGGTATCTACATATACCTTTGGTGCTCGCCGAGAGAAATTGGGCGTACGCCATGCAATTGAGACAAGAAGCCAATACTGAGCCTCGTAAGAAGTTTCATCTACTACAGAAGTTGAGGAAAGCTTGTTCGTACGCGTTGCAATTGGAGGAATTATGCAAGGTGAATATAGCATTTTTGAGTGTGACTTGTGACCACATACCATATTTCGCTTGATAATTTCCAAGGACTGTGGTGTAGTATTACTGCCACCAAATCATATCAGTAACATTCCTCACTGTGTAGTTGTTTATAAATTTTGCGAATTTCACCTCAGGAAATAGCATAGGTCGGTATTCTTGTAGCATGTCACCACTTTGGAAAAAAGTGATACCCCTACCATAGCATGTCACCACCTCGGAGAAAATGACTAATACATTATTTAATTTAAGAGGTAATAGAATGTATATGATGATTGGTCGAAATTTTATACAATTCAAAACAATCTTCGCCAGATATATTAACTTAATGATATGTTTTTTCTAAATTCTTTCAAATTTACATATGAGTTTGTTGAACAATATTTGCAATCAGTTCAATCTGTTCTAAAATGTGGTCCACCACTCCTGTTTCCAATGAAAAATGGGATCTGGTATTTCTTAATTTTCTGATGATACATTATCCCAGTTCATTGAATAATCATTTATGTAATACAATGTATGTTTATCTAATGTAATCATATAATAGTAGGTGAATTTTACATTTCTTCCAAGGTGGTGATATATTACAGTAGTGGGGTTTCAGTTTTCTCCGAGGTGGTGATATGCAACAGGAATACTACACAGGTCGTATGACATCATCTTCTCTCTTTCTGTGAGTAGATATATTATATAATTGTTTCTCGCTAATGTAGCTCTGCTACTGCCAGAAGTGCCAGGTTTTGTCACAGAATTTCTTGACTTTTGGGTGGGATCATTGGTCTTGTACAGATCTTCATTTACTCTTCAGTTTTAATTTTCTTAATATCTAGTTTTCTGGCAATATATTACATTGTTAAATTCTTCACCACACAATTATTTAATTGAATCTGGTGACACGGGTTTCACTAACAAAGAGGCTAGCATCTTCAATGAATTGCGATTTCTTAAATTCTATTCACGCAAACTGAAGTAGTTTCCCCTGTACAACTCGGCGGTGTATTTTTCTATCTACTAGGATGAATAATTATTAGGACAAGGGTCACCCACGTGGTCTCAAATCTCGTAAATACGTTCCTTTTTACGCTGATGGCACGTATCTGTTCTTTGACCAATTTTCCATTTACTAAACCCTCATACACAAAGCAATCTATCTCTCCCTATATATAAAATAATAATATATGTATATATAAATCAATCAGTACAGAGCGACCCAAAGGACCGTCGTATTTCTTACGCATCTCGCGGCGAATATACACATTTCATCTATTTTAAATTCTCGCTTTTAATATGGTGTCCTGTGTCGTTCATATGTTTTACAATACTCGATGAATCTATCATAACGATAATATACCACATGTTCTTTGAATCGCGTAGCCATTGCGCGTCTGGACTGTCCTATGTATGATTTATTACATTCGCTAGACTCAATTTTATAGCTTCCCAACCGTTACTTCACTAATTTCCTAGCTTATTGTTTTACAGTGAAAAATATTCGATTAATAATTCAGTTAATTACCGTCATCTCAAAAAGGCGTAATGTTGCAAAAACAACAATAAATTCTTAACTTCATCTAAAAAATCCTTTATTATTCTAGATCGAACGTTGCGATGCTCGAACCAAACTAGAAAGCCAAGCTTACGTCGCCTGGATGCACGGTACCTTACACTTCGAGCTCCAACTATGGGAAAAAGCTAACGAAAATTTGAAAAAGGCTCAAGTCATATACGAAAAGTTAGGCTCGGCTTTGCCAGAGGAAGAGCAGCTCCCTTATAAACAAAAAGTGGACGAGATCGCCCCGAGCTTACGTTATTGTGCCTATAACATCGGTGAAGATAAAGCTGTCGATTTACTCGAATTACGTAGTCAGGGAATCTTGGAAAATTTCGAAGCGTTAGTTGCGCACAAAAAGGAGAAAAGTACGAAAATATTGCAAGAAATCAAATGGTTCGGATTAAAAGTATTGATTCGTAACGAACGCGTTCGTCTATTCTTGGCGAGTATCGAAAATTTAAACGATTCGATCGAACGCGCCGAAGATGCGCAAGCTAAGATAAAAATCATCGAGGACATGTTCATCGATTTGCGCGATATCATTTCTTTGGTGCGCGAAGAAGTTAGGGCCGATAACAAAGAGCAGATCGTACTATCGTATTTATTATCGATTCGAATCGAACGAACCGTACAGAGGAATTTATTGCTAATCCAACAAACGCGTCGTTCGCAAGATATTTGCAGATTATTCGATATCATAATCCAACAAGTTAACGAACTTTTATCGTTGGAGGGTCTCAAAGACGAGAAGGAAGCTCAAGATAAATACAGTCGGGAATTATCGGCGTATAGATCGCTTAGAGCCTATTATATGGGGAAAACTCACGCCACCTTTCGACGATGGAAGGAAGCTAGTTACGTATTCGACGTATCAGAGAAGCTCGCTAAAGATCTTAACACGAAACAATTCCCACCGATTTTAAACGAAATGGTAACCGATCTTGCCCAAAACGCAGCTTTAGAAAAGAGCATAGTCCTAGCTAATTTGGCAATCGAAAAGTACGAAGAAACCGCCGCTCCCGTGCCCGTTAAATCTTCTAAAAGTAAGAAAATGTTAGCGGAACGATTGGACGAGTTTAAGGAAGATCCGCAATTGCTCTCTAAGAATCCCAACGTCATCAATGTTCCGTTTCCTGTACCTCCTATTGAAGCGAAGCCGTTATTCTATGACCTTGCCTTTAACCACGTTCAATTCCCACCTATGCAAGAAAAGGCTGAAGAACAGACGGAACAACAGAAGCAATCTTCGGGACTTACCGGATTTGTTAAAGTATTGTGGGGATGGGGGAAGAAGTAAGGATACGGTCTTCTACGCTCGAGGATGAAGTTGTTTTTCTAGACGTGTTTATGGTGTATTTGTGTATTATGTAGGAGAATGTATTGATTTCTGCGATAATAAATGATTTTCTATTTCAAATCGGTCGTTTTGTTTCGAGAACTGAAAGAAGTAGATGTACGATGATGTATGGGCGAGACGAGTATCTCCTGGAAGTAGGAAAGTTATCCACAGTTATTTTGGAAATTCCTTTGTTCAGAGCCTTTCTGTCCTTTTAGAGTTGGTTCGCCGTTATTTCGAATATTCCTTACTTTTTGCTTCCCTCTATAATCATTCTCCAGCCGTGTCTCCTTTTTACATTCGATACCTTCAATTTTCTCACCAATCCTGTCAACTCTAAGTAAAAGCGCATTGATAAGTGATATCGATAGTTTGCTTCAAAAGATTGAGTACCTGAAAAACTGTCAAATAATTGGTAATTGGCGGTCCTATATTTTGACATGTTGGATGGATTGCAGTAATACACCATGCAATGCACGCTTATTCATCATTTCGAATATTTACATTCACTTTTGATATATCTATAATGTCGACATCGGTAGAGACAGTTCCGTTATCAGAATATAATGATGCTTTTGTCCCTCTTCCGCTAATAGCAGATTGATATGTATGTCCTTTTTCGCTCTTGTTAAATACACGCAGTCTATACAACTTCGTGAGTTTTCGTCTCCATATTGAAGTCGATGCAGTCGATATTTTTACTTTAATCAGAAATATATAAAATAAATAGAATTACCCTTATCACACCTTTCGGAAATAATTTCAGATACGTATTTCGGCAACTAAGTTGCCATCCTCATCAGCGATATCCCACTAATTCTCAAGACGAACACTACACAACGAGCATTGTACAACTATAAAGCACTGTACAATGAATATCACACACTGAACGCGCGAAACACACCAAAACACTGTTGACACTGTACTCCCATCATAGAGAGCGTGTATTTATACCAATTGTAAACCTAAATTTTATGGTCTGTGGAGCGTGTCGAAACGGATGAATCATCCTAGACTAAATCTAAACTTAATTCAATAGCTCGTACAATTTGGAATTTGGAAGAGGTCCCCAATCTGCATTCATAATTCTCTTTTATTTCTATCAGTATATATACTTTCGTAGCTATCTAGTTCCCTGTTATTTTCTATTGCCTTAATTAATTTCATACTCTCTATAGGCATAGCATGTTTTTGTGCAAAATATGTCGGACCACACTTGATTTTTCTTGAATCGAAAATGAGCGATGTTATCTAAGGTCTTTGAGATAGTCTTTATCAAGAAAATACAGGTGATACTTGAAAACAGTAAGATAATTCCAGACTACCAATTCGGCTTTAGAATCAAGCATAGAATTGTCGAGTAAATCCATATAATAGTCAATAGTCAAATAAATAGAGTTTCGATTCGTTGCACTTTCTTGCCACTGATTCCATTTCCTGGCCTAGACGTCAATAAATGTTTCTATACCACTAGACTGTCTTAAGGCGTCACAACAATGCCACCTCGTTCGAAACTTGGGACATCTTCAATTAGTACTGGCACAATGTTAAGCTTATTACGTCTCTTCAGCCCCCAATCGTAGCACTATTCAGGATATCACTTTGGAGGACTCATTGATTGCTCATTCTTGCTTGTACTCTGCATAGTATAGGTTGCCAAATCTATCTTGAGTGTTCAAGGTCACCTTGGTGTAGATGAACTTCCTACCTCCTTACACAGCCTTGAGTATTCAAGATACATCTGGCAAGCTGTACTAAGTTGTAAATTTAATCAGTTACATCAGCTCATCCTATAGTACTTTATAGTTACAATTTTTGTCTTATTGCCTCTTCGTTTTTTGTGTGTCGCAATTTTTATTCATAGTATCTCGTAAAGGAGTAAAGTTAAAAGTACCGATTTAGCACCATAATAAACCGGCATAAAAATTCCATACAGTCACCTTATTTATGGACGGTTTATACATGATAAGATTTAAGTACTTAAAAATATGTAAATTAAATTATGACCCAACATAAAATTGCCTCAGAACATAAATATTAGACCATAAATCCGATACTCTGATAGAATATCTCGACTGAATTTCGTACTTTGACCCCCGCACCTTGGGTCGAAATCGTATTTTTACACTCTGCAGTATTTCATTGCAGTAAGTCGATTCTATCGGATCTTTTTGAGTGCAAATATGTCTTTTTCAGTTATTAAACGATCATTTTCGACTAGCATGGCTAAAAATGCTATCAAAAACGTTACAGTTATAGGCGGTGGCCTTATGGGTTCGGGGATCGCTCAGGTTAGTAGTTAGATTAACTTTAGATCTATTTACATACCTACTTTTAAAAAATGGGTGTTGTTTAGGTCACCGCACAAGCCGGACAGAACGTAACGTTAGTCGAAGTGAATGCTGATGTACTCAAGAAGACCGAGGCGAGCATCATACTCAGCTTGGGAAGGGTTGCTAAGAAATTATACAAAGACAACCCCGCCGAGGGGGAGAAATTCGTCAGGGAAACCCAAAGTCGAATTAAGGGCAGTACAAATCCCGTCGACGCCGTTAAACAGGCGGATTTGGTAGTGGAGGCCATCATCGAGAACATCAATATTAAACATAAGCTTTTCAAAGACTTAGATGCTGCAGCTCCGCCTACTACCTTATTTGCATCAAATACGAGTTCCTTATCAATTGGTGAGATAGCATCGGTCACTAATAGGAAAGATCGATTCGGGGTTTGCACTTTTTAATCCTGTGCCGGTGATGAAATTGTTAGAAGTCATTCGCACACCAGACACCAGCGACGATACTTATCAAGCTTTTATGGAATGGGGAAAATCGATTGGAAAAACATGCATTACCTGTAAAGATACTCCTGGGTTCGTTGTCAATCGATTGTTGGTGCCTTACATGGCGGAGGCAGTTAGGATGTATGAAAGAGGTAAATCGCTTTTGTGGGGTCAGTGTCTGTAAAATTATTCAATAAGATTGCATGTATGTTTTTAATATTGTGTAATATGTATCCGACAATCTGTGTTCTCGCAATAATTTTCTTGGTGGATATTTGGGCTCTTTTGGTGCTTATTTTGCTTTGAGCAATTCAGTTCATTTTTAGTTGGTTGATACTTGATAAATAGAGAAATTTATACTGAGTGATAATGTAGTGACAGGTAGTTAGTGCATGACGCTGTATAATTAACTTAGTTTGGACATACCTTAGTAGTAAGTATAATACTAACATTTCTTAAAGATTTTTTCACCCGTTTTGTCTACATAGGAGTCTAACAAGCATAACTAGCCAGTTATTTTTGAAAAAGAGCATTTCGATTGTGATTATTTTTTTGCTTTATATTGACTTTAGCGGTTTACTTGTGGAATTAGCAAACTCGATAATTAACATGAATTTTATGTTGGTGTTTGCTTTAAGTGATAAAACAAAGCTGATACATGCTAATAAATACCACAAAACGCCTCTGCACATAGCGGTAATTATTGCGGGCTTATTTTGTATTTAGGGACATCCTATGACCAACCGTGATTGATAAAATTCCACTACATATCACGTCTTCTCCCCTTGCTCTTCGTTTTACATTTATTAAATATTTTAATTACATTTATTTATACTTTTTAGTCCTATTCATGTAAGATTTCAAATTGTTTTCATAACTGTTCATCATCAAATTAATCCTGGATAACATAAAAGTAAATGATATTCATTCAGCAATTATTTTGTTTAGGGACATTTTACTACCAACCGTTTCTTCTCAACTTTAAGCGCCAAAATTTTGATCACTTTCTTGGATTGTGGTTATTACCATTTTTGAAAACATACTCTACGGATCATTAAATCGATTATTTCGGCGATATTACAACCAAGAATATCGGCAAGCACATGGTCATCTTATCTCGGGATATTTCTTGTCACCAATCGTTTCCTCTCGAATTCGTTTGTGCGGGAACTTTGAAGACAACTATTTTTATCTTTGTGATCATATTCTATGAATTTATTAGGCCAAACTGTGACCCTTTTAAATAACCACCAATCGTTATGTCGTTAATACACTCTGGGAAGTTTAGGAGGATCGCCTCCAAACCCCCACGAGTAGAATTGGTATGCAAGAGCGTTAATGCGATTGCGACGTACCTTATTGATGTAATTGGTGAAGATGAACTTTCATAAATTTGCCGAGGTTTATCTATTAGCACATGATACGATACAATGATTTTATCTAGGGACATTTTTTGTCACAACTGCTTTCTCTCGATTTTGTTTATGCGGGAAATTTGATTAAATCTTTGGAGTGCAACTATTTTCATTCTTAGGATCATATTCTACAGATTCATTAGGTCATTGAGCTTTCTAAATAATCACTAATTGTTAAGTAATTAGTTTGTGTTATGACCAAGGACACGATACAGTTATTTTTTTAGGGACATTTTTTTGTTAACAACTGCTTCTTCTCAAACTTATTTGTGCGGGAAATTTGATTAAATCTTTGGAGTGTAACTATCTTCATTCTTACGATCATATTATACAGATTCATTAGACCAAATGTGAGCCTTCTGAATAATTACTAATTGTGAAATCATTAGTTTATGTTATAACCAAGGACACGATACAGGAAATTTATCTAGGAACATTTCCTGTCACCAACTAACTCTTTTTGTATTCGCTTGTGCGGGAAATTTAACTAAGTCTTTGGAGTACAACTATTTTCATCTTTGGTATCATACTCTACCAATTTATTAAAACAACATTTTGAGCCTTGTAAATAACTATCAATCGTTAAATCATTATAAACCATCACTACCACTTCAAACCTGTACGGGAAGGGTTGATATGCAAGTGCGCTAATGCGATTCGTCGAGTGATTTCAACGTTGATGATTAACTTGCGCAAACTTTCCAGGGCCTAGGCATTAGTGTGTTATGACCTAGAATATGATAGAATTGTTTTATGTACTAAAATTTGTTATTATCAACTGCTTCTACTAGAACCTGTTTGTCTTGAAATTTGTCCCTCTGATAATTATTGGCATATGCAATTTGTGCTTGTTTAGGTCATTGCACAGCTTCAATCAGGAGCTGCCTAACAAGGCACCTAAATAGCAGATATGAAAAGATTAAATTAGATTCTTCCTCGAAATTGTTTTGGCTTTCGTTGAAAATGGGTCCTAGTTTAGGGGATATACTGTTACCAACTGCTTCCAGTCGAAGTTGCTCACCCAATACATACTTTACTAATCCTTCGGGATGTATTAATTGCTACCGTTTGCAATACTTTTCGTTTTTTTTAACTATTAGATTTTAAACCAATTTCAGGCGATGCTACAGCCAAAGACATCGACATAGCAATGAAGTTAGGGGCGGGATATCCAATGGGACCATTCGAGCTGGCCGATTACGTCGGTCTGGATACGACCCTGTATATTTTAGAAGGGTGGTATGAAAAATGCCGGAGAATCCCTTATTTAAACCGCTGGAATCGTTGCGAAAATTGGTCGGAGAGGGTAAATGCGGGATTAAATCGGGAGAAGGATTCTACAAATACGGAAAGAAATAAAATGTGTAAAAGATGAGATCGTGATCGTATGAAAAGTGCTTGGTGCGTGCCTGTATCTTTAAAGAAACGATTTTGTATATTGCAATTTGCTGTTTTTATGAAATAAATAGTTTTATACATTTTAAGGTGTATATACATAATTTTTTCCATCCTAATCAGGCCCTTAGAGAGTAGTCGGTCTTCTTGCTGCGTTAATTTCCGGTGGTTTGAAGTGCCACACAATCCAGATTATTTATGGAATCTTGAGTTTTGTAACTATTTTTTATATCTATTCCTGTTTCAGACCGGATACATGTTTCTACTCGTTCCTCCTCAACTGTAGCCCTCGGTATTCGCATTTTAATCAAAATCTTTGCTTAAATTACTTAAACTGCAACAATTTTCGTGTTAGATAATTAAGTTCGATGTAAATTTATTAATTAGAAGATAATGATTAATTCTGTAGGCGATGCTTCTTGCCAAGATATCGATGCCGCGATGAAACTAGGGGCAGGTTATGCCATCAGGCCGTTCGAATTGTGTGATTTCATCGGTCTAGACTTGACGAAGTACATTTTGGACGGTTGGCATGCCGAATATCCGGATCAACCGATATTTAATCCGTTACCGTCTATCGATAAGTTGGTTTCTGAAGGAAAATTTGGTAGAAAATCAGGAGAGGGTTTTTATAATTACATGCCGAAATAGGGATGTATAGTACGGAATGGGTTTCGTTGCATATGGACAGCTTGCCAAGTCAAAGTTTGTGTTTCAGGGTTGTTGGTGGCGTATGAAATAGCCGAACGTGCAAAGTGAGAAGGGAAATCTAGTGTACTTATTATATTGCATTACTGTTTCATTGCGCATTTGCCCTTCAAACGCAAACTTAGACTTGCCAAGACGTAGGTATCTGTAGAAACATTTGTTTTGTTGTTACATTCGTCGAAGCAATAAAAATTATTGTTAGTAATATAATGTTCTTTTATTATTTATGTTGAAGTTGGTGGTCCCCATTATTACTACAATATATATATATTTTGAGGTAACTAATTTTTCTAGGGGAGTACTTTAAAACTTTTAAATATGTTAATTGTCGGTTAGGAAACGCCTCAGCAAATTTTTAGTATATCAAAAAGAAAACCAATAATTGAATAAAGGTCGGGAAATTATACGTTGCCGAATGACTGTAATAAATCGCGTATATGTAGGTGAAACGCAACCCGTAATCGGATTCAAAGAAGGCGTAACACATTATCGCGACGGAAAAACTGATTCCCTGAGCGTAGCAAAACACACGAAGAAGACAAGACAGAATATACGATTAAATTCATCGATATCATTTATGATGCTTTCTTTCCTTGATATTCTTGAGGACGACCACTTAGTGGTAGAAATATGTATTTGGCGAATTGATTTTAGCATATTCTCGGCACAATTTAGATCAGTTACTCCTTTAGCGAAGCTGAATTGACTGAACTGAGCATCTTTGCTTTCTTTATATCATTACGTGGCGTTGTATCTTGTATATATGTATGTACATATACTTGCTTTGTGTACATTTCTTTTCACAGATTATGCTAATGTTATTATTCTGGTCATCGTTAAGATAAAATCTATGTCCTGCTAGGTCTTCATAAAGGCACTCTTTGAAAACCTCGAATTTTCAAACAAACCACCTTATCATATGTAAGCAATGTTTTTGTTTAGTGTGCTTTAATTTTTTTTTTTTTAAAACATGCTAGTTTATTACGATCTATGTTATCTTATAACTTAAACGTCGCTTAAGCAGACATTTAGTAATAGGTTTAACAATATTATAAGGAACGACGTGCGGAGAGTACATTCAGTAATGCACCCCCCATAAATGAAATTAACTTATACAATGAAAAAAAAAAATAAAATTGACATTGGGTACTGTACTGATTACTTCTTTTACTTACATTAAGTATTTCAAATTATTAATAATAATATCTGTAAATATTGAAACTTCCGAGTAAGCACATGATCGACATTAGTATCACAGAATTCTAAAGCAATACTTCGAACGGAAGCTCTGATCATTCGAGTCGAAATACGGTGACTATCGGCCATATTTTTGATGGTACATTTTGAGGCAATTTAAAATAACAAATATCAACATGCCTAAAAGGTTAACGCCAAACCACAAAATTTAAGATATTCTGTGGTCAAACCTAAAAACATATCATCAAAAAGATGGCGACTTCCTTTTCACGGGAAAGTTAGTTTCGCTTCCGGATATTCTGTGTTATACCTTGTTTCAAAAATAGGGAGACGAATTTCTGAACACGCCACTTTTATAGTAAATTCTGATTGGTCGAAAGCAGCACCAAATTACACTGCACGAATCCTGCTATAATCGTATCGTGTATGTAATTCTGTCAAATGTATTGACATTTGTTTATTACCGCTAGTTATTGCGGTGTTTTTAGATTTTTCTGTTTTTTCTGCCTGTTTCGAAGTATCGCTTTAATTTACCGCATAAATTTTATTCCAGATTTTGCAGTGTGTAATTTGGGCTTGGGATATGTTCAGAAATTCGTCTCTCTATTTCTGAAACAAGGTTTAGTACTATTTAATATATTCTTTTTTCGGCCAAGACATCAAATTTTTCTTTTGAATCGTTGCTGGTATCAACACTTTCTTTTCAATGGAAAATTTATATATAACACAAACTACTTTATAAATCGAAGCAAGTTTGACCTAAATATTAATTATAAAATATAAATAAATCTACAGGTGATGCTTCCTTCCAAGATATCGACATCGCGATGAAGTTAGGTGCCGGTTATCCGATGGGTCCGTTCGAATTGTCCGATTATACCGGTTTAGACTTGTCCAAACACATAATGGAAGGTTGGCACGCGAAATATCCGAACGAACCGATGTTTAAACCAAATTCGGTCATCAATAAATTAGTTTCTGAAGGAAGTTGGGTAGAAAATCGGGGGAAGGCTTTTACAAATATACGAAATAGAAAAATGCCATGAATACAGTTACAGGTGGTCGGTGTTGCGACGTTTTAAATTTAATCCCATTACTGTTAACGAATCTATCTCCAGTGCCGTGCCGTCAATTCGACTGCAGGTTGATTGCAGCGTTAGTGAGTGAGAACGCCACTGCTAGCCATATGAGTTCAATAGTTGGAGACAGAAAACGCCGATCGCCTAACTGTAGTTATAAGAAAATATCTTTGTTCATTTTTATTTCTAAAAGGTATTCTTTATTGTTATAAGTCGTTATTTGTTACATTTGTTAAAATAATAAAATAATTATTACTAATATACAGAGGCGTTGGATGACATAATGCTAGTAAATGGAGGGAAAACTATGCTTTATTTAAGCGCAACCCATAATTAGGGACTAGTTTCATCGCATTTGGTTGTCATTAGCACGATATAAACTGTTCAGTGCGCTTTAACCAGGTTTAATTTTCTGCAATAGCATCGGAACTGGTTTCTTCGACCCTTTAGTTTTCCTATTTGGGATTGGTGAATCGCGGATGTGCGATCCATTATTACCTAGGAAATTGTGAGAATCTTCCCTTTTCCATGTCTTCGGAGAGCTGTCAATCGTTATACGAAGCTGGATCCTTGGAGAATGCATGAAACGTATTGGAGGTGACCCTTCCGTCTTCAACTAAACTTCAGGGGGATCTTCGTCACGGGTTGACCTCTGGTGCCTTCCATGTCTTAGTAATAGTAAATTCTTCTCTTGGAATGGCGGTAGTTGAAGTACCTCTCGTACTTGCCTAACAGAGATCATAAATCGGGGGAGAGGAGAGGTTAATCCGAGTAAAGTCGTTGAAGATATCTTACCATCACATTATCCGATGTTTTCACCCTCATGAACGTGGATTTAGCAGGTTTTTCAAGTACTTCGTGAAATTGAGAGTTTCGGATAAATCACAGTACAGACGTAATCATCTGAAGCCTTCTCTTTTGTGGTCCCACAAAGGACTATGCTGCGCCAAAGTTGTCACCGAACGTCCGAAATGGCCCATAAGCTGTTTATAGGGGCCGTGGGCCCACCGACTATATTAATTTATTATAGACTGTCAATATGATATTTCAATTTGATTACCACATTGATTACTATTAAAAAGTCAGTTGGATTATACCTGGACCATACTCAAGATGTTGCCGAACGACAACACCAAGACAACGCAATTCTGTAAACGAAAACTACTTCCCACAAAGTCGTACTAATGCTCGGTATAATCGTGAAACGCATATGCGAATGATTTAGCACTTAACACAGCTGGCACCCTGTTGATGATAAGTGGTCTGAGGTAATTGATATAGATCTGCTTCTTGACGCTTAAATCCAGCTTTGATCGTCTACAGAACAGCGACAGGAGGAATCGAATATAACCTCCTTGAGTCCAGAAGGGTGTAACTATTCGCTGGTTATACTTGACATTATACTGGTAGGGATAGCTGAAAATCGATGTTGTGATATAATTGCACAAAACGTGTGGACAAAACTTAAGACAGGAAAAGATAGTTTCATGTAATTTGTACAGACTAAAGTAAGAGGTCACTAGCTCATAACAACGTATACTACCAACTCGATTTGGAACAGGCAACAGTGAAATAACATGGAGCTCCAATGTGATCCATAGCAGCTAAGACCCACATAAACCTTTGTGTGGGAGCTCAACACGATATCCTTAAGACGATATCAGGAGCCTCCTGGTTTGTCCGAAACACCTCGTTTCATAACGACCTTAACATCACCACTATCTGTGGCTTCGCTAAGTCGCTTTGATTGAGAGGGAGAGTTTTTGGAAAATTCAGTCGTGAGTCAACTCGCTGAGCTGGATCCGGATCGGCATCCGTTTTGGTTTATTTTGGGGCGGCGTTAAGAAGTACTACGTCAATGGGAAGACTTCTGTAAATAGGAAGGTATTTTTTGATGTTGGTATTCATCAACGTCGATCCCATCAGAGAAGACCGTAGCATAATCGTGGCTACCTACGGTAGTATTAGAAAGCCCAAAGCAAATCTGTTCCAGGCCCTAGAAGAAACTATCAAATCATAGAGACCACAGAGGCTATAGTGAAATAATCTTTTGCGGGGTTCATATTTAACATGTAATGCAATAACTGGCGGCGTTCCTGTATGGATAATCGTTGTTTTGCCTCTGAATATATTTATTAAACAGGTCAGACACCATCTACAATCTTTTGATGGATTTTGACCTTCTTTTAGTAATCCCCGAAACAATGCGAACGATAAGGAGAAGGAGGAGGAGATCATCGTCAAACACACACTGTGAACAGAACAATGGCTGCTAACACATTAAAACCACCCATAGTGATAAGTTTTGCGTTCCTGTACTGGTAATAGTTGTTTTGCTGGTGAAGTCTGTGAAGGCCCTTATTTATTGATCAGGTCAAACGACACACTATGATCTTATGATGGATTTCCACTTTGTTGAATCTTGCAGCTGTGTTTTCACTTTTGAGGGCGTTTTTAACTTGAATAAAACACTTCCTTTCTGTGTTATATAATTAAAATGTTTACAATGTGTAGCTAGCATAGTAGTTGCAAGCAGGTTAAACGTATAACTGTATCTTTTGCATATTTTTTAACACATGCGTTATGTTGTCATCTAGCAACTTATATAAAAAAAAACAAAAACAAATATATTAAAAAATCATTGCAATTTTATTGACAGGTGCATCGAAAACCTAAATCGAATACGGGCTCTAAAAACTGGGCAAACAGAAAACGTGTAACTTAAAATATGATGGTAAATGTTCAACTATCCTAATCTAACCTTTGACGGCTTAGAATGTAAATAGGAAGTAATTCTTATAAATAAACCTAATTAAGATATGTTTGGGGTCGGAACACACCTCTTTTTAGCAATGCCCGAAACAATGCGAATGATGAGCAGGAGGAGGAGATAATCGTCAAATACGCGTCGTGAACAGAAACATGGCTGCTAACGGACTAAAACCAGCTTGACGTATTTCGATAGAAATGTCTGCCACTGCTAACGCCCAAAACCGCATTGGATGTCGTCATCGCCATTGATTCACTCGCTGGCCACTCCCTTATCGCCAAAGAACATGGATGTTTCATCTGGTTGCTTGCTACCAACAGCTTGATTTGTTAAAACAAATGTTGTCTTAATCGTCGTCGTCGTTGGACTACCAGCTATCAACGGTTTTCCGCTAAAATCAACATAATTGCTATTGCTAGCTCCCAAGAACTATAACGGTTATCGTAATCGTCGTTTGACCAGTCGCTGTTAACAACCTTATTGTTAAGAACCATGGCTATTATAAACCGGAAGCGTTGAAGTCGTTGGACGTTAGAAACCGAAGACTGGGAATAGCAAATTTTTATTCGAAATAAAGGTAAAGAATTTTAGTGCTTCCAGCGTAGAATTTATAAGAGCTCGCAACAATTTCAAAAATTTCAAGGTCGATATTTTATTGTCTACATTTTCAACTTTTTTTTTCTTTTGAAATGCAACCGATGCTTAAAGTATTATCCATATCAGTTAAAAAAAAACAGTTACTATAAGTAGCAGTCGTATGTCGTTATTGGCTTTATCATTCAAGTAAACATTTTGTGATAATTATTACAACACAAACTCATTGTACTTTAAACCTGACATATATTTCACTGCCTACATGCCAGATGTTTTTCCACTTTTCCTAAATCCTCCCAGTATTTGTGCGACTAGTCCTGAGATACGTTCGAAAATGTCGTCTTCGATTATTAAACGTGCATTTTCGACAACAACGGCGAAAGAAACTATACAAAATGTGGTCGTTATCGGCGGTGGACTCATGGGCTCCGGGATCGCTCAAGTAAGTCTTATCTCTTATTTAAACAAATCGTATTTTTGTTTTTGTACATTTATATTTAATTAGGTGGCCGCTCAAGCCGGCCAGCGCGTGACTTTAGTGGAGCTCAATAACGATCTGGTAAAGAAGACCGAAATCAGTATCCTCACAAGCTTGGCGAGGGTGGCGAAAAAATTATATAAAGACAATCCCTCGGAGGGTGAAAAATTTATCGTGAACACCAAAGATCGCATCAGAGGTAGCATTAACCCGGTCGAAGCTGTTAGGGAGGCCGATTTGGTCATCGAAGCTATCGTCGAAAATATCGATGCAAAACATAAACTTTTCAAAAAATCGACGAGGCGGCTCCGCCCAACACCTTATTCGCTTCAAATACGAGTTCGTTGTCCATTGCGGAAATAGCGTCCGTTACCAGTAGGAAGGACCGATTTGGCGGTTTGCACTTTTTCAACCCCGTTCCGGTGATGAAATTGCTGGAAGTGGTGCGAATTCCGGAAACTAGCGACGAGACCTATCGGGCGTTTATGGATTGGGGGAAATCCATCGGGAAGACGTGCATCACTTGCAAGGACACGCCTGGATTCGTCGTTAATCGACTGTTGATTCCTTATAAATTGGAAGCTTTCAAGATGTTGGAGAGAGGTTAGTGCTTTCGTTTAAAGTTTCGTCAACAGATGGTGGTGGTGTGTCAGAATATCTTGGACTCCTTCAAAAAATTTTGGACACCGCGCTCGTTTATGGATCACATTATTAGCCTATTTGAACTGGATTAATGACTTCAGGGATTGTGGGTACTAAAAATGACACTAATCGATACAGCTTTAATGATACTATTAACTTTAATCATACATTCATAGTCTTGGGACGTAGCGGTAGCAGCGCACAATTACGAAACAAGTTAGGACAGCCTATATATACACAGAACTCCCCGCATACCGCATTGACTCAGCAGTGACCAGATAAGGAGATTTCGTAATTTAGTACGCTGTTACCGCTGTTTGCCCGGACTATACATTTAGCACTACAATTATTAATTTAATATGTACACGTGTTCCATCAGCAAAGGAGCTGGTATCTTACCATTCGCCAAGTTTATATTAAGTTAGTAGATAATCCAGTCGAGCTGTCCAGTACTTGAATGTCAGTAACTATGTCTTTCTAAATATATTATTATTATTCGAATATTGGACAGGTTGGCAAGCTAGATACTGGCCTACCAGCGAATTTGGAATTCTTAAATTTTACTATCCTGGACATTAATTCCAAGAATAATCTAGATGGCTCTGTAGAAACGACCTTAAAAGTTGCTACAAGATAGCTGTGCAATAGCTTACTAAGTAAGCACAATTTGCATATAGCGATAATTACTACGGATGTAATTATGTTTTATTAATCGCCAACTGCAACCGTAGACTATAGTTTCTTCCTTGTTAGTTACTCCTCAGCACGCTATACATTAATAAAGCATAATTTCCTTCGTGATCACTATTGACATATTATGCTATTACTGCTTGCTTACAATTAGTAAGCAATTGCGCAGCTACCTTGTGAGCTGCCCAATAAACACGCATTTTAAGGTCGGTTTTGTAAAGGATCATCGAGATTATTCTCTAAATGAATACAGGATGGGACAACGTAAAGAGCGATTTTAAAAAAAAATGCAACAAATTTTTCAAATTTTATTTTCACCTCCTTAAACTACATAAAAAGACCATTAAAGAATATTAAGTAAATGCAACCAACTTCTAAAAAATAACTCTGGTGAAATAACGTTCATTCAAGCATAAACATTCTTCCAGTCCAGCCTTAAATATAAAAAAGAAACATATATTGTGCTTCCAAAATTTAATAATTTTCTCTTTCGACATGAGTTCTAGAAAGTCCTCCTATTTTCTTCTTCATCTTCTACTTTAAACTTCTTCCTCTTCTTTTGTCTCTTCTCCTCCTTCTTGCAGAATGATATAGAAAAAAGCATTATAGAAAATTAAGTAAATGCAACTAACCTTTAAAACTAACTCTGGCGAAACGACGTTCATTCAGGCGTAGGCATTCTATCAGCTGAGTCTTAAATATAAAAAAGAAAAGATATATTGTGTTTAAAAAATTAATAATTTTGTCCTTCAGCATGAGTTCTTGAAAGTCCTTTTTCTTCTTCTTCTTCATCTTATAGTTCCACTTCTTCTTTTGCTTTTGCCTCTTCGTCTCCTTCTTACAGAATGGCATAGAGAGAGGTATTAAAGAAAATGAAGTAAATACAACTAACTTTTAAAAATAACACAGGTGAAATGACGTCCATTCAGACGTAGACATTCTTCCAGCCAAATAATAAAAAAGAGATACCTCTATTGTTCATTGCAAAATTAATAATTTTTTCCTTCGACATGAGTTCTGGAAAGCTTTTTTCCTTTTCTTCATTTTCTACTTCTTTTGCCTCTTCCTTTCCTCCTTACACAATGATATAGAAAAAGGAACATACAACGTGCTTGCAAAATTTATAATTTTATCCTTCGGAATGAGTCCTTGAAAGTTCTTCTTCTTATTTCTCTTTACTTCTTCTTTTCGTCCCATTTTTTCTTCTTTTTCTTCTTCTCCTTGGTTTTCTTTTCAGAATAATGCAGAAAAAGGAATTTAAAACGTGCTTTGAAAATTCATAATTTCTCTTTCTGGATGAGTTCTTAAAAGCTCCTTGGCTCCTTTTCTTCTTCTTCATCATCTTCTTCCTTTTCTTCTTTCTGTTCTTTTTCTTATTATTATATGAGGATACAGAAAAGGTAACATATAATATGATTTCACTTTCCTCAGCATTCCTAATGAGATTTGAACGTTGAACGTTGAACAGTTGTTCGTGATGGGTTATCCGGATGCTCTCCGGTCTTTAGGTCATCCTACAAGAAAAGTCGTAGGTCGTAAGGTTCGCGGAAGCCATGCGATAATAAACCGTTAACAATATTCATGCTCCGTCTTGTTGAAAAAATGTCTTCTCGTTTCCTTCGTACTGTGCAAGTTGTTGAGTAAAACGGTTCTCCAACCATTCTGTGCATCTCTGTGAAGTTACTAAGCATTACTACGATCATCTTGGGAAAAGGTAGAACTCTATGATTCCTGATGAAGACATAGCGCACCACGCAGTAACTTTCGTGGAGTGGAGAGGCTGCTGATGTAGTTGTATAAGATTCACGGCACTTCAAAACCCAAAGTTCTGCTTGTTGATGTAACAGGACAAACGAAAATGGGCCTCGTCACTCATCTATGAATCGTTTAAAATGTTTTCGTCTTGGTTAATTAAATTTAACATTTCTCCACAGAACCGTCTTCGACTCACATAATCTGCTTCTTTATGATCTTGAACAATTGCGATTTTGTAAGGATGATGGTGTTGATCGTTGTGTAAAATCCGTCTAAGCGTTCTGTTGGAAATTCCAAGTATGGTGCCATGTGGCTCCTCTGGACTCAAACTCTTACGCGCTGTTTTTGCTTTCCCAGACTTCTTTATTGTCATTGCATTTGCTGCCCATGTATACAGTTTCACCTCCTTTATCCGATTAGGAACTCGTCTTGTTTGCTCTTGTTCTTTCTGTTGATGTAACTGATATGGAACTTTAGCATCATTTTTGTTAATGAAGTAGTCCAGGTGATTCCTGGTCTATTAGTTGCTGGTCCTGAAGGACTTATTCTTTTGCAGTATCTTAGACATTTTTGATATGCTGGATAAGTTGATGAAATGAAATTCGGGCTGTCATCATAATCTCCCTTTCTTTTACTATTCTTGCAGTCAAAATTCTCTTATATCGTCATCGCTTATCCTCAATAGGTGCTATACCATTGAAGTCGTTTCTTTCAAAGTCTTTTGTTGCCTTTTCATATACGTTCTCTTTCCCTCTTCATCTTTATCTTCATATTCATCAACATCTTCTTTTTTTTCTTCTTGATCAACATCATCATCATTATCATCTTCGTCTTCTTCTCATTCCTTTTCTTCTTCTAATTTTCCAGTTCCTCTACATATGAGAGCATAGAAACCTACTTTATAAAATTTTCATGATCTATTTCTTCCACTTTTCTTTCGCTGCGTTCAACGTTTTCAATTTGGTGACCATTATGCCAATTATCACAATAGTTATCCCAATGTTCAAAATTTTATTTTAGGCGATGCTACTTACCAAGACATCGATATCGCGATGAAATTGGGCGCCGGATATCCGATGGGACCGTTCGAATTATCCGATTATACCGGTTTAGATTTATCCAAGCACATCATGGAAGGTTGGCATAAGAAATTTCCGGACAATCCGCTTTTTAGGCCGTCTCCCATCCTCGATAAGATGGTCGCCGAAGGAAAATTGGGAAGAAAAACCGGCGAAGGATTTTATAAATACAAGAAATGAAGAGGTTTTAGATGTTGTAATTGGTATAACAATCGACGACAATTTTTATTTGTATTTATTCTAGTAAAAAGCATTTTCTCGTTATTTAAGAAGTTGTGTAAATGGAACGAAAAAATATAGATATACTTTAAGCGTGTTTGAACTTTTTTAAATATAATTTATATGTTTAAGGGTAATAAAACAGTTTTCTGCAATATGAAGGAAAGTATAGATTTGGAATTGGCAACTGGAATCGATTTCCAGGCTGATTGCGCTTAGAAGATATTTTCACGTTGCTATAGTCGATGACGCGGTTACCTCTTGTACCTAGATCCTCAGCTTCTTCTGAAGAAGCTGGCAGAATGATCAGCGAAAATTAAGTGTTTCACTATCACACACGACCACAACCATACCCGGAAGGTATTTCGGTGTTGGCGGGGCCGTGAAAAACACCTAGAACTTTGGATCTTACTCATTTATTATCGTATTAACAATTTTGCCAACTTAAAGAAATAGGCATGGAGATCGATTCCTGCCAACTTATTCATTACTACACTGAAAAAATAACTAAACAATAATGTCTGCTTAATACCTTTCCATCTGCGTTCCTACATCGTTCTTATTCCGTTTCAACTTATTCTGAATGTCGCTAAACGACTTGCCTTTGGTCTCGGGTAAGAACAACCACGCGAACACGCAACCGCAAACGCAAACGCTACCGAATATCCAAAACCGTATATAACCCCCATCGATCCGAAACGGGTTGGTAAAACTTGGAAACGATAAAAGACATAGAAACGCCGAAGAAGGTCATCAACGTCACGGCGGATTCTTTGATGTTTATGGGAAATAACTCCCCATCAAGACGTAGGAGAGCGACGTTAAACCCAATGGGGACATCATTAGAAACGTTACTATTCCAGCGGTTGGTACCCAAGAGATATATTCGACGTTTCCGCGTTGGTAATCCTGGATGTAGAAGTAAATTCCTTCGGATATTAGGGCGATTGCACATCCCGATGTGGAGATTAGTAATAAGGGTTTACGTCCGAGTTTATCGATTAGTTGGCTGGTTAGAAATGCTGAAATATGAATTATTTAAATGACTGCAATCGTAATGAATGGATGGTGGCGGTGATGACGGTTTTAAGTAGTCACATGGTAGTTGTTTTGGCAATGGTGGTAAGTTTAGTTACGCGTACTTACCTGCTGGAAGCTGAATGATTCCAAATATGATGCTGGAGATCTCTGGTGAAACGATACTTTTACTAGAGGCGATGATGGTCTGCATGTAAGACTCGATAGCTTGTCCTCCATTCATCAAAGATATGATTTTAATACCTAGAATACAATTTGGAAAAATAGGAAAACCTATCTGGTCAAAAATGAACACAAAGTGATCCTTAATCTTACCACACAAACTTAGATTGGAACCAAGTCTTCATTGTTAGGGGAAAAAGCCTTGGCCATAACCTTACATCGAAAAGTGGAAAGAATAAAAGATTAAGGGAGAGCGAGAGATCTAAAAATTTGTGTGATAAGGCTAGGAAACATCAAGAACTTACAATTTAATCACGATTTCGAATTTACCTGTCATTATAAAAAGTTGTTTCCTATAGAGGGGATTCTTCAAGAATTCCCACATCGACGTCTTATTCAACATATCGTTCTCTATAGTAGTTTCGATATCGGATAATCTGGCCTTCACGCTAGCCTGGTCCTCGCTTTTCCTGGCCAATCTAAAGAGACTATCCTTGGCGGCCGGTTTATCGCCGATTTTGATCAAATGATACGGTGATTCGGGCATGAAATAGAAGCTGCAAATGCACGTTAAAGGAAACAGGGCGCATATAATGCACAGTAAACTATAAGGGACGAAAGGTCCAACGGAAAGGACCACGAAATGAGCCAGCAACTTCACGATCGTAAACGTATTACTCAGTTTTCCTCGAATTTCCTGTTCGGCGATTTCGCTGTTATATATCGTTACGGCCTGGAAAATTTTGGACATTAATTTCTAAAATTGTTGAGGTAACTTTTTTGTAATATTACGCTATTGACGATTCCTGTTGCACATCCGGCCACAAATCTGCTGATGTACAAAGTCCAGATCGATTTGGCGAAAAGGATCGGTATCCAGGGAATCATGTAAACTGTCGCGCAATATAATAGTGACTTTTTCGGTCCGATTTTCTTAATGATTGGTCCTGCTAGGGGACAGGTCAAAATGCTGCCCAAAAGTCCGATGGCTACTATCCACGATGTTTCAGCCTGCGGAAAAGTACGTGTCTGGACTAATATGAGGATAAGGATATTTCTTTTTAAGCTTACGCTGGAAAGTGCATAACCTAATGGAGATTGGTTGGATTGCAATTTGGGTAAAGTTGGTGATAGCCACGTGGTATACACCGTGTTTGATCCTACTGCTAGCGAAGCTGAAAGTAAGTAAAAGAAGTAATACAAAAATCTTGTGTACTGAATATTTAGTTAGCTTCGTGACAAAAGAAAGAATTCTTAAAGAGTCGGGGAAATGTTTTACAAAATCGTTGGTTGAAGAGGGTAAGAGATAAGTAGGTGAGTTTACCTTTTTAGGAAATAAAAGTGAATGTGGATAACATCTCTCAAGAGATTTCGTTTAAAAGTAAAAAGAAAGTTCAAATGTTAGAATATTAGAATGATGTATGTATAAGAAACAGGAAAAAACTAAAAAAAAAAAAAACTATGAAAGGAATCGTAATATACAATAAGCAGACAACATCAAACACAAATTTACGGCAATTATAGTAAGTGGGGAAAAAGGAAAGAAATGCACAAGAAAGCGATAAGAAGAGTGTAAGGCAAATCAAGAAGGAAGGGTACTGTAGATTCATGGAATTAAAGAAAGCTAATAAATTGAAACACATTGAAAACAGAGAATATGGTAAAGAATGCGAATAACACAGCCAAGTAAAAAGAAAAGAATATTATCAGAAAGGAAGAAAATTGTGAAAAGTGGAGGTCTGGATTAAAACAAAACGAAAATCAAATTAGTAGACTCATAATATAAACATCGCAACCAGGTTTAGGTTGAAAAGTACAGAGATTAATTGAACATAGAGAACCAAATGTTGTTTTGGTAGGTCACAATGAGGTACGGAACAACGAACAACTAAAGAAATGGATTTATAGATTTTCGAGAAGAAATGGAAAGCATAATAAAGAATTGGTTGGGAAAATCAGGATGTAGAATAATTTAAGAATTTCTTCGAAAGTAAACTACAGCAGTTGTTGTGAATGAACAAAGAAAAACTTGGAGAAAAGAACTGGACGTTGCTTTTTGGGAAAACAAGGAAGTCAGTTGCTGATGTGACACACGAAACCTTGCGGACTTGAGGAAATTGAGGCTTAATACTGATGTTGTGAGTTGAGAGATTTCTAAAGAATTAGTTGGAGAATTAACACTTTAAGATATACCAGGATATCTTAAAAATTAAGAGAAGAGATGAAGAAATTATAAATGAGTAAGAACAAAACTTAAGTAAAGTAATAAAGTAATTGAATAGAGACAAACAGAAATTTGCATTAAGAAAATGAAAGCTTGCAGAATTTGTAGAATTATAAGGTAGCACGAGGGAAACGAAAATGCAACAAAATGAGGAAATAATAAAAACGCGGAATTAGCAGTGGATAGGGCATACCCTACGAAAATATCCAAAATAATTTAACAAGACAAGCATTGGAGTTTATAATTACGGCCACAAGGAAACGTGGCAGATCCAAAGACATCCGGAAGTACAATTTAAACAAGAAGTTCTTCAAGCTAATAACTAGTAATATAAAGGATTGGAAAACATTGGGGAAGAAACTAAATATGGACAAACCTAAGAAACGATAAAGGAAGGAAACAATCCAGATACGTAGGAGAGACTTATAAGGATAATAATAATAGTAATAAATAAAATAAAATAGCAATTTAAGACTAAGCTGAGGAATTTTTGTTTTAGTGGGTAAGGGTTTTCAAAGTTGGTAACGTTTCGAAATCGATGCCAAGAAAACAGTACTGCAATTTTACAAAATCACTTTTACGCTCTTCAACGAAGAGCCGTCTAGGTTCATGCTCCACAAAACGTTGGATTACACATAAAGTGTCCTCCTCTTCAACATGAAAAATTCACCATCTTAGAATGTATTGCTAACTCGCCTACTGACTGAGCGGTAAGACACAGATCTCACGTTGAGAAGACTCGGTAATCGAGGCCTGGTCTCAGCGGAGCAGTTTGAAATTCTAAAGTGGGCCTGCTGATTCCACTATATTGCGAAAGTAAGGAAATGTAGTATACGTAAGTATACGACTGAGTGACTCCGAACCTTACACCAAAAGGTAGAAAGGTTAAAAGATTAAGAAGGAGACGAAGACGTAGCGGTTTCGAACTAATATTTGAAAATCCTACTAAAAATTCTAATAATGTCTATTGATATTTTTCAAAGCACGAGTCTCATCAAATTTATCCCACATACGAAGCATCTTTCTTTTCAATAGGATAAAACTGGTGTATTGTCATCCGCGCAATGGTAAGTGGAAACATGCATCGCTAATCATGCTTTGACTTGGTCTTATCACATTTCTGTTAGCGAAATCTTAAGATCAACATCACATCAAAGGACGTTACTTGTACTTGGATATTGCAGTAGAAACAGAAAAGAAGAATGGTGTTTCGTTGAGAGAAAAATGAATGTTTTAAACTTGCATTTTATTCCAATAACTGCAACCGTTTTCCCGAATTAATAGACAAAGGAAACAAAAATGGATAATAAAGTTATAGGCTTCCACGGTGGTTGTCGAACAAATATTCGTGGAATAATGTCGAGATCACTGAAGGAACGTTGAAGAGAGCACGACCAGCAAAATATTAACTGTGACTTTTCAACGACTACTACATTATCCAGATAATACGAGGTGCAAGGTGAATCTTTTTCGCCGTCAAAACACTTCCCTTTTACATCTATACAATGTTGCATATTTTTCCATTGCTCAAAGCAATGCTGTAGCTCATCAACTGTCACTCATTTCATGAAGTCTGCAGCTTTCACTTTTGCTACTTCCACACACCAAAAATATGTTCCCGTGAAAGCATTGGAACAAATGGAAATCGCAGGAAACAGGGACTGGCGAGTACACCAAAACTTTCCCTAAAAACTGCCTCACAAACAGGACGTTCTGGGCTAAGGCATTGTCCCGGTGCAGAAGCCATGAGTAAATTTTACACAAATCCGGCGATTTCCTACTGACCCGTTGAAGATATCTTTTATATCACAAGAAATTTGCGGTTAATGCCACTTTCGATTTTCGGGCTAACCATGGTCTCGACATCTACACTATGGTATCATCTACAAACGAGGATTAAAAGCAAGATAAACAAGCAAGCAATACGAAATAAAGTGTGATTGGCTTCGGAGATACCAAGGTCAAGTGTTTCCCGCTCCGCTATTTAATTGCCACACCTCATAATCACAGAAAAAGCAAATTTCAATCATATTTCCTATTTGGTAAATGAGTGCTTCGACAATTTGAGGATTGCGAGAAATTCTTTGAAATTCGACACACGTCCTCAAGAAAGGAAGAAGATTGGAGAATTGGTGAAAATAAGCTTTAAATTTATGGATCCACTGAATTGAATAGTTGTGCTTATTCCTACTATTCCTAAGTACAATTTTCTGCAAGTTTGTAATGGTTTCGATCAAAACCTCTGCAGTATCCATCCAAGAAATTGTAAAAATTATTTTATATCTTAAAACGGAACTTACCACAAAACGCAGCTAGATATTGCATGTATCTGGTATTCCTGAAACCATCCCACTTCATCTTCCAAATTTTCGGGGGAAACACTTTCGACAGAACCGATACGTTACAGCATCTAAACCCGATTAAATCGAACCATCATTAACAGTTGTACGCGGGCAAAAACTTTCAGCTTTTCAGCAAATCGATATCGGAACGATTAGTTGCTGGATGAAATGCGATCCAGTGGGATCACTTGCAACGATCTGAATAAATATAGTCATATATAGAAATGTCCACAAACACTTTAGGGGAGAATTCGCATGTAAATACGTGCGATTTTCGAAAAAGGACGCAATTAAATATTGACACGCCTGGTCGTATGCCGATTTTGCGAATCAACTAAGTGGGGAAATTGAAGTCGTTGTAATTTGTATCGAACGATATCGTTCAAGAAAAGATCTCCACCACGTTTTGAACGAATAATTTACTTATTTCTAATGAAAGAACAGTAAGAAAACAAAAAACTGGTTTGAATACATTTATTCAGTTACTTTTCTATTATTTACATTTAATTTTTATTCAATTCATTTTGAATTTCACTAAAGGATTTCCCTTTCGTTTCCGGTAGGAAAATCCACGTAAATACGCACCCTCCAATGCAAACTCCCCGAATATCCAAAATACGGTGTACAATCCCCAAGCGTCCGAAACTGGCTGGTAAAATTTGGACACCACGAAGGCCATCACCACTCCGAAGAAGGTCATCAAAGTCACCGCCGATTCTTTAATATTTATCGGGAACAACTCGCCCATTAACACGTAAGGTAACGATGACACGCCCAAAGGGGCCATTATCAAGAAAACCACGATCCCGGCGGTTGGTATCCATGAGATGTGACCGGTGCTTCCTCGGAGGTAATCTTGGATGTAAAAGTAGACGCCTTCCCCGATTAGGGCAACGGCACAGCCGATTGTTGAGATATACAGTAAAGGTTTTCTTCCTAAATTGTCCAGCAGGTAACTCGCTAAGAAGGCTGAAATTGTAGGAAGGAAAAACTTGAAGAGGTTGCTTTGTAAATTAAGGGATTTAACTCACCGGCTGGGAATTGTATCACGCCGAAAATGATGCTCGAAACTTCAGGTGATATGAGGCTTTCGCTCGAAGCGATTATGGTTTGCATGTATGATTCGATAGCTTGTCCACCGTTCATGATGTGCAAAATTTTCATCCCTAATAAAAATAATAAAACGATAACAACAATATTATTAATAATAAAAGTAATTATAATAATAATATTAATTACAATTTCTCGTTTTAAATTAATAACCGATGATACTTTTGAATGGGAAGTAGTCGTTTGACAGGCAAAGAAATAGATGTCAAACGGCCATTAGCATCTTTGTCTTGGTTTTTAGTTTTTATACTCATTATATTGGCTTGGCAAAATTTTAAGTAAATCCAAAGAAATCTATAAATTATTGTTCTTCTCTTTTACGGGGAGGATACGGGGGACGTTCTCTTTTCGCGGAGCCGCTTTAGTAAGTCGTGGTATTTTTCAACATTGGACATTTTTAGCTAGTTGTTGCTAAAGTGCTAGTTGTGTTCATTGACTGTGGCAATTAACAAATATCAAGCGATTTAAAGTGACCCCGTGCATAAAAAATGGGTTTCAACATGGAAATATCATCAAGTTCAAGCGATTTTCTACCATTTCAAAGGTGGCTTAAGCCGTAACCAATGTTTCAAGGAAATCAGTCAAGTGGTGAGTGGCAATTTGAGTTCCTTAGTTAACTACTAAAACGATAGATGAAAATGGAATTTTCGAAAAAAAAAAAACCGTGAGCGAACGAGAACTTTAGTTGAAAGATGGGAGGGAGGTAAGTCTGATTTAGAAGCTACTAGAAGTAAATACTTTAGAAATGAACAGTTACGTTGAAGATAGACATGATGGAGTGATTGAAGATTCTTCAGATTGGGCGAATTTAGCGCCGGCAAAGCTACATCAAATCAAGTCGAAGAGAACTAGGTACCAAATGCCGTGTAAGAAGACGAAAAAGTAATTTATGGTAAGAATGGCTGTAAATGGTATGACTCCTCGTTTTTTTCAAGAAGTAGTAGAACTTTAAAGGAAAAATTTGGGCTGAAAAAGATTGGCTCGTCACGATCAGATCAAAATATAAACGTATATACCTGTCATTATGAACAAGGATCTCCTATACAGAGGATTTTTCACGAATTCCCATATGGAAGTCTTGTTCATCATATCATTTTGCACGGTATTCTCGATATCCAGCAATCTAGCCCTAACACTACCTTCGTCCTCGCCCTTTCTCGACAACTTAAATAAGATATCCTCAGCCACCGTTCTATCCCCGACTTTTATCAAATGGTAAGGGGATTCGGGCATAAAGTAGAATGTAGAGATGCATATAACGGGAAACAACGCGCAAATTACGCACAACGCGGCGTACGAGACGAAAGGACCGAGAGCCAGCACCACAAAATGCGCTACCAATTTGATGATTGTGAAGGTATTGCTCAATTTTCCTCGAATTTCTTGCTCTGCGATCTCGCTGTTGTAAATGGTCACCGCCTAAATAACATAAAAATCCATCAGTTTTATACTACTATTTCAAAGTCAATTGATTCGTTACGGTCGTGACGATTCCCGTCGAGCATCCGGCGACGAACCTAGTTACGTATAAGATCCAAACGGATTTGGCGAAGATTATGGGTATCCATGGAATCGCTAGAATGAGCGAGCCGTACAACGACGATCTTTTAGGTCCTAATTTCCTGATTATGATTCCGGCGAAAGGACAGGTTATCACGCTTCCTAGGAGGCCGACTGCCGTTACCCAAGATGCTTCGGACTAGAATTTTTTGGAAGAAAGAAATACGGCTTGATTGTTATGATCGTGTTAGAGACTTACCGCGGTGATGGCATATCCTAGCGGGGAATCTTCTGATTGTAATTTTGGTAAGGATGGTGATAGCCACGTGGTGTACACGGTGTTAGCTCCTATCGCGAAAGAGGCTGAAAACAAAATGAAAGAAGTTACATTAATGAGTGTAAAACAAAAAACGGAAGCATTCGATGCGGAATTTTCGGTAAATAAAGAAATGGAGAAGTTAGTTATAGATTTTAAGCCAGCATTGGAGAGAATTTGCTCCATTAGAATTAGAAATGGAAACAGGGAAATAAGTAATATTAAAATTGGACTGTGGAACGCCAATTCTACAATTGGACAGGAATAAGAATACCGGCCAACAATTGGAATACACAGCAAGCATCAGAATACAAATGGAAATTGAGAAATGTTAATTGAATTCGTAATGAAAAACGGATTAGTGATGGGAAGTACATGTTTTGCTCATAGATAGATATCTAAAGGAACTGGTAATCATAATAGTAAATTTTGCCGAATGATCAAGACAGTACATCAAATAGACTACGTCCCGATAGAGAAAGTGCATGCTTCCAGAATAACAAAGATTGGATGTTATAGAGGAAATACGGATTACTTTATAGTGAAGCTAGAAATAAAATGGTGTAGTGCAAGTGCAAATATGAAAAGGAAAAAAGAAAAGGCACAGACATTAAAAAAAAACATCAAAGTGAAAACTATAAATTATTAGACTAAATGTTGACAGAAACAATTAAAACTATTGTGGAGAAAAATACTTAAGGAGAAGAAGGTAACAAAAACAAACGATTAGTATGACGAAAGGTATGAAAAGATCGTCAAAATAAGAAGAGCAGATAGAACCAAATTTGTTCTAATATCCAAATTTGTTTCAAATTTGGGACGTGGGAACGAATGAAAGTGCTAAACAATTGGAAGAAAGAAGAAGAGAAACTAAACACACGTGTGTGTAGAAGAAGAAATAAGAACTAAATAAGAAGATGGTGGAGATAGAAGAAAATTACAATCAGAATCAAATTAGAAATTTTTACCACGACGTTAAAAAGGAGAGAAACTGGTATCAGCTGAGAAAAATATATTGTAAGGACGCAGAAAGAAGATTGAAAAAAATTTTGGAAGAAAAGAGGAACTTCAAAGACGAATAGCATATACTACGTACATACATGCGATATTCATTGGACATGACGGTAGGACAGCAAGAAGTAGAAGGAAACTCGAAAAATCATTTCAACCTAATTCACGATTATTCGAAAGCAGAAAACTGAAGCAAGTTTGGACCACTCTCAAGATGATAGCAAACTACTTAACCAAAACAGGAGATATTTTACATCCAACAAATGTTGGAATTGTAGTTCAAATGAACCAATTAATGAAAGACGCTGTGTAGACTTATGGGCTTGAAAAACCTTTAGAAGAAAAGTGGAATTTCGGACAATAGGATGATACAATAACAAATTTGATATCCATTGGGTATAAACATAAGGATTAAAGAAGGTAGGGGAAGACCCGACGAACCACATTAAACTTATCCATAATTGTTCAAAGATATTTGGATTTTGAATAAATTAGTTCTTACTCTTACCCCTGCTGATTTGGAGGTACTTCCATATATATTTTTATAATGAAGTAATCATCTGCAGTGCAGGAAAATACATTGGCGGTGACAACTTACTTGCAAAAATATGTATTTGCTTACTTGTTTATACAAAGTAAAGGACGTTGTTCAGGAACATAGTAATGAGGTGTCAAATGGGTGGAAATACGTACAAAAATTTTCTGAATAAAATTCTAAACTTTAAAGGTTTCAAAAATATTTAATAATAGTGCCATTACAATATTGTTTCATCATCCTGTGACTTCATGAACACAATATTGTAGTGGTAGGCATGTATTAGAGTATTAGAGATTACGACTGCTTTACTCTAGTTAAGTTGACTTTTAATCACCCTATATACCAAGTGATTTATTAACTTCTTGTGCTAGTTAAAAAATTACATGTTTTTCAAAATTTATACGCATAAATTCAATCATGCAATCATGAAAGAAAACCTATGCTTTGATATTATGATATAGTATGCTGTCAGGTTCTGTTAAAACAATTTTATATTATTTGTGTTATTGTCGTAAATGCCTCCCCCTAAAAATTGGTGCTGAACTGTTGCCAAAATCATCGTGATTTAATTGCATGGGGATTTTGCAATGCCCATCCATGATCATTATGGAACTATATATGCCATCTCTTGTAAAAGATTCTTTATCAGTTGCAGAAACTAGTTGCTTAATGCTATTCAATGTTGACAGTCTCCGGGACTTAAAACTTGTATATTTTGAATACGATCGTGATTGGGTTTTGAGGGCGTGTACTAATTGAAGAATCATCCAAAACACTATCAATAACGTTTTATTCATATCGTGCACTATCTTGATGGGGACAAATAACTTTCTGCGGAACAGAATTACCTGCCTTTTCACGTCTTCTAAATGATGCACTAAATACTGGATGGTTAGCATGGTGTCTATGGCCAAATCTTTGCTGACTTTCTCTTGCTGCTTGTTGAAAATTTTCATTACAAAATCGATAAGCAAAAACGAAATCTGTATATTGTAGTATACTAGTACTAGTACTACTAGTACTCGAATGGTTAATTACCATTGGAAAATTCATCTTTTATTACAATTCAATATATCAAAATTTACAGTTAATGTTGGGGTTATGGTTTTCAATATTTTGGGATTCTATTTATACCCTTTCGACACCACCTTTTGAGCAATTTATTACTCTACGGGCGTTAGCTTCTTATGTTAACGCCAGTCAGAGACGTTTAATGGGAGAAACAAATGACACTAGAAATAAAATTAATAATTATTATAAAAAGCATATATTAATGGAGAGAAAAGTATTGTAAACATTCAGACACATAGACATAACACTTATACATTAGAAGAATTCATAAAAAATTACTGGAAATAACCAAGGATACATCGACATTCAATACAGCTTTGAGAATTGAAGTTTTCGATTCGTGGACAACGAAGAAATAAAGCAGTGTGGTCCTGGTTCCCAAAAATAAATAAAAAGTTTGTTTGGTTAACGACGAAGAAAAATTGTCAAGATACATAAGTCAACAAATAAGTCTATAAATATATTTCGAATAAAAGGGTTTTAAGAAGAAGTACCAGTGAATAAAAGAACGTCACCACACCGGAGAAGAAAGAATTTAAGGAATTTAAGAGAGGAGACATAGGAAGAATCGTCATCGAATAAAAGGAATTACACTCACACACACACAACACTAGGTAATTATCTTGATTTTATGTTAAATATTTCTCAAAATTTATAAATATAATTTGTTATAATTTATGTTTTTTATATCATTAATTAAGAGCTAGGCCGGTGCAATATTGTTTAAGAAATTAACTAAATTCTCAGTACAATATTCTTACAATAATAAAAGATTGTTTGAACAGAAGTTGAAAGCATAGTTTTTATTTAATGATGGGACGATTGATTTTGTACTTATAAGTTTTTAAAAACTTTTTAATTACCAAAAAAGGAGAACAATGTTCATATAAAAATTTTTGCTTAAAATTGTTTCCACTTTCATCTGACAAAGTTTATCATAGAACTAATGAATTATCCGTTATGTATCTATGTAGATATAGATTCTCTGGACTTGTTTCAATAGACTTGATCGCATCCATATTCACGTAGTCGATGAAATGGAACGCTAAAAACCTTAACAAAAGTAGGTTAGAGAAAATTATTCAGAAATATATGGATGAAATCAAGTGGATCGAAGTACTTGATTACTCCTAGTTTTTAGATCAAAAGTCTTTTAGACTTAATAATTTCGAATGAGACTCTAGAACTTCAAATGGATTAGGCGTCTTTTTAAATTGAAAATGCTACCAAATTCATGATTTGGGGTAATAATAAATAAGAATAAAATGGATTAATGTGGTGGATATGTACTTACCACTGATCGCAGCAAAATACTGCATATATCTAGTATTTTTAAATCTTCGAGCTTCATGTCGAATCAAATCAGCTTACAAGTATATATTTTTGTAGTCTCAAATTACATTTCGATAGGAAACGATAAATTTTTCCTTATTATCATCGCTGTTTCTCCAACAGAAAACTTCCTTAAATGCAATGAGTAATATGCTGCTGATGTGATTACTTGATTGTGACCAAACTCTTCAAATATTAAATAAAAAATTTAGATAATTTTAGAATATCGGGCACTAGTTTCATGAATCAATTGATTGGTGATAAACTTACGAGTAGACAAAAATTTTGCCGCGTGACACAGTAACTTATCGACAGCACCATAACTATTACACGCTTATATAAATCTGTATCTATTAAATTGATTTTAGATTTGATAGTTCAAATTGTTTCTAATTAATTGCGTTCGTTGTACTTTAATTGAATTATTAAAAGCGAAATTTGTGATAAGAACTGAAAGATACGTGTGTGCGTATATAAGATGATGGGATAGAACGCGAAAATAAATAAACAATAGAACCTAGATATAAATATATTTCAACAACTAAATCTTCGAAAAAAAGAATTCTTATATTGTGTTGTGGAAATATAAAAATCAGCAAAAATACCGGAATGGTGTCAGACGAACCTGGGCATGGTTGGGAGGGGGACACAGCGCTAGAGTCCTTAAGAGTTGTAACATATACAGCGTCACAAAAATAGCAGAACGTCTGGATACTTTCTAAGGTAACATTTTTCTCAATAGGGTCAAGGTCATTCTTCTAATCTTTTTCCGCACTTATCAAAATCGCTCTTGACTCTGCCCCGCCCTAAATAATCGAAAAAATAATAGAGGTATCGTGGGACACCCGACGAGAGCTCTTTACGTATCTGATGCTTATTCGAATAAAAGGTAAAATTCTATAATTAAATAAACAATGTATAAAGAAAAAGTATTTCATTTCGAACTCGATGGTAAATAATTTGAAGTTGAGTCCGAATAATAAGAGCCCCATCTGATGGGGAGAGACGCAAATACGGCGCATTTCATAGTTGCTTCTGCGGTGAGTATGTGTGTACGTGTGTAAGAGTAAGAACTAATTAAAGAAAAAGATAAAAGCGTCTAGTGACGATTTCAAGCGTCTCACTTTTGCCCAGTCAACTCTCGTCACAGCTTCGCTCTAATTATACGATAACTTAGTACATAGCAAGTACAGTTGGGCCTAAAATTGTGGTAGTACTAGCAATAATAATAATAATAATAATAATAATAATAATAATAACAATAATAATAATAATAGATTTTTTCGGAACATATGTGCAAGACAGCAAAACACGCGAAGTGAAGAAAAACAAAGAAAAAACAATGCGAATTTAATTACTACAATCCTCCAAGTAATCCTCCAATGAATAACAACTAATGGCTAACAGATAATCTTTAACACATGTCTTGAACAATTATTGATTTCCTTAATACAACGAGGCAAATTGTTGAACAATTTGTAACTCATAAAACATTAACTATTTTGAAAGGTAACAGTCCTATGCCGAGGCGGGAGCAAATATTTTGTATTTCTGGCAGCATAGGTATGCTGGACATTATTAACTGAGAATTAAATAAGTAATGCTTCACTGATAACAGTCCATTCCCCAGTCAGTCCAATTCCCAAATCTTAAAAAGGATTTCCCTGCATGTTCGACATATTATCGAAAGCTGTTAAAAATGCTTTTCAGTAATATCATACAATAACACAGTTTACTGCGACTCTCGTGCTGATCGTATCCTCAGTTCATTTTACTCACGATGATAGCTTTGATTTTTCCAAGAAGTAAGCAAAATAGTCCTTTGTGACTCAGAGAAATGAAAGAAGAAAAAGATGAGAAAGCCAAGATCCATTCCGTTCTTGGTCGAAGTCTCCATAAAACAAAGACCTGGACTAATAATTCAAGCTGTTCTTTGACCTCGCGTTAGATAAACGTTATCATTTACTTCAAGTTATCCGAAGAACAAGGATTATCATGTAATAGTCTTTCGTAGTGTCACAAGATGATTGAAAGACGGACAAGTAACGAAAACCCTTTTTTTTGTTAGTCGAAGTTTCTACAACTGAAAGAGGTGATAAAATTGCTCTGTGACTTTGTAATAGATAGATGTGTTGGTGTTATCCGAAGATGCAAGATTTTGATGAGGTAGATTTTTGTGACTTTGAGAAATGATTGAAAGAAAAAGAAGAGAAAGCCAAGATCCACCCCATTCTTGGTCGAAATCTACATTAAATAAAGAGCTATATTAATAATTCAAGCTGTTCTTTGACTTCGCGCTAGATAAACGTTATCATTTACTTTAAGTTATCCGAAGAACAAGGGTATTGATGTAATAGTCTTTCGTAACGTCAGAAGATGATTGAAAGAAGGACAAGCAAAGAAAACCCTTTTCCTTCTTACAATTAGTTGAATTTTTTACAATTAAAAGAGATGACAAAATAATTCTAGTTGCCCCTGTGACTTTGTAATAGATAGATGTTAACATTACCTTGGTGTTATATGAAGATGCAAGATTTTGATTGGGTAGTCTTTTGTGACCCAGAGGAATGATTGAGAAAAGAAGAAAAGGAAGTTAAAATTCATTACATTCTTGGTCGAAGTCTCTATAAAACGAAGATCTAATTATTCAATCTTCGACTTTGCGGTAGACAAACGTTAACTTTGATAACTTTCGTGTTATCCGAAGAAAAAGAATTTAGGCGCTATAGTCTTTTGTGGTCCCAGGAAATGATTGAAAGAAGAAGAAACAAATATTTATTTGATTTGGATTGAAATCTCTACAATTTAAAGAGGAGGCAAAAGAATAAAATAATAATGATAATAATCATATTAAACAAAGGAACGTGGACTTGGGGCTGTTGTTGTCCAAAGACATTTTTCTTAGTCCAGAAATATTATTCAAGAAGGGGACGAGAGAGAGAGAGAGAGAAGAATTAGAGAAGAAGAAGCCTAAATTTATTTTATTCTTGGTTCAAGTCTTTACAATTGAAAGAAGTGGCAAAATAATTGGGTCCGCGTAAAGATAGAAAAACCACCAAATATGTGCTTTATCCGGAACTAAAGAGAAGAAAATTGTATTGGAAGCATATTGTAGTCCATGCGTGTGAATAATAAAGTAAGATAATGAAAATTGAAATATATTAATGTCCTTACCGTGTAATTGGTAATTGGTAATAATGTTCAACATTTAAAGGTATGTTTCTGAAAAATGTAAATCCAAAGAAGGCAAAGACCACTTTCACGCATTGCCACAAGAATATCTGGATAAAATACCGTCAGAATTGATAACTTTGTAATCCCAGGTGCATTGTGATAAAAATAGGCCAATTGGGGGAAAATTGCCAGGAAAATCGAGAAAAATATGGAAGTAATTGATGGAATAAGCAAGCTGTTACTAGCTTACACGAAAAAGATGGATAGAAAACACAAACTTAAGGAATTTTGAGTACAGCAATCCATAGTACAAAGTAAACTTTAATCGGGGCAACCGTTCCAAAGAAATTATACGCTTTAAAGGACGAAGGCCGATTTTGCTATATTGTTGGAGTTTTTGTCCCAAATAAATTACACGATTGTGGCGCACTATGCCAACATGGTAATAATTGTGTTATCTATCCTACGTACACGAATTATTAGAATTTTTGCTAAACTGTAATTTGACTTCATTATCTAAATTTGCAATTATGTTCAAGTATTCTGATTGTCGAAGTACCTACTTATGGAGGACAATACGTAAATTTTTAAAGTCCACGAGCTGCAATTTGAACAATGTTCAATCGAATTGGGCAAAATTAAATGCGGCATATGTCATATCTGTATGATAATTAACGTTTGTATCCAGTACAGTTAGTTTCGGTAACTTGTCGTTCCTAAAAGTGCCTGAAGATGTATGCGAGATTACAAAATTCGAGATATATGCAGTATGTCAGTGCCGTAGCAGGTATTTATTTTTGTTTGAAAATAATTATTGTGAACCTATGGGTGTGGGGGACGATTAAGGAAGAAGTAAAATTTTGATTTAAGAAATACTATATTTTAGAAGATTTTAAAGTTTCTTACATTTTTAGCTACGCTTTCGATGTCTGCTGCGGCTATGTACGTGGCGTGGCCGTCACCTTCTTTGCCCAAGCTCCAATCGGACGATTCACCTATCGGAAGACCAATAACAGCTGTACGAAACCCATCACCAAAATAACCACTTTTCCTAATTTAAAAATGTTTCTGTTAAGGACGAAGGATCCTGGATGGTATCGATTTATAATCTAGCTGTAATCCCAGCAGCCTTCCTCGGGAGTTGGTTAATCGAAGGGTACGGCAGAAAAATAAGCTTACTAGCCGGTGGTGTCATGTTACTCACACCATGGTTCATGACCATTTTCGGCAAACACGTAGCGTGGCTTTACACTTTTCGTATTATCGGAGGTACAGGCGCTGGTCTTATAACCATTGTAATTTCCTAAACCTCCTTCGAAAAGCCTATCCAAGTACACGTCCTCATTCATTTTAGACTTGCACCATATACAATGGGGAAATCGCCGAGAGCGATATACGAGGAAAGTTAGGGACCACGTTCGTCCTATTGAAGCAAGTCGGTACAATATTGACCTTGACGGTGGGACCTTACGTTTCGTACACGTGGCTAGGCATCATTTCGATGATTTTGCCCCTTCTATTTATCGTCGTTTTTGCTTTCATGCCGGAATCGCCGTATTATTCGTTGAAAATCAATGATAAAGCGAAGGCCGAGAAGAATTTGAGGATTTTGTCGAGTAACGAAGTCGACGACAAGTTCATTCGAGAACGCTTGAATGAAATCGAATATACCGTGAAGAAGGATATGGAGAACAAGACGAGTTTGTGGGAATTCGTCTCTAATCCGGAATACAGGAAACCTATTGGAATTATGTTTGGTAGGAGCGGGATTTAAGTTTGGGACCATCTCGGGGATGTATTAAAATAGTTCTGTTTGTAAAAGACAAATTCGGTGGACTTAGAATTTTGTAGAATTTTCTTTCCAAAGATAGCAATGAATTAAAGAAAAATTGCATTTACCTAAATAGTTTCATACTTAAATGTATCTTTAAATCCCGAAGCATTTAAATACTTATCTTTCGAATTACTTGCCCCACTTTCTAGGTGAATCAAAGATCTAGATTGACCTAGAAAGCGATGGAGGTAATTAGAAGATACCCTACATCATTTATTTACTTAACAATGAGTATATAATGTATATATATGTATATATATTTCGTGACCTTTTATACTTATCTTATATGATAGATCTCTACCACTAATAGGTCAATAAAACAAGGCTGGTTTGAACGATAGTTATATTTTCATTATATTATATATTATATATAACTATCGTTCAAACCAGCCTTGTTTTATTGACCTATTAGTGGTAGAGATCTATCATATAACTTAACAATGAGTGTCTTCATCACGTTTTAGGTATAAAAGTACTCCAGCAGTTAAGTGGTACTGCCGCTATTGAAGCTTATCTTCAGTCTATAATCGAATTAACCTCAAGTAGCATATCTTCCGAATTGTCGAGCATAATCTTTGGATTGGTACAACTACCGGCAGGTAAATATCTTTAGAGTTGGAGCTTTCAGACGGCATGGATCTTACCTTTACGTTAGATAACTCCAAATAGAATTATTTATATTGGCGTGGTTTAGAATAGACAAAACAGTTCTTATCCTGGTCTACTGGAGTTACCTTTTCTTCTAGTTTTCCTTGGTTCAAAAGTTTCTTCTTTCTCCACAATTCACCTCTAATTCCTTAACTTCAACTTTATAAATAAGCACTTTAAGACGAACAACATCACATCAATTTTTTTATTCCAGTTCTAACCGCCAGCTTCTTAGTGGACAAAGTTGGTCGCAAACCCTTACTGATGCTATCATCCCTAGGTTGTGCCGTAGCGTTGGCAAGCGAAGGAATCTACTTCTATCTTCAGGATAGGACCGACATCGACGTTTCGTTCTTAGCATGGTTACCAACTACGGCACTCGCCGTGTTCCTCATAATGAATCCTCTTGGAATATCGACATTGGTCTACGTGCTATTAGGCGAGCTTTTCCCCACTAACATCAAAGGAATAGCCGTATCCATCTTCACGCTTCTCGGCGGAACTTTAGGATTCCTGGTGTCGAAATTTTACGCTCCCGTCGTCGAGGCTTGGGGCGCTTACACGGCGTTTTGGATATTCGCCGCGACTTGCCTGTTAGGTACCGTCTTCATTTGGATTTGCTTGCCCGAAACTAAAGGAAGGACTTTCGACGAAATTCAAGCGATGTTAAACAATAAACGGAAGAAGATCGATGGAGAAGGGGAGAAGGGAAATGACAAGGAGGTTTGTTGAGGGTGATCAGGAAATCAGAAATGGGATAGTGTGGAAATGATAGATTCTGTCGTTGTGATTTAGGTTTAAAGATTTCTTTGGAAATCGAAAGAGTAATATTTTATAATAATAAACCAATTTTTATTTGTTTGTTTACGTAGGTCTATTTTATTCGAAACAAAACTGTCTTGAGTTTTTCACTTGTCTTGCAAGTCTTCACTTTCACATCGTGAAATTTAAGACGAATAGAAAGCAATTGTGTGGTAGTCGAGCGGTTACAGAACTCGATTACGACGTCGACAGTCCGGGTTCAAACTCAAACCTAGCTTTGGCTTGGTCGGGCAGGAATTTTACACCAATTTGCAATGTTACGACTATTATCTTGCTATTACTAACTCGTTGTAGTAAATGTAATTTGATAACCGAGATAACGGTTTTTGAGTTAGCAAAAACTATTGCTTTAAGTTTGAGTTTTTTACATATTAATTTGATATTACTTCAAGTGGTTAAATTCCTAAACTGCAATCAGAAATGTTTCTAGTTAGCGGATCGGTAATAGATTTAAATTCGCGATATTGAATAAAAGATTGTGATTGTTATATTATTCTACCCTTTAGACTTTAGAAGAAAATATTTTTAGGCTTAAACCTATCAAGAAATGAAGGGAGGAAGCAAGTCAGATATTCGAACAAGAATAACCAAGGCACAGCAGACATTCAAAATTTTCAAACAGTTGTGGTAAGAGTATACTACTATAGAGAGAATAAAATAAATAATAAATCGCTGACAAACATCCTCAAAATACATTGGCCAAATAAAATAACAAACATTGTGCTATGAGAAAGAACAAGACATGAACAAACAGCAGTCACAATCAGAAGAAGAAAGTGGAAGTGGACTGGGCATATTTTGAGGAAGTAATATAACCAAGCAAGCTCTAGAATATCAGCCAGAGAAGAAACGAAGTAGAGGACGACCGGACAATAACTGGAGGAAACAATTACAAGGGAACATAAAAAGATTGATTTGGGGAAGAAGTTAAACATAGAGTGAGAAAAAAATGGAGAAAACTGGTGGATAAGATTGCGGAAGAATGAAATATGAATAGGACGCGCAGATCTATCCAATCAGGCATCTTACAGTCGAGGATAAGGAACATAGAAGCGCCCAGTGCTTCAATAGGAGTGGTGGAAATGGAGAGAGAAACGTATCAGTTCCTTTTAATCCATTTATTGGTTCCTCTTGAAATGGTTCTCAATCTCAGCACGTCAGCTATTATGCTTCTAAGTAGTTATTCTGGAAGAAGGGATTTAAAGGATTATAAAAGAGGAAAATCATTTTAAAGAAATAAGTGATGGGGAGAGACAAGGGACTTTGAAAGAAAAGTTTTATATAAAGACGTATAAAAATCAATTGCAAATTTTGGATTGCTTCCTCTATAACGCTTGTATTTCAGAAAATCATTTAAGGGCCTTTTGCTTCCAACGACATAAAGCGACAAAAATAGAACCACGACCGGAATATTCTGAAAGAATTCTAGGAAAACGAAATGGGCAATGTACATATATTAATTGTGTAAAAAATGCTATAAAAAAGGCATAAAATAATCTTGGGAAGAAACATGAGTGAAATTGCTGCGACTTTTGTTGGAAGTTTCAATTAAAAGAAACAAATTGGTCTAGGAATAAACATTTCTACAATTCTTATTAATTTCTCCCAAAACCATAAAATAATTTTAGGAAGTATCGACAAAATTTTCATTAATATAGTCGGAAATTTGAACGTGAAAGCTAAGAATGATTCTAGGAAGATTTATGGCTTATTCTTATGTTCCTCTTGAAAAATTCTGGTTATTGGACGAAGAAAACTTACCATTTACTAATTTTGTCAGAAATTGCTATAAAATTTCCAACGAAGAAAGATCGAATAATACTGAAAAATCCAAAAAATGTTTTTTCCATACGCTAACAAATTTAAAACAACGATCTGATGAGATCGGGGGTACAAAGTCGCACCGGGAGCTGCTATCCGTTGATGCTCAAAATATATTTCGTTGCAAAAACAACGAATCACTCAGTAAGACTAGATATTTCTTTAACCAAATATTTTAACAACTCTTATAAACAAAAATTATAAAATCGTAGTGAGGGGCGCCGACTAGAATTCGGGGAGTCTTATTCTGTAGGGCGTCGTCTCCAACTGTACGCACAAGCAAACTAAAACAAGAATAAAGAAGTCGTAACAGGATGGTCAGGAAGCAAGTGACGGTTTACGTCCTTACAAAGATTTGTTGACTGCAGAAACTCTCCGGCAAAAACAGTGTGAGGGTGTGGGTAAGATATGAGATTATATGTTTTTACCTCGAATAGGGTAAGAATCAGATTATTTATGCTCGGTCAACTATAGACTTAGCATGTCAAAGCTCTCTATATACAGCTGAAATAGTGAATAAAAGTTACAAACAAGGATGTAATTTTCACAAACGACAGCCGATGTGTTAGAAGTACGACAAATTAGAGAGGAAGGAAGGAACAACAACGTTAATTAGATCGTAACAGTTAATGTTTACATCAGTTCCTGGACGTCTCCTTAATGTGAGCGCTTCACACTTCTTCGTCGTTAGTTGGTTGAACAAAGGAAAATTCCAACCTCATTTTGACGGTTCATCAACGTTGTAGGGTGACCTTTATTCAGCTGGCTTCGCTTCTTATCGACCTGTCTTCGGAGATGGTCAGTACATGGATTGTTCCGAGCAATTGTTTTTCAATTTCGAGAAACACCAAGCTTCTGTTTAGTGCACCGTACAGTCGTATGGAGAGATGACTGGTTCTAGAACCACCGCTCCACTGTTCTAGAACCGGTCATCTCTCCCTACTTATAGTCACCTCGGTTAACTTTAAAAGTTCCAATTATTGCTGCAATCCCCTTAAGGGTTGGCTAAGACATTGCCATCTGTCTTTTCATGTGCGCCGGAAACGTTGAGGTCAAGTCGCAAGCACTATAAAACAGCAACTTGCTTCTTAGGTGAAGGCGAGTCCTTCGTGTAGTTTTTGATCGGCAAAAGAACTTAACAAAATATAAGTGTAAGGGGAAATTAACAGCAACAATTTATTACTTCCTTCAACAGAACTTAGTCGCAAGACTACCAAGAAAATTTACGATAACGAACCTTGATGATGTACAAGAAGAAGAACAAGAAGAAACTCTATCAGCTTGCAATAACCGTATATTCTTTTGATAAAACTATCGCATTGTATATCATGCAAGTACGAAATTTAAAAAAAAAAAAACGGAATAAATTGGAACATATTTACTTATCTTCAGATTCAGACTTTCTTACAAAAGAACATCATATCACATTTATCACTTTTCCAGTTTATTTGGAATAAATTTACAAACTTCGATTAGCTTAATATAAACCACCATTGGTCGTAATAGTTTACGCAAGAAACACTTCACATTAGGGATTCGCATGTATTCTGTTGTCTCATTCACACCCTTCCACTATTTCACTTTTCCGATGGCTTCTCACCAATTAATTTACTCTCAACGTCATTCTTCTTCTCGGGCTGTTTCTTGAACATCGCTTGGATTTCAGAGAACGACTTGCCTTTAGTTTCCGGCAGCATAAGCGCGACGAAAACGACTCCCGCAACGCAAACGAGACCAAACATCCAAAACAGGATGTATTCACCCCATACGTTAGCTAGGGGTTTGAAGAATTTCGATACGATGAAAGCGAGCAAGCCGCCGTATAAAGTGGAGGCCGAAACGGCTATCCCTTTGATGTTTGCCGGAAAAAATTCTCCCACAAGGACATACGGTAAGGTGCTGATGCCCGCATTGATCATGAAAAGGAAAAGTGCAATACCAAGAGTCGGTAGCCACGCTATCGTCGAAACATCTGCTTCTACGACGTCTTGGAGGTAAAAGTAGACTCCTTCGGCGAATAAGGCGATGGCACATCCGACCGAGGATGCAATCAGCAATGGCTTGCGACCAATTTTATCCACGAGATAACCGGCTGATAAGGCTGTAAAGGATCAAGCTGTTACGTGATTGTGTGGAATGGATTAAGTGGGTATTACCTCCGAGTATTTGGACGAAACCAAAAATGACGCTCGAAGTCTCTGCGGCAATTATGCTACCTGTCGAAGCGATTATTGATTGCATATAACCAGTTACGGCAGCTTCCCCGCTTAGTAGCTGTAGATTTTTATGCCTGCGAATTAAAGTTGTTTATGTTATCAGTTTGCTTCGTGATATTCATCGGTACTAACCGAACGTGACGAAAATCGTCATCCTATAATCCTTATTCGAAAGGAATTCCCACAACGTCGTCTTATTTTTCATATCTTCCTTTACGGATCTTTCAATCTCCATCATTCGATCCGTTATAAACTTATCGTCCGCCAATTTGCTAGATAAGATCTTTAAATTCTTTTCGGCCTCCTCCATTCTGTTCATCTTCACCAAATAGAATGGGGTTTCGGGCATGAAAAAGTACAAGCAGAGGAATAACAGGGGAACGATTGCGGATATTATGGCCAAAGTTGTATAGGAGACGTAAGGTCCGATGCATAAGATCAGTAATCCTCCGACCATTCTCAAAGTGATGATGGTAGTCCCTAATTCTCCCCGGATATCATTTTCGGCGATCTCACCGTTGTAGATCGCGCAACCCTATAAATTCATGGAATAATCAATTTAAACGAATTGATATGTATTTTCGTCAATATGCGGGGATAGATTGAAGTGTTTTCGAAATCCCTGCTAGGGGGTTGCTATTTTTCCAAATACTTCATGTCGTTGTGTTAGCAACTCTTTGATATCAATTGACTGCAAATGTTAAATCGCTTTGTCACATATTCTGGTTTTGACACACGTTTAACCATTAAATGTGTGATTTTTCTTTAATGATTTTATTTTTGTTATTGTTTAGATAATCGTCTATAAAATGCGTAAAAATAGTTTAAAAAATCTATTATAACTATAACTGAAAGAAATAAGGCGATCTGTTGAATTTGTGGATGTATAAAATGGCGCATAAATAGCCTTTTGTGGTATAATATAAAAATTAGTACTATACGGTAATTGATGTTTGTACATATGAAAATTCAATTAAGAAATTCCCCCAATACGTACTGAAATGCGCATTTTTACAGCTATTTAATTCTATGAGCGTGGACAACTACGTTGCAACAGACACACAGCCAATTCCATCCATTTATAATAATGGAAGCAGTACAAATAGCATTTAAATGTGGCTTTGCACATGTGTAAAACAGCGCACTGAAGGGTTAAGTTACCTAGTTTTGCTTTCAAGTACGGATAAAAAACGAAATTCGGGCGGTCATCAAATTCTTCTATTTGGAAAAGGAAAATCCCAACGAAAATCAAATCAAGGTTAGATGCCGTTATTGAAGATTCAACACCTTCATTTTCCATCTTGAGTTTTGGGGTTTCTACGTTCAAGCGTGACCACACGCATATAAATCATGAACCACATTCAAGGCGTCCGAAAACAACTACCGCGCCAAAAATCGTGGAAAAAGTCGCTGACATGATTTTGGCAGATTGTCCAATGGAAGTGCGTCAAATTGAGGAAGTCATGGTCATCTCTCATGAACGAATAGTTCGTGTTTTATATAATGAATTGGGTTTAGGAAAGCTTTCCGCAAGATGGGTGCCGCAATTGCTCAATTGGGAGCAAAAATACATTTGAGCTCGAACCTCGCCCAATTGTTTTGAAATGTCTACGAGGAATCCAAATGATTGTAAGAGACCGTCCGTGATAATGGATGAGACCTGGGATTCATCACTACACACCAGAACCAAAAATGCAATCAAAGCAGGGGAGTGCACTCGGCGAATCAGTTCCGAAGAAGGCAAAGACCATTCACTCGGCTGAGAAGGTGGTGGTATCGGTTCTTTTTGGGACGAAAACGGAATTTTTCTACTTGGTTTTCTTGGAAAAGGCAAAGCTGTTACTAGCCAATATTGCACAACACTATTGGACAAATTGAAAGCAGCAATTCAGGAAAAGCGCTCGGGAATGGTAAAGACGAAAGTGTTGTTTCACCACGACAGTGCTCCTGTTAATTCAAGTGCAATCGTTCAGCAAAAATTGATAGAATTGAAGTTCTAAATCCTTCCGTATGCGCTGTATTCGCCTGATTTATCTCCGTCAGACTGCCAGCTCTTCCCGAAAGTCTAAACATTCCCGGGTAGAAAGGGATTTTGGTCGAATGAAGTACTGATAGAGCCCGTAAACCATTATTTTGGGAACCTAGAAGAGAGTCACTTCTGGGAGCAAATCTAAAACCTATAGAAATGCTGAACTAAGTACGTTGGGGCTTCCAGGAGATTATATTGAAAAACAAAATATAACTCGAATCCCTATTATTTTGTTTTCATTGTCATTCCGGAAACATTTCAATCTACCCTGATACATACTATGACTATAAGACCTTCTCCGATTCCAGCGATTGTTCTCGCAACGTACAGCGTCCATATGGAATTTGCAAAGATAATCATTAACCATGGTAGGAACAAAAGAACTCCAGCCGCCAATAAAGTATTTTTTCTGCCGTACTTTTCGACTGACCATCCAGCTAGCAAAGAGGCGGGGACGACCGCAAGCCGAAATAATGATAGAACCCACGATCCTTCTTCCTGTAATATAAAATTAGAAACAAATGACGCGGTGATAGAAAAAGATTTACGTCAGATATCGGGCGTCCTATCGGGGAATCATCAGATTGCAGATGGGACATTGCAGGTGATAACCATAAGGCGTACATCGAGCCTGCGGACCCTGAAAGGGTTGCTGGAAAAAAGTGAGATAAATGTAATTAGAAACTAGTTTCAATGAATTACTTTTAGAAAGTTCAATTGAGATTTATCGCCTACTTTCTTACATTCATCCTTTAATAATGAGATCATTTTAAGATATGTATAAAGGCATAAATTTAAGTAGGTAACTTACCAGTGATGGCAGCCAGGTACTGCATATATCTTGCATTTCGTAGATCTTCGAACATGACTGATTCGGCTTAATGAGCGATTGTGCTCGAAAAAGTAATGGGAATATTATCGTAGGAAAGGTTTTATTAAAGTGGCGGTTTATCGAATGATGATCGTCGATTGCATCGTGCAAAAACTGATAATAGATAATTAATTATGAATTATGTAAAAGATAATCGAGGAGAAAATGTAAAAGATTAATATATAATGCGTTGCAGTTTTTTCGCTATTTAAACGCTGGATGAACACAATTACATATTTACCGGTTTCACCGTGTTTTTCTCATAGATTAGAAGCGCATAATTATCTAGAGTCCAAATATAATCCAACGATCGTCGCAGCTTTTATCCGGGTAGTAATAGTGTTTTAGGAGACAATTGTCTACCACCCAATTACAAGCAAAAACTTACAAAGTTTGCAACTTTTTCCAATTGGCTTTCCTTGCTAGAGCTATGTTGTTAGGAGTTTCGTTGATTTCAATAGTTTTAGACTTTCATAATAAGAATAATAGAAGCACAGCATGGAGCAGATTCAGATTCAATACTAGCACTAAGAAAGGTTGTAGAAGAAAGTATAGCGAAAGTCAAACTGACTTACATGGTGCTTCTCATAACTTATGTATCAAATTAGAACAGTTTAAACAAAATAAAATTGTGTAGAGAGAAAATGTAAGAGAACACATTTTCGTACCATTGCCGGAAAGCCGCAATTAATTTTTGTGGTTTTGTAAGTTCCAGAAGGAGAACCTCTGGTAGTATGCGGCCTTTATTTTTCAGACGTAGAAATATAAACGCTAGTAAAATTCGGGTCATATCTGAAGCGAAGTCAAGTTGTTCGTATTCGTTGTAACATACCGGCTGTAAATCATATCTGTCGACACTCTTCAAACGTGTGATTGAAAAATAAAGCCGAGCGTTTACAATTCAGAGATAAGTTGGGCCATACGTCAATCACGGTAACGTGCTTCTTTTGATAGGACGTGTTTTGTTTACATTCGCCATATAAAAACTTACAAAGCTTACCATTTCTTCAATTGGCTTTCGTTCAAGAGTTATGTTGTTAAGCGTTTCGTTAGTAATTTTAATAGTTTTAGACTTTCATATACTTGCATTTTACGAAGAGATCGAAGACCCACTCGTCTTTTAAAATTCGACAAGACATATTGTAATGATTCGAAAACTACACTTTTATTTGCCCAATTTTTTTTATAATAATTTTTTTCTTTTTACACTGATTGATTCTACTTTTATCTCTTCTTCTTATTTCACATTATTCTTCTGCCCATTCAGGTCTGCGGATTTAGAGTACCGATCTCCTTTACCAATCGTTTCCTTTCTTACCCGTTAGTTGCGTTAGTTCCTGCATATACCCCATTTCTGTACCCTTTTCCTCTCCTATCTTGCGGATCTGTTCCATCCATGTCTTCCTGGGTCTTCCCCTTCTTCCATTTCTTTCCAATCCTGTCTCGTTAATCTTCTTTAACATTCTTGGTCTTGGTCCAGTCTCTTTATGTGTCCGTACCATTTTAGATGTTTATGCTTAATTCTCCTCAATACTGTCTCCTGTTCGAGTTTTGATCTAATGTGTTCGTTTCTATATCTGTCGATTTTAGTTACTTCAGCGATCCTCCTTAAATATCTCAATTCTGCTGCGTCTATCATCGATTTGTGTTTCATTTGTATCGTCCACGTTTCCTCTCCAAACAGCATTATTGTACTTGAAATCGAATTATATACCTTGGTTGTCATCTCCTGACTGATTTTCAGTGTTCCCGAATATGGTTTTACTCAGTACGTAGTAGATTTTAGTTGCCTTCTTCATTTTATTGCTTATTTCCAGATCCATCTTGCCATCCTCTGATATTTCATTTCCGAGATATTCGAATGAAGACACCTGTTTTATTGCTCCGTTCTTTATTGTTATATGTTTAGTTTCCTCCTCCTTCTGTATTTGGTTTATCTATGCTAACTTCCATTCTTAGATTTTCTATCTCCTTCACCAATACGTTCATTAGTTCTTGCATTTTGTCTCTCATGTCAGTTATTAGAATAATGTCAGTGTATTTTTACCCAAAATAAATTTGACTCATTAGTTATGAGAAATCCTGTATAGTGCTGCATTAATTTCGAAAAAGTTTTTATTACCACAGTTTGTGTTTACTTGCATTTACGGTTTGAAAATTGTGTGAGTGGGGTGAAGCTCTGTGATGTTTCAGGGATAATAGAAATAGCAAGTGGTAAGCTTCGTTTTTGTGGGAACTACCCGGACAATTCCTGTGAGGTGTGCGGGAAATTCCCCGCGAAAACTCGAAGAAAGCCTGATTTAGTTCAGAGGGCATATAAACTATAGTTTGATTGTGCTGTTGGTGATCAAGATAAAAAATTTGCATCTCATGCTGCCTGTATAATTTGTAGCATGATTTTAACAAAAACGTGGAAAGGATAACACCGAACCATACTAGTCGCTGTTCCAATGGTGTAGTGTGGGCCAACAGCTAATAGTTCCGACTCGTCGAGTGTAGACTTTCACGGCCGTTGCCTAATGAATTAGAGGTTTCCGAGTTTCACCATGGTCGTTGACTAAAACGTCATGCAGCATGAACAGTGAAACGTCAACGGTAAAAATCGGAAGGCACTAATTCATAGTTCCGGCTGTTACTTCTGCCCCATAAGAATGAAAGGGGTTTTCTTAGCAAAACGAGACATCAAATAAACTATCCAAATGTGCTTTAGTGCATCTCTCTGTGCCTCACGGTGAAGGCTTGCCCGTTCCTGTTTGCAACTTTGAAAACGCCAAGTGAATCAGAAGATTCTGAACCACGGCAAAACCCGGAAGCCACTAATTCATAGTTCCGACAGTTACTTTTGCCCCATGAGAATGAAAGGGGTGTTCTCAGCAAAACGAGACATCAAATAAACTATCCAAATGTGCTTTAGTGAATCTCCCTGTGCCGCACGGCGAAGGCTTGCCCGTTCCTGTTTGCAACTTTGAAAACGCCAAGTGAATCAGAAGATTCTGAACCACGGCAAAACCCGGAAGCCACTAATTCATAGTTCCGACTGTTACTTTTGCCCCATAAGAATGAAAGGGGTGTTCTCAGCAAAACGAGACATCAAATAAACTATCCAAATGTGCTTTAGTGAATCTCCCTGTGCCTCACGGTGAAGGCTTGCCCGTTCCTGTTTGCAACTTTGAAAACGCCAAGTGAATCAGAAGATTCTGAACCGCGGCAAAACCCGGAAGCCACTAATTCATAGTTCCGACTGTTACTTTTGCCCCATAAGAATGAAAGGGGTGTTCTCAGCAAAACGAGACATCAAATAAACTATCCAAATGTGCTTTAGTGAATCTCCCTGTGCCTCACGGTGAAGGCTTGCCCGTTACTGTTTGCAACTTTGAAAACGCCAAGTGAATCAGAAGATTCTGAACCACGGCAAAACCCGGAAGCCACTAATTCATAGTTCCGACTGTTACTTTTGCCCCATAAGAATGAAAGGGGTGTTCTCAGCAAAACGAGACATCAAATAAACTATCCAAATGTGCTTTAGTGAATCTCCCTGTGCCTCACGGTGAAGGCTTGCCCGTTCCTGTTTGCAACTTTGAAAACGCCAAGTGAATCAGAAGATTCTGAACCACGGCAAAACCCGGAAGCCACTAATTCATAGTTCCGACTGTTACTTTTGCCCCATAAGAATGAAAGGGGTGTTCTCAGCAAAACGAGACATCAAATAAACTATCCAAATGTGCTTTAGTGAATCTCCCTGTGCCGCACGGCGAAGGCTTGCCCGTTCCTGTTTGCAACTTTGAAAACGCCAAGTGAATCAGAAGATTCTGAACCGCGGCAAAACCCGGAAGCCACTAATTCATAGTTCCGACTGTTACTTTTGCCCCATAAGAATGAAAGGGGTGTTCTCAGCAAAACGAGACATCAAATAAACTATCCAAATGTGCTTTAGTGAATCTCCCTGTGCCTCACGGTGAAGGCTTGCCCGTTCCTGTTTGCAACTTTGAAAACGCCAAGTGAATCAGAAGATTCTGAACCGCGGCAAAACCCGGAAGCCACTAATTCATAGTTCCGACTGTTACTTTTGCCCCCTAAGAATGAAAGGGGTGTTCTCAGCAAAACGAGACATCAAATAAACTATCCAAATGTGCTTTAGTGAATCTCCCTGTGCCTCACGGTGAAGGCTTGCCCGTTCCTGTTTGCAACTTTGAAAACGCCAAGTGAATCAGAAGATTCTGAACCACGGCAAAACCCGGAAGCCACTAATTCATAGTTCCGACTGTTACTTTTGCCCCCTAAGAATGAAAGGGGTGTTCTCAGCAAAACGAGACATCAAATAAACTATCCAAATGTGCTTTAGTGAATCTCCCTGTGCCTCACGGTGAAGGCTTGCCCGTTACTGTTTGCAACTTTGAAAACGCCAAGTGAATCAGAAGATTCTGAACCACGGCAAAACCCGGAAGCCACTAATTCATAGTTCCGACTGTTACTTTTGCCCCATAAGAATGAAAGGGGTGTTCTCAGCAAAACGAGACATCAAATAAACTATCCAAATGTGCTTTAGTGAATCTCCCTGTGCCTCACGGTGAAGGCTTGCCCGTTACTGTTTGCAACTTTGAAAACGCCAAGTGAATTAAAAGATTCTGAACCACGGCAAAACTCGGAAGCCACTAATTCATAGTTCCGACAGTTACTTTTGCCCCATAAGAATGAAAGGGGTGTTCTCAGCAAAACGAGACATCAAATAAACTATCCAAATGTGCTTTAGTGAATCTCCCTGTGCCGCACGGCGAAGGCTTGCCCGTTCCTGTTTGCAACTTTGAAAACGCCAAGTGAATCAGAAGATTCTGAACCGCGGCAAAACCCGGAAGCCACTAATTCATAGTTCCGACTGTTACTTTTGCCCCATAAGAATGAAAGGGGTGTTCTCAGCAAAACGAGACATCAAATAAACTATCCAAATGTGCTTTAGTGAATCTCCCTGTGCCGCACGGCGAAGGCTTGCCCGTTCCTGTTTGCAACTTTGAAAACGCCAAGTGAATCAGAAGATTCTGAACCACGGCAAAACCCGGAAGCCACTAATTCATAGTTCCGACTGTTACTTTTGCCCCATAAGAATGAAAGGGGTGTTCTCAGCAAAACGAGACATCAAATAAACTATCCAAATGTGCTTTAGTGAATCTCCCTGTGCCTCACGGTGAAGGCTTGCCCGTTCCTGTTTGCAACTTTGAAAACGCCAAGTGAATCAGAAGATTCTGAACCGCGGCAAAACCCGGAAGCCACTAATTCATAGTTCCGACTGTTACTTTTGCCCCCTAAGAATGAAAGGGGTGTTCTCAGCAAAACGAGACATCAAATAAACTATCCAAATGTGCTTTAGTGAATCTCCCTGTGCCTCACGGTGAAGGCTTGCCCGTTACTGTTTGCAACTTTGAAAACGCCAAGTGAATTAGAAGATTCTGACCCACGGCAAAACCCGGAAGCCACTAATTCATAGTTCCGACTGTTACTTTTGCCCCATAAGAATGAAAGGGGTGTTCTCAGCAAAACGAGACATCAAATAAACTATCCAAATGTGCTTTAGTGAATCTCCCTGTGCCTCACGGTGAAGGCTTGCCCGTTACTGTTTGCAACTTTGAAAACGCCAAGTGAATTAGAAGATTCTGACCCACGGCAAAACCCGGAAGCCACTAATTCATAGTTCCGACTGTTACTTTTGCCCCATAAGAATGAAAGGGGTGTTCTCAGCAAAACGAGACATCAAATAAACTATCCAAATGTGCTTTAGTGAATCTCCCTGTGCCTCACGGTGAAGGCTTGCCCGTTCCTGTTTGCAACTTTGAAAACGCCAAGTGAATCAGAAGATTCTGAACCGCGGCAAAACCCGGAAGCCATTAATTCATAGTTTCCACTGTAATTTTTGTCCCATAAGAATGAAAGGGGTGTTCTCAGCAAAACGAGACATCAAATAAACTATCCAAATGTGCTTTAGTGAATCTCCCTGTGCCTCACGGTGAAGGCTTGCCCGTTACTGTTTGCAACTTTGAAAACGCCAAGTGAATTAGAAGATTCTGACCCACGGCAAAACCCGGAAGCCACTAATTCATAGTTCCGACTGTTACTTTTGCCCCATAAGAATGAAAGGGGTGTTCTCAGCAAAACGAGACATCAAATAAACTATCCAAATGTGCTTTAGTGAATCTCCCTGTGCCTCACGGTGAAGGCTTGCCCGTTACTGTTTGCAACTTTGAAAACGCCAAGTGAATCAGAAGATTCTGAACCGCGGCAAAACCCGGAAGCTATTAATTCATAGTTTCCACTGTAATTTTTGTCCCATAAGAATGAAAGGGGTGTTCTCAGCAAAACGAGACATCAAATAAACTATCCAAATGTGCTTTAGTGCATCTCCCTGCCCCTCACGGTGAAGGCTTGCCCGTTCCTGTTTGCAACTTTGAAAACGCCAAGTGAATCAGAAGATTCTGAATCGCGGCATAACCCGGAAGCCATTAATTCATAGTTTCCACTGTAATTTTTGCCCCATAAGAATGAAAGGGGTGTTCTCAGCAAAACGAGACATCAAATAAACTATCCAAATGTGCTTTAGTGAATCTCCCTGTGCCTCACGGTGAAGGCTTGCCCGTTCCTGTTTGCAACTTTGAAAACGCCAAGTGAATCAGAAGATTCTGAACCGCGGCAAAACCCGGAAGCCATTAATTCATAGTTTCCACTGTAATTTTTGTCCCATAAGAATGAAAGGGGTGTTCTCAGCAAAACGAGACATCAAATAAACTATCCAAATGTGCTTTAGTGCATCTCCCTGCCCCTCACGGTGAAGGCTTGCCCGTTCCTGTTTGCAACTTTGAAAACGCCAAGTGAATCAGAAGATTCTGAACCGCAGCAAAACCCGGAAGCCATTAATTCATAGTTTCCACTGTAATTTTTGTCCCATAAGAATGAAAGGGGTGTTCTCAGCAAAACGAGACATCAAATAAACTATCCAAATGTGCTTTAGTGCATCTCCCTGCCCCTCACGGTGAAGGCTTGCCCGTTACTGTTTGCAACTTTGAAAACGCCAAGTGAATTAGAAGATTCTGAACCGCGGCATAACCCGGAAGCCATTAATTCATAGTTTCCACTGTAATTTTTGCCCCATAAGAATGAAAGGGGTGTTCTCAGCAAAGCGAGACATCAAATAAACTATCCAAATGTGCTTTAGTGAATCTCCCTGTGCCTCACGGTGAAGGCTTGCCCGTTACTGTTTGCAACTTTGAAAACGCCAAGTGAATCAGAAGATTCTGAACCGCAGCAAAACCCGGAAGCCATTAATTCATAGTTTCTACTGTAATTTTTGTCCCATAAGAATGAAAGGGGTGTTCTCAGCAAAACGAGACATCAAATAAACTATCCAAATGTGCTTTAGTGCATCTCCCTGCCCCTCACGGTGAAGGCTTGCCCGTTACTGTTTGCAACTTTGAAAACGCCAAGTGAATTAGAAGATTCTGAACCGCGGCATAACCCGGAAGCCATTAATTCATAGTTTCCACTGTAATTTTTGCCCCATAAGAATGAAAGGGGTGTTCTCAGCAAAGCGAGACATCAAATAAACTATCCAAATGTGCTTTAGTGAATCTCCCTGTGCCTCACGGTGAAGGCTTGCCCGTTCCTGTTTGCAACTTTGAAAACGCCAAGTGAATCAGAAGATTCTGAACCGCGGCAAAACCCGGAAGCCATTAATTCATAGTTTCCACTGTAATTTTTGTCCCATAAGAATGAAAGGGGTGTTCTCAGCAAAACGAGACATCAAATAAACTATCCAAATGTGCTTTAGTGCATCTCCCTGCCCCTCACGGTGAAGGCTTGCCCGTTCCTGTTTGCAACTTTGAAAACGCCAAGTGAATCAGAAGATTCTGAACCGCAGCAAAACCCGGAAGCCATTAATTCATAGTTTCCACTGTAATTTTTGTCCCATAAGAATGAAAGGGGTGTTCTCAGCAAAACGAGACATCAAATAAACTATCCAAATGTGCTTTAGTGCATCTCCCTGCCCCTCACGGTGAAGGCTTGCCCGTTACTGTTTGCAACTTTGAAAACGCCAAGTGAATTAGAAGATTCTGAACCGCGGCATAACCCGGAAGCCATTAATTCATAGTTTCCACTGTAATTTTTGCCCCATAAGAATGAAAGGGGTGTTCTCAGCAAAGCGAGACATCAAATAAACTATCCAAATGTGCTTTAGTGAATCTCCCTGTGCCTCACGGTGAAGGCTTGCCCGTTACTGTTTGCAACTTTGAAAACGCCAATTGAATCAGAAGATTCTGACCCACGGCAAAACCCGGAAGCCACTAATTCATAGTTTCCACTGTAATTTTTGCCCCATAAGAATGAAAGTGGTGTTCTCAGCAAAACGAGACATCAAATAAACTATCCAAATGTGCTTTAGTGAACCTCCCTGTGCCTCACGGTGAAGGCTTGCCCGTTCCTGTTTGCAACTTTGAAAACTCCAAGTGAATCAGAAGATTCTGAACCGCGGCATAACCCGGAAGCCACTAATTCATAGTTCCGACTGTTACTTCTGCCCTATAAGAATTAAAGGGGTTTTCAAGCGAAACTATTCAACTGTATCTTTAGCGTATCTCCTTGTGCCTCACGTTGAAGATTTGCTTGTTTCTGTCGGTAGCTTGCAAAGGTATAATATAAATAATAAAAGAAAAGGAACTGAGCGATTAAGTCCGCGATTTAAAAGTTTGTAAACAGCAATCTGAACTTTTAGGATCGAGATTGTCACAAGGAATCTTCTAGCTCCAGGGATTATCCACGTCGAAAATTGAAAAGTAAAAAGAGGAGAACGGAATAAAAAAATAGATCTTTTTATTAATTTCCTGCAGATTTACACTTTAGAATTCCGGTGTAGAGAGAAATATCGCACAAACATACAAAATATATAATTTCCCCTGTTTTAATAGGAAAAGATTTGCATAAAATATCTTGACTAGTGTATTGTAAAGCCATCATTCATAACTGCGTAACATAAGAAACATCATCCCTTATGTGGCCCGGACACCCCTTATCTTTGACTTCCCTCGGATTTCCCGTCGATTAATTTCATTTCGACATCGCGCCTGTTCGATCGCATCTTCAATAACGCTTGAATTTCGGAGAAGGATTTTCCTTTAGTTTCCGGTACCACAAATGTGACGAATACGATTCCGATGACGCAGACAGAGCCGAATATCCAAAACAGCGTGTATTCACCCCACGCGTTAGTTAGCGGTTTGAAAAATTTCGCAACGAGAAAACCGAGCGTGCCGCCGTATACGGTGGCGGTGGAAACGGCGATTCCTTTGATGTTAGCCGGAAATAATTCCCCGAAAAAGACGTAGGGTAAAGTGACGATTCCTAAATTGACCATGAAGACGAAAAGGGCGATTCCGACAGTTGGTAACCATGCTATCGCCGTGAGGTTTGCGTCCGTCACGTCTTGGAGGTAAAAGTAAGTTCCCTCTCCGAATAGGGCAATTGCACATCCAATGGTCGATGTTATCAGCAAAGGTTTGCGGCCAACTTTGTCCACGAGATAACCAGCCAAAAGTACTGTAAAGAAGAATGTTGGTGTGTAATTCTAATTGAAATATTCAAATTTGGTCCTTGATTGACCTAAATGAGTGGTGGAAGTAACCTGAAAGATGAGTATTGTATGGGGTGAAGTTAGAAAAACCCACCTCCTGGTACTTGGATGAAACCGAAAATCATACTCGAGATCTCTTCGGAAATATTACTGCCTGTTGAGGCGATTATTGATTGCATATAGGCACTGACCGCAACGTGCCCGCTTAATAGTTGTAAAGTTACTATCCCTGCAAAATTTAAATTGCTGTTATTACTTATTTACTTTATGGTATCGATTTGTACTGACCGAACATAATCATAATCGCCATTCTGTATTCCGGATTCGAAAGGAACTCCCATAAAGTAGTTTTGTTCTTCATATCTTCCTCGACGGACTTTTCAATCTCCGTAATTCGATCCATTATAAACTTATCGTCCACCGACTTGCTCGATAAGATCCTTAGATTCTTTTCAGCCTCGTCGACCCTTTCGTTTTTCACCAAATAGTATGGAGTTTCGGGCATGAAAAAGTAAAAGCAGAGAAATAATAAGGGTATGATGGCGGAAATCGTGGCCAAAGTCATATAGGAGACGTACGGTCCGACGCACAAGACCAACAGTCCTCCGACTATTTTCATCATGATCGAAATGGTTACCAATTTGCCACGGATATCGTTCTCGGCAATTTCACCCAGGTAGATGGAACAAGCCTACAAATCCATTGGGTGGTTATAGAACGTTCAAATTCAAACATTTTTCTATTACATTTCTTCCATAATTCTCTTATATACTTACTATGCCTACAATCCCTTCTCCAACTCCGGCAAATGCTCTCGCAACGTACAATATCCATATGGCTTTTGCGAACATGATCATAAACCATGGAAAAATAAAAGAACCCCGGCCACCAATAAAGAGATTTTCCTTCCACATTTTTCCACTAACCATCCGGTTATTAAAGCGGCGAAGACAATCGCCAGTTTGAAATATGATACGACCCACGATCCTTCCTCCTATAACACCAAACTTGCAACATTAATAAGGAGACTGTGACTAAAACAATATATAAAAGAAATAAAAGTATTCTTACCACATCTTTCGGAAATAATTCCAGATACGTATTTCAGCAACTAAGTTGCCATCCTCAGTGGAAAACTGGGGGAATTAACCCCCTGACCATTATCTCATTATCTCAGTATCTTCCCAATTACTCATTACGCATCCTTTAGTATAACGATTGCGTTTGAGTCGAATATAAAATTGTAGCGGTCAATTTTTATTGTTTAACAAGTGAATTGTGTTTAAAAAAATTTTGTGTGTGATTTCTTTATTTTTCTTTTAGATATGGCAGACATAGAGCGAATAAGATCTATTCTAGAGGAAATCCATCCCTCTTCAAAGTTTGATGAGGAAAATGATACCGAGTACGAAGACAATATAGATATACACGAAGAAAACACTGATACTGAGCAAGAAGGCGACTCCGAAGAAAGTGAAGTTGAAGATTCCCAGAAAACTGCATCGGGTTACAAAAACTTTTTTATTGGGAGAGGCAAAAGTACAAAGTGAACTATTTGTCGAATATATTTTAGTTTTTCGTTTACGTTTAAGATATATATAGATAGAAAATTGTAATTTTCAGATTAAAAATGTCAAAATGATGTGTTGAAATATAAATCGATGCTGTGAGTTAGAAAAAGTTTTTTTGTTTTTTTTATTGCTTCACTTACTTCATTTTAGTCCGTTAAATGTGACCCCTTCATGACCTTTTGAATGTCTCAAGAATCCTAACCCCCAGAACCAAAAATTTAAAATCGGTCTGAGAGACCGAAAAAATGTGAATGTGCCTCACAAAAATGAAAACGGTCAGGAAGGATAAGTATCACCAGCAATATATAACAATACACAACGAGCACTGTACAACTCTAAAGCAGTGCACAATGAACATGACACTCAGTGTCAACGGTGCTTTGGTGTGCTCCGCGCGGGCGTTCAGTGTGTGCTGTTCATTATGCAGTGCTCTAGAGTTCGTTGCGTGGTGTACCTAAATCCTTCAGTCTTACACTTAGGATGGCAACTTAGTTGCCGAAATACGTACCTGGAATGATTTCCGAAAGGTGGGGTAAGGCTAATTCTATTTCATTTATTTATTTCAACATCATTGTGCCTGACAAGCTTAACACTTCGACAAAATAACCCTCGCGGCGATTGCGGGAAGTAAAAGAATAATTTTAGAAATTACATACATCGGTTATCGGCCGTCCAATGGGCGAATCTTCAGACTGCAGTTGCAACATTGCCGGTGATGTCCATAAAGTATATGTTGCACCTGAAGCGCTCGACAGAGACGCTGGAAATTAATCAAATTTCGACTCAAAAGGGGCAAAACTACTAATAAATGGCTTACCGGTAACAGCAGCTATGTACTGCATATAGCGAGCATTTCGAAAGTTCTTGGGCATCGCTGATCCGTTACTGATGCAGTTTTCTACAAGACCATGAATTTGCGGAGAATAATCAAAACGTAGTCGCAGAAAGGATGTTTATTTAAATAGCTATTCGTTATCGAATTAATATGATTATCAACATTATCTGATTCGCATTAATGGCATATACTTGTTTAACCTATTTATACTTATCTTAAATTGGTCGCTTCTTTCACTTCTAGGTCAATTGAGATTTTCAATTAACACCTACTTAAAACTTGTTGTTTACATATAATGCATTGTATCGTAATGCACTAGATGATTAATCGGGTAAAGTAAAATAGTGAATAAATCATTAAAAATTCATGGACAAACAAAAATCTAGTAGCAGAGTATCAAGCAGGATTTAGAAGTAATCGATCAGTAATAGACCAAATCTTCTCGTTAAGAGAAATACGAGAGAATATGGATACAAAACCGCGCTTTATATACTGTTTGTGGACGTTAGACAAGCCTTCGACCGAATACATAGAAAACAAATGTATTTTGCTATGAAGGAATTAAAAATATCTAGTAAGCTGATAAACCTCGTGGGAATGACTTTGCATGAAACGAGAAACGAAATAATTTGGAGAGGAAGAAAGTCCGACGATTTTCAAGTAAAAGGAGGACTCCAACAGGGGGATTCAATGTCAACGAAATTATTCAATCTAATCCTAGAAGTCATAATTCGAAGAAATAAGATAAAGGCACAAAGAAACAATATTAAGAAATGTATAGTATTTGCTGATGACTTAACAATTCTAGCAAAAACAAAGGAAGACTAGAAAAAATTGTGAGCAAATCGACTTGGTTTAAGAACAAACCAGGAAAAGATTAAGTATATGATAATGGGTGACACACAACATGATACAGAAAATTTTTTGCAGGTGTAAACGGATGAACAAATATACAGCTTCGAAAAAGTGCAAAACTTCCCATATTTAAGCGAGAAATAAGAGAAAATGATTATGAAGTATATACACGAAATAGAAACAAGAGTAACAAAGGCAAATAGAACATATGGGACGTTGAGATCCTTAGTGAAGTCGTCTTTTGTGTCAATAAGAACTAAGGAAAGAATATACATAGGACGGCAATTATAGCTACGACAATTTATGCGTGTGAAACCTGAGTATTAAATAAAGTGGAAGAGGAGACATTGGAATGATGGGAAACAAAGGTATTAAAAACAATATATTTAGAAGCTGGGGAAAAGAGGAAGAAATGAAGAAATAGAAGTACTATACAAGGAACCAAAAGCAACAATAGCAGCAAAAGCCCAACGAATTAGATGACTCAAAGGGTGCTGTGTGGGAAGCCAATCAACAAAAGCAAAAGGAGAGACCGTGGAAAAGATGGTTAAACAGCGTCAAATAGGATTAAAAGAAAATAAATATGAATAATTCGAGAGAAAGAGCAATGGACAGAAACAGCTTGATAAAACTGATTGTGGGATAAAAAAAAGGTAAAAAGTTTTAGTATTAGAACGCATAATTTATCTATGCCCTGTATGACTTACAGAGCAATATTAATAATATTTATTCTACATGTTGCAAGGGTAATCATGAATATATTACAGAAGAAAATTCTTAACAAAAACGATACAGAACGTTTAAATTACGAAATTTACCTATTGCAAAAATGGAGGGTTCAGTTAAGAGAAAAAGCAATGGCCAATTGACTTGAGATGAGGTCTAGGAAGTCCCTTCGATGGAAAGCAACATTTTTATAGTATCAGTTCGGCAATGAAAAGATCTTTCCAAATCAAGAAAAAATATTGGAGATTGCTGTTGAAAAAGAAAATTATGAAGTCATTACTCAAAAACGACTGATGGTTGAAAATCGATTGATATACAGAAATGTGTGTTTTTAACAAATAAAATCGACCTGTACGAGGACTTCGTCCAATAAAATTTTATTTCGCTTTTACCGAATGTATTCCATACTTTAGGCGCGCACTGTATATCTATTATTCTGACTGCTAATTAATAGCGTATAAAGAGAAAATTTGTATGCTGTCAGGGATATAACTGCATATATCAAGCTTTTTGTTTGGAATATGTAATGTATTTGGAGTACTTATTAGGTGGTTAATTTTTCATTTTTTTCGAACACTGGTTAAATTAACTGAGCACGAAAAAAGGATTGAAAACCTTTGCATGATTATTTAATGCAAGTTATCTCGATCGGCGACCTTTTAACTAAAGCGTGGTAAAAGAAAAGGAGAAACAGAGTTCAATAAAAATTCAGGGAATTTGTGCATCTTGATCTTTCCAAATTTGGTCGGCCCTCAACTTTCCAGGACGATCAGCTTAGTTTCTTGCTAGCACTGTAAGATAATCATTATCCCACACTTGCATACCTTGCATTTAATTTCAATGTGCTAACGTCTTTGGTCCAACAAAATTTTGAAAACCACAAAGCAGATTTATTCGAAAACGATTTGCATCGGCAAAATGAATTCTGCGATCAACTACAAGAACTACGTAGTAATGATAATGATTTCAGAAACGGGTCACTTTTTGTGACGAAGTTACCTTCATTCAATCGACCATGTCTGCGGCCATCGAGAATCCAGCATGGATGATGGAGTATTGCACTCAATACCCTCGAAAGGTGAATACGGCGTCGATGAATGAATTCTGGATCCGAGTTCTTTGACGGGACTCTGACCAGTGTAAAATATTTGCATTTCCTTCAAGATGCTTTCACTCCTGCACTGCTAACTTTGTATCCAGATTCAGAAGAAGCTGATGTTTCACGGAATTAAGCAGAACCTGTCCGTGCTTAATCAGATGAGGTTTTTCCTTATTGTAGGGAGATGGCGGGTCATTAAGTGGCCAACCAGACTGCCAGATTTGACAGCCTTGAATTATTGCAAATTATTGGGAAAAAATTTAATCAAAAAGTAAAGTATATCTTATTCCACCGCTGAATTTAGAAAATTTAAAAGCAAGAATTCGTTAAGAAATACAATGTTCAAGGGATTTATAATCTTCAGGTTTTGTCAGGTTGCCAACGGTGTGTTATTCGACAATTTAATTTAGTTGCTTTTTTAATTTTCAATTATACAGTAAATAAATTTATAACTTTCAATGTCGTTTTTTCTTAAAAATTCTCTCACGCGACCTATATTCATAATTACTTTGCCTTATGTCGAAAAATATGTTCTTTTCAAATCCGTAATAAAAAATAGGGGTTGCTATTGAAGAAACTCCTACATGAATTACCATGTGTGTATTAATTCCACTTCAAAAAATACGCAAATAGCAATAGAAATCGACAGAGGCAAGCATTTTTCCAAAAGTCTATCCCTGTACTTTTAACTAAGTTATTCACTACTTTAGGAAAGCACTGTATGTTCCGTTTCTTCATCCTTTTACATGACAAATCGTAATGTACAAGAACAATATTAATTCTTAAAAGAGACATCCTGAAGTTTTATTAAATTCAAAAACTAGTAGCGATGGCTTACGACGTTTTCGAAACCTGGATTGGATAGACTTGAAAACAATAGCATAACACCCTTATTTTAGTACGAAATTTATCCGGAATTAATGGTAATTATGGATGAACGTGACATTAACACTTTCGCCATTAAGTATTTGCTTACGTGTTCTTATATAAGATTACTTTCACATATGTCTGATATTGCTAGTAACTACTGGTACAGTAAAAATACATACCATTTGTGTACAGCACTAAGGATGTAGTCGCACTTTATTCTGCCAGTTTATGAGTTACATATATATCTATATATGTAGGTACATGTGTGACCATATTTTTTTGTATTAACTCAATGACGTGTGCACAACATACATGTGTACGATATACAGTCGTTGTGAACTACATTCTGTATAGAGATTTGATGGCCGTTCAATTGTAATGGATCATGAGCTTCTTTAAGATGTTCTTTTGTGAGAGTTTGAAAAGTTATGTCTTCTCGTCAAGAGTCAAATTTCCGCAATTAACAGAAGAAGAAGCCTATTAGAAAGGAATAAGTTCAAGTGAACTAATACAATGTGATTAGTGTTTATATTTTTTTCCAACCCTTAGACCGAAAGCTAGAATAGGTAAAAGATAATGATGATGATGATCATATATTTTTTCATCAACCGTTAGATCTATTTATAAATCGAAAAAGTTATTGCTTCCTGAATAATAATATGCCATTAGAAAAGCCAAATTAGACAAAAAGAATATAATGCTTGAAGGATTGCAAATAATAGCTTATGCAGACGATGTCACAATAATTGGAAGCACAAGAACAGTAATGACACTAGCCCTGGAACGTCTGGAGAGGGAAGCACGAAAACTGTGTATGGAAATCAATGAAGCTAAAACAAAATACATGAAGATAGGAAGGACTGAGACCAATACGCGGGGCTACCTGAGAACACAGAACCACAAATTTGAGGAAGTTTCATCTTTCAACTATCTAGGTGTAATAATAGACAGGAATGGGAAAGAGAGGGTGAGACAGAGAATTTTAAAAGGACTACAAGCGTTCGGACGAAATAGGTCACTACTGAAAAGCAAAACACTAACTAAGAAAACCAAGATGAAGATTTACAAGACTTTAATAAGACCAGTTATCTTGTATGCAATGGAGACCACAGCAATCAGTAAAAAGAACAAGAAGACCTAAAGATAGCAGAAAGAAAAATTTTAAGAGCAATATTAGGGTCGCACATCACAGAACAGGGAGTAATAAGACCGAAAACCAACAAAGAAATAGAGGATCAACTTGAGGGAGAAAGTATGAGATATATTAAATCTCAACAGCTCCAATGGGCAGGCCACATCATGAGGAGAAAACCAACGGATATGATAAGAAGGATAACCCAGTGGATTCCGATATGGCCCAGAGGCGGAGGACGGCTAAGGAAGAGATGGAGAGATGCCGTGGAGGAAGACGTAAAAGTGATAAAGATAACCGATTGGATATCAAAAGCAAGGGACAGGAAAGGATGGAGGAAAATAATACAGCCCGCCAGGACTCATAGCAAACTTTAAAACACAGGGAATAAGAGGATTAGTTCATTCAGGATTAGTCATAAAACGTTAGCCATAGCCCAAAGGGCTAAAAGGCTTGATGATGATGATGATGAATAATAATAGAAAATTTGTAGGTGGAATTCATTCAGGTTCGGCCAAATTTTAGTTTCTATAACTGTTAGGGATTTTTACATGCCCGCCAATGAATAAATCCCTGATCCCAGCTGTTGAAGCTGGTAAAATCTAAGGAAACCAATGGAAAACAAAAGCAAATGAAGTATTTAGCGTGGTAACCTGAAACAACCAATCGAAATCTGATTACTTGCGCGGTAATTTGGAGTAACAAAGCACAAATTGAGTTTCCAATCTGAAGTTGGTATCTCCAAAAACATTGTTTCTAAAGACTTCGATAGCTCCTTGAGGTGCTGATTTTTGTTCGACATTCCGGAGCAGAAAGAAATGGTTAAGCGATAAATCAGGTGAATACGAACAATAGGGACATTAATTCGACGTTTTTCTTCTCCAAATAATCAATTCTTTTTTGGCGTGCTGCGTGAGAGCTGGCATTGTCATGATGCACAGTGATAGGATGTTTTCGATTGTTTCTCCTGATTTTTTCGATAAGAAATGTTTATATATCATTCAGCATTAACTGTTTTTGGTTGCGACATGTTCAGTGCAACTTAAGAAACAAGCGACCATTTTCTTGAAAGTGTTGCATTAACCAATAACTTTTATAGAATTCAGTTCATCTTGGAACATCCAAACAGGGTATTGGTGATTTTTTTCGGTACCTATATCCAAGTTTCGTTACCTGGTACGATGTTGTATACAGATTGTGCAGTTCTTCGGTCAAATTTTCTTAACATTTCTTCAACCTAATTAACACGAGTTCTTTTTGACATTGGGTGAAATTATTTGGAATCCATCGGGCATTGATCTTTTTCACAACTAAATGTTCATAGAAAATCGAACGTATTGTAATCTTCTATATGCTTAAGAATGCCTCTATCTAACTGGAAGTAACATACCGATCTTCTTCAATTATCTTGCGCACAGCATCTCCGTTTCTTAAAAATAACAACTGCCTTTGGTCGACCTTTACGCAATTGATCCCTGAGGGACGTAAGACTGCGACAAAATCTGCAAACCAATTGTCTTTTCTGATGGTACTTCATTATCGATAGTTGAACGAAGCGATTCCATGCACTGTTGTCGAGTTAAGGCTTTACTAAAGTCGTAAAAAGTTATTCAACGAAAACCTGGACGAGAAATTTTCATTCCTTAACAAAATTGCGTTTTTTAAACGTTCAACAAATTACTCGGTTAATTTCTAAGCTGCCACAATAACAAATATAGAATTTCACGAAATCGTTAATGACTAGGGTAAGATAATCATGTCGTCCTGGCATAGCGCTGACAGTTGGAGCAGCCAATCATTGATGAATGTGTACGAATTTGAACTGCTTTGCCACCCGGCAGATGTTTACGCATCGCATCAGTCAAGCACATGGCTGCTTCAGCTGTTACGGATGCTGCGACGACACGATTATCTTACCCTTGTAATGACACATCTCAAAAACGCCACTAAGTAGTAGTTCGTAAGAACATAAAAGGGGTCCCTCGTATAGTTGTAAGTACCTGGTGGACCAAGCCTTGCTCGGAATTCCCAAAATTTTTTGAATAATTTTGAACCAAATAATAACGCCCTTTATTTTAGTTTTGATATTTAATTTATATTGTATATTTCAAGTATATATAGTAGCACATATATATTAAAAGCAGGGACGTAACAATTATAAGATAAACGACAAAAAGTCATTTTTAACCATTTATATCGATGAATTTATGAAATCGTTATAATTAACCATTTTTATAAGATATATATTATTTTGGTTATCGTAACCAATTAAAGTGTGAAATTTTTTTGGTTATAAGTAACAATTATATCAACCAAAAAAATTTTTGGTTTCAGATAACCATCATATCAATCAAAAAGATTTTTTGGTTAGAAATAATCATTTCTTTTTTTTTTGTTATCAGGCATGAAATTGATAATAAAAAATTATTTCATAAAGTTTTAGTGGGAATATTTCTCTCATTTAAAATGTTGAATAGGGATTTCCAAATCCATTAAAATCGTCATTAAAATTGCAATTGACTGTATGTAACCTTTATTTGGTTTTATGTAATGATAAATATAAAAACATACACCGCCTTCAGCTATGTTTAGTTTTGCTACTGCCGCCACCGATTTGTTGTGTTGTTCATGTATTGTTGTTGCATTAAATTTATGGCTCATTTGTTGTTCTGTTTGTTAAAATTTTTGTTTTTTTATTTTGTGAGGATCTTTGATATTGTTTGGTATATTTTGTTTTTTCATAGCTTTTTTATGTTCATTCACTTAAAATTTTTTTGTTTTTTTCATCCCTGATAACCAAAAAAAGAAATTTTTCTTTTGTAATGGTTATTTCTGACCAAAAAATCTTTTTGGTTGATATAATGGTTATCTGAAACCAAAAAATTATTTTGGGTGAGATAATTGTTACTGATAACCAAAAGAAAAAAAAATTTCTCACTTTAATTGGTTACGATAACCAAAATAATATATTTGCAATGATAATGGTTAAAAATTCCCAATATTAAATAAAATGATTTTTCTTGTAACCTTTTATCTGAAATAAAAAATAACAATTATATTTGGTCCCTGATTAAAAGTTTATAAGGTTAAAAATATGTGAATTTACATGTTGTTAGTTTTCGTAGATATTTTACTGTTATTAACATACTACTTTCAGCGCCATCTATGGTTTAGTAGTAAAGTTTTAATTACTTATAATTTCGCTTGGCTGCATGATGTTAAAAAAGTTGCTAACCCACGTTTAGGCCGAAATGGGTGAAAACCTGGACTAAACGGATTGAATCGAGACCGGGACCATGCTAAATCGGCTTTTCGTCCCCAAAACTCGCAGATACTAAAGTGTAACAAAATCTTGAGAGTAATTTTAAAAATTTTCTTGGAACCGGGACCATGCTAAGGTCAATTATGTGTTCTCGAAAATCCCCAGATACTAAATCGCATAAAAATTGCTAAAGTCGTTTTCGATAACCAATTTCATATACCGCAATATCAGAAATGTGTGTAAACCGGGTCAAAATGGATTTTCCCGGGACCGGTACCATGGTGGATCGAATTCTCGTCCCCGAAAATCCCCAGGTAGTAAATTTCATCAAAATCGTTAGAGCCGTTTTCGAGAAACCAATTCTATATATGTATATATATATATATATATATATACAAGAATTGCTCGTTTAAATATATTAGATTTCAGCTCTTGTTAGTGCAGTTATTTCAAAGAACTGATCGAAAGTTGCTGGTTTTATTTTTTTATTTCAATTCTAGTATCACCACACCCTGTTATAACGAATTATAGCAAGCATTTAAACATGATAAAAACGTAGTTTTAACCTTAAATCCGCAAGATGTGAACGCCATTAAAAAGTCACATACGGTTTAAAAATTCTCAAGTGGCAAAGCATTAACAACTTATTGCCCAACATTACGCAGTTATCTTCGATTACATTTAACTTTGGAGGATCCACATGTTTTTATCATTGAAACTAACAAAAACATTTATGCGAAAGCTGAAAGCCACGCTAAATACGTATATTAATCGATTCTACAGGCCAACAAGTAACTGAAAAATTACGTTCGGCCTTGTGTGAAAAATCGTGATTACGTCAATCCTTTTTAGGTGTGTTTGAGGGACACTCTTCCATATTTCAAATGTACAAATTTTTTATTTGACTTTTTTGTTCTTTATATAGAGAATTTCTAGTGATAAAAGCCGATATTCAGCAGAATCGGCTGTACACGGTGACCAGAAATTTTGCGGACTTTTGTTAAATCGCAATTTTTTCTTTTTGGCGTTGTTTATGCACGTTATTAAATTATTAAATCCGTGACCGTGAAGCCGTCGTTTCGCTGCGTCTCCGTGGCTTGAAGAATGTGGACATTTTTAGGCAGCTTAAATTTAAGATACGACGGGTCTCCGACATTGTGAAGCATTTTAATGGCAGGAGAAGTACGTACGATCGTCCCAGAAGCGGCCGAATTGAGAAGATCCGAAGCCGCTTTCACCGACACCCAGCCCAGTCCCTCAGAAGCGTTGCCAAGACGCTCGATATCAGCCGATCGAGTGTACAAACCATTGTGAGGAACCACCTGAAGCCCCTGCCGTACCAGAAAATCACTGGGCACGTGTTGAACAAGAAGATGAAGTAGAAATGACTTAAAAACTGCGAACGGATGCTGCAGCTGGCCGCAAAACTGTTCACGGATGAGAAGCTTTTCACCCTCGAGCCAGTCGTAAATCGGCAGAACGACCGTGTATATCTTAAAGAAGGTTCTGTTCGGTGCGTTGACGTCGAAAGAAGCAACTTCAGCGCTGCTAGTGTCATGGTATGGGCCGCGATATCCGCGAAGGCGAACACGAAACTCGTTTTCATCGGAGAGGGAGTCAAGATCAACTCAGAAATGTATCAAAATGAAGTCCTGAAGAAAGAAATAATTCGACTCGCCTCGGAACACTTCCCAGATGGCCATTGGATCTTCATGCAAGACTGGGCACCGCCCTATAGATCAAATTCATCGATGGCCCTTTGCCGTCAGATTTGCCCCAAGTTTTGGGACAAAACGTTTTGGCCCTTCAATTCGCCCCATGGATTTTTCTATGTGGAGTATCTTGGAGAGCAAGGTCAACACTACCAAACACGCTAACGTTGAGTCCCTGAAGCGCGCGATCAAGAAACGAATTCAGCCAAGCAACATGCGCGTCTATCGTGAAGAATTTCAAGAAGCGCTTGAAACCTGTATCGCCCCGAAGGGTGGATTATTTGATTTGTTTTAATGTTATTGTTTTTCACATAGTTTTCGCTATACCAATAAATTTTTATGCAAATCAGATCACTTTTCGCTGAGATATGGCGGTTTGAAAAGACCGCGAACTTTCTGGCCACCGTGGTGCTTCGATCTTACAGCAGATCTAGAAATTGCCTGTTTATACTACTTCCATAATAGGTGATGACATTTCACTTTATATTTATTACTATATATTAACGCCATTAATTTTCGTACCTATTTATGGGAGTAAAAGTTAGTAATACAAGGCCCCCAGTTGCCCCCTTTTGTAACGCTTATAATTTCGTGCCGTGTTAGCCAACCCTAATTTTATCAGTGCTCGAATGCAAGAAAAATTGCTATATTTGTTGCAAATAATTTTTAAGAGTTCCCGACGAATGGTCAGAAGGCAATTGGATTCGATGATCCATGAAAAACGATTCGTTTCTGCCAAGAAATGTTCGACGAAGTGTGACAGGACTCATATAGGTAGGACAAGGTTATGAAATTAGGATCGAACATTCACCGTATTCTTTGGGCTTGATTTATTATCTGGACAAGCATTGTAAGAAACAAACAATTACTTTTAAAAATATGGAAATAAATTTATTATTACATACACTACTTGCACCTCACAATTTTACGCCATCTCCAATTAAGAGAAAACAAATTGAAAAACAGTAAATAATGGAAAAGATACTAGTACTTTATTCATTAATTTTCGTCAAGTTCATACTTTTCGGCCTTTCAAAGTTTAGTTTTTCGCTTTAATCGGAACAAAATTTATTTATATATGTAAAAAGTGTAATATAAACCAACGCAATTCCTTATGCAATCCAAAGGTGGCTGGTACATGAACACGTGAATCCCAGAGACACTGAGTAATAATTGGGTTGAAATTTTAAATTAAGTTGCAAAAGAAATTGGGATCTTAATCACTATAAAGGAGTTAACAGACTTTGTGTTTGCGCGATTCTGCTAAACCTACTAGTATTATAATCTAACGAAACTGTCTGGGTTCTGTGGAAAGACGTGCGATCAAATAGGTTGACTCACGGTGAGTTTCAGGTCAAGTTCAGTGGCGCGGATGGTGATCCCATGCGTATGTTTCAAAATTTTAATTATAACCAAGCGTTCGAGGGGTTTACGTGCTCTTCTGCTCTCATGTACCAACAATTTCGCCATCCAGTCACTTAGTCTATCATCTATCCGAAGAATTCTTAGCAATTGTGTTACTCTCAACATCCTTCTTCTTAGGTTCCTTCCTCAGCAACGCTTGGATTTCAGAAAACGACTTTCCTTTAGTTTCCGGTACCATAAAGATGACGAAAATCACTCCCGCGGTACAAATAGAACCGAACATCCAGAATAAAGTATATTCACCCCAAATATTAGCCAACGGCTTGAAGAATTTCGCTACGAGAAAACCGAGCGTTCCACCGTAGACGGTGAAGAGAGAAACCGCGATTCCTTTGATGTTGGCCGGAAATAATTCTCCTAAGAAGACGTAGGGTAAAGTGATAATTCCAAAATTTATCATGAACACGTAAAGGGCGATTGCCGTAGTTGGCAACCAGGCTATAGACGAAAGTTCTGCTTCCACGACGTCCTGGAGGTAGAAATAAGTTCCTATGGAGAATAGACCGATGATGCATCCAATCGCGGATGTGATCAGTAAAGGTTTGCGACCGATTTTGTCCACGAGATAACCAGCTAGTAAACCTGTAAAGAATATTGTTGTGACATAGTTGTGTGCGATAACATTGGAAAAAAAAAAAACCTCCGGGTAATTGGACGAAACCGAAAATCATACTTGACGTCTCCTCTGCAATACTGCTACCAGTAGAGGCGATTATAGATTGCATATAACCGGTTACAGCAGCTTCCCCGCTTAACAATTGCAAACATTTTATTCCTGCACATTTAAATTAATTCCATCAATAATTCATTTTATGACATTCATCGGTACTAACCGAACATGATTAAAATCGCCATCCTATACTCTGGATTCGAAAGAAACTCCCATACAGTAGTTTTATTTCTCATATCCTCCTCGACGGATTTCTCAATCTCCGTAATTCGATCCATTATAAACTTATCATCCGTCAGATTGCTGGATAAAATCCGTAAACTCTTTTCGGCTTCGTCGATTTTCTTGCTTTTGACTAAATAGTACGGAGTTTCCGGCATAAAAAGTAAAGGAAGAGGAATATTAAGGGAATGGTGGCGCATATTATGGTCAAAGTCGTATAGGAGACGTAAGGTCCGATGCACAACACTAGTAATCCTCCAAACATTTTCAAAATGACGAAAATCGATCCTAATTTACCGCGAATGTCATTTTCGGCGATCTCACCGTTGTAGATCGAACAACCCTATAAATCCAAGGATACAAGGTACGCACCAACGGAGACCGAGTCATACTTACTATGACCACTAGTCCTTCTCCGATTCCAGCAATGCCTCTGGCCGCGTATAGCATCCATATGGAATTTGCGAACATAATCATAAACCAGGGAAAGAACAAAAGGACTCCGGCCACCAACAAGGATTTTTTCCTTCCGTATCGTTCCACTGACCATCCGGCTATCAAGGCGGCAGGAACGATGGCCAGCTTATATACGGATACGACCCACGATCCTTCGTCCTGTTATACACAAATTTGAAACCATATATAAAAAGGAACACCACAGACGTTACATCGGTTATCGGTCGTCCAATTGGGGAATCTTCTGACTGCAACTGCGACATTGCCGGAGACGACCATAAGGTGTACGTTGCACCCGCAGCACCAGAAAGAGTCGCTGGGAATTTTCAATTTTTGATCATCGATGGTAATAATTCGGATCATTGACTTACCAGTAATGGCAGCCACATACTGCATATACCGCGAGTTTCGGATGTTTTTCAACATAATCGGTGTGTTTCTGGTGTGCAACTTGAACTGACGACCGGATCGTGAGAAGTACCCGAAATTCATTGAAATGATTAATTCCTAGGTCAATTATCGTTACTATCTGATTAATCTGCACATCAAAGGATAATTAATTAGATATCAGGTAAAAATTGAACTAGTGAGAGTAATAGCAAAGGTTAATTTCTCAATTAGTAGTGATAATAGGCAATCACAATTATACACTTACTTTGTTAATTCGTAAATGTAAATAATTATATATTTGTTGTTTTAGGTAAAAATGTTAATAATTGAGTAGCGCGTGTCTGTATAGAGAAAAAGGGTACTTCCACAGCTGATTTTCATTAAAGACGCTCTTTGCGATCTCGGTGTAGTAGAGTCCTCAGAAAGGAATCAGGCTAGGATAAGTACTATAAGACGGTGGGACGGCCTGTAGGCACAGGAACCTAAATTATTATATGACTTAACTACTCTTGCGACATGGAAATTTCCAGAGCTACGTCAAGAAAATTGGAAGAGTGAACAATAACGCTCGCAGGTACTGTGGGGATGAAGATACGCTGAAGCGGGCCTTAGTTTACCGTAAGAGATGTGCGAATTTAAAATGGGGAACATCCAAGCAAGTCTTCAACCGGTGGATCTCAAGTCCAGCTGATTTAACGTTCATGAGAGGTGGCTTCGAATGACTCCTTTTCCGACCTCCTAGTACGACCGGGCTTGCAGCAGAAATCCTCAATGAGTACGGAGCGAAGTTTCCATCGTGGTTTTACGATAATTTGAACAGATGCGAGCGGCGTAATTTATTTTTAATTACCGAAAAACGCAGCTTGCGTTACATAAAATCTTAGGAGGAAAATTTGGCGTGGTAAATGGTAGTAAAAATCGACAATCTACAGCCTTTCGGACGGCTGCTACCACTCTCTCCACCATAGTACCTTTATCGACGTCGACGCCATCTTGTTCTTCGGATAATGCCCGTTTCTCATAGACTAAACGGGTACTACTTTATAAATAACCCTTTCGGTAGAGCGTCAATAATCCGAACCATCGAAAATATGATCTAAATGGCTTCAGCTACCAAATTCTGAATGACGGCGAAATTCTGATTGCCGTAACAGATGGTGAAGCACCTGGAGATGAAGATGATGACGTAGCTGACTCACGCTGAAGCGTTGAACGCTCTAGAGATGACTAACTATAAATTGGCTGGAAAAGATGTCCCGTCTGTCACCGATAAGTTAGACAAATATCAAGAATTGTTTTAAATCTACCCAGAATTGTTTGTAGTATGTACACCTATTAAAATCTTTAAAGTTAGTACATTGCATATTTAGTTAAAATTAGTTTTGGTGTTGTTTCACCTTTTTGTTTAAAAATCCGAACAAACCAATAATCTGAACAGGGCTGAACTTTAAATTAGATCGGATTATCGACGGTTATGTTATGTGAAGGCTAAGAAAATTTCGTTTCACTCGTTTGGTACCCGAACTTAGTCTCGTAGAACGCCACACTATAAAAATGGGCGTAGTAGCCCAACCTGGCGAGTTGGTAAGTAATAATTGTTTATGACGTAAATTGCACCAGCTACCTTCTGAGCTAAGTGCTTCACGTGCGTATTCCACTTTAATTTGTTATACATGTCTGATCCGATGGGTAGCAGAGATTAGTTGCCCCACTTTCGCGGGGTCCATTCTTGATCAATTATAATATGTACAAATAAATACCTACCCCACCTTTTGGGTTTAACAAAGGTCTCCTTAAAGATGAGATAAAGAAATGGACAGCGTCCATTACAATGAAACACTGGAATGAGACCAGCGAGCTGGAACATTCCAAAAATTTCTGAGCTTCGACGCTAGGAGGGCGGACCTCGCCCTAAAACTGGACAGGGGAAGCTTAAAAACACTGACAGGGGCACTATACCTGTAACAAGCACCTTCACAAAATGGGCTTAGCCAACACGGACACTTGCATATTCTGCGGTGAAGAAGAGGAGTCAATGGAACACTTGATCACTAACTGTGGGGCACTAGGCCACAGGAGATATAAACTACTACATGCATATACGGTGAATGAGGAGGACCTATTTACACTCCCATTGAAGGAGCTGATCCTGTTTCTCAGCGTATTAAATAAATAAATAAAACAAACAAGAGGAAGCACAATAGATCAACGTGGTCGCAGTGCAAAAGGGCCATTTTGGGCCAGACCCCATCTCATTACAATACAATACAATACAATAGGGTAAGATAATCGTGTCATGCCAACATAGCCCTAACAGCTGGAGCAGCCAATTATTGATGAATGTCTACGAATTTGAACTGCTTTGCCACTCGGCAGATGTTTAAGCATCGTATCAGACAGGCGCGTGACGAGTTCCGTTGGCTGCTTCAGCTGTTGCGGGTGAATTTTTACAATACCAAACACTCGGTATATGTTATACATAGTTACAGCTACAGGTAAGTAGTTTTAGTTTCGTTCTTTCTTTTTTCCCTTCTTTTTATTCATCCAGTGAGCTTTGGTAAACAAGAATTGCTAAGTTTGCTTTCGAATTCAATTTTTAATCACTGCCATTGTGCCAAACTATAAATTTGCACTGCGCGAAAAAATGCTGCTGATATAGTATTAGTGTACGACGCCCTTATATATGCATTCCTACACCCGTATACGTGACACAATGCGTGCATTTTTTGTTTATTGATATCTATTTAAGGACTTAAGTACTTAACCCATATCTATCTGAATATATTTCGTATTTATTTCAAACGGTACCGAAATAATTAGTAATTCAAATTATTTTGTATTTAGAACGACACTTATCTATGTACATCAATCAATGACAACTGAAACTTTATTATCGTTTTTAATACCTTCGGTCGCTAAAAAACTACGTTGTTCTTATAGAAAGGTACACTTTCAGTCTGTACAGTTTCATCAAAATCAGAATCTCTCAGTTGCCGGTGTTCCCTTGCAAGTAGACTGTCAATTATGGAAGAAAGAGGTAATAGAATTGAAAATAAACTAGATGAATTACAAAGAGAACTGAAACAGGAATGAAGACAGGATGGAAACCTTTGAAAAATAACGAAAACAGCGGGATATACTGGATGTACATCAAAAAAGCTGATGACGATTTGGAAAAATGGAAATCGGCATTTGCAAAAAGATAAATTTGAGTTTATATGGAAAAGAGATGGAAATAATGGAGAAATTGAAGAGATACAAAATTGATGTATTGGTCCAGACAATAAATCCTACATTACTCATAATAAGCTTCAAACTGGAAGAGATAGTAAGCTTTGTACAGGTACATGTATGCTCCAGTTGAAGATGCGAAATTAACATTCAAATATTTAAAGCTAGAAAATTTATGATTTTTTTGATATCATGCGACTTTGGCATCCCAATTCGCAGTTGCAAGTTCACTCCACATATATTGCCGACCTTGGTGGCATAGAGGTCAAAAAGATTCTCCCATCTGACGTCCTGTAATTAATGTAAGTGAACCGCAAAATTATCGAATTTTATTTACTCATAACGAAAATACATTTAATACAGAAAATCCGAAATTTTGACAGAATGATGCAATATTTTCCTTCGACTTTCACAAAATTTCAAAGTTGAATTTCTTTAACTAATTTTTGAATCCTTGCATACACTTTCCACCCACATCCATAACAAAAGATTTAAATTCTTTAGATTTTGATATTTAAAGTCTTAGTACCCAATCTAAAAGGAAATAACAGTTCCTGAACGACCTTATTGGCTTTCAGGAAGAAGATTCCTTGATTTTTTCCTTGGGGAAAGTAGCCATAATTACATCAGCGTTGATAGGAGTGCCCATGGTCGAAAACAGTCAAAATTCCATGTTTTGTTTCAATGTTTCTGTATGCACCAGGATTCACTTCGGGGATGGCTATTGGCGTTATGGTAATAGTAAGTGATCAGTTTTAAACACAAGGTCTGACAATTAAACAGTGAGATTGGAAAAATTGTGAAAAATATGCTTTCTAGAAAACTTAATACATACGTGTTTTTCATTGTCCAAAGCAATGCTGCAGATCATCAGATGATCTTCAGCAAATCTTCTGTAATACATTTTTCACTTTTGAGAACAGGTAGAAATCGCATGGGGCAAAATTTGGCGGATGTGGTGGATGGTCAAGCGCAGTAATGCGCTTGTCTGCTAACAATTTTATCACAGGCGAATTATGCGCTGGCGGATGGTCCTGAAGCAATATCCATGATTTGGTTTGCCATCGATTTGGTCTTTTCTTCATTGCCTTATCTTTCAGCTTGATCAGAACCTCGATGATGTACTTTTAGTTTAGCGCTTGTCCCAAAGATAATCATTCAACCACGATGACAGCTTTAATATCAAGAAAGAAACTTTGAGTATAACCTTCAGTTTTGATTTGCACGTTGAAGCTCTTTTGTTCCTTGGCGATGTGGGGATCTCCCAGTGAATGGACTGACGCTTTGTTTCAAGGTCGTACTCGGAAATTCACGTTTCGTTACAGGCCAAGATTATTTCCATCTCTCAATCGATTGGCCGAGAACCAATTGTCAGCCTCATATTTTATTGTTATTTCTTAACGTGTCGTCAGTAGAAGCACCGGTAATCAAAAGTAGTATCGTCCGCATACAGGCAAACTTTATCAGCTGATAAATTTATTTCTAAGTTATTTATGTAGATTGAGAATAAATAAAAGTGGTCCAATTAGATAACCTTGTGCTACGCCTTTGGAAATGGAACTCATACTTGACCATTCACCATTGAAATCTACGTACTGCATTCTGCCTTGTAAGTAAGAGGCCAGAAGATTATGGCATTGCTCTGAATGCCATGATATCGTAGCTTGGTAAGTAGGATTGGCTGTATAAAACGCATGGAAAGACCGTAGCATTTGTGAATGCACACCTCCATCCGAAGCGTCCAAAAATGTATCTAACACCTGTGCGATACCGGTCCTTGTTGATTTCCACGTGTTGGCAAGCACAGATAAAGTTTTTGTTTTTCAAATATCTGATTAATCTATTAGTCAAGACACGTCCAAAAACTTTAGATATTGTGGGTAATATAGGAACCGGTCTATAATCTTCAACCGAGTTTTTATCACCTTCTTCGTGTATCAGAACCAGTCTTGCGATCTTTAGTTCACTTGGACATATGTTTTTCAAAATGCTATTATTTATTAAATGTACTAATCGCTCTTTAATGTTATTTATAATTGCCTTGTAAATCCATAGTGATCGCGGGTATCTTTACTGTTCAATTCGTTAGTTATTGTAACGACCTCACTCCGCAACACTGGTGTGGAATAACAAATTATAATGTTATTTATTTGGAATTGTTGGTGTATTAACTCGCAGTCGGTAATAGATATGTGTGTATGTAGTTAAACCGTTGTTTTTAATCAAATTTCTCCCAAATTCCTCTGGTCTTAGGTGAGTAGTCTTTTCAGCATTTTTGGTTTTCGTATGCCTGTGTCAAGTTGTTGTATCATCAGGATTCTTTCGATTTTGTTGGTGTAATGATCTTTTACACTGTTATCATGAGATTATTTAAACAAATTCTTGTGCATCTGAAACCCTCTATAAACCGGCAGATTCTTAGTACATCAAAGTACATCAAAGCTATTTTTCATACGTTTCAGCTCTTGTGTCACTAGATGCTCGTCCCCAGATTGATAATTTCCATGTTTTTGGAAGGCATTCGTTGTAGTATTGTAAAATCATTTTAAAAACGCAGTACACATTTCAGTTGTAAGTCCGTTCAACAATTGTTGCCACCGATTGAATTCAGGTATGCTGTCGTGGTTAAAAGTTTTTACTAACTTGTAGTTTTCTCTTTTTTCTAGGTGGACGTTCAACATCAAAAGTGATTATTTCCCCTTCCAGGACTCCCTTTCCATTTTTTTCTATCTCGTGTTCTTCCACGAATTTCGTTCCGTTTTATACTTCGTTTTTCAACGGCTATCATTACTTCTTTTGCCCAGGTTTTTCTTGGCCTTCCTCCCCTTCTTCTTTTCGGTACTGTCTCGTACTCTCTTCTAACCATATTTTTCTTCTACATTCTCAAAACATGTCGTATCCATCTCGGCTGACTCTCCTCCACTGCGACTTGTATCGCTTTAACTTTCAGGTTTTCCCCAAACAGTGTCATTCCTTACCTTCAATTTTTCTCAGAAACATCATTTCCATGCTTTGTAGTTTGCTTTTTTCGTTCTTAGTTGTTGTCCACACTTTTGCTTCATATGTTAAAATCGTTTAAATTCGTATTTATGCTTTTGTTGGTTTTGGCATCTCTCTCTCTTTCTTACTTAAAAGATATTTTTAATGCCATTGAATGGTATCCCAGCTGCTCCTGTTCTTGCCATGATCTCTTCATCCAACGGTTCGTCTTTCATCATCATTGCCCTCAAGTATTTAAAATTATTCACTTGTTTTAGCTTTTTTCTTTACAGGTAAATCCCATCCCTTTCGTCTATCGTAATTATAATCATTGTCTTCCTTTTTTTCCAAATTAATAAAGATATTATTATGGCAGAATCCGATTTTTTAAGTAATTCTAGATGGCTGTTCAATGGTCGTATGCAAGTTATAAGTTTGTAGCAGATCTATGAACGAATCCTCATTAGTTCCGCTTCCCAATAATTATTTTGCCTTCATCCTTCGTTTCGTATTCTTATTTATTTTGTCCATAACTATGTTGAAAAAGAGGGAGCTCAGACTATCTCTTTGTTTGATTCCCTCAATTTCAAACACCTCCGATTTACTTCAATTTATTTGCACTTGTCTCATTAATTTTCTGTATATGGTTTTTGTTATTTGTATCATGCGTTTCGCTGTTCCCAATTTCCCCAAATATTTTCATTTGGTGTTAAACTCTACCAACAAGTCTAGAAATCTATAACTTCTCTCTCGTTTCCATTTTCTTCTTAATTATGTTTCTTAGGATCAAGGTATTGTCTCTGGTTCGTTTAATTTTTAGTGTTGGAACAGGATTTGCATTTCCGTACATTTATCTTTCGCGTTGACTCTACCACTTTTTGGGTCAAATAAAAGACAAAATTTCAATTCAGCGATTTTTATGAAATACGATTTGCTGGATTTAAATTTCGTCGTGTATTTCAGCTAAAAAGTGGTAAAGGCAACCCGAAAGATAAGTATACAAGGTGTAATTGTATAAATGGTTAAAAAGTTGTCCAAAGGTAGATAATTAAAATATATTCAATATTTGCTTAATAAACGTAGGACCCCAAACGTAGCGTTGGCAAAATATTTACAATTACAGTTTTGAGTCCGGCCCTGTTATACAATTATAGCGAGTTTCCAATACGACGAATAACGATCGGATCGTTGATGAGTAAGCATAAATAATTTATGAATAAGTGGTCTCCTTCAAATTTGCTTTCACTTTAAACATTTTTACATAACAATCACATAAATATGTTATCAAAAAGTGTAATGTTAGGCATTTCTTGTGTCTTGTTTTCTTGACCTTACATTGTTTACCAATAAATAAACCTTTTTAAAAGAATATTTTTATCATTACCAATAAAAGATCGTAGAACTTGTCAAATATTTATGCAATGACAGCGGAATAAATCATCTGTTTATGTTTCTGTAATAGTGACAGAGACAAAAAAGTATTATTCACTTCTATTTACTGACGGCGATATTTCAATGAAACCATCTGCTTACATTGCAGAATACTCGAATACTGACTGAATGCCCGACTATTTATTCCGACTTTTAAAAATCCCTTGCCTCTCGAATAAACATCTACGAGGGAGACAGTACCGTAATGTAAAAATGTAAGAGGTCAAAATTTTATCAAAATAAAGTGATTTGCCATTGTTTTTGCTGATTACATTAACTATATCATACCAGCTTTACCATATTAATAAATTAACCGTTTTCACAGTTACACCCTGTATAAATTGGTTACGAAATATGTATGCATATATACTTTTAATTGTTCTCATTGGCATTTTCTTGTGCTACATTACACATGTCATCTATTTGGGGTAAGAATCAACACCAATTTTCCAAATTTATGTCGTTCCAAATATATCAAAGTTAGTTTAACAAGAACGAGGCTTTGGTTATTCCGTGCTTTTGTTTCGACTTAGCATTTAATTTCTTTGAATTTGGATGTATTGAATCCGATGTTGCATTTCTCTAGAAACTACTTGAGAACCGTTCTACAAAGTTCCATTTTATTAGTCCCTGAATTCGATACATTCGGTTTTAAACCGACAGTTGTGGTCAAGTCTTTATTTAGAAAAACCTTGGTTTCTTGAAATAATTGGATTATCGCATTAATTTCTCACCTAATTCCGTGCATATCTACTAGACACACGCGAATAAATCTAATAAACCAAAACATTTTGCTTATTGATCGTGATCGTCATTAAAATGTTTGCTCGCTAATTCCTAATCAAAGGAAAATAGTATATTATCAGTACAAATGAATGCATGTATTATAATCTCAAATTAGTTCGTGGGGATGATATAATCGTGAAAATTTTATTTTCGTTAATCGCAGAATTAAGTTCGGAAGAAGCAGCTTTAGATCGTCAAATAGGACAATGATTTTTCCAAAAATTTTTAGGACAATACCAAACACCCGGTATATGTTATATATAGCTGCAGCTACAGGTAAGTAGTGCTTTCCAATTAAATTGAAAATAAAAAATAAATTAAAATCAGAGCTATAAAATTTGATTTGACCCAATTCGATTTTAGCCTCCCTATCTGCGGCAGCAGGTTCAGTCCACCTTTATTGGCCTTCCCCGGCTTTGGTGGCATTGCAGTCGGAAGATTCTCCCATCGGACGTCCTATAACTGATGTAAGTGAACCGCAAAATTATCGAATTTTATTTTCCCATAAGGAAAATACATTTCATATAGGAAATCCGAAATCTTGACAGAGTAATCAACCATTTTCGATGATTTTCACAAAATTTTGGTTTAAATATCAAAATCTAATTATCTTTGCCTCATTTTGTAATCTTTGCATACACTTTCCACTCACTTTTATAAAAAAAGATTTGAATTCTTTAGGTTTTGATATTTAAAGCCTAATCTAAAAGGAAGTAATAGTTCCTGAATGACTTTATTGGCTCTTAGGAAGAAGGTTCCTGGGTTGTTTCCTTGGAGAAACTAGGCATAATCACATCGGCTTTTATAGGAGTACCCATGGTCGAAAAGCTTGGCCGTAAAAATTCCATGCTTATTATGGGAGTTTTCTTATTTCTCCCGTGGTTCATGCTAGCCTTTGCCCAGTCGGTATGGTTCCTGTATACAGCACGATTCATTTCGGGAATGGCCATTGGCGTTACAGTAATAGTGAGTGAGAATTTATGAATAGTTTTAGGTACGAGGTCTGACAATTAAATAACGGGATTGATCCGAAAAATTCATTGAAAATGTATTACAAATGGCTGTTAATCACCCTCCACGTACTCTTTCTTTTACCTATCTATACATTGCTGCATACGTGTTTTCATTGTCTAAAGCGGTGCTGCAGCGTATTAAGTGTCAACTTCTTGAACGAGTCTGTCGTTTTCGCCTTTGACCTCTTATACAGAGTGAAAATGTGTTTATTGTAATGCATTTTTGAGAACAGGGGCATTGGTGGACAAGGTGGATGGTCAAACGTTGCAATATCCTTGTCTGCTAAGAACTGTACCACTAACAATAAGAGCGAATTGCGTGCTGGCGATTTATCCTGGTGCGAAATCTATGATTGGTTTTGCCACAAATTTGGTCTTTACTTAATCATCATTTCTTTCAGCTTGGTCAGGATCTCATTCATGTAATACTCCTGGTTTACCATTTAGCTCTGAGATAACCGCTCAAACATGATGACAACCTTAATAGAGAAAAAAAACCGATGAACATAATCTCCAGTTTTGACTTGATCCTTTGGCGATGTGGAGGTCTCCCAGATCAAGATTTTTCAGTCAGTTCAGGAATTGCTGTACATCTCACCGTGATGTGAAAGCAGATGTTTTCCCTGTTCTCTTTTTACTCAAAGATTTTTTTGGTACCATTTGTAAGTAAACTTTGCTCTTTTGAAAATCTTTATACAAAATTTTTCTTATCGTCTCGCTGCCAATGTTTATCATGTTTGTCATCATCGAAATACTCAAACGTTCGTCTTTCCGAACAATTTCATTAATTCTCCGGACGTCTTCAGCAATCATTGAGTAAAACACCCATCATCTTCAACCTCCTCCCGATCTTGCAAAATCGTCTGTCATTCAAACACGTAAGTACGTAACATGCAATTATTGCCAAACGTTTCAATTCAAACAATTGAAAACATTCAGTTGGGAATTTGAGATAAATGCTATGCCCAATTTTTAAGCTCAGCATGATCATGGCACTCCGACACAAGAACGCCCTACTCAAGCAAGAATTAGAAAGGAACTAAACTAGATGGGGGAGACGAAATAAGGTACCACCTAGATTTTATCCTCATTCCCTCTTATCAAGTCTAACGGGTCAGATATGCTCAGTCAGAATTTAATTGTCAGACCCCGCATTAGCTAATCCATAAAAAACACAATTTTTAAAATTCACCTGAATAAAGTCCCGAACAAAGAATTCCCTCCTTCATGATCTGTTATGATCAGCGTTACGCTCAAATTACTTCAAGATCGTCTAACCGTTAGCCGTAACCTGTTGTAACTTCCATTGATTTTTTTTTCTTTACAGAGTCGCACCATTTATCTAGGCGAAATAGCCGAAAACGACATTCGAGGCGAACTAATCACCTACGCCATCATTCTGAAAGTGATAGGAGCTTTATGTATGCTTTGTATCGGTCCGTATCTTTCCTATAGGATCCTGGGCTTAGTGGGAGCGATCATTCCGGCCATTTTTCTCATTACTTTCGCCTTCATGCCCGAATCTCCGTACTTTCTAGTGAAAAGGAAGAAATGCGATAAAGCCGAGAAGAATTTGAGAATGTTATCCAGTAATTTAGTAGACGATAAGTTTATCAATAATCGTATGACGGAAATCGAGAAGTGCGTGGAGGATGATATGAAGAATAAGACTACTTTGTGGGAGTTTTTCTCGAATCCTGATTATAGGAAGGCGATCATTATTATGTTCGGTAAGAAAAAGTGTCTCGTTTGAAAAGCTTCGTTTGGAGATGAAGATTTTAGTCACTTCTTGTCGTTGCTTTGAAGAATCCCGAAATTAATTTTTAATTTTAGACGTTGGTTCTGATCAACAGTTCTCGGAGATTTTTTACTCTTGGTTCTGGTGAGTTTCATCTTCAGTTGAGTGTCATGAAACCAATAGTAATAAATCCCAAAACTTTGTTCGTCAGAATAAAGCAACCAAAATACCTACGATAGTATTCTTAAACATTTGCAACTTCCAAACAAAAATTAATGAAAGATGTAACTATTTTCTTTCTCAGGATTGAAATCTCTCCATCAACTTAGTGGCGAAGCAGCAATAGTTGCATATATGCAAACAATAATGAGCCTCACCAAGAGCAGTATCTCCGACGAAGTTTCCAGCATGATCTTTGGATTCATCCAACTACCTGCTGGTAAATTGATAAGCAACTTCCGTGCATATCTGCAAACATCTGTAATCTCTTCAATCTAGAAGAATTTGCAGAGAAAATTGTATCCTGTGTAGTTCCTGCAGCATAGGTTTCCAAACAACCGACTTACTACTGACCTTACTCTTACTCTTAGAGGTTTATAGCGTTACCGATTTTTACAGATATGCACAGAATTGGCATGTCTATACTCAAAATCTTCCGAAAACATAGTGTTATTGCAGTTTTAACATCCGGTCTCCTAGTCGACAGAATAGGTCGAAAACCGTTACTAATCATCTCAGCATTAGGATCTGCCATAGCCCTCTTCGCCGAAGGCTTCTTCTTTTACTTCCAAGACTTTCTAGAAGTGGACGTTTCGTCGATGGCTTGGTTACCAACAGCGGGGATGGCCTTATTCTTATTTATGAACCCTCTCGGAGTTATTCCGTTACCTTACGTCCTCATGGGCGAGATCTTTCCGACGAATATTAAAGAAATTGCAGCGTCCGTCGCTACTTTGTACGGCGCCATTTTAACTTTTATCGTATCGAAGTTCTTCAAACCGTTAGCTAATGAGTGGGGAATGTATACAATTTTCTGGTTCTTCGGGAGCGTATGCGTATTGGGTACTATATTTATTGTGTTTTTATTACCGGAAACGAAAGGAAAGTCTTTTGTTGAAATTAAGACGATATTTAGGAATAAGAAACGAGATGTAGTTGCTCCATAAAGCTATCAAAGAAGGAAGGGCAAATAAATAGGAAGTCACTGAATGTCGGTTGATGATCTTTAGAAATAAGAAGCTCCTTTTTCGACTTTATTGTCTATCTTGGTAAGTTTTCGCAACTGGTGTCAATGGTATAAACTTCTTTCGAGGTATATGGTATATGTCATTGAGTTTAAATATTTGTGAAGAAGTTTTGACAATCTGCACAACGAAACTTTCAGTCATCAATCAGTAACATATGGCTGGACCTGGAGGAAGTTTCTGCTAATTCTGTGTGATACTCTCTTACCTATTCTTCTTTCCCTTGATCTTTGTATATATTTATATCAATTTGCGAGCTATTTATCAATTCTATGAATTGATGCCATCTTTTGATTGATTTTTATCTTTCTGAATATATCTTCTTCAATCTTTTCTTTGTTTAATTTCTTTTACAATTTTAATCGTGTTCAACTTTCCAACTTTTTATGTTAGTTGGATTCTGTGCCCGATTACGTCACCAATTTACGTGATTGTAAGTACGTTAACATCTTCAACATACAAATTAGGAGGAATACCGAGTAGCCCGGGCAAACAACGGTAACAGGGCATAATTACGAAATAAGTTACGACAGCATCGCCGACTCCTCCCTCTAGCCGAATTAAATCGATGCTGTATGCGAGTAGTTCTGTGTATACCTAGGCTGTCGTAACTTATTTCGTAATTACCGTAACATATATAATTACATAATTACCGTAATTACTAGACAAATAATCAGTTCGAGCTAGAATGGCGACATAATTGTGAGACATTTAAATCAAATGCCCGAAACCTCTTGGCTGTAAACTTATAACTAAGGTTCGACAAACGAGTGTGTGATAAGTTGCGTGAACCGGATTAACGCTCCCCTCCACCGCTTGTCCCTGCTTACGTTAAATTCGAAGGAGTGAGATGTGCTGGTCCGGTTTACACAAACTTATCATGCACTCGTTTGTCGAACCTTTTCTTATAACTTTATATTGATCTTGCTTTATTGTTTCAATTGCTACATTAAGTGACAACTTAACGAATTCTTCCTGTAAGCTTTGAATGGATTCTTTGGATTATTCTTCGTTAATATCCAAAGAGATGAAATAATTTTTGCCTTTACCACCATAATTTGGACATCTATAAATTGCATATTTCCAGAGTAATTCTGTCATCCTTAACAGAAAAAGAGAAATAAATGAATTGTTGAGAATCAAATCATAGCTGTCGAAATACGTGTTTGTACGTAACATATTGTTAAGGAATCATTATGTTCTTTTTCTGCATTTCTAAATGTGCAAATTGTGCCTACTGCGTTGCTAAAATGGGCAGTGGCAATTTTTCTTTGAGTCTGGACTTAGGATTTTTCCTGTTCTGGCCTTATTGATCTGATCGCTTTTTTCCTCTTTTACCTTTGAATTAGTATTTTTTGTATGTTTGTCACCTCTACTGGGGAACTATGAAGGAATGACGTATTTGAGGATGTTAACATAATCGTCGAAATTAAAATTTCGAAGTGAGGTAATGTGAAATACAGGTTTTCCCCATATTTTCCTAATTTGGAAATAAAAAAGGGAAAGTGTGAATCTAGGACTTTTCACGTGTTAGCTTTACTGTTGTGATCGTTCGTTCTTGCTTTTGATGTGAAATTTTCATACATACTTCAATAAATGTGTATATATTTCCATTTCTATTTTAATACATTTCTATCGGGTTATCTCTACCACCCTTTTTCTACCTAAAAAGTGGTAGAGATAACCCGAAAGATACATACTTAAGGTTATCTTCAATGGAAAACTATGAAGCAACGAAGCGTTTTGGCGGTAGCATAATCATCGAAACGTGAATTTGGAGCCCCACAAGGTTTCCCTATTTTTGTTTGCGTCGAAGCGAATAGAAATGATAATCTTTTTCTAGATTTAGTATTCTTTCTTGCATTGAGGTTGTTGATCAAACCGTCTTCCTTCCGTTTCGTTTTATAGATTAATGATTCTCGTCGGCCCTTTCTTTTAGTCAGTAGCGTAGCGTACTGGGGGCGGAATTTGGGGAAGGGGGGCGCAAAATTACACAATAAATAACAATATCTTGTAAACATTTGAACCACTTGATTTTATATTTTTGTCCCACCTACTCTGTGTAATTTTTTAAGTCATGGAAATATAACCATATACGGACACCACTACGTGATAAAAGACCAAAAAAAGACCCGTGTCTCCCAGTTTTGCCCCAAGTCATGCACTTTATTTTATGGGCCCCCAAAGATTTGGGGCCTCGGTGTCATTTTTGCAAAAAACTGATAATTTTCTCAGGCTCATATCTTGCAAACCGTTCGGAAATTTTGATTTACTCTCTGAGGAAAAGTTATAGCTCTTGTCATAAGGAACAAAAATTGTGAACATATAAAATCAAAAGCTTCATTTTCAAGATCAAAATCGCAAAGAACTTTAAAAATTCGATTTTTCTTACCTTTTTCCCCCTGTTCAGGTCCATAGGTAGCAAACCGTTCAAAATTCAAGGAAACAATCAACTACAAAAATGTATCTAAGATCTCAATAAACAACTTTCTAGAACATATGAACTTCCTAGGAATGATTCTTAACACCGTTTAGGTAACCGCAAAAGTGAAAAATTTGCAAGATGTCTTGAGTATTGTCAATTAAAGGTGCATTCTTCAGTCTATGTTGTTTCATTTGTTCCTCCACACTTCGTCTTGGTCTCCACGAATTACATTGGAATTGATTTAGAGGTGAGCGCGAATCCCAATTGCAAAGAAAACAAAAGAATTTTGGAAAGCCGCCCTTATCGATGATCCCTTGCAAAATGTTGATGACCTTCAAATCACAGCAAATCTTCCATTTATTTTCGTAGTATTTGATTTTCTTCATTATATCTTCCAATGTTTCACAGCTTCCTTTCATGTTAATACCCATTGCTAGCGGAATGGAAGGTTTTCGGTTCGACACATGCAACAACACTGCTTTCAAGCTTGAAACAGAACCATCAATAAATAATCTCCGCTCACTAGCGATGTAGTTCATTCCCATTTTTACCACCAAGGCTTTTATATCGTTGCAGTAAGCGAACGAATTGTCATCATTTAGAGTGTAGAGGCTCTGAAATTCAGCTTGCCGTTTGCGGTACGCCGTAGAGTTAACATTAGCATGTGTGAGTTTTCTCTACTTTAAAAACGCTGTCAAAAATATGGCAAGTCGCTGCGATAGTCCCAATATGGCCACAATGAAATCCATTTCCATTTGTGTTATTAGTTGTGGTCCATCTCTTCCCTGTTGGGGCTCATGATCGGTATCAAATGGATCTTCATAAGTAACACCACTTGCTCTAGTCATTCCTCTAAATTCTGTCCTACGATCTGGAGTTGGCGACCTTGGTGATACAAAATTTTCAGGTGCAAGCACTGGCAGTGTGGCTGTTACAGTTGCTTTATAAATTTTCTTCTTCTCAGCACGTCGATTTAGACATGTGTTATTTACGCATGCATAGCAACTGGTTGCATCATGATCACCTGGGCGATTAATCCAGTTTACCGGCTTACAATACTTCATACTATCTTTGCCTCCACTCAACCATGCCATGAGATTGTTATAACATTGGCGACACACTGTATTAGGTGTGTAATTTTCACCGGTCAAGTCTACTTCGTCGAAAAACAACTTATATGCTCTTTTAAATTCACTAGTTAAAAGATTCTTTTCCTTTTCAAATCTTGTAGAACTTTCTTTTCTGATTTGATGACCGCAAACGTAGCAAAATAAATCAATTTTTTCACACTGCATATTGAAATTGTCAGTTGCCAATGTTGTGTGCGAATTATGCTGTAGCACTTTCTCTATAACTTTCACCGCTGAGCTCTCGTTGACGTCGCGCTGTGTAATGCCTCGATGTGAGCGTCGTGTCGCTTTTATATTGTGTGCTGCGCCCCTTGATGCGTGTGCTGAGCTTACTGCTTTGCCCAGTGCTGCTGCGGTCGGTGCGTGAGTTGTTTATTGAGATCTTAGGTACATTTTTGTAGTTGATTTTTTCCTTGAATTTTGAACGGTTTGCTACCTATAGACCTGAACAGGGGAAAAAGGTAAAAGAAATCGAATTTTTAAAGTTTTTTGCGATTTTGATCTTGAAGATAAAGCTTTTTGATTTTATATGTTCACATTTTTTGTTCTTTATGACAAGAGCTATAATTTTGCCTCAGAGAGTAAATCAAAATTCCGAACGGTTTGCAAGATATGAGCCTGAGAAAATGATCGATCAGTTTTTTGCAAAAATGACACCGAGGCCCCAAATCTTTGGGGGCCTATAAAAAAGTACATGACTTGGGGCAAAATTGGGAGACACGGGTCTTTTGTTTGTTTGGTCTTTTATCAGGTAGTGGTGTCCGTATATGGTTATATTTTTTCGTGTTGCACTGTGTTATTCGACGTAACAATTGTTGTTGCCGAAAAGTTGTTTATAACTACTGCATAATCGTATTTTAATATTTTAAATTGTAATACCTAAATAAGGGGGCGGCAAAATTCTTCTCCACCCCCAGCTGCTGACACCCAAGCTACGCCACTGTTTTTAGTTTACTTTCTAATCATTTATCCCTAATCTACCTTCACGATGCGTCTTCACGATATTGTTTCTTTGCGTATTGCTTGATCCAAAAATGTATTTATCGTTTATTTACTATTGACTTTTTTAAGAATCTTGAAAGACAATTTCTTATCGAATTCTAAATTGTTCCATACCTTTTAAATAAATTGTAAATGTTTGATTTTGAATTTATGAAATAAACACTGAATTTGTTGTGCATTTTTTCATCCTGCCTTATATTATTGATCCTTTCTGATTTTTTAAAATATTAACTGTCCATGGCAAACTAGGTATTATCATCAATAACACAGGCCTGCAAAGAAATACTTTTTGAAAACTGTTTTAACTTTAGTCACTTATTTTGATGTGTCTTTCAGTGCTGAACTTAAAAATGAAACCCGTTTTTTTTTTCTATAACGTAGGGTTTCTTCCACAAAATACGGAGGTATTTTGGGAACAGTAAGCTAAATACAAAAAAATGGAATGTATATTTTATTTGTATTTTATTAAAATCATAAGTGACCAAACAACAACAAGAGCGATAGATGCAAACCACGTGCAAACTGGAAAATATTCAAGTTTGAACCAAATTTGACCAAGATTGACCACTGTAATGTTTACCTGCCTACAATGCTTAATTGTCCATAATTTTAAGTGGAATTTGTAACTAAACTGTGTGTGATGAATTTGTTTCACTATTTTTCCCGTAAACAGCGCGAAAGAAACTGTAAAAATCACTGATGATATTTTAAACAATTTTTCTATCGCAGGCTTGTGTAATGAATGCCACGAGGGTGATTCGTGAAGTAAGTTCCCTTTGCTTATTAAAAAAACACCAATCATTGAAAAGGTTGCAATGTTTTGCGTTCTAGGTAATCGAAGCTGTCCGAACTCACTCACGTTCGACTGTACAACTAACGGAACTTTTCGACAAAAATTATTATATTTGGAAAATGTATTATCTACTAAAATCATTATATTTCGAAATAATAACAAATATCTGACGACAGCCTCTTTATTACATTTTTTTACAGATCTATTCGTTGCTGTAGGATATAAGGAATTAAATACGTGCAATACAAAAGTCCCTTATTCACATACTACCACAACGCATTTGAGTATTATTCAATCGCTTGTATACACAGAATTCCCTAAATTGTAGTTTGATGTAAGTATCCACTTCATAGTAAAAACTTAAATCGCTTATATCCAAGGTCTCCCTAACATTTTTCATCGCCTTCTTTAGGTACCACCTTTTCCTTCCTCAACAACGCTTGGATTTCGGTAAACGATTTCCCTTTAGTTTCCGGCAGCATAAATATAACGAAAACCACTCCGAATACGCAAACCGATCCGAACACCCAAAAAACGGTGTATTCGCCCCAGGCGTTAGCCAAGGGCTTGAAGAATTTCGATACGACGAAAGCCATCGCTCCGCCGTACAAGGTGGCGGCCGAAACGGCTATCCCTTTGATGTTCGTCGGAAATAATTCGCCTAAAAGGACGAAGGGTAAAGTGACGATTCCCAAATTGACCATGAAGACGAACAGTGCAATTCCCAGAGTGGGTAGCCAAGCTGCTCCCGAAACGTCCGCTTCTAAGACGTCCTGGAAGTAAAAGTAAGTGGCTTCGGTGAATAGGGCGATGGCGCATCCAACGGCGGATGAGATTAGTAGAGGTTTGCGACCGATTTTGTCCACGAGGTATCCGGCTAGTAAGGCTATAGAGGAAAAAATGTTAGTAAAGTGATTGTCTTGGGTTTAAATTGGGTGCAGGTTACCTCCAGGAAGTTGGACGAAACCGAAGATCATACTCGAGGTTTCCTCGGAGATGTTACTACCGGTCGATGCGATTATTGGTTGCATATAAGCGTCTATGGCGGCTTCCCCACTTAGTTGTTGTAAAGTTTTTATACCTGAAATTTCAGACGGTTCATTCTGGTCGATTTATTCCGATTTCGTACTAACCGAACATGATGATGATCGCCATCCTGTACTTCTTATTCGACAGGAACTCCCACAACGTGGTTTTATTTTTCATATCTTCCTCGACGGATTGTTCGATTTCCGTAATACGTTCTTTAATGAATTTGTCGTCCACAAGATTGCTGGATAAGATCCTTAAATTCTTTTCGGCCAGTTCAACTTTATTGACCTTCACCAAATAGTACGGGGATTCCGGCATGAAGAAGTAAAGGCACACGAATACCAACGGAAGGATGGCGCAGATTATCGCCAAAGTCCTGTACGAAACGTAAGGACCGATGCATAGGATCAACAACGATCCGACCAGTTTCAAAATGATGAAGGTTGATCCCAGTTTACCGCGGATATCCTTTTCAGCAATCTCGCCGTTATAGATCGAGCAGCCCTAAAGATCAAGTTGAAGGGAAATAATATCAAAATTAATTTGAACTTTGAAAATATTTTGCGGTGACTGTAGTAGTTGATAGTGCATTAAACATCAACTTTGCGCTATTCAAGGTGACTACAAGGGATACAGCCATGGACGTCCGCAGAGGGGGCAAAGGAGGCAATTGCTCCCTCTAGAATCTGGTAACAATCTCACAAATTGCAATGGAGAAAGTGATGAGAAGTAAGATTTTTGCAGCCTTAACCATGGGAAGAAGTTTTATTACGGATTACCAGTTTCGGCCATTGGCAGCGTAATAATACACTATTCACTAAACTACAACTGCACTACTGCTACTGTAATACTTTTGCTGAATAATTTTAGCTGACGAAGGTGCGGATATTGCTGGAATAAAGCCGCTTTCAATTGATATTAGATTTGTTCACGACAAAAACAAATAAGAGATGATTTCTTAGAATTTGCAAAATGGTATGATACGCATGGGAAAAGTATAGTAGTTGTGCTATTTTAAATAAATATACAGAACTTATGAAAAGACACACTACTTTGTTATACTACCACTTATTTATTGAAAATCGTTACTGCAGTTTCGTAAACACTGTTACATTCTCAAACTAGAAGTGACAATGCAACAATGTTTACGAAACTTCAGTCACGTTTTTCAATAAAAACAAAGTGGTAGTGTAACAAAGCAGTATTTTTCTTTTCATAAGTGACCATGTATTACCACAAAGTAACCGACCATTCAATCACACATCTTAAATATACGGAATACGGTTTGAATAAGAACAAACTAATTGGACAAGGATATGACAGTTGTGCTAGTACGGGAAGAAATGAGGTTAGTATTCAGGCCCGAATCAAAAATATATATCCAAAAGCCGTTTACGTACAACGTGCTTCTCACAGATTAAACCTATTTGTGAACGACTTAAACATTCTATCAGAAGTTCGGCAAACAATGAGACTGATTAAATATGGGGTAAATTTTTTTAGGGGAAAGTCCAAAACGGAGAACCACTGTGGCAACAATTCCTTTACTTTCAGAAGAACTAGCTGGAATTTAAAATATAAAACTATATGGGTTCTCTTTTTCAAATAACTTTCAGCTCATTTTTAATCAATTAGAAGAAATGTCTATGAATTGGACAGGATCAATACATCATGAATCACATCACTCCAATGTTTATTATTTCTTTAAACATAATATCAAAATATTCCGTTATTCTCGAACCAATATCGCAAAAATTATAGGGTGTAGATCGCATTGATGTAGATTTATTAGCCACTTACCAACATATTGAAGATTTAGTTCAAATTTTCACACTTCATAGGGAAAAATCCAAACAGAAATTTAAACTATAAGGCTAAAAAATTAACAGTAGAAAAAGAGATATCAAGACGATGTTTCATACAGAAACAGAATGGCAACCATCCTGGAATTACACCTGAAGAATATTATCGACAGTCAATCTTTGTCCAATACTTATATTCTTTAATTTCATCTTTAACATCAAGATTTCCATCAGATAGTGAAAGAACATTTTCAATATTTCAATTTCATCCCAAGAATGTACACAAAATATGTTAGGGCTGATTGTTACAGTTTTCTGTTTTAATATTTTTGGCCTCTCGTTTCCACTTTTGCCATAGATGGCGCCTCGCTTTCGTAGGCTTCTAATACGGCTTACGCCTGTTGAGTTGAACAGATCGGTTTCCGTAATTAAGTTATTCCGTTTTCGCTTTTAAGTCTCGTTTCCGAGGATATACACGGAAATTCGACGCTGAGAAGTGTATAGTGTCGTCTGAATCTGGAAGTTTGGTTTCCCCATATTTTGCTGTTCGAACTCATCGTCCAGGTTGCTTTTCCCCTCAGTTAGAGGTGAGCCTTTTTTGTTAATTTCGATGCCGTAATTTCTTTCTTCCACGTTGTTATAAGGAACTAGTGGGAACTGGTGTGTACTTGTGTAAACTAGTATAAGCTAGTATAATCTAGTAAAGAGCTAAGATAGATATTTGAGAACATTTTGGAACTTTCGTAGGAGTTAGAAGCTGTTTTCCCGACATTTTTACATACATCTTGGACAGTTTCTGTCCTGATACCAAATACCACGCCGTACGTAGGTCGACAATAGGAATCACGTTACGTTAAATCCCGCCTTTATTTGAATTTATGTTTTTGACGTGTTGAATTGTGGGAAAAATTCTCTAGAATCTTGTAGTTAATTTAGAGTTAGGGAATTGGGGGTTTGTGTACGAGTAAACCATTGTAAACATTTAATTATTTTAGTATCTTAAACGGGGAATTCAGATTGGTTTTCGAGTAAAAAGGTTTTTCGTTACGTTTGCTATTTAGTACTATATTTAATTTGGAGGGGAATTACAATTACAAGTACTTGTCACTTGAATATATGCTTGTTTTTAATTACGTTCAGCTAAAGTTGTAAGGTGAAAAATGCGATTTGGAACAGCTAGAAATATGGTATGAGAAATGAACAATTTTCCCTCCCGGCTAATATTCCCCAAACTTTAATAGGAGTTTTAGAGTAATGCGAATATTTGCCTCCTATTAGTTCTGCAATAACAATTGGCATGGCATTACCTGTTGTAACGTGTACTGCTGGAAGAAGTTCAGTACTTTAAGACGTAGGAAAACCTGGAAGAATATAGATAAGGAGGGGGTAACGGAGTTTTTATAGTGTACTTTCGAAAAATACATGATTATATAAAGATTATTGAATGTAAGTATTTGTCTCAAAGCTTTGCCGCTCTCTAGAAAATTTTCTGGGACACCCATGGATACAGCAGTTGGATTGGGCGACAAACGCACGACGGTATGGGGATACGGGGAGCGGATAAAAGATAAAAAAATTTTTTAACGTATTTACTTACGATAACCACAATCCCAGCTCCTATCCCAGCTATGATCCTCGCAGTATATATGATCCATAAGGAGTTTCCGAACATAATCATAAACCACGGTAGAAACATAAGTACCCCGGCTGCTAACAAAGAATTTTTCCTTCCAAATCGTTCAACCGTCCACGCACCTATCAGTGCCGAAGGGACGATGGCCAGCTTGAACAAGGAGACGACCCAGGATCCTTCCTCCTGCACAATCCAATTTAACGCGTTAAATCACTCATAGGGAAATAAATTAGTAAGGAACTTACATCAGATATCGGTCTTCCAGCTGGTGACTCTTCAGATTGCAACAACGATAGCACTGGTGAAGACCATACAGTGTACATGGCACTCGCAGCGTTTGAAAGGGTTGCTAAAAAGATTTTTGTGTTATATCGAAAGTCTCATGTCCTCGTAGACTTTTGCAGCTGGTGCACGATTACCTCCAGCAGTTTCTTGGTGATTCAAAGACAAATCAAAGACAAAACATATAAGTTGAAAATTTCAAATTGCTTTTGATAAGCTTAGAAAGTGGTGGAGGTAATCCGAAAGACAATGGTTTAAATACATAACTCTGAGATCTAAAATTTATACATTTATTTGCGAATACTGTTAACGTTTAGTATTCCCGAAGGGTCTGGAAGTTTGGGGACAGTGAAACATCAATATTAATTAATAAGACATCAGTTGATTACTAGAAGAATTGACTCACCGGTAACAGCACCCACATACTGCATATATCGCGAATTTTTCAGGTTTGTACACATTTTTTGGGGGGTGCTTACGCTGCGAATTTTCAATAAATTGGTTCGTCTCTCTTCGGTAATTGGGGAAAATTTCATATTTAGGAAGATTTTATTACTATTCTTATCTCTTATCGCGCGTCAATTGTGTGTGAAAAATGATAATGGACCACTAATTGCGAATTATACAAAGCGTAATTGGGCAATATGGACGAAATTCCTCAATTAATTGAAGTATAATCGATGTTCAATTTTTTTAAATTACCTATCAGGAAGCGTCATTATACGTACATATCCATATAAAATTTCATTGTTTTTATATAGGTGGCACACTTGCAATTGTATGTAATCTGTGGTAACTTAATGACGTTTTAAGTTTTGAATGTAATACGGAATTTCGATTAGTAATTTTTGAAATGCATTATCTTTTAAAGATTTTACGTCATCATATCAATGTTTTGGTCCGATATGGTTCTTGAGTACAACTTCAAGAAAACTGGAAAGTTCTAAATATACAATATATTCCATTCCATCAGGTGGAAAACGGCGTAAACGAAAACAACGTTTCAAATTATTTCCCTTTCGATAGTTCGATAACTCAGTAATTATTGCAAGGCCTGCGTGTGCTTATCACACAATGGTTTGTTAATTGCGGGACATGTGCCTCACGGGTACCTTGTCAAATAATAAGTAAAATCAGGTTTGAAGTTATTGACTTCGAAACGTATATCCGAGAATTAATAAATCACTGCATCGTGAAGATTCGTTTGGTGTTAGCAATCCGCCATTATTGGAACATCATATACTAAAATCCACATCTTTTGCGATTGAGAATGGCGAAAATGTAGACACGCTCAAAACAAAGCGTTCAAATCCTTCACTTATGAGTTGAAAATATTCTGGGAATATAGACAACCACTCTATTAAATTGTAAGTAATAAAACTAAAATGGCGATGATTTTGAAATCGAAGGACGAAATCTTCTCTTGTAATTGTCAGCTTAATTTTTGTAGATAAATAAAAGTAGAATTTATGCAGCGCGCATGGAAGAAGGGTGCGAAATAATGAAAGTAGCATTTTTAAAGAAAGAAGGCAAAGCTGAGGGCTTGGTTGGATGAAAACCTATTACGACAGAAGTACAGACAAAAATTAAAAAGCTCGTAACAGCACACAAAGAACAAGGGCAGAAACTTGAAGTGGTATTTGAAAAGAAGAAAGAAAGATTTAGTGAACACAAGGTAGACAGAATACCAAAATGTTATCAGAAAAAAGAAATAAGTAAGAAAGTTTTACAAGGAAGTAGGAAACAAAAGGAAAGGATACCCAATACCCCTTTCATAAAAGATAAAGACGGCTAGCTAATGGAGGAGGACATACAAGTGAGAAGGAAGTGGAAGAAGTATTTTCAGGAAGTCTCTATCCTGTTGGTGATCTGCTTGCAAGCAATTCAATTGTCTTCTTGTTCTCGTTTATTCATTGGCTATATTTTGGTAGTTTTCTTCTGATATCTGCACTGCGTTCACGCTCCCATAACGTCTTACCCAGTACTCTTCCCAGTGTTCTCATTTCTTCTGTTTCTAGCAGTTGTTCTGTTTTATTAATTTCCACAGCATATGTGAGTATTGGTTGCACTACAGATTTATTACGCTCTAGCTGTGCATCCGCGCATAGGTATTTGTTTCTCCAGATAACTCTATTTAGGGTTCCAGATGCTCTAGCTGCTTTTATCGCTTATTGTTTTAGCTCATCCTTGACCATTCCATGATTCGTTATGTGGGTTCCGAGATAACTGAATCGAGATAATTGTTCAATGATCTCCTTATGCGTTTCCAGTTTGTATCTTGCTGGTTCTTTACTTATTGTAATATATTTAGTTTTCTTTGCAGATATCTTCATGTTACAAGCCTCGAAAGCTTAAATCGTCTTCATAAGTAATCTTTCTAGTTGACTTTCTCTTTCAGTTATTAACACTGCATCATCTACATGGTCAACGTCGTCAACAAATTAGATTAAATCCGTTACATTTAATTAAATTTGGTCTCAAGTTTCCGTATCAACACGCATCGTTCGTATAGCTACCATGAGAAATACTCCGAATCAATCCGGGCGAAGGAAACTAAATGACAAAGGAGAGAACTTAATCGTTTTATACACTAAAAGGGCGTAGAAATAAATTTTGATGGCAGATGTTCTTTGTAATTTGGAAAGTGTCTTCAGGAAGAAGTACCTTATATGGTAAAAATGGGATGGTTAAGAGAAATGATGGGCAAGCAGTAAAAGCTGAGAAATTCGCTCCTAAAAAAGAGTATATGGATATAAATAATAATAATACAATTTATTTTCAATCCATTTGCATAGCAAACATGTGCATTGTCAAATACATTATAAGTATAAGTAAGGACAATTACAAACAAAATATATATAATATATATATATATACATTAATAAATAAGGATGACAAGGCGCAAGACATAGTTTTATATGAGATCTAAAGCTATAAGAAATAATAAATCATTGATGATTACATATTTTATTATTTGTTCTTATGTACTAAATCAATCATGTATAATACAAAAATTCGATTTCAACTTATATCAGCAATAAAAGATTATTATTTAATTACCTGCATACACAGAACTTCTTTACAAAATATTTTAGTTTAATATAAACCATTAAAAATGTTAGGTATAACATTAAAATCATTTTTCTATATTATTTCATTTCTCTAACACCTCTCATCGCCCTGCTTGCTTTCCACTTTCTCCTTCTTCAACAGCTGTTGGATTTCAGAGAAAGATTTTCCTTTAGTTTCTGGCACCATCAACGTGACGAAAACAGTTCCCAAAGCGCAAACAGAACCGAAGATCCAAAATACAGTATATTCGCTCCCACACATTAGCCAGAGGCTTAAAGAATTTTCCTACTACGAAAGCTATTGTTCCAGCGTACATGGTGGCAGCAGAAACGGCTATTCCTTTGATGTTGGTTGGAAATACTTCTCCCAAAAGGACGTAGGGTAAAGTGGCGATTCCCAAATTATTCATGAAGACGAAAATGGCAATTCCGCTGGTCGGTAGCCACGCTACTCCTGAGACATCCACTTCTAAGACGTCTTGGAAATAAAAATACGTTCCTAGGGAGAATAGAGCCACGGAACATCCGGCCGCTGATGAGATCAACAAAGGTTTGCGCCCAACTTTATCTGCTAGGTAACCAGCAAGTAAGGCTGTGAAAAAAGGGAAATTAGAGATGCTCTAATGTTTACTGATGAATATTATGTGTATTACCTCCAGGAAGTTGGACGAAACCGAAGATCACGCTCGAGGCCTCCTCAGAGATATTACTACCAGTTGATGCGATAATAGGTTGCATATAAGCGTCTATGGCGCCGACTCCACTTAGTTGATGTAAAGTTTTTAGGCCTGAAAATTCAAATTGTTGATTTTATCAATTTTAATTCCAATTTCTCACCAACCAAATATGGCAATAATGGCCATCCTGTACTCCTTATTAGCAAGAAATTCCCACAAGGTAGATTTTCTCTTCATATCCTCCTCTATAAATTTTTCAATTTCCATAATACGTTTCTTAATGAATTTGTCATCTACCAAATTACTGGATAAGATCTTTAAATTCTTTTCGGCTTGCTCGACTTGTTTGATTTTTACTAAATAGTACGGCGATTCTGGCATGAAGGAGTAAACGCAAAAGTATATCAAAGGAAAGATCGAAGAGATTATCGCCAGGTTTTGGTAAGAGATGTACGGACCGATGCATAAAATGAATAAAGATCCGACCATCTTCAAGATTACGATGGTGGATCCCAATTTTCCTCGTATATCCTTTTCGGCAATTTCAGCGAGGTAAATCGAGCAACCCTAAAGACCAAATTAATGAAATAAGACGAATGCACATTATTCGGCGGTAATAGTTACTTACAATAACGAAAATTCCACCTCCGATTCCAGCACATAATCTCGCCGCATATATAATCCAGATGGAATTTCCAAACATAATCATAAACCACGGGAATAGCTGAAAGATTCCAACCGCCAATAAGGAATATTTTCTTCCGAATCTTTCGATAGACCACCCTCCTACTATAGCGGAAGGAATGACTGCTAACGTGGGGATTGAGACGATCCACGACCCCTCTTCCTGTACAATACAAATTAACACATTGAAAAAGGGGGATATAAGCAAAAATTACATCAGATATTGGTCGTCCTACTGGGGAATCTTCGGATTGCAACAGCGATAAAACAGGTGATGGCCACACGCCATACATCGCACCCGCAGCGCTTGAAAGGGTCACTGGAAAGAGATCTCTACGGATTAGAAACGAAACATCCTTGTTGACGAACAATATTAACTCACCAGCAATTGCGGCCACATACTGCATGTACCGCGTATTCTTCAGATCTTCGAACATGTTTACTTCGTCCAGAATTCAAACTTCCGATCTCGATGCGCAATGTATCTTGACTATCTACCTGAACGGAAATCTACAGAAACTTCGTGTCTGAAAGGATTTTATTAGTTTCTTATCAGGAGCTTCCAAACGACGAGTCCATGTGAAAAATGATAATGGACAATTAACTACGAATTGCAATTTGGATTGTAAGTTGCAATAAAAAAATAGGCATATCTTTATATACCTATTTTTGCAAGGAAATTAAAGTATTTATTGACGTAATTGAAGATGACTACGAAGTTCTGAATGGTGAGACTGCAATTGGCAATTTGATAATCCGTGGTGGATAATTCACGGTACAAGTTATATTTTCAAGCGTGCATGCTTACATTTTATAGATCTTCAAGTTTGTAGTCGGTTCACAATAAAATGTCGCCAACGCAAAAATCGGAAAAATTTTTATAAATGCGAGGTGAATTATTATTTCATGACCACGAAAAGGAAATATTTAGCCCATTCTGAATTTTAGAGCTCAAAAGATGAATTGTGTTTGTTCTAGTTCACATAACATTATTAGACTGTACTGTTGCAACAGCAAGATCCACTCTGCCCCAATGGGTTCATTCCCCAAAATACTAGGCAATAGGTTGGAATAGGATGGAAAGTATACAAATACGTTGACCGCGCTGCCTAGTGAGTCAATATTTGTCTTATCTTTCGTATACTATAAACAGAGCCAAATAACATTGTCACGACTTAATTAATGTGCCTGGATTACTCAAATGCCCGAATACGAGTCAAGTATCTTACCTGTGGTGTTCGTGTCTTTTCTCTGCATATCAAATTTTAGTTGTTGCATCTTGTCGGTGTTCAATTTTAATCCATTGGCTGCAAAGTAATCTTTTGATTCTTTCATAACCACTTCAGTTTTCTCAAATAATTTGTCTCGTGTTTTCTCTTGTATTCCAATTACGTGTCATCTGGTTAAAGACACACTTTATTTACTGAGAATGTTATTAACACGTTGCTGTAATTAATGATGATCCACAAAAGTCATAGTTCGCTAGTACCATGGATGTTATTAATATGTTAATTGACGAACCAGAAGCCAATGCACCTTTCCAACAAATGAGGTTAAATCCATGACATTCTACTAAATTTGGACTTAAGTTTCCGTATCAACATGCATTGTTTGTATAGCATAAAAGGATGCAAGTATTATTGAGAAATGATCCGAGTAAGTCTGGGCGAAGGAAGCCACAGGCCAAACAAGAACAGAGTTTGGATACGTCGAAATAAAATCTGATCGCACGCAATTTGGGAAGTGTCTTCAGAAAAGGGTACCTTGTATGGTAAAAGTAGGATGGTTAAGAGAAATGATAAGCTACAAGTAGGGCAAGCAGTAAAAGCTGAAAAATTCGCTCCTAAAAAGCAGTAGTTGAATATAAATAATAATAATAATACTACTAAAATTTATTTTGCAATCGATTTGCAGTGCAAACATGTGCATTGTCAAATACATTGTGTGTATATAAGGACAATTACAAACAGAATATAAAAAATATATATCCATCAATAAATAAGGATGAAAGGGCACAAGGTATAGTTTCATATGAGATCTAAAGCTATAAGAAATAATAAATCATTGATGATTATATATTTTATTATTTTTTCTTATGTACTAAATCAATAATGTATAATACAAAAATTCGCATAGAACTTCTTTACAAAATATTTTAGTTTAATATAAACCATTTAAAATGTTTGGCATAACATTAAAATCATTTTTCTATATTATTTCATTTCTCTAACACTTCTCATCGCCCTGCTTGCTTTCTACTTTCTCCTTCTTCAACAGCTGTTGGATTTCAGAGAAAGATTTTCCTTTAGTTTCTGGCACCATCAATGCGACGAAAACAGTTCCCAAAGCGCAAACAGAACCGAAGATCCAAAATACAGTATATTCGCCCCACACATTAGCCAGAGGCTTAAAGAATTTTCCTATTAGGAATGCTATTGTTCCAGCGTATATGGTGGCAGCCGAAACGGCTATTCCTTTGATGTTCGTCGGAAATACTTCTCCCGAAAGGACGTAGGGTAAGGTGGCAATTCCCAAATTGTTCATGAAGACGAAAATGGCAATTCCGCTAGTCGGTAGCCACGCTATTCCTGAGACATCCACTTCTAGGACGTCTTGGAAATAAAAATACGTTCCTAGAGAGAATAGAGCCACGGAACATCCGGTCGCTGATGAGAGCAACAAAGGTTTGCGTCCAACTTTATCTGCTAGGTAACCAGCAAGTAAGGCTGTGAAAAAAGGGAAATTAAAGATGCTCTAATGTTTACTGATGAATATTATGTGTATTACCTCCAGGAAGTTGGACGAAACCGAAGATCACGCTCGAGACCTCCTCAGAGATATTGCTACCAGTTGATGCGATAATAGGTTGCATATAAGCGTCTATGGCGCCGACTCCACTTAGTTGATGTAAAGTTTTTAGTCCTGAAAATTCAAATTGTAGACTTTATCAATTTTAATTCCAATTTCTCACCAACCAAATATGGCAATAATGGCCATCCTGTACTCCTTATTAGCAAGAAATTCCCACAAGGTAGATTTTCTCTTCATATCCTCCTCTATGAATTTTTCAATTTCCATAATACGTTTCTTAATGAATTTGTCGTCTACCAAATTACTGGATAAGATCTTTAAATTCTTTTCGGCTTGCTCGACTTGTTTGATTTTTACTAAATAGTACGGCGATTCTGGCATGAAGGAGTAAACGCAAAGGTATATCAAAGGAAAGATCGAAGAGATTATCGCCAGGTTTTGGTAAGAGATGTACGGACCGATGCATAAAATGAATAAAGATCCGACCATCTTCAAGATTACGATGGTGGATCCCAATTTTCCTCGTATATCCTTTTCGGCAATTTCAGCTCGGTAAATCGAGCAACCCTAAAGACGAAATTAACGAAATAAGAGGAAAGCACATTATTTGGCGGTAATAGTTACTTACAATAACGAAAATTCCACCTCCGATTCCAGCACATAATCTCGCCGCATATATAATCCAGATGGAATTTCCAAACATAATCATAAACCACGGGAATAGCTGAAAGATTCCAACCGCCATTAAGGAATATTTTCTTCCGAATCTTTCGATAGACCACGCTCCTACTATAGCGGAAGGAATGACTGCCAACTTGGGGATGGACACGACCCACGATCCCTCTTCCTGTACGATATAAACTAATACATTGAAGGAAAAGGATATACGTAAAAATTACATCAGATATCGGTCGCCCTACTGGGGAATCTTCGGATTGCAACAGCGATAAAACTGGTGATGGCCATACGCCATACATCGCACCCGCAGCGCTTGAAAGGGTCACTGGCAAGAGATCTCTACGGATTAGAAACGAAACATCCTTGTTGACGAACAATATTAACTTACCAGCAATTGCGGCCACATACTGCATGTACCGCGTATTCTTCAGATCTTCGAACATGTTTACTTCGTCCAGAATTCAAATTTCAGATCTCGATGCGCAATGTATCTTGACCATCTACCTGAACGGAAATCTACAGAAACTTCGTGTTCGAAAGGATTTTATTAGTCTCTTATCAGGAGCTTCCAAACGACGAGTCCACGTGAAAAATGATAATGGACAATTAACTACGAATTGCAATTTGGATTGTAAATTGCAACAAAAAAATAGGCATATCTTTATATACCTATTTTTGCAAGGAAATTAAAGTATTTATTGACGTAATTGAAGATGACTACGAAGTTCTGAATGGCGAGACTGCAATTGGCAATTTGATAATCCGTGGTGGATAATTCACGGTACAAGTTATATTTTCAAGCGTGCATGCTTACATTCTATAGATCTTCAAGTTTGTAGTCGGTTCACAATAAAACGTCGCCAACGCAAAAATCGGAAACATTTTTATAAATGCGAGGTGAATTATTATTTCATGACCACGAAAAGGAAATATTTAGCCCAATTCTGAATTTTAGAGCTCAAAAGATGAATTGTGTTTGTTCTAGTTCACATAACATTATTAGACTGTACTGTTGCAACAGCAAGATCCACTCTGCCGCAATAGGTTTATTCCCCAAAATACTAGGCAATAAGTTGGAATAGGATGGAAAGTATAAAAATACGTTGTCCGCGCTGCCTGGTGAGTCAATATTTGTCTTATCTTTCGTACATTATAAACAGAGCCAAATAACATTGTCGCGACTTAATTAATGTGTCTGAATTACTCAAATGCCCGAATACGAGTCAAGCATCTTAGCTATGGTGTTCCTGTCTTTCCTCTGCATGTCAAATTTTAGTTGTTGCATCTTGTCAGTGTTCAATTTTAATCCATTGGCTGCAAAGTAATCTTTTGATTCTTTCATAACCACTTCAGTTTTCTCTTGTGTTCCAATTACGTGTCATCTGGTTAAAGACACACTTTATTTACTGAAAATGTTATTAGCACGTTGCTGTAATGAATGATGATCCACAAAAGTCAAAGTTCGATAGTACAATGGATGTTATTAATATGTTAATTGACGAACCAGAAGCCAATGCACCTTTCCAACAAATGAGGTTAAATCCATGACATTTTACTAAATTTGGACTTAAGTTTCCGTATCAACATGCATTGTTTGTATAGCATAAGAAGATGCAAGTATTAATGAGAAATGATCCGAGTAAGTCTGGGCGAAGGAAACCAAATGCCAAACAAGAAGAGAGTTTGGTTACGTCGAAATAAATCTGATAGCACACGTTCTTTGCAATTTGATAAGTGTCTTCAGAAAAAGGTACCTTGTATGGTAAAAATAGGATGACTAAGAGATATGATAATGCACGAGTAGGGCAAGCAGTAAAGGATGAAAATCCGCTCCTAAAGAGGAGTAGATGTCATATGAATAAATTTGTTACATCTAAAGCTTACTAAAAATAACAAATCACTGATGATTACATATTTTATTATTTTTTCTTCGCATTTAGTAAATGAATTAAGTATAGTACAAAAATTCGCTATTAATTTGTATCACCAATAAAAGATTCTTGTTTAATTACCTGTATACAGAAGACTTCTTTACAAAATACTTTAGTTTATTATAAACTATTAAAAATGTTAGACATAACATTAGATTAATTTTTTCTATATTGTTTCATTTCGCTAACACCTCTCATCACTTTGCTTACTTTCCACTTTCTCCTTCTTCAATAGCTGTTGGATTTCATAGAAAAATTTCCCTTTAGTTTCTGGTACCATCAACGCGACAAAAACAATTCCCAACGCCCAAATAGAACCGAAAATCCAAAATAAGGTATACTCGCCCCAAACATGAGCTAGAGGTTTAAATCATTTGGTTACTACGAAAGCCATTATTGCACCGTACATGGTGGCAACCGAAACGGCTATTCCTTTGATGTTCGTCGGAAACTAAAAGGATGTAGGGTAAGGTGACGATTCCCACATTATTCATGAAGACGAAAACGGCAATTCCGCTAGTCGGTAGCCACGCTGCTCCTGAGACATCCGCTTCTAAGACGTCTTGGAAATAAAAGTAGGATCCTAGGGCGAATAAAGCAATGGAACATGCGGCGGCTGATGAGATCAACAAAGGTTTGCGCCCGATTTTATCTACTAGGTAACCAGCAAGAAGGGCTATAAAATAAACAAAAATTGAAGATACACTTATGTCAAGTGGCGAGCATGACATGCATTACCTCCCGGGAGTTGGACGAAACCGAAGATCACGCTCGAGGTCTCCTCAGAGATATTGCTACCCGTTTGATGCGATGGTAGGTTGCATATAACCGTCTATGACGGCGTCTCCAATTGTAGATTTTGTCAATTTTATTTCCAATTTTTCACTAACCAAACATGATAATAATGGCCATTCTGTACTCCTTATTAGCAAGAAATTCCCACAAGGTAGATTTATTTATCATATCCTCCTCTACGGATTTTTCAATTTCCGTAATACGTTCCTTAATAAATTTGTCGTCGACCAAATTACTGGATGAGATCTTTAAATTCCTTTCTGCTTGCTCGACCTATTTGATCTTTACCAAATAGTATGGCGATTCTGGCATGAAGAAGTAAACGCACAGGAATATCAAAGGAAGGATGGAAGAGATTATGGCCAGGTTTCGGTAAGAGATGTACGGACCGATGCATAAAATGAATAAAAATCCTGCCATCTTCAAGATTATGATGGTGGATCCCAGTCTTCCTCGTATGTCCTTTTCGCCAATTTCAGCGAGGTAAATCGAACAACCCTAAAGACCAAATTAACGAAATAAGAGGAAAGCACATTATTTGGCGGTAATAGCTACTTATAATAACGATAATGCCACCTCCGATTCCAGCAATTAATCTCGCCGCGTATATAACCCAGATGGAATTTGCAAACATGATCATAACCCACGGGAATAGCACTAGAATTCCAGCCGCTAATAAGGAATATTTCCTTCCGAATCTTTCGACGGACCACGCTGACCACCATGATAGCGGCAGGAATGACTGCCAACTTGGGGATGGACACGTCCCACGATCCCTCTTCCTGTACAATACAAACTAATACATTGAAGGAAAAGGATATAAGGAAAGAATTAGATCAGATATCGGTCGTCCTAATAATGAAATAATGAAACAGGTGATGGCCATACGTCATACATCGCAATCGCAGCGTTTGAAAAGGTCACTGGAAAATTATCCCTTCGAACTAGATACGCAAGATTTTTGGTGACGAGTAACAATTAACTCACCAGCAATTGCTGCTACGCGTGTTTTTCAGATTTTCAAATATTTTTAATTCGTTCAAAATTAAAACTTCCAATCTGCATGCGCAATGTAACTTGACCATCCACCTGAACGGCAATCTACAGAAATTTCGTGTTCGAAAGGATTTTATTAGTTTCTTATCAGAACCTCCAAACGATAAGTTTACGTGAAAAATGATAATGGACAATTAAAGCGAATTGCGCGTAAAATAATCTAGGAAATATATAACAATGCCGGTTCCTCAACGACTTAATTGAATTGTAACCGACACCTTGAAAGCAATTTTGTTTGTAAATTGCGAGGAAGTACAGTAATATGCCCATTTTTGCAAAGAAATTAAAGTATCTATTGACATAATTGAAGATGATCGCAAAGCTTTGAATGGTAAGACTCCAATTAGCATTTTTAAAATCCGTGATGGACAATTCACAGTGTAAATCATATTTTTAAGTATACATGGTTATATTTTATAGATTTTCGAGTTTATAGTCGGTTTACAATGAAATATCGCTAACGTAAAAATTGAAGAAAATTGTACACTTTGTAGATGACAGGTGAATCATTATTTGATGACCACGAAAAGGTAATATTGAGCCCATTCTGAGTCTTTAGAACTCAAAAGATGGCTTGTGTTTGTGTTAGGTCACATAACATTCTTAGCGTGTACATCGTTCTCCAAAATACTAGGCCGTAGGTTGCAATGGGATGAAAAGTACAAAAACATGTTGTTCGCCCAGCCTGGCGATTCAATATTTGTCTTATCTTTCGTATCCCATAAACAGAGTCAGATAACTTGATCGCGACTTAATTAATGTGTCTGCACCACTCAAGTGTTCGCGTACGAGCCAAGAAGCTTAACTGTGGCGTTTGTACCGTTCCTCTGTATATCAAATTTTAGTTGTTTTGTCTTGTCAGTGTTCAATTTTAATCCATTGGCTGCAAAGCAATCTTTTGATTCCTTCATAACCACTTCAGTTCTCTCGAATAATTTGTCTTGTCTTTTCTCTTGTATTCCGATTACGTGTCATCAGCTTAAAGGCCAAGGCTCAAGGCCATCAACGCGTTGTCCTAATCACCCATGGTGCTCAAAAATCAAACCTCGGTAGCATCATGGATGTTATTGATATGTTAATTGATGAACCAGACGCCAATGCGCCTTGTCAACAAACGAAGTTAAATCCGTTACATTCAACTAAATTTAGACTAAAGTTTCCGCATCAGCACTCATCGTTCGTATAGCATGAAAGGATGCAAGCACCAGTGAGAAATGATCCGAGTAAGTACGGCCAAAGGACACCAAATGCCAAAAAAAAAAAAAAAGGAAAAGAGTTTGATTATGTCGAAATAAAATCTGATCGATCACGTTCTTTGCAATTTGGGTAGTGTTTTCAGAGAAGGGTGGCTTGTATGTACAATAGGATTGCTAAGAGAGATTATAATCCCCAAGTACGGCACGCAGTCAAAGTTTAAAATCCGCTCCTAAGGAGTGGATGTCATATAAATAAATTTATATGACATCTAAAGCTACTTCAAAATAATAAATCACTCATGATCACATTTTTTTCTTCTCATTTACTAAATGAATTAAGTATAGAACAAAAATTGGCTATCAATTTCTAATAAAAGATTCTAGTATAATTACCTGCATACACAGACTTTAAAAAATATTTTAGTTTAATATAAACCAATAAAAATGTTAGGTATAACATTAGAGTCACTTTTTTTCTATTGTTTCATTTCTTTAACACTTCTCATCACTTTGTTTGCTTTCCACTTTTTCCTTCTTCAACAGCTGTTGGATTTCAGAGAAAGATTTTCCTTTAGTTTCTGGTACCATCAACGCAACGACAACAATTCCCAAGGCGCAAATAGAACCGAAAATCCAAAATAAGGTATATTCACCCCACACATTAGCCAGAGGTTTAAATAATTTGGTTACTACGAAAGCCATTATTCCACCGTACATGGTGGCAACCGAAACGGCTATTCCTTTGATGTTCGTCGGAAATAATTCTCCTAAAAGGACGTAGGGCAAGGTGACGATTCCCAAATTATTCATAAAGACGAAAATGGCAATTGCGCTAGTCGGTAGCCACGCTGCTCCTGAGACATCCGCTTCTAAGACGTCTTGGAAATAAAAGTAGGTTCCTAGCGCGAATAGAGCCACGGAACATGCGGCCGCTGATGAGATCAACAAAGGTTTGCGTCCGATTTTATCTACTAGGTAACCAGCAAGAAGAGCTGTAAAATAAAGAAAAATTGAAGATACACTTACATATGTCAAGTGGCAAGCATGACATGGATTACCTCCCGGAAGTTGGACGAAACCGAAGATCACGCTCGAAGTCTCCTCAGAGATATTGCTACCGGTTGATGCGATGATAGGTTGCATATAACCGTCTATGGCCGCGTCCCCACTTAGTTGTTGTAAAGTTTTTATACCTGAAAATTCCAATTGTAGATTTTGTCAAATTTATTTCCAATTTTTCACTAACCAAGCATGATAATAATGGCCATTCTGTACTCCTTATTAACAAGAAATTCCCACAAGGTAGATTTATTCTTCATATCCTCCTCTACGGATTTTTCAATTTCCATAATACGCACCTTAATTAATTTGTCGTCGACCAGATTACTGGATAGGATCTTTAAATTCGTTTCGGCTTGCTCGACTTTATTGATCTTCACCAAGTAGTGCGGGGATTCGGGCATGAAGAAGTAAACGCACAGGAATATCAAAGGAAGGATGGAAGAGATTATCGCCAGGTTTTGGTAAGAGATGTACGGACCGATGCATAAAATGAATAAAGATCCGACCATCCTCAAAATTATGAAGGTGGATCCCAATTTTCCTCGTATATCCTTTTCGGCAATTTCAGCGTTGTAGATCGCACAACCCTAAAGATGAAATTAACGAAATAAGAGGACTACACATTATTTGGCGGTAATAGTTACTTACAATAACGACGATTCCACTTCCGATGCCAGCAATTAATCTCGCCGCGTATATAATCCAGATGGAATTTCCAAACATGATTATAAACCACGGGAATAGCAGAAGGATTCCAGCCGCTAATAAGGAATATTTCCTTCCGAATCTTTCGACAGACCACGCTCCTATTATAGCGGCAGGAATGGTTGCCAACTTGGGGACGGAGACGACCCACGATCCCTCTTCCTGTACAATACAAATTAACACATTCAACAAAGACGATATAAGGAAATAATTACATCGGATATCGGTCGTCCTACTGGAGAATCTTCGGATTGCAACAGCGATAAAACAGGGGATGGCCATACGGAATACATCGCACTCGCAGCGCTTGAAAGGGTCGCTGGAGAAACATCCCTTCGGATTAGATGTCCAATATCTTTGGTGACAAACATACATTAACTCACCAGCAGTTGCGCCCACATATTGCATATACCGCGTGTTCTTCAGATTTTCGAACATTATTACTTCCTTCAGAATTCAAACTTGTAATCTCGAAGCGCAATGTAGCTTGACCATCTACCTGAACGGCAATCTACAGAAATTTCGTGTCCGAAGGGATTTTATTAGTCTCTTATCAGCTCCCCTCCCCTCGCCCAAACGATCAATGCTAGTGAAAAATTATAATGGACAGTTAGAAACGTATTGCGCCAAAAATAATCTAGGAAATATATAAAAATGTCGGTTGCTCAATGAGTTAATTGTATTGTAATCGATACCTTGTAAGCAATTTAAATTGTAAATTGCGAGGAAGTACTATGATATGCCGATTTCTGCAAGGAAATTAAAGTATCTAGTGATATAATTGAAGATGATCGCGAAGCTTTGAATGGTGAGACTCCAATTAGCATTTTTAAAATCCGTGATGGACAATTCACAATGTAAGTCATATCTTCAAGTGTACATGTTTACATTTTATAGATTATCGAGCTTGCAGTCGGTTCACTATAAAAAGGTGAAAATTTTGTAGATAAAAGGTGAATTAACATTTGATGACCACGAAAGGGAAATATTTAATTGACACAACATTCTTAGAGTTTACTTTTCTAACAGTAAGATCCGATTTGCCTCAGCCGCTTCATTCTCCAAAATACTAGGCCGCAGGTTGCAAAGGGATAAATAGTAGGAAAAATATGTTGTTTGTGATGCTTGGTGAGTCAGTACTTGTCTTATCCTTCCTATGCTATAAACAGAGCCAGATAAGTTTATGCGCCTGGATTGCTCAATTCTACTGTTCATGTACGAGTCAAGTGCTTAGCGCTGATAGTAATAAGTAATAATAAGTAATAAGTAGTAATAAGTAAAGCATAACAAAATCACAAAAATAAAAAGAACTTAAGATTGTTAATAACTTAAAAAAATTTGGCCTAACAAATAATAAATTAAGCAGATTATGTAAGTTCTTAATTACATACGGGCTGTCCTCTAACATGACTGCCACTGAGGCAATTTCAAGTGAAAAATATCTAATGAACATTATGCCCCAAAACTCTATCGTAACTCAGCTACAAGCATTTGAAATTTCAGGTAACCATACTAATGCAGGTATTGCGTACCGCTGCTCAAAAATTTCCTTGAAAATCGTATAAAACGAAGTCGCCTTATTGAATTAGTTGTTTAAAATTTTCACCCAAGTGCTGTATAGCTCTTCTTGAATTGAAGAGGTAGCTCTGTTAAGAGTCTCAGGATCAGTTCGAATAGTTTCTGCGCCATCCATAATGCCAGCACCAAGTTGTTCTCTCTCTTCAAGTTTCTCTGCATAAACCAAATTTTTCAGCTTTTCCCATAAAAAATAATCAAGGGGATTTCAGTGTGGTGATCTTGATGGCCAAGCAACTACTGAACCTCTTCCTATCCAGCAGTTCGTATAAATTTGTGTGGAGTGCGGTGGTGCCCCATCGTGCTCTATCCACATTCATCGTCTTACATTAACAGGAACACCCTGTAGAAATGCTGGAAAGTCATCTTCGTTCTTCGATTATAAACGGACCGATGTGATGGTCGTCAATAATGCCAGACCAAACATTTACCGTTTGTACCGTTTTCTAAGTTTGTCGTGGATTTTCAAGTGCCCAACAATGTGAATTCCCGGTGTTATTGATGCCGTTTCGGCTGAAGGAGGCTTCATCACTAATCGATATTTTCCGCCAAATTCTTCGATTTCTCACTAACCAGCGAGTAAATTCAAGTCTTGATGCGTAGTCGTCAAGTTTCAAAGCTTGTGCAGTTAAAATATGGTACGGGTACAAACCGAAATTGTGAAAATTCTCCATACTCTCATGCGACCTACGTTAAGTCTGTGGTATATCCTTCAGACACTAGTAGAAGGTTGAGCGTTAACCATATTAAGTATTGCTTCTTCTTGGTCAAGTTTTGTTGCACGGTACGTTCAGAAGCAGCTGCAGGAAACTTGCCTGTTTCTCTTACACATCGATGGTCATTGCTAAAAACAGTTGTACAAGGCACTACATTTCTCTTCGGAATTTGCGCCGTTTCGGTGATTAACGCATTGTCTAGTTAGTTATAATCTCTCGTGCTCCCTAGCCCTGGCAACAACATCTCTCTTTAATTTCCTCTCCTGTACCTTATACTTCCAGTTGTCTACTATCAACATTTTTAAATCCTCTGTCTCTTGGTCAATCCATCTTCCTCTAGGTCTTCTCTCCATTGGTGTCCAATTTGTTATCATTTCGATATTACTCTCCCCACCACTTCTCCATATGTGTCCCAACCATCTTATACGCTGTGATTTTATTATTTTGACGATGTCTCCTCCTCCCATTATTTCTTGTATTTCGTGATTCATTAATGTTCTGTACTCATTCGCGCCTAACCAGGGCACTCTACGAGCAGCAAATCGCCGGGGATATTCATCAACTGCCGCTCATCGATTTCCATTACATAATCCATTAACAAAATGAGTATCGACGTATTCTTCATTCGAAAAAATGAACATACTACATTAACTTAATTAACGTTTACCGTCGCAATGAATAATAATTGATAAATCACAGCCACTCCAACTTTTTAATCACAATGAATTAAGCAGGGATACGTAACACTTGTAATCAGTAAGGTTATCTAAAACTTCAAATGCTTGTAGCACAGTTACGATAGAGGTTTTGGGCATAGGTTTATTAGACATTTTTAAGTTGAAATTGCTTCGGTACATGACCTTAAGCTGTGGCAATCATGTCACGAGGCACCCGGTATATTATATAATGGCTCGCGATATACATATGTACCTAATTTTGGTTTTTAACTTGCGTGACTTTACGACAGGGCCCGTTTTAATCTTCAACCTCTTCTGCAAAGGGTATGAATTTCGGTCTAACACGAGCAGTGTAAAAAAAAAAGTAAAAATTGAGATTACTGGAAATTAAGTCACTTTTAAAAGCACCCATGATAATTAAAACATTGTTATTCTAAGGTGAAATAAAAATAATGAAGATAGATAGAAATAAATACTTACCATTACATTTTAATAATTCAATCTAAATTACCATTAACTTGTATCAGAAGCAACTGTACATCCACACGTTTAAAAAAAACTGTAGCATGTAGCTTATCTTTGAATTTCAGTAAATTGGGCAAGTATGCGGTATGATGAGTAATCTGTCCTTTGTTTTCTGTAATATATTACATTGTGGGAAGGACAGATGACTCATCATACCGCATATTTGCAAAGTTTAAACATGTCTTTGCCTCAAGCCACAATCTTATTCATATAAGTTACTTACTTTTATCCTTGGAGGTTTTTACAGTTGGGAGCAATGGTAAAAATTCTTCCGGAAACGCGAAAGGCGGATTTCAGCGTTTTACGAGCAGTATGGAAGCTTCTACAATTTCCTTAAATTTATTGCAAAAAATAAATGCTGGTCCAGAATTAGGATGTGAAGATAATATTTTTGATGCTCATACACTTATGCGAAATCATAGCGAAAATGTGAAACTTTCGAATGACGTACGCTCCACATAAAAAAATAAAACCCCAATAAAATGAACTATATACTTCTTTTATTATTAAAATTCACTTATGTATGTATAAATCAATCATGTAGAACTTAATATACATATATAAAAGCGCTAAATCATTATCTTATATAAAAATAATCTATGTATATTGTATATATATGTATAATATTTATATATTCACTCAACGCGTAACAGAATATATGTAAGAAAAGGATGTTATTCAATTTAATACTATTTCCGAAATATTAAATGTGAACGGTCGAAGTGACCGTCGGGTAATAAATGAACATATAATCAAGAACCATGGCAACGCAAACGACGGATCTTATCTTAAGTAGACTTGAAGGTGTTGGGCGCATTGCAGGAGTACTTTGACGCCGGGTATGAAGCTGGCGACTTGCGCGAAATCGGGACTCTCGGCTAGTTCGGTTTGCAGCCTTTGGATGCTCGCGTAGTCGCCGTTTTGCAACATCTGACACATCTGGTGTAACGAAGTTAACGTATTCGGCGTTAACTGAAAGATTAGAAGACATAGATTTGAACCAAAAATTAATATACAGGACGATCGAATTATACCTTACGATCTCGCAGTAGATCGTACAACGTTTCTAACTTCCTGGAGACGTCTTCTAGTTTACGTTTCATTTGCTGAAACACAAAAAAAAAAATTAATAAAATTAGAATAGAATAGAAATTGGTGTGAAAGATACGGATTTGGGCGAGATTTTATGTTTTGGGGTTCGTAGTGACGAAAATGCTTATAGGTCTTGTTCTGGCAAGAATCACAATTCAGCACCAATTGGATTTCAGGAAAAACATTTGTAAATTATTTGTGATTTTTTCCCACGAATCATATCGTATCTCTAGTTTTTGATTTCTGCAAGAACAAGCCTTGATTTAGTTGATAAGTAAGTAAAATGACTAACAAGGGAACACCGGCAACGGATAAATTCTGATTTCGATGAAACTGTACAGACTGAAAGAGTACTTTGCTATAAGAACAACGGAAATTTTTCGGCGGCCGAATCCCCCTCCAAAAATTTGCACGATTTTTTAATTTTTGTAAATATCTCGGAAACTATCACAGATATCTTTCTTTTTTATAATATAATTTGAAGCGTATTAAATAGTCTCAAGGATAGCCCAAATTATTTTTTTGTTTATTGATATCTATCTACATTAAGTACCTAACTACTTAATCCATATCTATCTGAATATATTTCATATTTCTTTCAAGCGTTATGGAAATAACTATTAATTCATTATTTATTTTATTTTTTTTTTTATTTAGCACGAAATTTATCTAGGCACATCAATCAATGACAACTAAAACCTTATTACCGTTTTTTAATATCTTTGCTATTAGCTGTTTAAATTTGTTAGTCAGAACCGTATTCTACGTAAACCGACTTAATTTGTGATAAATAAATAAAAACTATAAAAAATGGGGGATAGAGCGCGCTCTGTCGTCCGTTATCTACTTTTTCCGAAAATAATTTGCGCCATCCTTGAGACTATGTAATATACTTCAAATTATTTTCAAAAAAAAAAAAAAAAGAAAGATATCTGCCAGTTTCCGAGATATTTACAAAATTTAAAAAATCGTGCAAATCTTTTGAGGGCTGTAACCCGAAATCTACAACATTTCAGATTAAGGACGTATAGCTTATTTGCAAGAAAACAAATGACAAGATGATGAAAAAATTATTAAAAAGAATGTCGCACAAGTTACATTTTTTTATTGAAGAAATCGTAACCCCGTCAAATTTTTAATATTTTAAATTAAAGTTTGAAAATTATTAAAATTTGCGCTCAAAGTGAAACGTGGGCTCTGATAGACCCCACGTGGTTACGGAGGGTTACATACAAATAAATTGCTACAGTAGGGTCTCGTTTAACCGACTTTCGCTAATTTGACATTCCGTCTTATCCGACACAACACACGCATTAATTGGTAAGAATAAAACCGTGCTGCTAGTCGCGCGTCTGGCCTATTATGACTCACGTACCGATCATTACCATTTATTACATAATTCTAGAGCAAAGATCAATATTTTAACGAGATCGCAAATGTTCCATATGACGAACAATTCTAACAGATTTTACTCAGAAGTAGGAACTTGGGCCCGTTGTTACTTTGAATGTATTGTTAACTCATTTTTTCCTTATAATTTTATTTTTTATTATTGTTTTTTGATACTTGTATAGTTTTTCTTGTTTTTATACTTATTGTAAAGTGCCCTGTAATTGGTCTGTGACTGTTGGACAAATAAGAATAGTTATTACTATTATTATTATTACCGGATATTGAATTCCTCCCTACGTTGATTTGTTGTCAAACGTGACTCCGCTTAGTTGTTTAATTTCTAAAATTATAGCGCAGTTTGACGTTTAACAGGCTTTTCTTAATTCCCCCTTAATACTGGACATTTCGGTTTATTCGACGTTCTGCCGGTGCGTATATGTCGGATAAGCGGGACTCTACTGTACTGCAAACTAAAACTATCACATTTCCTCGTATTGTACACCTCGGTGATATTAGGGGGAGAAAACCGAAACAAAAAAATCACTTCTTACCGGATTATTCGCCGCATTACTGCATCTATTCCTCAATTCATCGAAAACGGTCTGCATGTGTATGTGCTCCTCCGGAATCGGGGGTTTCTGAATCGGCTGCGGTTTCTCCACTTGTCCCATTACGTTTTGTGGATTTTGATGATTGACGTTAGGGTTGTTAATGGCGTTCGGAGCGAAAACGTTCGGATTAATCGCTTGGGTGTTGAAGGCCGTGGGATTGTACATGTCGGTCGCCGTCGGCATCGTTGGCGGTTGGAAATTTGAAAACTGGTTGGTTTGAGGTAAGGGCTGGCCGTACATCGGCGGCTGATTCGGAACGTTCGGATTTCCGTAGAGATTATTCGGAACGTTCGAAACGGGTGCCGAACCATAAATCGGATGCGTTATCGGGTCTTGTTGTAAATCCGGTTTAGGCTGTAAAAGTTTAATGAAATGAGGATTGGAAGCGTATTTGGTGATGTACTGCAAATAGGGAATATCGGTAGTAACTAAAAAAAAAAGTGGATGGTTTATGTTTCATACAAGGAGACATCGCTAGGTGATACCGATCGATTTCAACGAAACTCGTTGTAGTGATTGGTAACTATGTCGAGTGTTTCTTGGTAAACGGATGCGACGCACTAATCAAGCGTTTTCGAGAAAATCAAATTTGAAAAACCCATACCGACTAATAATTACAATGCTTATACAGAATATTTGTTTTCTGTAGCTACAATGTAAGAATACAAAACAAATATTGATTCAGTCAAAGTGATTCGACATTTATCAAATTTTGCATAGGGTCATAGTTTCATATTCCGAACAACTTTTCTCAATAATATTTTTCCGCATCATTGACGAAAATTGCACTTTACTTCAACAGAAAATATTTCTTTACTTAACTATCATGACTAGTCTAGACACACAGCGGTAAGAGCGGTAACAGGGTGTGTTGGGTGTCGCAACTTATTCCGTAATTACCACTGTTTGCCCAGTCAGTCATTACCACCTTGATTTTCAAAAAGTAAAAATGTGCTTCAAATTGTCTTCAGGCCAAGCGAGGCGAAATCCCAAAACACTAAAACGAGATTCCAAAATTATTATTATCAATTATACCTATAGTGAAGTCAAACCGGGGACACACTGTATAATAAATCAAATGAAAGGTGTCTTAATCAATTGATATACATTTATTTTGTGTTATAACAAAATAATTGTAAAAAAGAAAACAAAACGACACACAGGTGGGGGATACGAACCACCAGCCCACAGTTCAATAATTTATTTCTCGAAAATGCTTGAGTAATGCGTTGTGTCCGTTTACCCGAAAACATTCGACATAAGTACCAATCACTACAACGAGTTTCGTTGAAATGGATTGGTATGACGTGGCAATGTTTTCTTGTTAGATGACGCCAGCTTGCACATTCGCCCAGATAAAGCATCTGATCGTTTGTATGACGTTTATAATCGACATCTAACGTTACAAACTGTACGTTTTGTCTGGGCGGTTGTGTAGTCTTGAGTCATACTATACACCATCCAGTCTCCAGTAATGACGCTTAAGTTGTCGATGTCTACCTTTAGATATGAAAAGATAAATTCCTTTGCGAAGATTAAAAAAATTGGGAGAAAAGTTTTGATCTGAAACATGATTAAAATAATGACTTAAACCGCGATCTGTCACAGCATGTATTATTTTAGCTTCGCAAAGAAAGAAAATTGCAGATTCACGCATCAAAGTAGCCGTCTTCTGTTTTTATGCTTCTATCATAATCTATGCTGTTCTTAACCTTAAAAATCTATGTATCACTGATCCAAAATAATTAATCGCCAACTTAAGGTCCTTTCAAATTAGTAACCGAAAGTAACGCCTGTCTCAAAAGACATTTCTTCTGCAATTAGTGGGGCTCGTTCCGCTTCGTAAAGAACCCGTCGGTGTCTGTTTTCTGTTTTATTTATGTCTGTTTGGACATGTTCTTCATATGCTTTGAAAGAACACATGTTTATGTCGGTCCGACTGGAGAAGTTTTTAAAATTTTGCATTCAGTAATAAAAAATGACATACCTTAATCATAATGCTACATTATTAATACAACTATTTTGGAAAATCTAGCTCCGTACGGACCTAGATTGATCTTTTTCGATTGCTACTTAATCATCTCAGTTTTAATATATTAACAATAAAGGAGTAAACAGACAATGCCCGGAGAGAGAAATTGGTATAAATTGTTCCTCTATATCGGGCTATGCAATTCCCTTTAGAATAAAGAAACAAACATGTCTTCTTATCACCGAAACAAGAGAAAGTCACGCGTTCACTTCAGTATCGACAGGTCGTTTCGGAGCGAACCCTCCTAAGCAGATCTAAAAAAAAACCATCACAAAACTCATATTATCCAGAAATTCAAATCGTAAGTAAAATCCAAATAAACGCAGTTACTACTACCAATCGTATAATTTTAAGATCCAATCCAATCAAAATACATATTCGTTAGTATAAAGTTGCATTTACTTCAGAGTAAATGTTGATTCTAACGCTAAAATTTTATTAGCTTGACCAAATCGACAAATCCACAAGAAACTCAACCAAAATACCTCTTTACGTCGATGCGTCCACAGTCGCAAGCCGGCGTGTTCTGCAGACATTTCTATCTAGTTTCGAATCGAATAGAAATAATTGCAATTTTGCTTTTGAGCTTATAATATTAAGTACAAAATATTTTTGTTTAGAGTAGACGAAGTTACAAGGTACAATGAAATACCACGTGATGGATTGTGGTGCGGTAAAGTGCAATGTTGCAGTACGATGTACTGCACTGCGATGTAATGGATCGCAACGAAGTGAGGTGAAACACCATACTCTGCTGTCCAATAAACCCCGTTGCAATCAAACGTTTGTTTTTGTATCGTGTGTATCGTCATTATTACCATTATTACTATTTACATAAAATACAAAAAAATACGCTTACCACCTTACACTTTTTGGAAATAACTCCAGATACGTATTTCGGCAACTAAGTTGCCATCCTCAGTGGAAAACTGGGATTTCCGCTCAGTTTTCTAGAGAGGTTTTCAACTTAGTTGCCGAAACATGTACAGCTAACGCTCGATAACGTAAATACCCGATATTGGACACATTGGGCTAATATGAACACAAAACTCGTAGTATAGGATTATATGGAACGCTCGATAACATAAAAAGTATTATAAGTTCGATAGCTCGATAACGTAAACAGCACGCAATTTCCGATTGTCTACGAATATCTGCGAGCGTTACAAATGCCTTACAAGTTATCTATGAAAAGCCCAGTTTGATCAACCTCCGAGTTATTCAATTATGTAGGGGAGTCCCCGATTTATGTAGCATATATCCATATTTGAACTTAATTGTGTACATTCCCGGGATAACTCGTTGCTATAGCAAACACAGATGGTTTTAGTTGCGTATACATACAGTCGGTGACAAAATTGAGTGGACACTTGACTGATTCGAGGAGATGGACCAAAATTACGCCATTTCCTGCAGCTAATCTTTAGTAATTTGTTTTTTTATTAAACGTGATGTTTTTATAAGTAACATCCACCAATATACGAACAATAATTACCATAGTTTTCACGACAAACATTTATGAACAAAAGTATTGTTCCCAAAGGAGGGACAAAATTGAGTGGACACTATTCAGATAGTGTATCACGTGGTTTACGCGCATCGACAATGTTAGTAAACAACGTTTTCGTTTTCCAACAAGTAGCATCTCGTTTGTCATGTCAACAGAGCTTCGCTTTTAGTAACATTTATTCTGTTCACGTAGAAATAAGCAACTACGGAGAAATTTCGTTACAAATTAGAAATTTAATTCTTTCTGACCGACTAGGGGTCTCAGTTACAGAGTAATTGGTGAAAAATACAATATTTCTAAAAGCGCTGTGCAAAAAGTGTGGAAGAAATATTTAAAATATAATACAACAGAAAATCTAAAAAGTCGCGGTCGCAGACGATGCACAACCGATACATGCGATCGACATATTGTCAGAGAATGCAGACGAGAACCCACTGTTACACGACGTGAATTGATTGAGAGACTAAACCTAAAGATATCGACGAAGACTGTTTCCCGTAGATTGGAAGAAGCATCGTTGCATAGCCGTGTACCTCGTCATAAGCCATTTATAAACAACGTGAATAAACGCAAACGACTAATATTTGCCAAAAGTATGTGAATCAGCCGATTTCGTTTTGGAAAAAAGTTGTGTGGAGCGACGAAAGCAAGTTTGAACTGTTCGGCATGAAAAGGAGATCTAAAGTGTGGAGAAAATCGAGCGAGACGTATAACGAAAAGTTTATTTACCAACTATAAAGTTTGGTGGCGGCTCCATAATGGTGTGGGGTTGCTTTTCATTTAATGGAGTGGGGAATATAGTTCTGATCGACACAATTATGAACGCCGATATATACATCACTATCCTAAATGAGAATTTAGAAGAGTCCGTGGAAAAAATGGGTATTGCTGAGCATTTTATTTATCAGCAAGACAACGATCCCAAGCACACCGCGAAGAAATCTAAAAATTCTTTCAAGATTCGAGGATAAAGATCTTAGAGTGGCCTGCACAAAGTCCGGATATAAATCCCATCGAAAATTTGTGGGCTCTAATCGACAAGAAAATACCGACTAAACAAAGAACAAACAAACAGAGTTTTTTCGAGGAAATAAAGTCGTCTTGGGAAAATCTAGATAAAAACTCATTGAAAGTCTTGTGGAGAGTATTCCAAAACGATTACAAGCTGTAATTAACGCTAAAGGAGGACACACTAAGTATTAAATTGTAGTATTCAACATAAAACATTGAGTTGTTAAAATGTCCACTTTATTTTGTCCACCTTCAATTTTCAATATATTACTATTAGTGCATATAATTAACGGTAATCATTTTTATTTTGATGTGTATTGTACCTCAAATGATTGAAAGACTTTTTACAGGTAAAGGAAAATTATATAGAATGGAATCGGTAAAAAGTTTGACCTGTAATTAAAGGCAAGGCGCGCCTGCCATTCGTGTCCACTCAATTATGTCCCCGACTGTACATATACAGTTTTGATTTTGCAAAAGTAGTCTGAATAACAACTTTGTTGGCCGAGGTTCGTTCTTTAATTCACGATTATAAAATGCTATTTTGATTTATTGTGATCCTTAGTGTTTACAAAAGGTTGTTTGAATATTTTTTGTATTTTATTTTGGCGTGTTAAAGGTTTCTTTTGATAAGTTGCTTGTTAATAATCACCTTCGCTAATGTAAACATTTCGATAATGTGAAACACCCTCGGTCTGAATTAGTTCACGTTATCGAGCGTCAGCTATATTTGGATATCTTCATTTTATATTGTCTTGGTAATCTTCCCTTTGTTTTTTATTCGTTTTCTGGTACAAACTTTGTCACGCTTTTCTTAAGTTTTCGATGACTTTGTAAAACAGTTTTTGATTTCCTTTACTAGCACAACTCATTTTTCGCCAAATTTATCCCAGTCTTATTTTTTGGCATCCGTTTTACGATTTCTTTAACCCCGTAAGTGGTTATGTCGTATATATTCCTCAATATATATTCGTAAATAGAAAAATGTTTTTCAATACAATGGGATCCTCGAATATATACGCCTGTGTGGTACCATAATCTACATCAGGTATGGGCAACCTCCGGCCCGCGGGCCACATGCGGCCCTCGAATAAGGTTTGTCCGGCCCGCTACTGAATTCTTTCGTTGCATGTTAGCACGGCCCGTCTAAACTTAATTCATAATGAATCATAAGGATACTACAAAAATGTATATTTTTCAAGATTACTCACAGCATAAAACTTCTACAAAAAAGGTTGCCCATGCCTGATCTACATATTGAAATGACTTACTACAATCACCAACTTGTCTCAACTTGAATTTTGTAGTTGTTTGATGCGTTATCTTCTGGGTCTCAACTAGGTTTCTACTGAGGTATTTACCATAACAAGGAAATCGTAAACAATCCAGATACTGGCGTGAAGAATGTAGTACTGGACTATGTCCAGCTCCATGTTTTAAATCAGACCACACCAAAATATGAAATTTTTTGATAAATATATTTTTGTTTAATTTTGTTAATACATATACATTTTATTACTGTGTTCTACTAAACAGGTATAAATAAAAAATAGGTGTGTGTGGTTTACGCACGTGTGAAGTGAATACCCAATAATTGTCGTATTTCTTACTTGGAGGTCATCGCGTTTTCGCTCCACGTGTTCTTTGATGATTTGGAAATCAGTAGGATCAGGTTGTAGAAAATCTTTTTTCGATGTTTTATGTATAATGTTTTATTTTATTCGTTCTTATACGTTACAATAGGATGATTCGGAAGTCATTATGATTAAAATGGTTTCTTTTCAGTTCATATTCTTAGAATTATCGTTCAATATTAATGTATTAGTCACGCAGACTAATGGTTGTACTTATTTTATGCGTCCAATGATGTACATAGGCGGCGTAGTCATGCTTATTATGGAGAATACAACTAAAGTAAATTTTAGAATCGCTTTTTCTCAGAAATGGTTAATCTTATGAAAAAGCTGTAAGGACAATTTTTGTAGATAATTGCATGATCTACAATTTTTTCTGAGATATTTTTATCATAAAACTAACCGTTTCGCTGAAAAATCCAAAAAACCCATTTTTGCGAACTTTGACCTTGAATAATTTTTTTGCACACATGGGATCGATGGGGACTTTTCACAATTTTTATTTTTATGACGGTGTCCCTAATGTTCATGCAAATTGTCAGCTTGTTGGGAATTTACGCGAGGGTGAATGTCCAAATTGACCGGACTATTGTGGGTATGAGGAATATGTACACTTGCGGTAGAAAACTCGTCCCACCGCGGAATGCACGTTCTGAATGACCTTGTACCACTTAAGGGGTTAACTTTTCAATTTCATTAATTTCAATTCATAATACAAAAAAGACATATTCACTTACCTGCGATTTGGCAGTCTTCGTAAATGCCGGCGGATCGTTCCAACCGGGTGTTCCGAAATCGTTCTTCCCCAGCGATTTGGCGTACGGATTATCTCCGGGAGCGAGCGCCGGGACGCCGAGTACCGGAGGAGGCGCCGCGCTCAACGGTGCTGGGCAAGGAACAAATTGATTGGCGGTCGCCTGCGGAACGAAGGCGGGAACTTGCTTCGTGGGCCTGACACGAGCGGTTTGCGGTGATTGCCCGTAAGCTGTCGAACTATCGTAGAGCGTGGCACTGGGAGATGACAGTGGTTGGTTGAAAGTGTTCGGAGCGACCGGATTGATAGGGGTGGGGTTATAATTATTTAGGGCGTTCGTTTGGAACATCGGTTGAGCGGACATCGTGGGTATCGCGGGATTCGATATCATACCCATGCCAGGCATGCTGGATTGAACGGAAGGATCTACGACATATTTGGCTCTGGAGTGAAGACCTGTACCACCTATGAAGAAAAATATGTGTTAATATTTATCGTTTTAATCATTTCAAGGACAATTTTTGTCTATGTGCTTGGAGCATACTAAAAAACAAAAAATTAGGTGTGCACATTACATCAGTATGACAGAAAATATAGAATTTACATTTTAAAGTGAAGAAACATATACAGGCTGGCTCACGACTAGCGCGTCGGACTGTAGCTCCCAAATTAATATATTTTTTTTTAAAATCTCTTTTGATGGGATGGTGCCCATAATTAGAAAATATTGTCATTTATACAGGATGCCCAAAAAAGCGCTAAGTATCAAAGTTATGATTTCTTTTAATGGAACTCTATATATTTTTGCCTTTTTCGAATTGTGTAGATAAGTAAATTTAAATAGGTTCTAACAGCTACGTGAAAATGTGCAGGACCCTCCCAGCTTCACAGCCCAAGGTCAGTTCCGAGCATCGAAGGTATCAAAACCACTAATTTAGTGCACCCCTGTTTCGAGACTACGTCATGACGCGCGATGGCGGATACTTTCGAACAACGTTGGGCGATCAAATTCTGGACAAAACTCGACAAAACAGCAGCCGAAACTTACGAATTACTTAAGCAACCCTACGGGGAATCTGCTATAACGTACGTGCAAGTTACAAGGTCAGTGAAGAAATTTATGTATGCCCAGGAAGGGCTGGACGATGATGGTCGCTCTGGACCCTGTGGTTCAAGGTTTCACTCAAAGGACACCATTTTGACAGTGCTGTGCAGTGACATCCAAGCGGCCATGGCCGATATTGTTAATAATCTTTTTGTTTTCTAAATATATTTTATGACTTTTTGGACGCGCCCTGTATAAACAAAAAAGTAGAAAATAAAATTCTACATATCACTCACATAAATGATCTCACTGAGATGTATTTATTTGGCAACTTTTACATCTCAGTGAGATAATTTATGTGAGAGATATGTAGAATTTTATTTTCTACTTTCTCGTTTGTATTTGTAACTCTCTCCAAGCTCTTGAAACTATTTCTCAAATTCGCACCCTGTATGTTCGTTAGAAGTGCCCGTTCATTAAGTTTGACGAAGATAGGGCGTTCAAGAGGTTAATAAACATTTCTATTAAATATTTGTGTTGTCGAATGGTTAGAGCATTCAACTACGATGCTGATCGTGCAGGTTCAAACGCAGGCGTTTGAAGTACAGTGGATGGCCTACTCAATTACTATGAAAATTGGGGAATTCGCAGGCTCAGGGTACTTTAACGATCTTAAATGCTACAAACTCGAGCAGTTCAAGACTTACGCGTATTGCATTGGAAGGGGCACAGCTATCTATCGTCATAAGCGCTGTTCATTGACTTTGACCATGATATGTGCGTTCAAGAAGTTAATAAACATTTTGATTAAAAATTTGTATTGGCGAACGGTTAAAGTATTGAACTACGATGCTAATGGTACAATGGATGCCCTACTCAGTTGCTATCAAAAATGTGGAAATTGCAGGTTTGGGATACTTAAGGGATAAAACACTCTACAGACTCGAGCACTCTAAGGGTACGAATATGCCGAGTAGATCGCACATCCCACATCGCACAATGGAAATATCTGTGTAAAAATGGTGTAAAATCAACCTCATAGCATGGAATTAGCCTGTGCTTGATCCGAGCACAGCGCACATTTCACTTCATTCCGATGAAATTTCGGAAACAAACTCGTTTGTTTTTACATCGCTCGTATCGATGTGCGGCGTTCTCTGATTAATCATTCATAGTCATATTCATATCTTTATTGATTCGATTGTATAAGGTTGATTTTACATAGATATTTCCATTGTGCCATGTGTGATGTGCGATCTACTCGGCATGTTCGTACCCTAAGACTCACACGTATTACATCGGAAGCAGGCCAGAGGAAAGTCAATTCATATCAATCTATTCTTCACTAAACGCTAAATTTAAGTTAATAACAATTTGTTACCTGTCGCCGAACCGACACTAGGTGGCCTTGCCGGTTGTGTAGGAGGAGCCGGCGAAAACGTCCTGGCCGGTGGTTGTTGCCACGGTTGTGCTATGCTGCTAACGACATTATTAACCGGATTCGGATTGAATTGGTTGTAAACAGGAGTGGTAGTCATAGGATACATCGGCTTCTGCCCGATCGGATGATAACCGGACGAAACCGAAACTCGTTTCTGGGGATATGCCGATTCTTGTCCTAAGGAAACGAACAAACGGTTCCTCAACTCGGTTACTTGCTCGTTGCTCGAATTTCCCAAGTAATTCAAGGCGGTTTGTAGATTTCCCTGCGATGCTAGGATAAAGGCGTATTTCGATAACAAATCTGCCAATCCTCCTGCAATCTAATGTCACACATTAGCAAAAATCGCAGCTAACATAACTATTAAAATATAGGGGTGTTGCAGGAGAAATCTGCAATATTCTGGGAAATTAGAATAGAGATTGTTTTCAAACATAAATTGTTATAAATAATACTTTTATTTACAGCCGTTTGGAGATGCATGCGGCGCAATACAATAACGAGAATTTTCCTGGGCAACGGACTCGATTCGTTGGTCGCTACGATATCTGGATATACTGGATATAGTGAGTTTTTCAATTTGCGCCAATAGCCCGTGGCGGGCGCATAAAAGTTTACACATAAAATAAAACATTGGTCATTTTCGCGACCTAGGCAACATTTTTAAAACAAACCTAGAATAGCGAAATAGTCTTTACGGCAGCGTACATGTATGCACAACAGATCTCATTGACACTCGCAGTTATACTGAAGGTTATATCGAATCCCGCCACTGCTCGTTGGCGCTTGTGAGCAACTCTAGTTATGGGGATCGATGAAATTAGAGATGGGACGAATCCAAATTTTCTCGAATCCGAATCCGAATCCGAATCCGAATCCGAATCCTAAAGGATTCTCGAATCTCTCGAATCCTTCGAATCTCGAATCTCTCGAATCCATCATATAATTACAATAATAAGAAAGGACAGAGAGGAAAAACAATTTTACAGGAAAATTTTAAAGCTACTTTAATTAAAAACGATACAGTTTTCAGAACCGACGAGACTATTCAAGACGAGATAGTTGCTAGAATTTACGAGAGAGCGCAGGATGTTAATTAGAATCACATAAAGAGCGATAGATGGTATTAGTGTAGCATATATGGTGTTTAAAATATAAAACTTGACTGAACTGACTTAACATGATATAGTCTTAGCTAGTTATTAGAACTAAATGTACATAAGTTAATAAGTTTTCATAATTTTTGTAATTAGATTAGTTATATTATTTGCTGTCTGTATTTGACATGTTCCATACCTTTTCTGGTCTCAGGAATAAAGATATTTATTTATTAAAATACCACAAACATTAGGAAAGCATGCCAGCTTATAAATACTTTGTGGCTGAAAGAACGAGAACCGAAGAGAATCGTCGAGATCTTTCTAGTCAGTGATTCATATGTGTCGTGATTACATGAGTCATCATCATTATTATTTTTATTTTTTTGGATTCGAAAGATTCGAATTACGAAAATCGTGCGAAGATTCGAGTTTTCGAATCTCGAATCTTTTCAGGATTCGATGGATTCGAGGATTCGCGGATTCGAATGTCCCATCTCTAGATGAAATCAAACGCCACGATTCACTTCGTAACATTACCCACAAATCGGGAAGGACAGTACAATATACGGATATACACGGCCGATTTTGAGCCCTTGATGAGGACTCCGTAAGGTAATCCATGTGCGTACCACCACAATTAAACATTTTTCTTCTTGTTTCTTATGTGCCATATAAGTAGGCCTCTTCCAAAGTGGACGTATGTATTTCAAACATGTTTGCAAATAAAAATAATGTTTGTAAGCATTTACGTCTTAAAATATACCCTATTTTAATTCACCAGAATATTAGAGGCTCCTCCTGAAACGCCTTGTATATACTTTGTAACTTAAGTAATATATATTTATTTTGGTATTAGTTCCACCACTATAGGTCAAGTAGATAGTAACTAGTCCAAAGATAAATATCTAAGATAAGTACAAGATAGGTACAGCTTAACACGTCTAAATTTGTGTTTCAAGGCCATATACCCAAGAGAATAACAGCTGTAATAACACAAAGTTCAGATCTGAGATTTTTCAATTAAAGGATATACACTGCTAGCATCGTTCAAAAATAAAAATTCTTACTTCGTTCACGTTAAGACTGTAGTAGGTCGCAACACGACGCTCTTCAGATAAGTAAAGTTATGTAACCCCAAGTGACAACTATCAATTACCACGTGTCATACGATGCGCTTTGTGTAATTTCGACGTCGTCATTAGCCAATTAGATGCTAGAATTTTATATCCCCATCTATCCCCACACTGCATTCTTAACGTAAACGAAGTATAAGCGTATCAAGCGATAAAATAAAAACACAAACTTCGACAGTTCTCCCTTGACGCTCGATAGCCTTCCTGAGGAACATAACCAGCTCCACCAGTTCTTGGAGTTCCTCGGTGGATTGTTGAGCGTTTCCGCTCCACGAATTGACTAATTGATCGAAGCTACCCGAACATATGTAACACAATTGAGCGTCCAAGGCCCATTTCGGATTATTTACACTTTCTTCTATCAGTCGGTTTCCAAGTCGTTCTATCGAAAAATATCCCCAACGCAATTATTTCATTTTATTCTTCTTCGCATCAATCGGACTTACCGCATAAACTCGGATACTCGACATCGTTGCAATGTCTCAAAATAGCTACCAGCGCCTCCTTCCAATTTTTAATATCGCAGTTGTCAACAACGTTACCCCAATCGTTGTTGATTAGGCTGGAAATTAATGGCGAGAGACTGTTGTCGGTTTCCTCTAAGTATCGGTATTGGGTACGGGCAAATAGATCATCCCCACCTATTTGAGTTATGCAATTGATTAGTGCATTTTGTAAAAATATCAATTGTTATAAATACCTGCTCTCGCTAATATGATTGCCTCGGGGTATTTCTTCGCTTTCATGCAGAGTTCGACTGCTGTTTCGATGTTACCCATCAGGATTGCTTCGGTTATTAACCCCTCGATATCTAAATAATAGAAAAATATTATTATGTGTGTGTAACGGTTGCTAATAGCACCGCCTAACTAACAAATTCGATAACGAACGAGTGCAAATTCTCGAGTTGTGTCTAGATGGCAGAAATAATAGTTCGTATTTAGTCGACACGGGCTCTGTCGGACTATATAAGGGAATCTTCGCGGGAATTTCAAATTATTACCAGCGACTCAAGCGAACAATAGTGCGATTTGTCGAGTTGTAAGTGTATTTTCGCGCACTGGACTATAATAAAGTGGTGCTTTCAATTGGGCCCCATTTTGTAAAAGAAATGTTTATTGTTCAAAAAAAAGATGTTAAAATTTATTGTAAAAATTTATCTAAATTTATCATTTGTTCTGAACGATGAAGCTCATTATTATTATTATTATTATGCAAAAATCTACCAATCCATAAATAAAGAGTTTGAGTTTATTGACCCTCAAAGTTTTATTTAGATAATCAATTTATTATATTTAAAATCTAACAAATATTTCCAAAGTGATCAGTATATTGTACATTTATAACATATATGTTTTCATCTGTTTCTGTTTTTTAAAGTTATTGGCAAAAACGAAAATCATTGATATACAGAGAGATTCAAATTGATTACCTCAAAAATACTAGTTTCCGCAGAGAGTGATATCAATATCTATTTCCGAGCTTCTGAGTGAATATAGCAACTGAATATATTTGAGTATGACCAAATCTTTTGAGATTTCTTTATTATGAATTGACATTGGCGTTCGCTTGATTATTCTTTGAGATAGTCATTTTTTTAATGAAAGCGGCATAGACAGTCATTTTGGATCTCACTGTACCTATTCTAAATAATCTTCAAGAACGATGCATTGCACCCCAGAAATCACTTCAAAAGCGTAACTTCTTTGTTCTTGCCCGCATTTAAATAGATGTTGTTACCACTGAATCACATGCTCTTATTGTTACGGCGGACTTTCAAAGTGGTATTCAAACTAGAAACATTAGGAGCGCATACTGAGCATAGTATTACCAACTAAAAATTTCAGGTTACATGGTGCATTTACGATTGCTTACTCTGTATATACATATATACAGGGTGCGCCATCTGGAGCTTCGGTATAGAAATGTTCAATAATAACTTTGACAATGCTCAACCGAGCGGCTTCTTAATTCAGTACATTTTCACCCCCTGTATATTAAAATAAACAGAATTATGGAAGGTTTGGATTACATGATCCAATAATAGTTCTCTTCTTATTCGAGCTCTTAAGTCTTACCTTCGCCGATATTTATTTGAAACCATTTCTGTATCTTCTTATCACGATTCCTCAAAATCTGATCGAAATCATCCGCAACTCCGAAGTTGTTAATATCATTCTGCTACAAAAAAATAATAATAAAGAAATACAACTTCCTCCCCGTTAGAAATCACTTTTATCCTTACACTCAACGCTACTCACCGTATTTAAATTCGACACACCATCGGATATTTCATTGACTTCGGAATCACCCACCATTCGATTTAGTTTGTTATTAACATCCTCCAAACGGTATCCGAGCAAATTCAACAGTTCCAATTGGCTGTTCTCCTCGAAATGCGCCCTGAGGAAGTGCCAAATATACTTTTGGTGTTGATCGGAGGTCAAGTCGGCTTTATTCCTACAATAATCTTTAGAACAACGTTACAATCGATTGAATCGTTACGTCGTCTTCGTCGATGATGTACGACATACCTATAAAATTTCCGTATTCCATCGCCTGTTCGAGTTGTGCCGATTTGTTAATTAATTCCGGTTCGGTAACTACTTGACTGATGTAAGCCGAGTGGATTGCGGATTCGACTTGTCCCGATTGCGTGTTTTGTTTCATTTTTTCGGTCGTTACGGTTACAAGTTTGCCACCAAACTGGAATGGAAAAGTAACATGAAATGCCGTTAGCAAAATCCGTTTTTATAAGTAACTAAACCATTATGGGACGATCTAATTTATATTACAGTTATATTGCATTACACTCCTTGGAAATCATAAAATGAAAGCTGTTGAGGTTTCCCAAACGTAAATTGCAGTTAAAATCGATTAAAACAAGAACGAAAGCGGTATCTTCAAAGCTAATTTTAAGATTGATTCTAAAAATTTGGATACTTACACCAAATTTAGCACTAACAGGTTTTCTCAACCATTTCGGCGCCCTGCTAATATCCGTATTAGTAGGCGCTGTCGTTTGCTGCGGTACAGGTGCTTGCAAGTAACCGTCCATTCCCGGAAAACTATCGGCTATCTTATTACTTGTCTGGATTTGCTTATTCGAGTGACCTGTACGATTAAATAAAAACAAATATGAAATCCACATCACGTGTGATGGTTGGAGTTGGTCAATATGCGCCAAAAAATAAAACATTGGTTGTTTTCACGACGTAGGCAACATTTTTAAAACAAATCATAAACTGCGGAATAGTATTTACGGAAGCGTACATGTATACACAATAGATCTCATTGTGACTGTGTTATATTAAAGGTTGTATCGAAGCATGCCACTGCTCGTTGGCGCTAGTGAGCAACTCTAGTGATGATAATAGGTACGTTCCACCACAAAATCAAATTTTGAACGGCAAATTTGCTCTGCACATGTACCCGACTATTCACAAACTGGTTTTGTGCTGTGTTGGAACGAACCTAATGTGAACGAGTTAAAATTTACCTCCCATAACGGTGTACACAGAGATATGGCCATCGAAGCTCGGACTACCGATCAGAACAGGACTTTTAGGACACCAAGTAACGTCGAAATTCCATTGATTAGTCCTGGCTACTTCCGATAGGATTTCGCCGCCGGGATTGTTGGAGTTGGGGTTCCAACATACTATTCGATTGTCTTTACCGCTACTGATTAACAGATCCGGATCGGCTAGGCACCATGACATAGATAAGATGCCTCGTTGGTGATTTTCGAAGGTGTTTAAGGCTTGTGTTGCAAACCTTAAATCCCACAGTTGGATCGTCGGAGCTTGATCCTCCTCTACGAAAAATGATTATGATCGGATATGTATCTTATTAGACAATGGGAGTTTATTATTATTAATTTTGTGCAGACTGTCCCATGACATGACTGCCACAACTTAAGGTTAGGTTACTGAAGCAATTTCAAGTTAATAATGTCTAATAAACATATGTCTAAAACTCTATCGTAACTGAACTATAAGGAATTGTAGTTTTAGATGCCAATACAGATATTGCGCATCGCTGTTGCTGCAAAAGAAAAATCTCATTGAAAATCATTTAATAAGAAGCCGCTTTATTGAAGTAGTTGTTGAAACTATCCACCCAATTCATTTGTACATAGTTTAACTCTTCTTAGAATTAAACAGGTAGCTTTGCTAACAGTCTCAGTATCAGTTCGAATAGTTACTGCGCCATCCATAACCCTCGCAACAAGTTGTTCTGTTTTCAGGTTTTCCCGTGTAAATCAAATTTTTCCTTCCCCAGAAAAAATAATCAAAAGGTTTTAAGTCTGGTAACCTTGCTGGCTAAGCAACTGCTGAACCTTTCCGATGCAGCGGTTTGTATAATTTAATTTAAGAAAATCTTGTACTTGTCTACCAAAGTGTGGAGGTGCGCCATCGTACTGTATCCACACTCCTCATCTTACAACCCATTAGCGCCCAGCTTACAAATTCCTCTTTAATTTGAAATTTATCTAATAAAATTACTTGAGAATGTTCACGTAAGCAAGAAAATCATTGAAATTTATTTTTATTACTGAACATGTATGACTTCTGACCTGCTTTATAAATAGGACGATTCCACTTAGATATCTCGAAAAATTTGGAAACGTGAAGATTACAAGATCAATTAATTTTTTTAGTACGATAGTGGAGACAAGTATTGCAGCCAATGTGTTAAACAACTCAAGTGCAATGTTTTAAGTCGAACTTAAAAATGCTTCTTTGATTACTGCAAAGTAACCTGTATTAATGAAAATTATAATAACACGAGTATGTGGACTAGTGCTCTTTTCCTTAGTTAAGAATAAACACGGAAGATTGAATGGGGCGAAACAAGGATGCTTAAAAATCGAAAAAAAAAAATTAAAAATACTTACCAGAAGCTATACACAACTGCGTAGCAATTTGCGGATGCCACGCGACTGTTTTCCACCTAATTCTAGAAACAGTATCGGTTAACTTGATAATCGGCTCATTTTTACGTAAATCCCAAACCAGGCACTTCGACATGAACGTGGCAGCAAGAATGGGTTGCACTGCTTTATTCCATTGTATCGAGACGATATCTTCGAATGGTTGCGTTTTTGAACCTTGAAATATCAAATAAAAGGAACATTTTTAAAGCTATTTAACCATACGATATACCCCCACAAGTCTTCTGGGACTGTAACCTAATATACAATTGAGCAGATGTACTGACTGTACACGTTAGGACTAAATTTAATTTTCCATCTTAAAGTCCTAAGTGCCATAAATGAAAATGTGAATTACCAATTTCAGTAATTACAAAATTTCGTAATTTAGGTAATGGGCAATTCTCGCCTGCAAAGCAACTACGCCCTGTACAAATGCGTTCATATTTCGATATACAATAATGTCGATATTACCGGCCTGGAAGGTAATCATATGCCACGTCGCTTAATGGTCAGCAAATACACTTTGCAGATAAACTCCAATGAGAACGGAATTGACTGAAAGTTGCTTCTGGTGGTTAATTCCATTCAATTGTCATCTCTAATTAATACAAAGATGCAATTACTTGCTCTGTAGTAAGTCGCCGCATATTTCTCAATCCGTGTATAACTTAATAACTGCCGGTTCATTTGTACGGGTAGTAGTTGTTTGTTCCAGACCGAAATTTCGCAATACCTAATTTGCAAAAATAGGTAATTACTGGATATATGTGAAATCTATGTATACAATAACAACGATTGCTTTTTGAGAAACTATGGACTTTCGAGACAGCACAAAACTTTCAGTAATTGCTTTATCAATGCAAATAAGCATTTATACACCTTGGAAAAGTGTTTTAACAGACGCTGATACGCGCCAGATGCAATGTAAATAAATTCAAATTGTGTACTTACCCGGAGTCATTGGTTTATGTGTATTATTCATATCCCAAATATAAATTTCCGATTCCCCAGCTCCAGTTGCTAGCAAATTGTCCTGGAATGGATTAAAATCGAGTGCGTGCACAGCACCATTATGATTAGTATGACTGGCCTCTAAACATGTTTCACCAGCGAGTAATTTCCCGACGTTATAAATTTGTATGATTCCATTATCACAACCACCAACTATAGTCCCATTAGGGCTTCCCGAAGGCTCCCCAGATAATTTTATGAAATCTATGCTCGCAATTTACCGTTCCTTTCAACTCGGTATCTAGGCTAGGATCGGACTCGTTCAAGGCGTAAATTTCCAAAGAAGCGTTGGTGCTAAACGAAGCATCGAATTGTTGAGCTGCTGTTCCAGCTGCTATGAGTATCGATGGATGTTTGATCGGGGACCAGGCGATGTTGGCCGTCCGTTCTATGTCCTTCACCTTCATTGCGCTTCCGAAATAAGACTATTTAGTGTAAAGCTGGGTGCTGGAACTTGAAGAATTAGGGCGACTTTTTTAGGTGATACGGCGATAAGATTTTTGAGTTATTGTTGTTCGGCGAATTACTTACTTCGGATGCGATCGATTAATTCATCAAATTTGTACTTTTTATTGAATTTTAGCCGATTTTCGCTTTAATACGGTAAGTTCCAACGTGGCTATTATGGGGTCACACACAGTACACTCAGTAGTTCTTTTAGTGGAAACGTCAAAATCATACAGGGCGTTGAGATTTTTATTGGATGGAATCGATGCGTTCAGCCTAGCGAGAATATTCGGATTTAAACAACCAAGTAATAAATTATAGGACCAGGTGTTGGATGTAATTGTATGAGCGATCACTTAAGGAAATTCGCGTGGAGTTTACTTTAAACCAGTACATAAATTCATATTACGAATAATTCAGCTAAACTCAGAAAGATTCATTTCCTCGATCTCCCTGGAATTCTAATCGTCCTTTCATGTAAACAGTTATTGAAGTAATCCGATGCTTTATTTAGCGATTTATATTAAATAATCAACATGATTCGTATTAAACGAGATGAAATTGAAAACGCACATCGTTCCCGAAAATGGCAATGTGTTCTTACAGCTAATGTCCATGTCATCATCCTGTATTTATAGTACCTTCAAATTCCAATGATTTTGACGTTTAGAATAACATAACCTTACTTCAATTAACCACTAATTTCATTTTAGCATATATTATTAGTAACAAATTAATACGAAACCTTAACTCAGTAAATTGGCAGAATAAACGTATTCCATCGAAACAATATGGTTGAAGATACATCCAATACAAGCAATAAAACAAAGGTTACCTCCCCACATACCTTTCCATACAACATAAGCCTGAATAAATTAAAATTTTAGGCTAAAGCTAACAGTAACCGACCGCGCTCGGTTTACGCATGGACCGTGATCGACGTCCAGAAATGGTTCAAGAGGCATTGTTCGGAATACACCGATTACCTCCACCATTTCGCCCAGCATGAGATTACTGGAAGGAGTCTGTTGCGTGTCACTGATAACACCTTGCTTAGAATGGGGATAACGGACCCCGTGCATAGGGACGCCATATGGAGAGAGATATTGAAGTTGAAATTGAAGACCGATATCGTAGAGCTTAAAGATCTGGAGAGTCGGAATATGACGAACTTAATAGAATATTGCGCGGCATAATTTGCGTGTGTAAATGTGATTATAAAATTCTGATTTCCATGTGCACCACATCTGAGGGGTACATTATAATTTTCTACTATTCAACAAATGCGTGCGGGATTACAGAACATGGTTGTATTTTAAGTTTTGTTACTCTCGATGCACCATGGCATATATAAATATTGTAATATGTAGTTCATTATTTACTTAAATTCTTGTCATGTAAATTTGTAATTCTACAACCAGATTTTATGTGTTAACTGGTAATTGAATTGTTGTAAGTCTGAATGATCTGTAAATTCTATTTTCTGTCTAAATGTTAAGTGTAAATATTTATTTGGAGTTTCCTTGTAAGATTCAATGCATTTTCAATGAAATAATTAGGTTGAACGGTGTTTAATACCTGATATGAGATACGGAAGATAATTGAACTAAATGTGGTAAAAATTACATATTTTTTGAACATACTACTGGTATAGAAATTAATAAAAATATTTTTTTCTCATTTCTTTTCCAACTACAATTAGTTTGTTTGATTTTGTTGGATTTTTATCAATTCTATTTTGTACTGTTTTAAAAAATATCAATAAAACCTACTGAAGTATGCTGAATTAATTTCCTGTGATTAAAATTATTACCTTGACAATTGTGTCTCGTTCAATCAATTGGGTTTTTGATTGTCCAGGTGGATTATCAAAAAATTGACCAAAAATCTATTGAAGCACCTATTCATGGTGGCTGGAACATGCTTTTAACACAGGAATAAAAGAAACGCACTTCTTAACGTGATATTTATTCATCTCTGTCAGGGCGGAATATATCCAAAAATAAAACACTTTTTACAACAACCAAAACACTTTGTTACGATAATAAGTTATGTGAAAAATAAGTTAATAAATAAATAAATAACCGAGGAATGTTTGCGAAGGATCTATAAATACACTTTTTCTTTATATAAAAACCGTTTGAATCCTACAGGTCTCCTTTAGGTACTTTTTATTCTTTAGCGCTCGCGTTACTTTTCTCGTCGTTCTGTATCCCACTATCGTCATTCTCACTACTATCGTCCTTTTCTTTTTGCAGCATGTAGTGCTTGATACCCTGCTCTAACATAGTCCGTAAGATTTTGCTGTCTTTGAATATGCTCAGTTGATCTGCGGGTGGTCGTTTTTTGGAACGTTTAACGGGAGGCGAATCTGACGAGGAATCTTCGTTCGAAGATGCTAGATGTTGTAATAAACTGCCTAGCATAGGGACCAAACTTAGGAGTTGGGTGCCGACTAGTCGTTCGAAATCTAAACGTTGTTTTTCTATGTCTAGTCGTTCACGTCCGATTTCTAGGTTTTCCTTTTGCATTTCCACCAATTCCTTTAAGGTTGATTGCAAATCTGAAACGGTAGGTCTAGAGAGTGGCTGAAATATATCTAAAAGGATGTTCATGAATTACCAAGGAAAGATTAAAGTTAATAGTGGAATGTTGAATTGAGGAAGGTCTTCGAATTTTTGCTTTATGAACGACTTCAATAACGTAAGAGCATGATTGGTCTGTCTGAATCATAGATCACGGGTGGATGTATAGAGAAACTTCTAATTTATTAGAAGAGGACGTGATTTCTGAAATTTGGAATCGATTTTCGTAACGTGGAGAGATAGGGCAAAAACGTTGCCATCAATAGATGACGATATTTTATCACATTGGTGAACTGCTCACTATACAACTGTTTATTAGTTTCGGGGCACGTGCTTCCTTGGCAATCAAGTCAGCATCGTCAAACCGTACACGTGCTTCGATGGGAATGGCGCTTTTTTCCCTAAATAATACACCACAACACAGACTATGTTGTGGTGTAAAATCTCAAGATCCCCTAGTTTTTGACGAGGGCTGTGTGCAACTGTTAGAGGAATTCGTTAAATTTCCAAATTTACTTGGAAGGATAATGCATGAAAATAACTGGATAACACGTAATATCATTTTTGCAATGGACGTGGCAAAATTTAGGAGTCTCGTCTTCAAATTCTTATGATGGAAGTTGAAGAAGATTATCTTAGAGACATTCGTGATCTTCCTAGCATGAAAATCACACTTGGTTCTCGTTAAGATCCGAACGTGACAACTTCCTGTCAATCTCTGGCAGAGATTTTTGATGAAGACTTATCGAAATGGAGGCTACAGGTTCGATAATTCTTGGATGTATGTATCTGTCTGGTGTACGGAAAAGGAAAGCATTTTCTTAGTAGATACTATTAGGTCTTAGCGCGTGATCTGTTTGGTTCGTTCTGTGAATCGTTGGCTAAAGCTTTTGACAATGATTTGTTGAATAGATCTCATATATTTAATAATTCATGGACACATATGCTTACTATCTAAAGAAATATGACTTTATAGTGAATCTGTAAGAAGATCATTAAAGTTTTTCTGGTGTAAGTCGAGTAGGAATCATTTTTTGATTTTCCTAGGGTGAAAGTTTTAAGATGACCCGCCATCCTATACCACCTAGTCTAACATTTTTGAAGATTTATTGTTAGACGTGTGGAAGATCAGCTTGATTTGTTTTAAACGGTGTTAAGATTGGAATGTGATAACTAGAGTTGCTCAATTTCCGCCAATAGTACTACAACTATCTGGAACGATTAATGAAATAATATTGCGCTGTTCGAATACAGATGGCTTCATATTATACACTGAAACTGAGAACGTGTTGTACAGTCACTTCAGATAGTTTTAGTATTATTGGCGTAAATTGAATAATTTTAGTGACAACTTTGTACATATTAATTTTTATCAATGACTTGTTGAGCGGGGCTCATAGATTTGTCAATTTTTAAATACAGGCGACACAATTCAACGAAAGAAGTCAGCAAGAAGACCGATGGATTTCTTTGCCGCAAGTTGAAGGGTAATGCCTAAAAACGTTCTTGTGGTTGCACACTAGTCAGCTCACTCAGATTTAGGACCGATAGGTACTTCATTTTCCCAAATTTTCTTTTTTAAATTGTAATGATTGTAGATGGAAAAAGGCCAAGAATGAATTAAGAATGTAGAAATGTAAGATTGCAAATTATCTTCACCGCCGGGATTGCATAAGAATGGTTCTAATCTTAATTTGATTCATGCAAGCAAAATCTAAGGACTACTTAGCTTTTCGTGGAGATCCTGTGAATTGATTTAAGAATTCCCAAATTTATTTCGAAGAGAATTAATAGTAATTGAATATGTGAAATTTTCCGCAATATAGAAGATAATTGGAAGATTCAGGGACTCTAGGGAAGCATATGACGTGAGCATTTTTAATAGGGGAAGATAATCTTGTCCTCCCAGCATCCATAACAGCTGGAACAGCCAACGGAACACGGTACGCGCTTGTCTGATGCGATGCGTAAACATCTGTCGGGTGGCAAAGCAGTTCAGATTCGTACACATTCATCAAGGATTAGCTGCTCCAGCTGTTAGGGTTATGCTGAAACGAAACGATTATCTTACTCCATTCGTGACCTATTTAAATGCTTATCTTTCGGATTACTTTCACCACTTATTGCCCTAGAAGAGAGGAGGAAGTTATTCGATAGATTCCAGGAAAGGAGATGTGTGTCGAATACAAAAGGGGATTTCGGATTTAGGAATTGTTTTGAGTTCTCGAAAGGCAATTCTAAGATCTTTAAAAATCGATGAGAAAGTTTTTTTAATCCTACTTAAATCTTACCGTTAGAAATTCTCTCGTGTGCCTGCGAACTTCCACCAGAATCTCTTCGATCTTGCGACTGTTGCGGTTGCAAGCTATTCAATATGAGCAAGGGAACGGGTATGGAGGGTACGGTTCCGGTTCTTATGCCGTTCGCTGTCGCACTCTGCGCGTTTTGTAAACTATGCGTCGGCAAAGCAAAACTGGGCACTATTGTGGGCAAGTTTCTATTGTTAGCTTCCGACGTACTGGCCTTCAGTTGGTCGGCGCTCTTAACGGTGACCAGGGGAGCTGGTTGTAAGGGCGGTGGTGTTGAGTGTTCTTCATAATCCGATCTAAAAGAAAACGTGACACCTGTCAGGTTTTAGTTTTCTAACGGATAATTTCGTGTTATTTTTCAAGATTGGATTCTGATTACGTCGGGGATGTTCCGAAAAAATCAACATTGCGTTCCTCGTGGATCCTTAACCGTTTAACCGAGTTATTGATAAAAAAGCGAAGATAAATATGCCAAGATTGATGTACAAAATGTCATGTGAAATTTAAGTTTTATCGGAAATTGGATGAAATTTCTTTTACTTCAGTCTCTTACCTCTTTTATTATGAAATTTTCATTTTGCCCGAAGGCTTAATCGCTTCAATAGTTATATCTAGCATTTTAAAGATTTGGCAGCTCTTTGAAAACCGTATCGTTCAAAACAAATTTGTTGTTTACGTTCTAATGTTTATTTTAACGCTAGCTTTTCTCAAATATGGCGAGAAAAAATTTTTTGGAACCGCGGTGCATCGTTGTCAAGATTTATCTGTAACAATTGGGACTTGACTCGTTTCCAGTACAGAAATGCATTGTTGCATTCTTTCGAAACTTTTGCTACGTCATAAGATACAGACTAACAAACTTACCCGACACTATCGTTGGTCGCCCACGAATCCATATCCTCGTTAAAATCAATGTCAATTTCCTGTTTGATGTCTTCGCATTTCGGCCCTTCCAGTACATTTTCGGCCAAGGGATCTTTCTTAAACGATTGTTTGCTCAATATGGCGTCCATTGCTTTAAAATGTGGCCAATCAGGATCGACGGTGCCTAAACCAGTACCACATGCCATAGTTCGCTTAATGCGATGGTAAAGACATTTTAAATTTCTTATTCTCGTCTTTATCTCGTCTGGGGTTCTGTAAAAACCACGCTGTTGCATGTTCGCGGCCAATATACGCATAACGGGGGCTTTTCTATGTGTTAAAAAGAGCTTATTTTGTATTAACGGGTTACCCCAAAGTTGTATCAATAATTTTGTCTCGTCTTCGCGGAAATTTGCAGTTCTTTTCTTTTGTATCGTTCTCATTTGTGCGTCCATCTAGAGATAAATCTTTCTTGTAGTATCTGCTCAGTATATTTTTCTTGTAGTCAGATTTTGTTTAAAACAAGCGCTTACTGACTGTTTTTGTTTGTTTTATTTATAATCTAAACGCATTGGCATCTGACTTGTTTGTCAGCTTGCGACGACGTAGATAACTTAAAGTATATTGCGAATATCGGGCAAAAAAAACAAAAGAGTAAACTTGCTGTTTGTGATGGGAAAACTTCTTTGAGGTATAAAACAAAAATAATATTTCTGTAAAAAATTAGAGGTCGTTCCATGAAATAAAAAGTTTAAATAAATTATTTAGAATAAAAAGTTTAAAAATTAAAAAATTAGGAAATACAAAGATAATCCGAGTTAGTTGAAATAGTAAAAATCATTTTACCTTTACTGAAGATTTATTAATATTTTTTTAGTGGTAGATAAAGGAGAAATATATAAAATAAATAAAGATTACCCTTACCACACTTTTTCTTTCCTTTTCCATTGAGGATGGCAACTTAGTTCCCGAAATACGTATCTGGAATTATTTCCTGAACGTAAGGGTAATTCTGATATATTATTTTAACCATATTCTCCTTAAATTGATGTCTAAAAGCAAAATTCTTCGTAAAATAAAATGGATAAAATTTTCGAGAATAATATAATAATAATTTACTCACTATAGTAGACTTCAAACATTCCATAAAAAATAAATAAACAATAAAATTTAAATAGCAAGTGTTCATGGCTTGATGATATTAATATTAGCGCAAATTTTAGACAATCATTCTAAGTGAGGACATATTTTCTGTTTTTTTAATGCAATCATAGAAAAATAATAACATAAATATAATATAAATGTTTATTTTATGTAAAGAAATAAGTCAGCAAAAAGGAGTAAATATTGCCTTTTTAACTAGAAAATTGTATGAAATCAAACGAGAGCAAATCGTCACCTTTCTTACTCGTCCCCATGCGTCAAAAACGATGTGATTCATTACAATAGGCACGAAAACAAATTGAAATTAATCAGACGAATTGAATACAATAATAATCATAATGACAATAATGACAAAATTATCACGCAAAAATAAAGCTCTGCTTTTCTTAATAGTTTTCGTTTTTCTATTCCACATCCCCCCATAAAGGATTTGATAAATACATCGTGCTCTTAAGTGCAATAATAAAAACGAGGTAACTAAGAAAACTTAAAGACGAAGTAGTAAAATAAAATATAATCAAATAAAGTACATTTATCTTTTCTATGCTCCCTTCCCGTGCGATGAAAAACGGTGATGTAAACACGATGCGATAGATCTTGTCGTTTCTATTTGTCTTCTTTGTTCCCTCGCTTCTCACTGTATTTTCAATATTATAAGAATAAAATTGAAAAGTTGAACTAGGTGTAAATCGCTAAGAAATCAAGGAGCTGCAGGTAGAACGAAATTCAATTCTTCATATTTACCCTCTCGGATTGTAAATCGGGGAAAAGCATACTAACTTTCGTGTTATACATTATAACAATGAAGAGGGAAAAATTTGGAAAAATCAAATATGAAAAAAAAAATTTTAATTGACAAATGAATTTTAATTTTAAAATCACGAAAAATTCAAACAAAAACTTGGTACGGGAAAATTTCTTTATTTCATCTCCTTACACAAAAAGATGGAATATTATTGGAAAATATAAAATGATAATAAATTAATAAATGACGAGAGAAAGGAAAACAAAGCAATCAAAAAATTATTAAATATATTTTTATATCGTTTCCTTGAAAATGGCACAAATTGTATATGCTAATAATCACGGAGGAAATTAACGCATCTAATTAATTGGACCGTGATCCGGGGAATCATCCATATTCAACGATTTGAAATTTGGACAAGACAACATATAAGGAAAAATAAAGAAAAACAGGAAAACGAAATATGGAAAAAACAAATAAAAATCCATTCAATTTCGTTTGTTCCTCCACAATGACTTTTTTTTTTATTAGCAAAATTGACAAAATTAAATATGAGAAAAATAACGACATATTGAAGAGAAACAAAATTAAAGTATTCCTTGTATATTTTCTTGCAATAACAATGAGAAAAAACAATTGCAATTGGGATATTGGCTTCTACTATTTATCCTGCCTCCATCCCCCAACAAAATTAATAAAACAAAAGCAAAGCGCGACAATAACATAGGCACATATATTGGAAAACCAATCAAAAATTTGTTTCCAATTTTAATTTTTTAATATTCTTTGAAAACCAATGAAAGTTGCGATATAACATTTGGTTTTCTCATTTGTTCTTCCTACTTCCTACGATAAAATTCATAAAATAAAAGCAAAACACGAAAAAAAAAGGAGAAACAAAGGAGGGAAACGGAAAATCAATCAAAAACTTGTTTCCAAATTTTTCTTTAAAATATTCTTTACGTTTTTTCTTCTAATAACAAGGAGGAAAATCAATTAAGGTTGTCACATAACATTCGGTTTTTCCATTTGTCTTTCCCACCTCTTGCGACAAAATTGATAAAACAAAGACGGAATATGAGACACAAAGGTAAAAAAACATTCAAAAATTACTTTTCAAATTTTTCTTTAAAATATTCTTTGTGCTTTTAAAGAGGAAAATAAAGAGGAAAACCAATTCATATTCTGACATACCATTCGGTTTTCTCATTTATCTTTCACCCCTCCTCCGATAAAATTCGTAAAACCAAAACAAAATATAAGAAAAACAAAGGGAAAGAAACGGAAAACTAATAAAAAATTTCGTTTCTAAATGATTTTCTTAAAATATTCTTTTTAACAAACACGAATTCCAATTAAAGTTGTGACATAACATTTGGTTTTCCCATTTGTCTCTCCACCCTCCTCCGACAAAATTCGTGAAGCAAAGACAAAGGGAAAGTAACGGAAAGCCAATCAAAAACTTGTTCCTAATTTCTTTCTTTAAAATATTCTTTGCCTTCTTTCTTATAATAACAAAGAGGAAAATTAATTAAGGTTGTCACACAACATTCGTTTTTTCCATTTGTCTTTCCTACCTCCTGCGACAAAATTGGCAAAACAAAGACGAAATATGAGAAACAACGGTAAAAAGACACCGAAGAACCATTAAAAAATTACTTTTCAAATGTTTTCCTTAAAATATTCTTTTTAACAAACACCAATTCCAATTAAAGTTGTGACGTAACATTCGATTTTTCCATTTGTGTTTCCTCTCTCTTCCGATTAAATTCGTAAAACAAATTTCTTCTGTAATATGTTTTTAATATCTTTTTTTCTGGTGACAACAAAGGGGAAAACCAATTAAAGTAATGGCATAAAATTTGCTTTTCTAATTTGTCCTTTCTACCCCCTCAAACGACATTGGTAACACAAAGAACAGAACATGAGAAAAACAAAAGGGAAAAGGGAAAACCAATCAAAAACTTATTTCCAATTTTTTTTTCTTTAAAATATTTCTTGTGTTTTTTTCTTACAATAACAAAGACGGAAACCAATTAGAGTTGTGATATAACATTTGGTTTTCCTCATTTGTCCCTCCTTCTTCCCCCGACAACATTTGTAAAAAAAAGGCATGAGAAAAATAATGGAGGGGGTGGAAAACCAATAAACATTTTTTGGGGGATAAACACGTCTCGTCCTTTTTCATATATCGCCGTTAATAGTCACATGTTTTATGTTGCTATTTTGTACGGTAGCTAAATTAACAGCACCAAATCCGCGCGAAAAGAATTAAAATAAAACAAACCAAAACAGCAACCTTCTCCTTTTTCCCCATAATGATTTCTCAAAACAATGCTAGTAAGAAGCATCCTTATTTATACATAGTTGTATACTTAGGCAAATATTATCTTCAGGAATAAATAGGAAAATGATAATTTGAATGAAATTTGGACAATGAAAAATTTCTTCATCGCAAACTTAAAACGTTAATTGACCAAAATTATAAGCAAAAGCTTTTATTTTGAAGCATTTCAAAAATCCGTTATGTATAATTGAGAAGATTGTAAATCAAAATACAAACAATCAAGGTATGGCATTTTCAAAACAAGAAAAAAAGAAATCCTAACCTGATCGTCTATACATAGATACAATTGATTTTCCCAGAACTATTACCTGAAAGCTCGCGCTTCTAGTAACGTATCGACTAAACAATCTCACTACCCTAGTGCAGGTATGCACGAATAAAACAATACATAAGTCGACTTAAGACTAGGGAACTTACCTAATTCACATGAACGCGCCAAAACATCTAAGAACCGTTATTCCCGGTCTGCACGGTAACCTTATATAAAGAGTTTTACTACAATACGTTTTAAGTATGCGTTCGTCTCACCGATCGTGATCGTCTTAAAATCATCCCTTTTAATAACGTTGCGCTTTTCTCTCTACGGCGTCGTATCAAAAGGGTAGGTAGAACGTCGGTGAGTAAGTCGTCGGCGTCAACAACGACTCAGGGCCGGTAAAACCGGGGGTTCTCAACCACCCTACTGAAGTAAAATCGATACCGGTGCGCAGGCTCAGATCCTAACACTTAAGTCCCTATATTGTCCCAGCTTTGGATGAAATGCGGATAATGTATACTGCATACGTATGTACGTACAACCATACATACAGACGTATACTTGTTGGTATTGCGTGCAAATGTGTGCGTGTATCGCGGGACGCCTTTCGATTTTCTTTTTATTGCGTTATTTAAGGGATGATGAGTTGCGTAGAGACGACGAACGTTCTTTTTAATAAGTAATAAATCGCTACGTTTTCTGACGATGGGGAACTGAAAACGTGTTTTATGGCGTATTGATTTGTGAATCCGCTGAAGAACGTTTTCGAAGCTTCAGTTTTAGACCAATCACTTCAATCTTTTCTTGTTTACGTATAAAGCGGTTGTAAAATTAGGTACGAATATATTTTCAAAGCATCGTTTCTAAAACGATTTGTTAAACAGTTTTGAGGCGATATAGATTTACATAAGTTTACTAAATGTACGACAATTTACAAAATAAGGTCATGTGGCCTTAGTGCTTCAAGCAAGTTGTATTAGAAACACTTTGAATCTTTAGTTTTAGCTTTCAAATTTCATCGAAGTCCACTAACTTGAATTCAAGAAAACTTATCAAACACCAAACAATTTTATAGAATATTCAGACATTTTCCTTGGTCACTTTTCATTAAGTACGATTTCAGAAGTTTTAAAGCTAGAGCGGTGGACTAAATGATTAAATATGCTTCTACGAACATCAAATCAGATTTGATCGAGCTTGGAAAAAGTAAGTTTACCAAATGCGAGACAATTTTGTAAGATATCTAATAATTTTGGGTGTTTCTGGCCTTAGTGCTTCAAGCAACTTGTAAGAGGAATAGTTTCAGATCATTATGGCTTTCAAATTGCATCGAAGTCCACTAACTTAAATTCAAGGAAACTTATCAAACACCAAACAATTTTATAGAATATTCAGCCATTTTCCTTGGTCATTCTTCATTAAGTACGATTTCAGAAGCTTTTAAAGCTCGAGCCGCGGACTAAATGATTAAATATGCTCCTACGAAAACAAATCAGATTTGGTCGAGCTTGGAAAAAGTAAGTTTGCCAAATGCACGACAATTTTGTAAGATATCTAATAATTTTGGGTGTTTCTGGCCTTATTGCTTCAAGCAACTTGTAAGAGGAATACTTTCCGATCATTATGGCTTTCAAATTGCATCGAAGTCCACTAACTTAAATTCAAGAAAACTTATCAAACACCAAACAATTTTATAGAATATTCAGCCATTTTCCTTGGTCATTCTTCATTAAGTACGATTTCAGAAGCTTTTAAAGCTCGAGCCGCGGACTAAATGATTAAATATGCTCCTACGAAAACAAATCAGATTTGGTTGAGCTTGGAAAAAGTAAGTTTACCAAATGCGAGACAATTTTGTAAGATATCCAATAATTTTGGGTGTTTTTGGCTTTAGTGCTTCAAGCAACTTGTAAGAGGAATACTTTCAGATCATTATGGCTTTCAAATTGCATCGAAGTCCACTAACTTAAATTCAAAGAAACTTATCAAACACCAAACAATTTTATAGAATATTCAGACATTCTCCTTGGTCATTCTTCATTAAGTACGATATCAGAAGCTCTTAAAGCTCGAGCCGCGGACTAGATGATTAAAAATGTTCCTACGAAAGCAAATCAGATTTGGGCGAGCTTGGAAAAAGTAAGTTTACCAAATGCGAGACAATTTTGTAAGATATCCTATAATTTTGGGTGGTTTTGGCCTTAGTGCTTCAAGCAACTTGTAAGAGGAATATTTTCAGATCATTATGGCTTTCAAAATGCATCGAAGTCCACTAACTTAAATTCAAAGAAACTTATCAAACACCAAACAATTTTATAGAATATTCAGACATTCTCCTTGGTCATTCTTCATTAAGTACGATATCAGAAGCTCTTAAAGCTCGAGCCGCGGACTAAATGATTAAATATACTCCTACGAAAGCAAATCAGATTTGGGCGAGCTTGGAAAAAGTAAGTTTACCAAATGCGAGACAATTTTGTAAGATATCCTATAATTTTGGGTGTTTTTGGCTTTAGTGCTTCAAGCAACTTGTAAGAGGAATATTTTCAGATCATTATGGCTTTCAAAATGCATCGAAGTCCACTAACTTAAATTCAAAGAAACTTATCAAACACCAAACAATTTTATAGAATATTCAGACATTCTCCTTGGTCATTCTTCATTAAGTACGATATCAGAAGCTCTTAAAGCTCGAGCCGCGGACTAAATGATTAAATATGCTCCTACGAAAACAAATCAGATTTGGTCGAGCTTGGAAAAAGTAAGTTTACCAAATGCGAGACAATTTTGTAAGATATCCTATAATTTTGGGTGGTTTTGGCCTTAGTGCTTCAAGCAACTTGTAAGAGGATTACTTTCCGATCATTATGGCTTTCAAATTGCATCGAAGTCCACTAACTTAAATTCAAGGAAACTTATCAAACACCAAACAATTTTATAGAATATTCAGACATTTTCCTTGGTCATTCTTCACTAAGTACGATTTCAGAAGTTTTAAAGCTCGAGCGGTGGACTAAATGATTAAATATGCTCCTACGAAAACAAATCAGATTTGGTCGAGCTTGGAAAAAGTAAGTTTACCAAATGCGAGACAATTTTGTAAGATATCCTATAATTTTGGGTGTTTTTGGCTTTAGTGCTTCAAGCAACTTGTAAGAGGAATACTTTCAGATCATTATGGCTTTCAAATTGCATCGAAGTCCACTAAATTAAATTCAAGAAAACTTATCAAACACCAAACAATTTTATAGAATGTTCTTTTTCCTTGGTCATTGTTCATTAAATACGATTTCGGAAGCTTTTAAAGCTCGAGCGGTGGACTAAATGGTTAGATGTTCTTATGAAAACAAATCAGATTTGGTTGAGCTTCGAAAATGTCAATTTACCAAATGCAAGACAATTTTGTAAAATGTCTAATAATTTTGGCCTATGGTCTAAGTACTTTAAGTAAGTTGTAGTAGGAACACTTTCAAATCTTTAGTTTGAGAAAGTTCCATTGAAGTCCACTAACTTGAATTCAAGCAAATCCACCAAATACAAAACAATTTTCTAGAATATTTAGTTACCAATTTTTGTTGGTCATTGTTCGTTAAATACCGCTTCGGAAGTTTTTAAAGCTCCATAGGTGGACTAAATGGTTGAATATGTTCCTAGAGTTCTTACGGAAACATATCCGATTTGGTTGAAGTTGGAGAAAGGAAGTTTACCAAAAATGTAAATATGAGACAATATATCTAACAATTTAGGCTTTTTAGCTTCAGTACTTCAAGCAAGTTTTAGTAGGAATACTTTCATATCTTTGGTTTTAAAACAATCACTTTGAAATTGCAACAATGTTAATTAACTGAATTCTAAATCCAAAACAGTTTCGTAAGATGTTAAATATGTTTCTACACAAATTTCGGAAATCAATTTTGAATGGGCTGACAAAATATGGGAGAACACTGGCAAATATTTAGTAATCTCTTTCTAGGCTTTTTACTCCTAAAGCTGTGTATTCAGGGGCAGTGGTTTCAAAGTTTGAAGTTTTGAAAGAATTACTTTAAAATTTCCTCGAAGTCCGTTAAGTTAGATTCAAGAAAATTTTCCCTTCAAGTACGATGTAGGATGAATAAGAATGTTAAGATTCTAGAAAATTAACAAAAAATAAACAGAAAACAAGTAAATAATCAATTTAACCAAAATAAAAAACAAAGTAAAGTGAGTTTCTTAAATACGGAGAAATTTCGTAAGGCATCGCAACAATTTTTAGTGCTTTTCATGAAGTATAAATTATCCTGATAAAATTATTATAACAAAAAAAAAAAAAAAATTGAAGAATCTCCGATTCGAATATAAAAAGTACGCTTTAAGACGGAGCAAGGTAACAATTATTATAAAATTAAAGCTGAATACGTACCCAATTATGCGAGGTTCTATATTTTCGCCTGGAATATTAATAAAAACGAGTAAATCAGATATCCTAGGATTTATTCGTTAAGTACTCTCTTAAGCGGATAAATTTTACTCAGACCGATCAATTTTTTTGGACATGCGTAAACTGCCTTTGTTCTGACGTCAATTACTTCATTATTTGGATATTAAACTGTCCGACATAATTCTCGGCCGGATTTTCTCGGCATCGATTTTGTCGTATTTTTTTTTCTTTAAATAAAATCGAATGAAGAAAATAGAGAACAATAAGAAAATGATTCAAATCAAGGTATTAACAAGCTTGGGGGAATCGAAATAACTTTTCAATTTTTCTAACTAAGATAAACTTTGGTTATGACATTACTAATCGTTAGGGTTCTACAAACGAGTGAATGATAAGTTGTGTAAACTGGACTGACGCTGTCACCCCACCGCTTGTCGCCACTTATGTAGAAGGCGCCACATTAAAATTCGAAGGACTGACAGCGTCAGTCCAGTTTCCACAATTTATCATGCACTCGTTTGTTGAACCTTAGTAATCGTCACTCCTCCTATTAAAAACGAAATGAAGATTTTATAAAGGCAATTTCGAGAATTCCATATAATTTAGTGATTTGCAGATTTTTCAGACGCAATGATACTTTCTTCATTTTCAACACGTTATAAAGTCTATAGACCATTTGAATTTGAATATCTTATTGATTATCTACGAGGGCTGCCCAATAATAAATGTACAGGTGGCCGTTATATAAACGGCGCATGCGCAAGATTGGTCTCGTGCCCATGATTAGACACGTGAACGCATATTACTAGTAAACTCTGGAGCGTTGTTTTGTTTAGGACTCAATTTAGTTTCCAGAAAGCACACAAACGTGGCGTGTGTAATCACAGCATATTCGAAGTATAAGGTGCGTAGAGTGATCAGATTTTTGCAAGTTAAAGGAGTTAATCAGAAAGAAAATCGTCACTGATTACTGGGTGTTTATGGCCTGAACGTTTTAAGTTGAAAAGAAGTCAGCGTTTGTTGCAAAAAATTTCAAGATGGACGAACGGAACTGAGTGATGAGCCAGAGAGAAAAAGTAGACAGACCAAGGATCTCACACACGGATGACAACTACACAATTGTCTAATGTCACATTACGAAAGATTGAAATTGCTGAAATGACTGGTATTCCTAAGAGTTGTGTTTATGAAATCATATGCGACTTAAGCTTCTGCTTATTTTGCTCTCCGATGAATATTAAACAAATCTAATGGGTGATTGACTTCAACATCTTACCCGATGACAAAGAAATCCTTTCATTTTAACCATAATTAACGGAGATGAAACCTGAGAGTTCACCTTAGAGACGAAACAACAGTCCATGATATCGAAACCTCCAATTTTAACAGTTCAACTAAAAAAGTAAAAATTCAATGATCACCCGTAAAACCATGGCTACCGTATTTTGGGGTAATGAAAGCATAGTGATGTGCAAATTCAGTGAACCAAGTACACTGATTAACAGCGATAGATAATTGCAAAATTCTCCAGAAATTGCATACAGCCATAAAAAGGGAAAATGCCGAGATGACGAAGCGCCTCTGGATGCTCCAAGATCCAAACGAATCAGATCCCATCGATTTCGACGTCAGAATCGCACTCTACGTCTTCAAAAACGTATATGCATAGAGTTTCGTCTAATTTAGAACATCTTCAATTTTCCCGAAAATCCAAAGGGGTACCCCTTGACGATTTCGAAGAAAATCGAAATGGTTAGAAGTGCGACTTATTACACATCAAACTAAAGCTCTTTTCATGCAGATTGTGGTTAAAACAATTTCCGGGATGAAAGACGTGTTACTAAGAAAATATTCAATGAGAACGTGAGACGCGGTTTTGTACGAAGCGCCTCTATATGCTCCAAGATCCAAACAAAGCAAATCCCATCGATTTTGACGGTAGAATCGCACTTTACGCCCTCGAAAACGTGTATGCACCAAGTTCCGTCTAATTTAGGACACCTTTAATTTTTCTCGAATTTCCAAAGGGATACCCCTTGAAGATTTCGAAGAAAATCGAAATGGTTAGAAGTGTGACTTACTACACATCAAATTAAAGCTCTTTTCCTGTAGATTGCGGTTAAAACAATTTTCGGGACGAGGGACGTGTTACTAAGAAAATATTCGATGAGAACGTGGGGCGTCGTTTTGGACGAAGCGCCTCTGTATGGTGCAAGATCCAAACAAAGCAAATCCCATCGATTTCGACGTCAGAATCGCACTCTACGCCTTCGCAAATACATGCACCAAATTTCGTCCAATTTAGAACATCTTCAAATTTTCCCGAATTTCCAAAGGGGTATCCCTTGAAGATGCTGTAATTTTCTCCATATAATCCCGATTTAGCCTTCTCAGAGTTTTATTTTTTCGTACCCTTCATTGAATATTTTGTAGGAAAACGATTTGGGGAGATCAGGAGAGATTGTAAGACACTCTTGTGGAGTACTTCAACCAACTTGACAAGCACCAGCACCGTGGAGGGATGTTCAAACTAGTGTCGTGGTAGGAAAAACATCTCAAGGTTTACGAAAACTATACCGCGGAAAAAAAAGACCGAAGTTTGTAGTTTTTGTTGAATGTATATTAGTATTTTCTTTAAATATAAATTTGTAATTTCGACTTACTGTACCATTATTCTAGGACACTCCTCGCAGTATAATTTTTTATTTTAGACCAAAGGTGAGGGTTGAGTGAGGTTCTCCGGCGAGAGTTAACTGGGAAAAAGTGAGACGCTTCAAATCCTCACTAGACGCTTTTATCTTTCATTCTTTTCTTTCGTTAGATCCTTCTCTCACACACATACACACATACTCATCGCAGGAGCAACTATGAAATGCGCCGTGTTTGCGTCTCCGCCCATCAGATGGCGCTGTTATTATTCGGACTGGAATTTACATCAAATTCAACTTCAACTTATTTGACATCGGTTTCGAAATGAAATACTTTTCCTTTATACATTGTTTATTCCACTATAGCATTTTAGACACCTCTCCTCTTTTTCTTTGCGGTTTCGTAGTTTGATCTCATGTATAGGGATGGCAATTTAGCAAAATGCATTTGTATAAAGCCATGATTTTCAATCCGTTAAACGCGTCCTCGTGGGATCGAGCAAAGTATTTAAAGGAAGACACGAAGAAAGAAACAACCTTCTTAAAGTTTCCTTCGGTTGATTTTCATAGGGGTGAGGGGACTTTGTTTTTGTGGTCATGTATTGGGGTGTTGTAGTGGTTGTGTTCGGGGTTGTGTTGCGTGTATATACCTACATATTTTCGAAACGTTCTTCCTTCGGAGTATGCCTGCGGGGAGGGTGATAGTAGAAACGGCAACCATTCGTTAAATTACTACGAAAAGATAAAGAAATCTTTAATACATAATTCTAACATACTTTTATAACTTTAGCTTGAAGTTCCTATTTGAGAGTGTTATCTATTGATTACATTCCGAATTACAACTTCTACTTTGTCCTAAGGAAAGATCCCTCTCTGATCGGGATACCATCTAGTAGCTGGAATCTGATTTATGATTTCCGCAAGAATTTCTTGCGATACTCATATCGAATGAGATACTTTTTAGAATTTGAAATTTATTAATTTGCTGATATACATACTAGATTAATATTTTATTTAACTTACGAGGGAAGTGGGTTAAACTCAGTAGTTTTCTACAAAAGTCCAGGAAAGTTGAAATATCATGTAACAGATGGCACATAGAACCCTACCCCATTAAATTAGCATACAGGGGTGAGTTTACGCTTGTTTGGTATTTTCTTTCAAGATCGGTTAAACTTAATTTTTTTATTGGTTCCAAAACTATTTTGAAAATTGTATATCTGATCTTTAAAAGTAGTGTGGATAACGATAACATACTAGTCTTTTACAAAGTTAAGAGCTTCTACAGCTTTAACTCTTTCTTTTCAATAATAAGTGAAGAACCAATAAGCTATCAGGCTCGAAATTTTGCATATCCTGTATTCGTTACGATAACTACGACTTATCATCGAGCTTTTTGTAAAGTTCTTTGTTATCGTTACTTTCTTCAAGTCCAAAAATGATGGTAAGCCCATGGTCATTTCTCTATTCCTTAATTCCGGTTAAATTCAACAACAAACAAGGAATTTCTTTTATCTGAAGAGTTCCCCAAAAACTGCAATTAAGGCAGCCGTAAAAATTACGTACGCAGATTTGATATTTAATTGTGCTTTAATTCTAGGAGTGTCTAAAACCACAACTTTCTTTTGGATTTTAATAATAATAATAATAATAATAATTTTATTAAAAAATACACGCAAGAAATACAAGGTAATTTTCATTCCGTATTTTTAGGAAAATAAAACAATAAGAGAAAAAACACAATTATTTCTTTATTAACACAATTCATCATACATGCATCAATCACATTATCTTTATATGTATATAGTCTATATAAAATTATGAACAATAAATTTTATTTTTATATCCTACCGATTATTTTACCCCAGTCTTTTATTTTTAAAAGTGCGTCCTTGGCCGCCTTTCCCATAATGCCTTCGGAAGAACTTTCCGGCTCATAGCCCAATATCAAATTTGCTTCCTCCAAATACCTTACCACCTCCTTCAACCTTTGTTTCAAGATTGATTTGGAAATGGATTGATTCCCAAACTGTCTTGACGTGAGGACCATCAGTGGAGCGTGTAATTCGTATAAGGTGACTCCTACAACACAATTATCAGAGGCTATGGAGATGATGGTACAGTCAAGAAAAGGAAATGCAAAAATTCGGTTTGAAACGATTCTGTCGTTAACCATATCGAATCTCCCATGTAGTTGCCGTTTTCACTGAAATAATCGCGAAGGAAGAAGTCCTACAGAGCGTAGCTTAATATTTCAGAATGATTTCTTCAACGAAGATGAACACTTGATTGTCGAAATATATATTTACATTGCTTTGGTAACAATAGGTATGGATTCTTTTCAAATATTACCGATGGTTTGACTATTTTCAACTTTTAAGCTATGTCCTCATCCTCAATGGAAAAATTGAGGTAGAATTTCCTTTTGTACGGTATAGTTAATGAAGATGATAATTTAGTGGGTCAAAACTGGTATAGTAAATGGACAATTGGTGTTGGTTAACATTACCTCTAATTTTCGTTAAGCCCGGCTCCACGGTGTCGAAAATCTTTAATATTTCTCTGCAGATTTCCATTTTTCTGTACAACAAATCGTCGGGAAGTTCATGCACCAGATATCCAGTCATTTTCCCATATAACTGGCTTAGAGACAATTTTACTCCAAGGCATAGGAAATGAGTTGGATGCAGGACGTTTCTGTATTTGTCCAGGAATTTTTCCATCGTTTCTATATCGTTGGCGTCTATACAATCGACTTCCGTTTGTATTCTGAAACATTCAAGAATGAAAATGTTCATGTTCTGCTCAGAAATGCTTGAAAAGATGGAGAGAAGTGTGTTTATGATTATGATTTGTTACCTCATAGATTAGGGCAGAAACAAGGAAGGAATAGAACACCACTATAGCCTTATGAAAGTTTAAAAAAGAAATAGAAAGAGGAGAGCAGGTTTTTATGGTAATTTCAAGTATATCCAAGGAATTCAAGAGGATTAGAGTCAAGTCTGGTCCGAATTCAAGGCGTCAGTCCAAACACAATTCTAAGGGAACACTTCTTCTTAAGAATTTATTAGGAATAGGACCAAATTTTGAAAAGTCGGACAGAATTAAGATTCTTTATTATTATGAGTTGCTACCCCTAGATTCGGGCACAAACAGGGAAAGAATGGAACACCGTCACATGCTTACGAAAGATTAAGAAAGAAGTAGTAGGAAGAAGATGAAGATGGGATGCTTCAAAGATAAGTTCGAGTATTCCAAGAAACTCTGGATGATTAGACCCAAGTATGGTCGAATTCGAAGTGTCAATATAAAGCAAACTTGTTAAGCATTACTTCTACTTGACGATGTGTTAGAAATAAGAAACAAAATTGAAAAGACGGAGAGAATTAAGATTAAGACCAATTTGGGATGCTTTAAAGATAATTTCGAGTATCCCAGGGAATTCCTGGGGGATTAGACTCAATTCTGATCGAATTTGAAGTGTCAATCCAACAAAATTTTCTTAGGGATTACTTCTTCGTAAGCATTCATTGGGAGTAGGACCAAATTTTGAAAAGTCGGACAGAATTAAGATTCTTTATAATTACGAGTTGCTACCCTCTAGATTCGGGCAAAAACAGGGAAAGAATAGAACAACATCACAGTTTTACGAAAGATTAAAAAAGGCGTAGTAGGAAGAGACCAAATTGGGATGCTTCAAAGATGATTTGACTAGAGCCAAATCGGGTCGAATTCGAAGTGTGAGTACAAAACAAATTTCTTAGGCATTACTTCTACTTGAGGATGCATCATGAATAGGACCAAATTTTGAAAAGACGGAAAAAATTAAGACTCTTTATGACTATGATTTGGTGCTTCCTAGACACGGGAAAAACAGGGAAAAAATGGAATACCATCACAGGCTTACGAAAGATTAAAAAGTAGTACTAGAAGTAAATCAAGTAGGGATGCTTTAAAGATCATTTCAAATATTTCCGGGAACTCTCGATGATTAGACTTAAATCGGGTCGAACTGTGTCAGTGAAAGAAAAACTTAAAGGTTACTTATACTTGAGGATTCATTAGGAACAGGAACAAATTTTGAAAAGACGGAGAGAATTAAGATTTTTATGATTCTGATTTGCTGCGCTCTAGATCCGGGAAAAAACAGGGAGGGAATGGAACATCATCAAAGATTGAGAAAGGAGTGGTAGGAGGAAACTAAGTTGCGATGCTTCAAAGATAATTTAGAGTATACCAAGGACCTCTGCAGGATTAGAGCCAAGTTGGGTCCAATTTGGAGCGCTAGTCTAAAAGATTTCTTAGCTATTACTTATACTGGAGGATGCATTGGGAATAGGAACAAATTTTGATTTGGAACGAGATCTGAGGAGAAGAGAAGCGAGGGTAGTACCTGCTTATCAACAACTGCATGGATTTCGAAGTCACGGTATAACCGGGACATTTCTTCTCCGGTTTCGTAGCTTTATTATTGCAAGTCCAAGAAGCTTCGTTGTTAAGCGGATCCGTCGACAGTACCAATCCATTGTTGCATTTTGGGCAAATCAACGCCCCGGTGTAAGTTCCCAATTCGCAAGGATCGCTGCATCTTTTACATTGGCATTCGAAAAATTTGTTTTCTAGAAGATGCTCGCGCCTCTTCAAGGTACACTATGGAGAAAATTTGATGGAAATTAATTTGTAAAAACGTTTTTGGACGACCAACTTACTTGTAACGTATAGGCATAGCTTAAAGTAACCGGATGATTCGTACGAATATCTACGGAGGCTCTCACGGTAAGCCTATAGTTGTTTTCCTCATCACTATGATTGGTATTCGGGACGCAATCGTGCGACATCAAAAATGCGGTGGGATAAAGTCCCCTAATGCTAATCCCGTGCCCGACTTCGAAACAGTTCACCTGCGAAAATCCCCAATTACACAGTCTCAGATCAAAACGCAATATTTACCTCTAATATACCGCATATGCTATGCACCTCTTCTTCGGAAAACTCGACCAATCCCCACTCGTCTCGTATTTTATTCACCACAGTCGTCTGGTTTAGGTTCCATAGTTCGGGAATGTTTCGTCGAATTTCGTTGTGACTTTCCATGGAGAGGATCTTGTCGTACTTTCTGGAGTCGGTTTCTTTCAGCAATAAACATCTGAGAGGGGCGATCGCGTTGTAGTTTTCTTTGAATATGTCGAAGTCCTTGTGGTCGAAGTTCCGGGCCGATTTGCATCCTTTTAGGACGGAGCATTCTTCCTCGGTGTGACCGAAAGCGTGTCCGATCCCGGGACAGCTCGTACTGCATACGGGCCAGCCACAATTGCATCTAAGGAATTGATTTGAGGCGAAATCATTTTGATCATTTTCTAGTTTTGAACGTTTGGCCATAATTTGATTTTTATATCTTTGCCTCTTCATATCTGGAGAAACATGAGTGCATTTATGTGGATCAAGTTACCAGCATAAAAAGAATTCCTTTTTATTTGTTTTAGTATGAAATTTCGAAAATAAATTGTGCATTGTTCTTGTACGGAATTCGATGGGCGATGTTTTGCCAAAACTCATACCCAACACTTGAATCCTTTGCTTAATGATTAACACTTTAATGACCGCTGGTGCAATAGTTGTAGGAACTAACGTCTACTAACGTGCGGTCGGTAAAGTGTTAAGGATGTTTACTTAGCTGTCGAAATACGTATTTAGATCACTTCTCGAGTTCATCTTAGTTAGGCGCAGTAAAAGTTGTTTGGCTTTCAAACAAATTTGACACCCCCTCCCTTCGAACAAAAGAGAAAATGCAACAAGAGCATTCTACTCACCTGCTGTAATTATAATTTTCTTCCAATACTTGATAGCAGCCTAGACATTGAACTCTGCAGCCGTAACAAGGACCTACCACCAAGGGTAGTTCACTAAGTATGACGGAACCTGCTGGTAATTCTCGACTAGCTACCATGTACCTAAAGAACAAAAGGCAACAGTAGAATTGTTATAAAGTAGGCGAAAAAGTTGTGATTTCAACTGAACTATTGCTACGTTCTTATTCGTTTCGGACTCTCAAATAATGGGATTTTAATGGAGAGGCGAGAAAAATCGAGTAAATTTATATTCAATTACGATTTGAACAATTAAGTTTGATCGGAAACCTTTGCTTCATGGTAGTGAGTGGTAAAGTGGTAAGTTTTTGGTAACCCATTAATCCCGAAAATCAGTGATTTCTTAATATGTTCTCAAACTTCATTTCCTTGTTTATAATATAGGAATAAATGAATAAAAGTAATATTTACGAGTGTTTTTGGATGTGCTTTTTCAGAATTCGGACTTAGAATTCAGATTCCTCTGCCGGAAAATCACATATTTTATTTTAAATAAAAAATTAAAAAGTTGTCCATATTTCAACTTTTTCTTGTTATCCTGAAATTCATAAAAATGTGAAATCCTGCATCAATGCATCCTGCATCAATGCACAAAATTGTTGAAGTTTAATAGGAATTCTTCTGTTTCATCTCTTGAATACTTCACATTTCTTAGAAGAAAATCCACCATCCTCACAGACTGTTGCCAGATTTATTTGGAAGAGTGTTGACTGGTGCCTCCTGGAAGTCAGACCCGTGATGACGAGCTGAAAGTTCAGATAAAATGTTCTCGAAGGATATCGAGGAGAAATAGAGAAACCCAGTTTGTGTAAAAAAAACTCCAACATCCTTAGAGATAAGTTTTCCAAATGTACACCATCAATAGTTATTCTGTTTGTTATTTCTTTGCACATGAGTTTCTGCTTACGTCTTCAAAATTTGTCTTCAAACTTCGTCTCCAAACTTCGTTTTCAAACTTCGTTTTCAAACTTCGTTTTCAAACTTCGTTTTCAAACTTCGTTTTCAAACTTCGTTTTCAAACTTCGTTTTCAAACTTCGTTTTCAAACTTCGTTTTCAAACTTCGTTTTCAAACTTCGTCTTCAAACTTCGTTTTCAAACTTCGTCTTCAAACTTCGTCTTCAAACTTCGTTTTCAAACTTCGTCTTCAAACTTCGTCTTCAAATTTCGTTTTCAAACTTCGTCTTCCAACTTCGTCTTCACACTTTGTCTTCTATTTCCTTCTCGTAAATTTGTTCGTTGTCTTACTTGTCTCTGATTTTTTCTCTAACCTCTTAATGCGCACCGGTTATTACTCCTTCCGACACAGTCATACTATTCTATTCATAATTCCCATTTGTTTATCGTATAAGGAATTCTCAAACTACCTCTAAATTGATTTTACAAGAAATATTTAACAACTTTTTATGACTATCTTGTTTCTACTTCTACTCCTCTTATCGTCTTTCAGCTTTTTCTTCTTAAAGTTTGTCCCTTGTTTTCCTCCAGATTCTTTGGATACTCACTCTGCTTGTTATTTCTTTGCACATAAGGTTCTAATTGCGTCTTCAAACTTCGTCCCGTACTCCTTTACCTTGAATTTGTCCTTTGTCTGTTCAGATTTCTTACTTAATTCCTTAACACACATCTGTTATCACTCCTTCTGACATATTCATGCTATTATAATCATAAATCAAATTTCTCTACCTTATAAGCAATCCTCAACCTAGTTCCAATTTATTGCAACAAGAAGCCTTAAACAACTTTTTGTAATTTTCTTAGTTTTACTTCTATCCCTGTCCTCGTCTTTCAGCTTTCTCTTCAGTTTCATTCTTAAAGTTTGTCTTTTGTCTTCCTCCACATTCCTTGGATATTCATTCTGTTTGACATTTCTTTGCTTGCCCCTTCAAAGTTCGTCTCATATTTCTTTTCCTTAAATTTATCCTTTGTCTCTTTAGATTTCTTTCGTAATTCCTTAACACACATTTGTCATCGCTCCTTCTGACATAGTCATGCTGTTATAGTCATAATTCTCATTTCTCTATCTTATAAGGAATTCTCAAACTACTTCTAAATTAACCTAACAAGAAACCTTTAAAAACTTTTTATAATTCTTCTGGTTCTATTTCTGTTTCTGTTGTCATATTTCAGCTTTCTCTTTAGTTTCATTTCTTAAAGTTTCTCCCTTGTCTTCTTCTAGATTCTTTGCATACTTATTCTGTTTGTTATTTCTTTCCACATGAGTTTCTTCTTGTGCTTTCAAATTTCGTCTCATAGTTCCTTTCCTTACGTTTATCCTTTGCCTCGTCAGACTTCTTCGTCAATACCTTAACACACATCTGTTTTTTCTCAAGCCTATCATTATTGCTCCTCTCCAAAGCTTCCTTGGTCCTCCTTTCTCAGTTTTTCTTCTGGCTCATACCACGCTGTCTCTTTTTACGGTTTCATCGTCCTCCATTCTTTCTGTATGACCTAGCTACTCTAATCTTCTTGCTGTTACTTTTGCATATATTGTTAGTTCTAGTATCACAAATTTCTTGATCAGTTTGTCGCCTATATATGTCTTCCATTTTCTTGCCTCCGACAAATCCTCTAATCATTTTCTTTTCACCTTCTTAGGGTTTCTTCTGTGTTTTTATTTAGAAGCCACGTTTCACAGCAGCAGTAGGTAGGTAATAGGTAAGAAGGTGGTCTTATAAAGTCCTATTTTCTGTCTCATAAGAGATCTTTGGAGGCTTATTACGTGAATTATTGTTCCTGCACATTCCAATACTCTCGCCTTCATTCCCATTTTCTATTCTCATTTATTTTACAACACTCCCAAATATGCCAATTCCATCATGCCTTTCTCGGTGGCCACTTCTAATTGTGTTTTCCGCATTGTTGTGGCTCTATTATGATCCAGTGGCATACTTTTGTTTTTTTATATCACGAGCTGCTAATGCCATATCAACCTTGCAACTTATTACTTTCTGTACTTTTAATGTCGCAACGCCCAACAATTGTAAAGTAGAATGATTTAGTTGATAAATGACCTTGGTTTGAGGACATATGTTAAATTGTTACAATTGGATTAAAGACAATTATACTTCAAAGCATAAACATTTTTTCCATCGTTTCTATATCGCTGGAGTCTAGACAATCAATTTTCGTATTTGTATTATGAAATTTTAAGGAAGAAGAAGAAGATTTTAAAATAGAAATGTTCATGTTCTGTTCAGAAATGCTTCAAAGGATGGAGAGAATTAAGAGTCTTTATGATTATGATTTGCTGCCTTGTAGGTTCTGGTAAAAAACCGGAAAATAATGCATTATCATCACAGCTTGTCGAAAGATTAGGGAAGCAGTAGTAGGAGGAAATCAACTTAGGATGATTCAAAGAAAATTTCGACTATTCCAAAGAATTCTAGAGGACTAGAGTCAAGTCTGGTCAAATTTCGAATTGTTAGTCTAAAATAGAATTCTCAGGGATTACTTATATTTGGACATGCGTAGGGAATAGGAACAAGTTTTGATCTCAAACGAGATCTGAGGACTAGGAAGCGGGATGAGGCCAATAGCTGGTTATTAACAACTGCTCAAATTTCGAAGTCACGGTGTAGTGCAGGTTTTATCGTTAATCTTTATCCCAAAAAGACCATGCAGCTTATGGAATGTCCAATCGATGAGATTCTAGCGGTAAAATTCGAGTTCTATCAAAAATCTTCTACCCCACTTCCTTCCAATCAAATTCCATTACAGGATTATATAACGAAACCGGCACCATACTGCATAGTTTTCATCAGGTAATCGCCCATACATAACTCATTCATCGGCGCGACATCGCAAACATCGAAACGATTTGGAGGCACGCCAAAAATTCAATTCCCTCTGTTCGTACCTCGCGGATCGGGTGTCGGCGTTGCAAAATGCACCAATCCTTTCAACAATCGTTTTATGTACGAAAACATAAATTAGACGTTGCGGACGTCCAACCGATTGCAATGTAAACGGCAGTAAAATTTATTTCGCCGATGGCGTTACACAATCCGTTATTGCTTTATGATTTGTGTGTATTGGCGTAGTTTTGTCTATTTCCAGCTTTAGCGTCGTCGGCACTAGAAGCCGCAAATGTTCGAAATTTACACTCAGGAACGATTAAAATCGGCTTCTTAGACGCCCCCAAAAATAAAACGACTAAAACTACAATAGAAAATTGATTGGTATTCAATAGTCTAGTATGCGAAGTCGTTGCTATTTTTGGTTTTTGGATTGTTGTGTTAATTGTTAGAGTAATTAATATTTGTTGTATACTACATGGGACGGTCTCTAAAAGCATAATCAAGAAAGAAGCCATTGATAAGAGAGGGATAAGGTTCTTACATACACAGCGAAAATTTGGAGTCTTAGTCGAACTAATGGAAGGTTCTTGAGTACGATAGTCGCTGTGAGAATTTAGGGAAAAGACAAGGAAGAGTATTTATTGCTTTTTAAAGTATTTTTCCTTACAATTATTACATTTCTTTCCAGCGTTAAAAATCGTTTTCGAAGCACTTTTTCCATTCGCACATTGTGACACAGACATTAAGGAGGCTTATAGGGGCTCAAATGAAACGGGCATAATACTAGCTAATAACGTCACAAACTGGGTTGAGTCTACATAACGATTGTTTCACAATGTCTATTACAAATCTTAACGACTCCAGCGCTGCGTCCCGCTCTAAGCCGTCCCCAGGTTCGTCCGATGCAATTCCGAAATTTCTGCTGAAGTTACTTTCATGTCACAAAACATTATAAAACACGAATTTTCGGGTTTTAGAGCACGGATCCTATGCATTTCATTTTTGACAAACTGGAATAGAAATAAATCACCTGGACTTAGGATTGGAAGGAAAATGACTCGATCTTTTGACTTTTTAAACCACGGATAGTTTGTGATGTATTGTCATGGTGAAGGATGATTGGAGGCTTTAAATTAGTTTATTTTTTGATTTCATCCACGATTTCCGGCAAAGAAATTCATTGACCGTCAACAGATTTCTTAAGATGACGATAGCAACTTGACTATCAGTTAAACCGAAAAGTCGGCGAACACTTGCCCTGATACATTTTCGGAACGGACGATTTTTGTTGAATTCGAGAAAGGCAAGAACATTTTGGAGATTTTATGATCTTCATTAATAATTCTAACTAACCTTCTTCTTTGTAACGGTGGTTATGATCTGGCAGTAAGTTTTAAACAAAGAAACTCTATACAAGATACAAGGTGGCAGCATTATTTCCGTACTTGTTAGGTGCTAAAATTACATTCGGGAATTATTCTGGTAATGGAGATCAAAAGAATCAATGACGGAGCGAAATAAGATATCCTTTTGATAGATCTATAAATCTTTTACGATGCTTAATTTAGATGATATTTAATCGATTTGATACACCGGACCATGTTGAATTTAGCATCTTACTTGCAAGTAATTGGGCCCTGGATACTACCCGACAAGGTTGATTAATCGGATGGAAACTTACGGGAAGCTTGCGTAAACATTTCCAATGTCGGTCGAATCATATTGGTCGATTTCGATTTTATTAATTCATATTTTATGGGATACATTAAAGGTTGGATTTATCTTGGTTTTGTGTGAAGTCGCATTGGTAGTCGAGAAATATCAATAACAGATTACTAAATCGATTTTATGGGTGATAACAGTTGGTTCGTTTTAGATTTGTTTATTGGACAATCTACTACGTATCAAGTCCGAAGAAATGATTCTGTAGAAGTCAATTAAATTTTCTTAAATATAAACAATTGTAGAGACGATCGTCTGGTGAATGTTAACGTAGTCAAGGATAAGGAATAATTGCAAATAAGACAATATTTTTAAATATGATAGCTCAGGTCTATAATTTTTGGTATGGCACATATTTTAAACAAAAGTTGTTCATAAAAATGTCATCGAAGAAACCGAGCAATGAAAAGTAATCGATTGTGCGGATTCTAATATCATTGATGCCGAAAAGCGTAATCTGACGTATTCGAAAACATTTTCAGCACGTTTCAATCCTCAAATTTTGGTTATTGATCGATCTCTTGGAACGAGACAAAGACAGTTCTTTGAGATCGGAATCAACCTTTGAAATTAAACCAAATTTAACGAAAACAACAACGAAATGGAAGAGGAATTACATGAAATGGTCTCTTTTCCTCTTTAATATCTCGACAAAATCGGAATCTCCATATACACCCTCTGTCCCAAAAGTAACCGCAATGCGTCTATAAATCAGAAACCAGTGGCGTCATCTCTTGATAGTTGATTGATTATTGTAGTGGGACTCTTCCTTACCAACCTGACAAATTTTCATGACATTTGGTGCATAGTCAGCTGATACATCACGCATCCTGTGAGAGTGTTTTTCGTAAACGGTCAGAAAATGAGTCACGAACAACGAGTCAATATTAAGTTTTGTTTTAAACTTGGAAAAACTGCAACCGAGACGTATGAAATGCTGCAAATTGTTTATGGCGACGATTGTTTGTCGAAGAGGCAAGTGTTCGAGTGGCATCGACGATTTCGTAAAGGCAGAGAAGATGTTAACGATGACGAAAGAGCCGGTCGTCCTTCGACAACTTTGGCCGAGGCAAATGTGGAAAAAGTGCGCGAATTTGTGAAAATTTCGAAGAAATCGTCAGTGAGATTTATGGAAATGGAGCTTGGCATCCCTAAAACAACTATTCAGCGCATTTTGACTGAAACCCTTGGTTTGAAGAAAGTCAATTCGAAGTTTGTTCCGCACAAATTGACCGACGACCAAAAAACGCTTCGAATCGAACACTCCAAAGACATTATTGCACGAGCCCGTGCAGATGAAAACTTCTTGAAAACGATTGTGACTGGTGACGAGACGTGGTGCTTTCAATACGAACCAGAAAGCAAACGTCAAAGCGCAGAGTGGAGGTCACCAGAAGAAGGAAATCCGAAAAATCACGAATGGAGAAGTCGAAAATCAAGTCAATGCTGATTTCATTCTACGATTCGAAGGGAATTATCCATAAGGAGTTCGTTCCATACGGGTCAACGGTTAATGGTGCATATTATCTCGATGTTATGAGGGTGCTGGGTCGTATTCGTCGTGTTCGGCCCGAATATCGCGAGCCAGGCAGCTGGAGATTACTGCACGATAACGCACCGTGTCATCGAGCAACGATTGTCACCGATTTTTTGGCGAAAAATGAAATATATTCGATACAGCACCCACCGTATTCGCCTAATCTGTCCCCATGCGATTATTTCCTGTTCCCTCGTCTTCATTTGAAGCAGAAAGGAGTTCGTTATGCATCCGTAGACGCCATTCAAAGATCGACGACCGGCATCCTAAAGGCCATCCCAGAGATCGACATGAAAAAGTCGTTTGAAGCACTCGTTGACCGTGCAAATCGATGTATTGTAGCACATGGAGAATATTTCGAATAAATACAATGATTTTTGTGGTCATAACATACATAGCGTGCTTTATTTCGAACTATTGCGGTTACTTTTGGGACAGAGGGTGTATTGTAGGTTCGAAGTCATTGTTTCGTATCAACATGGAATTCTTCAGCTTTAGATGTTTCTGGACGACTGGAAAGTTTAACGAACATAAGAACAGCACCAGCGTCAATTTCGTTGAGAAATGCTGATCAACATCAGCTCGAACTAAACGAAACTCTAAAGCAGCACTACGTCGAAGCGAGTTTGTGTCACTTTTCTGTTGGAGTTCATCAATTTCCAAGTTGATGTCTTCCCCTTCAAACGAAATGAAGTCCCAAAAAAAAAAAAAAAGAAAAAGAAAAAGAAGCAATAGACCAAATACCATTACCTCCACCTACAAAGATAAGCAATGTCAAAAATTTGAATTTTTTAGGTCAAAAATAATGAAGTGCATTGACGGTTAACTCGATGCATTTTAAAGCTATACCTAACAACGACTTCAACACCACCCGAGGCGATTATCGCAAGATCAACAATCAGCGAATTAAGACAAAGTAATAAAGATTTGCTAGAAAGTCCATAAATTAGAAAAAGCACAGATGATACCAATGGATGATGTAGAAAATGAAATTGAGGAAAAAGGGAACGAAACAGACGCTATCACAACATAACTATAAAATCTACAAAAGTGGAGACAAATTTTCTAAACTTTGCCAACTATTTTATGCTGCCCTTTCCCTAAAGGAAAATATCATAAATTTATGATGTTAGAAATACTAAACAGCAAACTAAATATAGACCAACCTCTACCCTAAAAGGGATCTGGAATTCATAAAATTTTACCTGGTTTATTAAAAGAACTGCCGCCACGTAAACCAATTATTGTGTTGACATATTTATTTAACGCTTGTTTCCGATTGAAACATGCTCTGGAATGTTTCAAAATGGCACAAATAATTACGTTAGAAAAGCCAGACAGACCTGCAGAACAGGCATCATCATATAGACTTGTATCAAAGCTGCCTGCTTAATTTCTAGAAAAATTGTTTATTATAACGTAATTTTGATTTTTCACTGTCCCAGTTTGTGTTCACCCAAATTATTTCGATAAGAACATGAAATGTATCGTAAACTTAAACTTATTCTTACCTTCCCATAATTTTCGATGTTTTAACATAAAATGCGCTGGGGCCTTGATCATCTCGCATGATTTCCTGGTCGCTGGTGAATCTTTCGCTGGTGACCGATTGGGAACGGCTCTTTGAGCATTTCGAGTGTCTCTGAAACGAAATAATCGAAATCATATAGGCGAAAAGTATTTTGGGTTGGTTTCATTTAATTTCAAAGTTAAACAAAAGTGAGATTTCCCCATAAATTTGGTGGAATCTGAAGAATTATTAGTTATAGATAACATTTCTTCAACATCATTCACGTAATAAATTCCATGTCATATTACTTCGGAGATCATAAACGAATATTTATTAGAAACACGTGTGCTGAAATACGTTTGAGGTCAAAGCGTGTTTATCTCGAACGTGTGTGATTACTGGTTACAAAGCGATTCTTCCGTGGATTTAGCTGGTTCTGAATAGTGATTTGACCGATAGGTGTGTGTCCTTTTACTATACTCGACATACGAAATCCAGTTTTTTGTGCTCAATAAAAAAATGCTGATTCTTCGGTGAATCTGATGGAATCTGGAAGGATATTTGTGCTTGCCGTTTCTCCGAACGTCATCGATATAACAAATTTCGGTTCTTATTACTTAAAAGTGAACGAGTTTTCGCATGTGTTTGAAAGATGTTTTATGCGAAAGCGTGTGCAATTCGAGAATTTGCGGTTTGAAAGCGATCGTGAACTTTGGTGAATGGCGCCAATATTCAAAGTCAGTGTCGTTACATATGTATGTGTGTATGTCAGTTGGCAAAGCTGTAGTTAGAAGTCCAGGAAGATTATAAAAATTTGTATGAAAAAGAGAGTCGTGAATTTCTTGAGCCAAGTTCGCGATGAATTCGAAATGGACTATTTTATGTGTAAAACTAACTATAAAAAATACATAGTTTAACATTAAAAAGTATGATAAAGATTGCAAGGAATTGTGGTGTATTTATTGACACTATAAGACATCGGCAAACTTCTTATCACACAATTGTTTGATAATAAAATTCGGTGTTTAGCTAGCACGAGGCAAGCATTATCGAAACCGTAAAACCGTAAAGTCATCTTTTACGGTTTTGATAATGCTTGTCTCGTTCTAGCGAAACACGTGTCACCGAATTTTATTATTAAAAAATTGTGTGGTGGGGAGTTTGCCGATGTGACATAGTTTCGTTAAAAAATATATAGAAAAAGAAAGATTGGCCGTCTTGCTCGCACTCCAATCAAGCCCATTAAATTGAAATTTTGTTTCCATATGATCATTACCTAAAAGAATTTGCTGTAGATTCAGATTTGGACTTGCCTAGATTAGAATAATCTTCGTTGTGTATATTCGCTAAATGTAGAATTAACCAGATACTATTCAGAGCAAAAATAATTAATCATCGGCAAAAATATGGCAGGAGAGTACTGGATAAAGTCGAGATTGAGGCACCAAACATTAGAAAATACAATTTAGTCCCCTTAAAGAAAGACTCACAATCAGTGAAAACCTTGCACCAATAATTTCGCAACTCAATTTGATCCTTCTTTAGGATATAAGAACATGAATCATACTGACATATTTCTCATCAATATGATTCATATTCTTATGCCCTGAAGAAGCATCAAGATGCGAAATATCGGCCTCGAGAAATAAAGAATCAAATTTTATAAAATAAATTGAACAATACCAAGTTATTAATCAAGCATATTGAAGAAAGCTTTTTGCGATTAAAAGAGATAATGAACGAGGCTGCTTTCGAAACTTTTGGCGAAGATCACAGAATGGAACGCTCGACTCCTGAATGGATAACTCCTTAAATACAAACATTATGACATTATAAATAGTTGGCTTGGTTACGGTTATGGAGTAAGATGCGAGATTTTTTAATAACCTTTTTGTTAGAACTGTTAGTCGGAGTTACTTCTATCGATTCTTATCAATTCACGACGACATTGAGGTAGCTTCCTTAAGGGGTCTACCCCAATTAGAATTTTAAAAATCGTTTTTTATTGCATTTTTCGAAAGTATACATATTTAAAAGTATCGTACTAGAATTTTATAAAGATCTGAGCAGTCTAAGTGTACTTTTGAGCGACGTTTGCTTAGCTATCTAAGCGTGCTAATATGCACCGCTCGGAGCGGTACCGCCTATCTGCCTTTGTACACATGAGTAGCTGGTACAAAATGACGTTTTTGGACGGCTTGTTGATAAAATCTTCGAGACTATTGAACCGATACTTATCAAAATTTTACCACATGTTCCTTATGACTATAGCTATAGCGCATATCATACGACTTTTAAAATTTTGAGTTGAAGTATTTTTTCGCAAAAAAACGATGAAAAAAAACGTGATTTTTCGTGTTTTTTTCGAAAAATGGCCGCCATTTGATCATTTTTGAAAAATCAAAAATCATATGATATGCGCTATAGCTATTAACCTACTGAATCTAAAACCATTTTGTTTTTTTCCGATCATCCATTCCAGAGATTTCATCGACAGCGCACACCCATCTTTTTTTTTTCGACCTTTTTCCCGACATTTTTTAAATAAAAACTGACTATAATAAATTGAAAAAAAATTGTTTTTGTGTATTTATAAGGTAACACTTTGTATATCAATATTTATAATATAAACCCATAAAAAAATTCTTCAAAATAGTCATTTGTTTGCGCGTCTAATTAGGGTAGACCCCTTAACTATTATACAAGAAATTCATCTTAAATATGCTTCACTGTCCATTAAGATTCTTCGAGTGATTGTATTATTCGGCGTTTACATAAATGTTGTGTGTTAACTATCCTAAAATATTTTCAATCATGGTCAAACCAAATACATGATCTACTGATTGTGAGAATGTCCATACGTTGTTCTCTAACCCAAGCTTGTACGATAAGAGCCGAACCAATGCTAGTAGCATTGATCTTCTGGAACAAGGCATATAGGACTAATTGGAAAAATTAGTTTCAATAACTTGGAGAGAGTTGCAATTAAAATGAAAAAGTAGAAAAATAAAAATCTACATAATTCTCACATAAATAACCTCACTGAGGTTTATTTATTCGGCAACTTTCACAGAAAGTTGTGCAAGGACTGCACTGCAGCCTACATTGCATATACCAATAATTATCCGTTGACCGGTTTCATCCATACTAGGACTCGTCAGTACGGTGTAGTACTTTCACGACAAACAATCCATTCCACAACTAGATGTTATATACACGTTCATCATCTTGTGTATAACATCTAGTTGTGTAATTCTTTGTTTGTCGTGGAGGTCCTATACCGTACTGACGAGTCCTAATAAGGGCGAAACCGGTCAACGGTTGAAATCTGCGACAAACAAAGCATAATTGTCTCCCTTGATAATCAGTGGTATATGCAATGTAGGCTGCAGTGCAGTCCTTGTACAACTTTTTGTGAAAGTTGCCGAATAAATAAACATCAGTGAGATTATTTATGTGAGAGTTATGTAGATTTTTATTATGCAATTTTTCTTTTTTATATATATAGGACTAAATTTATATTTCATCTTTGCTAGAGGCATCACGTACCTATCTTCCAGAGGTCTATGTGCCCTTCACCAGATCAACGAGACCAATGCACAATACTACTTTCTTCATTATAAGATTAATTTTACTAAGCTTTTAGAATAAAATCTCTTCCTCCCTGTCTAAATCGTGCTAGGAAGACGGATCCAGTTCGTTTAAATTGAGTTTTATCACCACATATGATATTACATGATTCACTTCTCTACATGGGAAAAGATATGTGACGAGATCGACAGACTTACTGGAGGAACTAAAAGTAAAGAGGCAAGTGAGGAGTCTAATAAAAGAGTACATTTAACATTCAAATCATAAGTATGAAAACATGGAAGATTTACTTAGGAAATATGCGAATGGTAGATGGCATAGGAGTATTTGGAAACAATAAATATTAAAAGGGAAGTACAAAATAACGAAATAATAGGTGGAATTACGATGATGGAAATGGTTGACGTCTGAAAGGGTGCAAAATATGAATCAATCAATTTATTTTCTTAACACAATGTAGATACAGAAAACGCCAAAGAAAATATATAATGACAAAATGACACACATCATAAACAGTTGAAAACAATATATAAATAGTACCAATTCATTGCCCAAGAAGACCTTGACATTATAGAAAGCATGTCCTTTAACAACTTATTTAGAATTTCGATTATTTTTTACTACCAATCAGTTAGCGAGCGAGAATGCTGATTTTGGTCGATTTTTGGGCGACATCTTCAGTCACTTATTTTGTAAAATGCGAAACTTAAAAATGCATTATCAGCAACCCAAAGAAATCTCCGATTTTCATATCTATTTCTAAACTTTTCGAATTTTCGTCCTATCGGTCCGCCATTTTGCATTTCAAGTGCAAATTCAACTTTCTTTTTTATTTTGAGTGTTTTGATACAATCCCCCAAATGAAATCCTATCCCGGACCGTATCTTCAGCAGTTTCACGGTGACCAATTAAGATGATTTTAGCATATTGTTTGTGTTACTCTGAATACTCACCAAAAACATCGTGTTACGCTTTTATTGACTTGGAGCGGATTATTTTCAATTGCGAAGTAACAAAAGATAAAAATAAATTTAACGTAAAAAATTTTATTACAGGTAAAGGGAAACGATTAAATATTAGCGTACAGCCGATACTGAATCACTCCCATTTATAAATTGGCCACTCAAACCCGATCCATTATTACTATTTTTATATTTTCCAGGAACGAAGTCGCTTTTATTTCGAATGCGAGTGTGATTAGTTTGCTCTCGAAAAAATAAATTGTTACCTAATAGGTGTCATCGAGGTGTTAAATTCGCTTAGCGCGAAATAGAGATGTATTTATGTATGTACGTACACACTTCATAAACATCGTCGTTTGGGGGCACATACGATGTGATCGTGTAAATTTAGCGTATGACAGATCCAATATGTCACCGTGTTGGCGACTCTTCTATAAATCTGCTTCTGATGTATAAACAGATGGATATAAATTGTTACGTTTCTTCATCGAAATATTTTTATTGCATTCTTTCGCGATTTTTCGAGGATAACGTCGTGGAAGTAAAAATAGTAGGACTGAATGTTACACCCGGTATTTATGATAATACAGTAGAAGCCGCTTATTGTGATCAATTTGGAACAAACCCTTTTTGATAACATTAACCGAATGATAACAGTAAGCGGAAGGTAAATATAAATGTATTTTCTATGCTGATGTAGTCAATAATAAATATGTATGTATGTAATCAAATTACTTAACGACTTACAAATAAAATTCAAGGGAAAAATTAACGATTAATCAACAATTTTTAATATTTTACCAAATTTGTTTATTTTTTATCATCGATACAATACGTAGGTACATTTATTTATACTTTACGATTTCATTCGAAAAACTGGTCGATCGTCGTTTGACGTTTATTTTTATTAATAAGATTTTGTATGTATATTTCAAAATCATAATATCTATCAAAATTACTTTCTCGGAATTGTACACCACGTCGGAGAATATTTAACGCTTCTTGCATCTGGCCATTAGTTGGCGGCTCTTCAGACATTTCCTCTTCTTGTTCTTCTCCTACTTCCGGGTAATTCAGGATTACTTCCTTCGGACGATTGATCCACAACTTCCCGACAAATGTCTGATATAGTCATTGTGGCAGCTGTTTGAACATCATTGTCGATATCCACCCAATCGGAAAATTCGCTTTTGGACAGACCTTGAACTACAAAAAATTAAAAAATATTAGTTAGATGTACAAAACAAGTTCTTTTTTCATACCTTCTAAAATGTCAGCGCACGTTTCATGGAGATCAGGTTCTTCATCACCAGTTTTGGAAAAACCTCCTTTTCGAAAACAGTTTCGGATCGTTTCTGGTTGAACTTGCCTCCATGACTTCACCAGCAAATGCAGCGCATCTAGAAGACTAATTTTGTTTGCTATCGCATCTGCAGTAGGTGCATCTCGATTCTCATCAAGTTCTTGTATAATTTGGGCTCGAATTTGCTCTCGATAGTATTCTTTGAATGTTCGAATGATTCCTTGATCACATGGTTGTATCAATGCCGCAGTGTTCGCAGGTAAGAAAATAAGTTGGATGTTCGTCAAAACTGCATTCACTTTGTGCGCAGTACAATTGTCTACTAATAAGACGATTTGGCGTTTCAATTTTTTGTCCCACCTGAGTAACCACTCGCTGAACAAGACACTTGTCATCCAAGCATTCGCATTAGCAAAATACTCCACGGGCAAAGTTTTAACACCTTTAAAACACCGAGGATTCTTACTTTTTCCTATCACTAGAAGTTCTTCCTTTTCACCTTCCATATTAACAGAACATAACACTGTTACTCGTTCTTTCGAAGATAAGCAACCTCTTACTTTATCGTTTTTGAACAAATAAGTATGATTAGGCATCGCGCGAAAGTAGAGTCCTGTTTCATCTGCATTGTAGATGTCCCGAGGCGGATATTTTGCAATAATTTCTGGCCATTCCGAACGCATCCAGTCAGCGGCTGCTAACGAATCAGCACTTTTTTCTTCACCGTGCAGAGCTCTATAAACGATGTTTTCTCGCTTTTTCCACCGATTGAACCATCCGTCTGTTGCAATGAAATTTTCTTTCCCCATAGTTTTGGCTATATCTTCTGCTTTTTGACGCATGATAGGACCATTCACAGAGGCATTTTTTCGCGAACATTTGTAAACCAAATTTTTAAAGCTGATTCAACTTGATTATCCTTTCCAGATCTTTCCCTTTTTCGTTTTATGTTTTCATTCGAACGCGCACACGTTTCTATTTCTGTACGATTTTTAAAATTTTACACAACAGCGGTTGCGAAATTTTTAATTGTACCGCAGCATTCCTTTGACTCATTTTCGGAAGTTTATCGAAGTTATCGAGAATTTGTCGTTTTTCTTCGTTCGATAGATCGCGACGTTTTTTATTCACTTCTGCCATGACCACGGTGGTTTATGCGAAATTTCAATAATTTACCCGTACACAAGACTGTAGAACGTGAGATTCGTAGAAGAGTATAGGAGAAACTGAATATCATTTAACCTTCCTATACTCACGCATACGGTCTGTGAGACCGACTTATATAGTATGGTATACGTCTTTCATGTTGACGTGAGTATAGGAAGGTTAAACGAACGGACCTTTTATACATAAAGTACATCAAAAAAAAGATGACCTCTTCATAATATAGAAATAACAATTCGTTAGATTGTAATATGCGATACGAGAGTTTTAATTGAAATCGGCGAGAAAAAGCGGCTCGTTCAAAGGAGTTGCGCTGCAGACACCGTCGCCTGAAGAAACTTTCCGACAAAGGATACTATTCATAACTAATAACATTAAGCGGCTTTTGATTACAATATGCGGCTTTCTTTCAATGAGTTTTAAATAGAGTGATTTGGGACCAACGGTTTTCGATAACAATAACCGTTTGATAACATTAACCGTGATTATAATAAGCGGCTTCTACTGTAATATAATGATGATGATGATGATAATAAAATAATTTTCGGAAATCTTTGTTACAGTAGTAGGTAGTGATCTTGGTGGAAGCAATAGTAGTAATTAAGGCAAATATAAATAAGCGAGAATAAAAAGGAAAACAGCGAAGTTGGAGCATATGTAAATGTGCAGATATATCAGCTGCAAGAGCACGACATGAGGAAGACACATGAATAAATAGCAAAGAGGGCAATCCCGGAAAGAGATGAAGCGATGGAAAATATGAATTTGCATTTGAAAGCAGAGTTAAACGTGCTGCAGCTGAGAATTGTCGAATAATTAGAAATACGAACAAACAGAAACAAACAACATGGTGGAAGCATTGAAGTAGTAAAAGAAGAAAGACTGAAGAAAAGAACTATGGACAAACACACCTTGTAACAGGTAGATTAAGTCAAAAGTATTAAGATTACACAAATCAGAGGGAAAACGTTGGAAGAATCGTAAAGAAAGCTCACAATCGTGCGCGGAAAGAATCTGATGGAAAAATGGAGCACAATGCTTCGGGAAACGTCAAAATTCTTGATAGGCAACTAAGATATTTAAGGAAGGCAAAGGAAGGCCTAATGAAAAATGTGAAATCTAAAGAAGAAAGCATACTAACTCGAGAAAACGATATAAAAGACAGATGGGGAGAGTACTTCCAGGAACTGTTGGAAGCAGAAAACAATGAGATACCACAAACTGAAATAAACCACATCAGCAAAATGAAGTGGAATAAAATAAAATCTGATAAGTATTAAGTCGTGATATAGATAGTCCTCCAGATTTTATCTTCTTAACATTTTGGATCTCGAAAATAGTTTATTAGTTTTAAAACCAGGTAGAGGAAGAAACAAGATCCAGCTAATGTAGAGGAAGCAGGAAAAGCAAGTACAAGAGCTAAAGCAGGGAAAAGGGACAAGAATAGACGAAGCCTGAGATGATAAAATGCACGGGTGAAAAGGGAGAGTAATTTTTGGTGTCCAAGGATTGGATAATTATGGCAATGGTGTAGCACCACTATTTAAGAAAGGAGACAGCATGGATTGTAAAAATAAAAATTATAGGGTATTGTCCATGCCATGCATGGCGTATTAGAGAGAGTTCCATAAACAAGATTGCGAGATATTATTGCATTAGCAATTCATCAGGAGGCATAACGAAGTTTTAGGATGAGATGATCCATTCAGGACTGGATATTCGTAGTAAGACAGATGACAGAAAAGTACTTAGCTTCGAATAAGAATATATACGTATTTGTTGGTGATCTGGAGAAAGCGATTAAAGCGACAATATGCCACGCGAAAAGACCTGGAACCATGAATAGGGAGGGAAGTACAAGGAAAAATGAATGAAAACATTTTTTTAGGCGTAGAAAAATAAATGCTAGTAAAATTCGGGCTATACCTAGAGGAAGGTCAACTGGATATTTTATCATGCGATAAATCATATGTGTCGAAGACATGATTGAACAATAAAGGCCAATGTTTAGAAATTTAAAGAAAAAGGCATAAATACCAGTAAAATGCAAGCATTACGGCAAGCAAAGTGAAGTACATTTTGTGATAGAACGTGTTTTGTTTGTTCTTACGGTCGGATGTCCGTATCTAATGGAGAGTTTGACGACCGCGCGTTTTTTGAAATATATTTCTCTCTTTCTCTCTCATTTCTCTTCATCTCCATCACTCCTATTGGAGTACCGGGCGCTTCTGTCTTTCTTAGTACCGAGTATAGGATGACTGATTGGCTGAATCCGCAGATCTTCTTCATATTTAATTCTTCTGCAATCTTATCTACTAGTTTTCTCGATTCTTCTCTGTTTCTCGCTCCTTGTTTGATTTCACCTCAGCTTCGACCATTTTTTGTATTCCCTTGGAATTCTTTTCTTCCAGTTATTGCCCGGTTGTCCTCTACTTCGTTGCCCTTCTGACTGATATTTTAAAGCTTGCCTGGCCATATTATTTTGTTCTTTCTTGAAAATATGGCCAACTCGCTTCCACTTCTTCCTTCTGATTGTGACTGATATTTGTTCCAGTTTTATTCTTTCTTACAGCTCAATGTTTGCTATTTTATTTGGCCAATGTATTTTCAGGATCTTCCTCAGCGATTTATTGATAAAGTCTATTTGTTGCTCCATCATAATTCCAGGTATAGTAGTATACTCTTAAGGCAACTGTTCAACGTTTTGATTGTTATTGGTTCTGAGATGTCACTTGCTTGCAAAGTTTTCCCGAAAGAGTAGAATGTATCCTCTGCGTTGGTTATCCTTGTTCGAATATCTGCCTTGCTTCTTCCCTTCTTGGCCATAATTGACCAAAGGTATGGAAATTTATCTATTTCTATTATTTTCCCATTTATTTAATTATAGTTTAATTTTCTTTCTTTCCCACACTTTGACTTACCTTTATATATAATTTTGAAAATAAATTTGACGCATTAGTAGTGATAGAACCTGTAGATATCCTAAATAAGAAGATCCTACAATTAGAACATGTCAAACATTTAGGATCCACGATGGATGGAACAGGCAACATAGAGTAAGAAATAAACAAGAGGATAACCAAAACTATAAATCAGTACAGAGCACTACATAACTTCTTCTGCAACAGGAAAGAAATATCAAGAAGGACGAAAAGGGGGTGCATGAATCGATCTTGGCACCAATTTTGATGTACGGAAGCAAAGCGTGGATATGTTCAGAAATACATAAAAGGAAAATAGAGGCTCGTGAGATGATGATTTTAAGAAGAATAATAATGAATGTAACGAAAATTGAGCGACGAAATAAGGACAGGATTAAAACTAACGGAGATTAAAGAGAAAATGGAAAAACAACACTTAAAATGGTTTACTAAGTTATTATTAGTCCGAATGAACGAAGACAAAAAGTAAAGGTAGTGTGGGAGACAAGGATAGAATGGAAGAGATCAAAAGGCAGGCATCAAAATCACATGGAATGCTAGCGTAAAAAAATTGACCAGAAAGGACTGAATTGGACCCAATCAAAGGTAGTAGTCAAGGACATACAGGGAAGATGTAGGATCATCGCCTCTACACATCTCAGGCAGAAGAGGTTGAAGTACATAATTAAATCTTCGTATAATATGCTTACTACTGTTTGTCTGTTGAATACGAAGATGTTTTTAGATATGATTTCAATACTTTTGGTCAGAACTTTGATTCTAATATCCGCTTCACATGCTCCAATTTTCAGTTTATTTTGATGATTTTTTGCTGTTTATTCTGATAAATTGCGATATCTAAAGTACGAGTATGATGTACTTCTTGACATACTCAACTTTTGGAACTTGTGCCTGAAGTTTTAATATCAAAATCAAACACCCGAATTTGTAAGTTGTATTCTTTTACGAACGCCGTCCTTGTTTTGAATTTCTTTCATCTCCAAAAGGTCTTCTCAATAACATTTCGAACGCGAAACACGCCGCGTAATTTACGCGCTTACCAAAAACACTTTGATGAGCCATCGTTGAGGTCCCGTAACGGTCGGAGGAAGTCATTGAATTTTATAATAATCGGCAATTCTCGATCGGCTTTACTGTTATTATATTTACTTTATCTAAAATATGACCTGGCGAGATGGTGATCTATTCGTAAAGGAGTTACAAAGGAAGCGATTTAGTCTCTTCTGAGGCGGTTGTTAAAGTTAATTCTTTTCCTTGCGTAGTGAATTATTTTACAAAGTTAAAGTACATATCTTATTCGTTATTATAAACAAAGGGAACTACTTGTTAAACAATATAATTATAATTTAATACCTATACAAGTCGTTTAGATCATGCAATGTCGGTTTTTGGTGATTTATTCGTAATGCGTGTTGTAGAGCAGCGACTCCCAACCGAGTGCGCGGTTCCCGAGCCCTTAGGGCTCATGTGCTTTATAAAAGGGATTCGCGAAGATAATATTGTAATGCTGAAATTTTACATTGTAAACAAAAAGAAATTTTGTGTAGATAAACATATTCACGGCAATAGTGATGATACAATGATAAAAATCGGGCAACAAATAAATCAAATGTTAAATTCATGATTATCCCAGTCGCTGCGAGGGACGATTCTCTGAAATTGCTAAGTTGCAACGGTATGAGACGCTATGCTTCTGGTGATGCGAGTACATTCTGATATGATCCGCAGCCTTCTAATAGAGCGGTCGAAAGAACGAGAGTAACGTCAGCCAGTGACTACTATAAATTAGTAGTATATATATATATATATATATATATATTTCGTGACCTTTTTATACTTATCTTATATGATAGATCTCTACCACTAATAGGTCAATAAAACAAGGCTGGTTTGAACGATGTTAATATGTTAATGAAAATATAACTATCGTTCAAACCAGCCTTGTTTTATTGACCTATTAGTGGTAGAGATCTATCATATAAGATATAAATTAGTAGTGCATAGTGTGTGTAAACAAATTGCTATAAAATCTTTTACTTAAACGTGCGCACGTCGAACGCTTAAGTGAATAATTATCACTCCGTAATCTTATTATATATCGATGGATAAAAGCGGGTAGTAGTAGTATCAAATCTGACAAAAAGCTGGACGAGCAATCAATTACTCCTTCTCCTACTCCAGTCTCTGATTTGGGACCAATATACGTGACCCTGCTGAGAAAAGTGATGGGGCCGCTTGGTGACCAAATATTGACCGTACAGCCAAGAATAACTATACACAAGAAGACTAAATTCCTGTTATTGAGAAGTGCAACGGAAACCAACTTCAGCAGATGAAGCATCCTTATTTCTAAAATAATGTTTTTTCTTTGTTTGAAAGACAACGATCACGACTTCTCTGGTAAGAGGATGTAAAGAAGGAGAAGAACAAATAGAAAATTGGAGCTTGTAATGCGTAGTTTCACACATTGGACTCCCTAAAATATTTATTCGCGGGAAGTGGATTGGAAGATACTTCTGTAGTGTCAAGCCTAATTTACATACTTACTTTACTTACTCTTAAGTCTTTCTATCTTTAAGTATAAGACTGGTGGGTTTCGCACATTGGTTTTCATTCTTTTCCGTCTTGTGTTAAGCTTCGTATTTGGCTCTCTGCTATACCCTGCTTCTCTGTTTGTTTTCTAATGGTCTATACATCTTGTTCTTGGTCTCCTCCCTCTCAGAGCACTCGCCTCTCCAACACTACCCTTGTTAGTCCAAACCACCTGAGATGTCCCTCCCCGATTTTCCTTTGATAGGTTCTATTTGCAGGTTTCGTCTGAATGTCTAGTTTATTTTTTTGTTTCTTCTATTTTTCTATTCTTCTCAGGGAACTCATTTCCAATGCGTTGATTTTGGATTCTGGTCTCTTTGCACCCATCTACATGAGTGCTGACCTGACCACTTTTTCACAACTTTTCCGTTATCTCCAGAATTGTTGATTTCGTTGTTATTGAACATGCCCTGCTTGGTCTCCTCCCTCTCAGAGCACTCGCCTCTCCAACACTACCCTTGTTAGTCCAAACCACCTGAGATGTCCCTCCCCGATTTTCCTTTGATAGGTTCTATTTGCAGGTTTCGTCTGAATGTCTAGTTTATTTTTTTGTTTCTTCTATTTTTCTATTCTTCTCAGGGAACTCATTTCCAATGCGTTGATTTTGGATTCTGGTCTCTTTGCACCCATCTACATGAGTGCTGACCTGACCACTTTTTCACAACTTTTCCGTTATCTCCAGAATTGTTGATTTCGTTGTTATTGAACATGCCCTGCTTGGTCTCCTCCCTCTCAGAGCACTCGCCTCTCCAACACTACCCTTGTTAGTCCAAACCACCTGAGATGTCCCTCCCCGATTTTCCTTTGATAGGTTCTATTTGCAGGTTTCGTCTGAATGTCTAGTTTATTTTTTTGTTTCTTCTATTTTTCTATTCTTCTCAGGGAACTCATTTCCAATGCGTTGATTTTGGATTCTGGTCTCTTTGCACCCATCTACATGAGTGCTGACCTGACCACTTTTTCACAACTTTTCCGTTATCTCCAGAATTGTTGATTTCGTTGTTATTGAACATGCCCTGCTTGGTCTCCTCCCTCTCAGAGCACTCGCCTCTCCAACACTACCCTTGTTAGTCCAAACCACCTGAGATGTCCCTCCCCGATTTTCCTTTGATAGGTTCTATTTGCAGGTTTCGTCTGAATGTCTAGTTTATTTTTTTGTCTCTTCTATTTTTCTATTCTTCTCAGGGAACTCATTTCCAATGCGTTGATTTTGGATTCTGGTCTCTTTGCACCCATCTACATGAGTGCTGACCTGACCACTTTTTCACAACTTTTCCGTTATCTCCAGAATTGTTGATTTCGTTGTTATTGAACATGCCCTGCTTGGTCTCCTCCCTCTCAGAGCACTCGCCTCTCCAACACTACCCTTGTTAGTCCAAACCACCTGAGATGTCCCTCCCCGATTTTCCTTTGATAGGTTCTATTTGCAGGTTTCGTCTGAATGTCTAGTTTATTTTTTGTTTCTTCTATTTTTCTATTCTTCTCAGGGAACTCATTTCCAATGCGTTGATTTTGGATTCTGGTCTCTTTGCACCCATCTACATGAGTGCTGACCTGACCACTTTTTCACAACTTTTCCGTTATCTCCAGAATTGTTGATTTCGTTGATATTGAACATGCTCGCCTCCCGTTCTTTCAACTCTTTCCTTTATTTACCAATTTATGTACGTAGGGCATTTAATCTCACTTCATTTTAATATTTCATAGTTTCAAAATTGGTAGTATCTATCCTGAGAGGAATACAAATCGCCAGTCCTTGCCTTATCAATATGCCATCATACATTCATGTCTTTTGCACGATTTTGATGATAGATGAAGTGCGGGAGTTTCCCTTGTCACACCTCTATTTGGAATAGTCTAAATGTGCACTTAGACTACTAACTTTCTACAGTGGAAACACCAAAGGAGTTAAATGTCGTGCACGACACCAATCAGATCATTATTGACATTGTAACTGTCAATAATGATCTAGCTGTGCTTGCTATACGGGTGTCCAATATGCGGCCACATTTTCCAATCGTTGTTCGATGTTCATTTCTTTGGTGTTTATGTCGGGTTAGTCGGAGGGTTGGAAATTATTCGCAAATAGTGATTTTCAACCTATCGGTTTTAAGTTTAGTTGCGGGAATCTTCTGGTGGCTATCAGTTAATTGTCCATAAACAGTCGTGTTGCTCTTGTTGTGGATGGAAATGAATTGGAAATTAAACTCTGTTACTTTCACAATTTTGCTTCGACGTTGTTTTTAGTTTATGGAGAAATTTAAGATGTCAGGGCAATAGGTTAGAAGATTGAAATCAAAATCAAAAAGAAAGATGGTAGCTTTCTACCAATAGGACAAAATTAGAAGATCTGGGCAGCAACGTATTTGGGAATAATGTATGATGCAAAACTGCGTTGGAACAAACACCTTATCAATGAGAGAAAGAGTGGTAGATAGCTGCTTTGGTAATACAGAAGAGTTCTTGGCAAGATTTGGGGATTAAAACTAAGAGTGATAGGTTGGTTGTACGCTATGGCAGCAAGACTAACGATTGCCTACGAAGCCGTATTCTGGTGGAGAAAGATAAAAGTGACCTTGGCAGTAAAGCTGCTTACTACTCGTCAGAGGCAGATATTTTTGGGAATCGCTGGACTAATGATCAATACGGAAGCTACGCCGTAAAAGCCACAGTGAGTTTCGCTCCCCTGGAAATATTCGCAAAAGTCGAGGCAATGGCCGCGATCCTAAGACTGAAGCCTAAAGGCTGCTGGTGTCCCAACAATGTAATTGGTGGATACGAAGATATAATTGCAACCGTTCTGGACCAACTTTTATTACAAGTGTCTGTGGACAGAATGGCGCCAGAAACAATTTTCTCAAATAAGTTGAATGTTTTATGACCGACCAGGGACTGGACAAGATATCACTTCGAGAATTGGGGTGGTAGCGTCTGGTCCTCCGACTCATCGCAATCCTACTAAGACACAAGGGTTGGTATTTGCTGATTCTGTCCCAGAAAAAGAATACTATTAAGCATGGGAAAATATACGACGATTTTTCAGGCTGAGCTATTTGCATGTGCAGCTGAAATCATAAAAGGGAGGGCCTGTGCAAATAGAAGAATAAACTTATTCACTGAAGGCAAGGCAACTATTGAAACCGTTATAAAGCTCAGTACCGGGTCGAAATAAGTAAAACATGGTAAAGAAGTCTTCAATGAACTGGCACGAGACAACATTGTGTCCTTAATTTGGGCCCCGAACATGAGGACAACCTAATTGTCGATGAACTTACCAAGGAAGGTTCAAAAGGAAACTTCCTAAGGCTAGAACTTGTATGCGGGATAACAAAGTATTCCGCCAGACGGAAAGATCTGGTTATGGGTGGAAAGATAACGTTGAAAGAAATGGAAATTGACTGAAGGTCAAATCCACACTAAGACACTGTTAGCTAACCCAATTATAAGAAGCAAAAAGAAATATAAGATTATTACCGATCTAACTATTGGACACCATCCCTTGAGAAAGTTGTAGTGTAGCAGCTGTGCATTTCAATAGGAAAGCACTATGCATATTATTTAGACCTGTGAAGAACTGAAGACATTTAGGCGGAAGCATTTCGGCAAGGATCTATTAGAGCCTACGAGTATACTCAGGCTTTCCTTGACCAAGATAGTGGCCCTTGTGGGGGCATGGGGTTGCTCCAGCGTAAACAAAAACTTTATTGGAGATCGGTAAAAAGAACATATTGCTCAAGCACCTGGTCTACTGGTGATCAATCCTAAAAGATGAACGAATGAATGGAAAATGCAGGATCGAAGTCGATTTTTGGGAGCAGAATAAATCTGGGGAGAAAATCAGGAAGAACCAAAATTGCTACCATATCATTTTGGATCAGTTAACAGAAGAAAACAGGAAGAAAATGATGACAGTAAGAAAAACAGTGCAAAGGAAAGAAATCGGGTGAACATCGGTTGATCTCCAAGCTGTCACGTAATTTAAATTTAATAAATAAAAATATTTGGACCGAAAGAACGCAAATCTACGAAACAAACATCGGAACCAGACAGGAAGAAAGATTTCAAACCGACTAGCAATTTTAAAAGAACTTGTAATTCACATGCCGTAAAATTTTAGAAACGTCAACAATAATTGAAATAAATCCGCGGAAAATCGAACTATTTTTATAGTTTATGACTTGCTTGAATTAACAAGATTTCCTGTCTCGGTGACAGAAAACTCATAAACACGAAATTGCAATTCAATTTTATTTCTTTCCTAATTTAAAAAGGCGAGCTTTCAGCTTCGAGTATTTAAATAATTAAATTAAATGAACTCACCTTTTTCCTTTGATTCATTTTCCACTTTCGAAGGTTTTAACGACTCTAGTATCACACAAAAGTTCACCTTTCAAGAGAGAATAGTCGGAAAGTAAGGGCACGAAACGCGCGTTAGCACAAATTTGTTTACGTGTATGTCCGAGATTGTCGGTGTTGCATTTGATGCGTGTAGTTACTAACAGGGGACAACATCTGTCATCGCCCGCGAGTTTATTTGCAGAGTGGTTCCCTCCTCCAAGTCGGGAAAATTTAAGAATCTCGGCAAACCGTATCCGAAAGCTCTATTTCGAGAGTAGGGAACGTGCGGGCGAATCCGGCGCTTTTATCTCGTTTCGGATAAATAAAAATTTTTTACAAAGGACGAGCTCTAAACGTATGCGGTAACGTGGTAATAGGGGCCTTAGATTAATGGCATGTTTTATATCTGCAGGAATCGTTGGAAGATGGAAGGTTTGCTTGTACAAGAAACGATGCATGTGGCGGGTGGTTTGTTTGGATAGCAATTAGCGAATCGGAAATATTTGTTATTGCATGTCAGAATGTTAGAATTTTGAAGGATTTTGATTTGCGTCTCATTCCGCATATTCATATTGCGCGCTGTCGATATTGCAGAGAGATGAAGGTTCTCATCGGTTACAGAAATTTGTATCAAGGCTTTATTTCCGCAGATGAGTCTCAATGAGAATTTGGATTTTATTGATGGTAAAAAAGGTTTAGTGTTGCATGTAGTCATAAAAACAAACGGTAGACTATTGAATGCGCTTTACTGTTTTTAAAAGCATTCCCTCATAAAGATTGGTCCACTTTCGTATCTGTTCAAGTCAAGTGTTAAGGCAGTTATTCCAATTTTCAGTTGGTATAATCAAATTTCTATTTCTAAAAGCAATTCATTGCTTCTTCCGGCGACTGGAACCGTTGAGCACGCATTCTATTATTGATCCTTTGGAACGTAACAAAAATCGCTGACATTTAGGTCGGGACTGTACGGAAAATGATCTAAGAATTCGATATTTTGCTTCTACGAAAGCCCAACTGTCATTCGAGCTGCAAATGAATTCGTATTGTCTTCATGGAAGATGATTTGTTGCTTCTTCTGGGGTTTGAGAGGATTAGGTGAGTTTAGGGTGTTGGTGGTGGAGGAGTCGAGTTTCCGGGATTTCTTGGGGGATGAAGGGGTTTGATGGGTTTGAGAAGTAAGCGGGTTTTGTATGCTTTAAAGGGTTGCGTGTGTTTCCGGTATTTGGTCTGTTTTTGGGAATTCAATAGTAATAATAATAATAATGAACAAACAGGAAAACCTAGTACCAGGACATTCATAAATATTAAAGTACCGGAAAATATATGGCCATATTATGAAATAGAAATGAAAGAGAAAAACAAATCGAAATACGCAATGAAATATACAATTAAGATTTTGTTCTCGATTGAAGATGTAGCAAGATTAGGGACATTGGATGGGTTTGGATTTTCTATGGAAGTTTTTTAAATTTAGATTCCTGTTCAATATTGCTTCACCTTCTTGTCCCATATTCAGCATTCATTGTTTTATCTCTCTCACATTATTATTCTTACTTTCTTTTGCACCACCTAAGTACCACCAGTAGATGACAAAAGAAAGATTTCGTCCGTTCTTCTGTTCCCATATTATTCCTCAGCAATTCTCCTTTTCTAGATATTGTGGGGAAAAACGAAACAAAACCTACAACACAATATAGATGTCCTGAATAAAGAGATGTAAAGAACTAACTCGAAAGTGAATATAACGAAGACAAAATCAATGGTAATAGAAACAACTAAAGAGATACAGCGAATCAGCATTGCGGGAGCAAATAACGAGTAGAATAAGTTGAAAAATTCATTTACCTGGAAACGATCATCAATTAGGATGAAATCACGGAGGATGAAATTAATGAGGGAATCGTAAAAACCAGGAAGACTCTTCAAAAATTTTCAGCAGGAAGGAGAAAGAAGAAAGAGGTAAAAGTCGAAGATAGGAAAGTCGTGAAGCCAACATTCTTATTCGCCTGGAAACGATCATCAATTAGGAAGGAATCATGGAGGATGAAATTAATGAGGGAATTGTAAAAAACAGGAAGACTCCTCAAAAATTTTCAGCAAGAAGGAGAAAGAAGAAAAAGGTAAAAGTCGAAGATAGAAAAGTCGTGAAGCCAACATTCATATTCGCCTGGAAACGATCATCAATTAGGATGGAATCATGGAAGAAGAAATTAATGAAGGAATCCCAAAAACAGGAAGACTCTTCAAAAATTTTCAGCAAGAGGGAGGAAGAAGAAAGAGGTAAAAGTCGAAGATAGAAAAGTCGTGAAGCCAACATTCATATTCGCCTGGAAACGATCATCAATTAGGATGGAATCATGGAGGACGAAATTAATGAGGAAATCGCAAAAAACAGGAAGGCTCCTCAAAATTTTTCAGCAAGAAGGAGGAAGAAGAAAGAGGTAAAAGTCGAAGATAGAAAAGTCGTGAAGCCAACATTCATGTTCGCCTGGAAACGATCATCAATTAGGATGGAATCATGGAGGACGAAATTAATGAGGAAATCGCAAAAAACAGGAAGACTCCTCAAAATTTTTCAGCAAGAAGGAGGAAGAAGAAAAAGGTAAAAGTCGAAGATAGGAAAGTCGTGAAGCGAACATTCATATTCGCCTAGAAACGATTATCAATGAGGAAGGAACCATGGAGGATGAAATTAATGAGAGAATCGTAAAAACAGGAAGACTCGTCAAAATTTTTCAGTAAGAAGGATATAGCGAAAGAGGTAAAAGCCGAAGTTGAAAAAGTCGCGAAAGCTGGACGATAACGGAAAGACAAAGAACTAACAGCAACAGAGACGAGATTTTTGAGGAAGATTGAAGGAAAAACAAGAAGAGAAAAGATAAGAAATGTTGGGTTTAGAGAACAACTACTACGTATAATACCAGTAGAAATGACGATACAACACCGACAACTTGTGAGATGGATGGAGAATATACGAAGAATGGGACAAAACGGATTAGTGAAGGAAATGTACGAAACAAGAGATAATGGAAAACGATGTAAAGGAAGACCAAGAAATCATGGAACGGGGATGTAAGAGGGCCAGCGAAACAGAGAGGAATAAATTGGGAAGATATACCCAGACTGGGGTAGAATAGAAAGAATTGGAGAGAAATATGGTGGAAATCAAATAATTTAACTCCCTCTCAGCCGACATCGAAGTGTACATGGCTCAAGGATTAAGTAGGTAATTTTTCTTTTCTATCTATCTATCTGTGATCAACGACATTTATAACAGCGCCAGGTATAAGGTGGTCGGGACATGTGGAAAGGTTAGGAGGAAACAGAATGACAAAGTTGGTATTAAACAGAAACCCATTTGGAAAAAGAAAAGAAGAAGACCCACGAAAACGATAGATGGGTATTATAATGGAGGGTATAAGAACGATAAATATGATGGATTGGCAAAATAAAGCAAGAGTACGAGGAATTTGGAGAAAAATAGTTAGGTAAGTATCGGGAAGCTATGAGTGAGATATCTAACAAGGAAATATCTCGAACCCGAAGATTTAAAGAAATTTGAAACTTTGTGAACAAATTGTCCTGAAATTTTAGCATTTTTCAGTTTTATTTTCAAAATAACTTGGCATGGGCTGGAACAAATACATATCAAAATAATCATCTCATCGAGTTCTATCATATATGTATATGAATATAGCACTCTAGTTCCATTAAAAAAATTATGGTGCCCTCCTCCCACCCCTTCGATAAGGAGTTATTTTCATTTATTTTATAGAGCTCCATTAGACGATTATTTTGATTTATAGTTAGGGAGAATCGAAAATCTACTAAAATTTCAGGGGTACTTTCACCCTTTCGAAACAAGATTGGGCCGATAAGAAAAATACTTGGATATGGACTACTTCTTCAGAAAGTTTAACATTCTTTTTTTTTTGAATTTCTGGGTTCGGTATGTTCCCTTCTAAGTATAAAAATAATAATTAAAGCTATAAATCACAATTGCAACTAAATATAATTAGTCACTTGTAATGTAAAACTTGCCCTACGCGTAAAGGTCTGTTGGGCATAAATGAACTGGTCTTTGACTCACAATTAGTGTATTTCTGCTCCTTTTTCTAATTGTGCCTTTAGGTTAGCCTACATTTCGGTTAATTTCGCCTCCTAACGTTTCATTTGTGGCACCCTGTATGCGATGAAGAATTCAAGAATATTTTCGAGGTTGGTGCTATTTAAAAATTTTGCTTGTATATCCCGATATGGTTGTTTACGACTCAATTTCTTACGAATGTAAGTTGATCCAAACGTGAGACACATCACTGAAATGCAAATTTTACGTTAGCACTTTTCCAGAACGGCAAAATTTTAAGAAACAGGGAAAAGATGTCAAAACATTATTCGCCTTAGTTAGTACGACATAAATTACATCCACGCAGATTTTAATATGTGAATTTTCGAAAACAATAGAGATATAAAAAAACAACAGGACATACAAACATATATTCTATATTTACAAATCCCTGTCCTGCCAAGTCCCACCTACACACTCACATATAAAAAATTGCACGACTAAATTTATCTGGTGCCACTTTAATATATGATTTGTAAACAATACGAAAATCATCCGAGCTAAATAATTTAAAATAACTACCCGGCGTACGTCAATTTCGATTAAAAACTCACTTCTTTTTTGTATTCAATTCCTGACATCATCTTTAAAGGCGTCTCATAACAAAAATAAATAGTGGGAAGTCGAGAATGCAAGGGGAAATTTTTGAAATAACCTGGCACTTGTTGATGGATCGAAAAGATTCAATTGTGCGATCACGTAGCAAATTCGTTGTTGTTAGACGTTCTTTATTATTTCTCTTTTTGCTTCCTCTCGAAAGATACACGCTCTATTTTTAACGGGCCCCGTCTATTTTGATGCGAATTCTATTTTTAAAATTGTGTATAAATCTGTTTCGAATTAGGAGAGCAATTAGGTTTTCTTGGTTCGAAACGAAACGACACGGTTTTATTGTTTCTATTCTAATTCGGGGTGTTTAAAAAGTGTCCGTGGGATGTTTAACTATGTAGATCACTTACATCTTTAACAATTATTTGTGTTCCTCGTACGCAACAAGAACTTACGAAGGAAAATACATAACATTCACTGGAATAAAATAAAAATGTATTGTTCCCCAAAATATCCTGTGTTATGGAGTTGGCCAAAAACGCTTCAATTCCATCTGTAGCTCGTCTGGAGGGATACTTTGGGGGCACCGCGAAATATGTATGCTGTCGGTACGTCGCTTTCTATTCTAGTTCTAGCGTGGTATTCATGTCGTGTATTTCGCATTTCGTAAACTTGCTGATTTCGCGTGAAAAAGTGTGCCCTTTATCGCGTAATTACAAAAATCAGTTGGAGTGTAGAGGAGTTTGGGTGTACTGTATTTTTGTAATGTGGAATTGTACAGTAATCATATAAGTAAATGGGGTACCTAGGTAGACATTACAAAATATAGACAAAAGGAACAAGGTAGTTTACCGTATTCGAAGTTCTTGTAGCATTCCATTTTCCTGTGAAATACGTGTGACATTTTACACCTTGGAGTTTCCATTATGATCAGCTTATTATTATTGTTTCTTCTTTTCTCTTCTTCTTTCTTCCCTGGTGGTCCATACAAATTCGAACCAATGCTAACTGCTTCATCTTCTTTAGATGTTCTCCTTTGTTCATGTAATCCTATCTCGAGACAAATTCCTTCTATCACGATCTGCTTCTGACCATTGTTTCTTCTTTCGCCTTTTTGTTTCTTTGAAGACACTACTTGTAAGACATCTTCCTCATTGCCGATCTATACAAATTTAAACCAGTGCTAACTGCTTTAACCACTTTACATGTTCTTTTCATTTCCGCCTCTTCTTTGTCCATGTCACCCTATGTCGTGGATAATTCTTTCTATTATGATTCGCTTCTTATTATTGCTTCTTCTTTTGTCTTTTGCCATTTGTAAGACATCTTTCTCACTACTGATCCATACACATTCGAACCAATGCTAACTGCTTCATCTTCTTTACACGTTCTTTCCACTTTTGCTCCTCCTTTGTCCATTTTACTCTATTATGGTCTCCCTCTTATTATTGTTTCTTCTTTCGTTCTTTTTTTTGTTTCTTTTAAGACAATATTTGAAAACATCTTTCTCACTGCTGATTCGTACAAATTCGAATCAGTGCTAATTGCTTCACCTTCTTTATATACTCTTCCCACTTTTGCTCCTTCTTTGTCCATGTGACCTTATCTCGAGGCTAATTTCCTCTATCATGGTCTGCCTCTTATTATTCTTTCTTCTTTCGTCTTCTTTCGTCTTCTTGTTTTCTTTGAAGATCGTATTGGTTTGACATTTTTCTTGTTGTTGATCATACAAATTCAAACCAGTGCTAACTACTTCATCCACTTTACAAGCGCTTTCAACTTTCGCCTCCTTGTCCATGTGACCTTATCTCGATGCTAATTCTCTTTACTATGATCTTCTCCTTATTTCGTTTGTTTTCTTTGTGTTTCTTTGAAGGCAGAGTTTGGAAAACATCTTTCTTATTGCTGATTCATACAAATTTGATCCAGTGCTAACTGCTCCATCTTCTTTGCATGCTCTTTTCACTTTTGCTCCCTTTTTACCCAAGTGATCCTATCTCGGATCCAATTATTTCTACTATGATCGGCTACTTATTATTACGTCTTCTTCTGTGCCTTTTCTTTTTCTTCTTGTAATTTTTGACAAGTATAATCTTTGCTTACAGTTTCAGCAAAATTCCTATATGATTTTTAATATCCCTCCAATCTTAGGGGTTTCCCAAATTTAAGTTTCCTATGATTTAAACTGTTTCAAGATTTGTATTCAATCTTTTCAAACCAAACAGAGATTTATCAAATAACAATTGTGATTAACATGCTTCCTTAAAACTTTAGAATTCATTCTAAATCTCTAGATTTCTAGGTTTCCTTTGAAATTTTTTTCCAGGTAGATCTGCTAACAGCTGCTAGCTTGACAACAATTCCAAAGGAAACCTAGAAATCTAGAGATTTAGAATGAATTCTAAAGTTTTAAGGAAGCGTGTTCATCACAATTGTTATTTGATAAATCTCTGTTTGGTCATATGGTCTTGAGCGCTCTAATAAATTCTCAATCCAGCGCAATCTTTTGGATTTCCTAGAATGCTCCTCAATGCAGATTTCGTATAATTTTACAAAAAAAAAAAACCGATTAACTCGATTCCTTGTAATTTTTGAATATTTGCTAATTTTCATATTTTCACGTATTGTTGGATGTTGGATGTTGGAGGTCCTAGGTTGATTTTTATACTTTTTAAATTGTCCTAAATTGTTGTTGGTCTGTTTCGTGGTTTTAACACATTTTTTATTTAACACATTTAACACATCCGTATGATTTACATAATTGTTTCAATTCCCAAAAGTTGCAAACCTTTTAGTCTTCTTAAAACGTTTTCAAAATGATATACTCCTGATTTAAAATTACCCAAAAATTTTTATGCAATCCTAAATCCTAAAGTCCTTCAAAAAATTTACTAGGTGAAAGCATATGGTAAACTAAGCGTATTTAAGATTCTAGAAATGATTGCAAATTTCTATAATTTTCCATTTCGTTATAATTTCTATAAATCTCATATGCCCCATTCCAATTCTCAGTTTTAGTAAGTTTGTGTTCTGATTTTTGGAAAGGTTCCAAATGTTCAAAGCATTTTAGTTCAACCTTTTGGATTTCTTAAAATGATTAAGAAAAAGTTTCTCATATTTAACCAAATTTTTATAGACTTTTTGTAGTTGCAGCTTATGACAAAATCCAAACCTTCTTGTTTAATATTGTTATGATGATTCTGTGTATCTCTTCAAAGCTTTGGGAATAATTTTGTATGATTTCTTACAACCGTCCAAGTTGTTGTCTTTAAGAAGAAAGTTTAACAAACATAGCAGGAGCAATCCATTACATCAAGTTTGTCAAGTTCGTCAAGTTTGTACAGTTTGTTATTCAATCATGGCACGTTTCTTCTAAGTTTACTGGAAATTTCTATCGTCCTTACCCTCCTAATTTTATGATCCCCGTTTTTACGTCTTTTTACAATTTTTGTAATAGATCTAAAGAGCCATTTTTAATTTCAACGTTCCGAAGATTTCCTACCAGTCATTACACTTGTTTGTCAGCAGTAAAATCCTATTTATCCCACTTTGCGCTTTGAAGTAGATCCTTTATTTACAATACCGACGGACATCTCAAAAAATTGACAATTGAAACTCTCTCTTCTTAACAACCTTTCGAAGAAGATAAATAGGCGAAGGATGTTTATGATCTACTTTTATCAAAGGCCGAAGCGAAAAGAACTATCATAAAACTAGACGTTTTGCTCCAATTGCGCGGTAACGGTCACCTACTCAAATTTTTCATTTAATTAAGTGCAAAATTTATAAGAAAAACTAAAACGTATAGTTGGATATATAGTTTCATCGTCCGTTATATTTACATCAAAGTCGTCGAAATTTTTATTAAGATACGGTTTGTTTGTTTTAGAGAAAAGCCTGTCCGATTCAAAGTAGTAGTAGCATTATAAACGAATCTAACAGCTTCTTTTGCGGGAAAAGCTTCCGTAGAATTGGTCGGTTTTTCCGGCGCGAATACCGCATCCAATACATACTCATGCACATACTCCTTCGCTGGAACACGGCCAAAAGATCCGTAATATTTTGTCATTCAACGCCGTTCCAAAATAATCCCCATTTAAAATTATCTTAATACCTACATGCATATCATACGAACGCTTCAGGAAGTTCTGCTCCACATTTTCGGCCGAAATAGAATGAGTAGTCCGGACAACTCGATCCTATGTTGCGCGCTTGTAATTTGGAGCTTTTGATCGTTATCGAAAGAAAATAAATCGTTAATGGATATACCACCGTGTTAAAGCTAATGGATACTTTGAATTTTTTTGGCTCGACGCCACGACTGTAATTAATTCTGGTTTGTATAGTCGGTTATCGAAAACAAACAGAACGTTACGATTCAATTTTGGGGGATCGTCGGAAGCTTTGCGTTGAATTCGAGGAAACACACGCCCTGTGTAATGTATTTGTATGTACGATGGAAGTTTTCATTGGCGTAAGGGTTACTGGAAAATTAAGTGAAATATCCTTTTTTAGGCGAGATTCTTCTTAAATAATTTTGAAATTACGGCTAAGATCGATAAATCTTTGAAAGCACAGACAGTTTGCTGCATGTCACCGTCTCGATGGAATTAAATTCTTCAGAACTCTTGTATCCATGTGTTAGTAACTCCTTGAAGCGTGTCAGTTTCAGTTCTGATGATCACTATAAGTTACTGAAGTAACAGTAAATTTTTCTCCGAATGTAGCTGTTTTCACAAATGTAATTTATTTGGAGTGAACGCTACTTACGCTTATATTAATCATCAATTCTTCTCCTTCTGTTTCCCATTAACTCCGATTTGTCCCTCCGAAGCTTCGGAGCATCATGAATTCGTAATTTATATTCATGACTAATATCTCATCAAGGACTTTCTTTAATTCTGTTACTAAGTATCGCATATGTCAAACTCTCTAGCCGAATTGGTATCTATCAAGAATCGCAAATTTCGCACTAATGTCACACGTCCGATAAGCTAAAGATAATAAACTAAACTCCACGCAAGCACCCAAGCGCTATGCCCTTAAAGAAGTTCTTGGGCTGTCATTTGTATTGCAATCTTCTCATAGCAATACCAAGTTGGTAAGGAATTCTATGGATCTTCACCTAGGAAAGGGGTATTTCTGGGCCAAGACTTTTAGATGGCAGGAAGGGAATTGCCAATGAAATCGAAAAAATATTTCAAAACAACATTCTAGAAGAAGTTCAAACGCTGTCACCACAAACAACACATACTATACACGAGGTTATTCTAGGCCAAATAGAAGATCTGCTGTTAGGAAATCAGCCATGAACAATGTAGGTGTCTGTCTTAGTCATAATCTGGATACATATTCTGCGTTTACGTCACACTTACGTAGTGGTTTAGTCCCCCGTCTTTTTCCCTAAATCGCTCATAGTATCTATGTATAGTATACGGCTGTCACAAATAATGTTTTTGAGAAATCCTTTCTAGAAGAAGACATAATACAAGTGGTACTTTAAAAAATAATGTACTAGTTTGATGGTCGTGTGTTCGGTGGGCAATTTATTTGAGTTTGTTGCTGTTGACTATAGGAGAGGTAAGGACAATGTTTTGGATTGCAAAAGTACAAAATCCATTGGCCACCTTATGGATCACATTGCGTCCTTGGAAGAATTACGAGGATGTGAAATCAGTTTCTATGCATCTGGCTGTCCTGTATTAGTCGATAATTTGGTATTTGAACATCGACACAAACAAACACACGAACAATTGGAGGGTCAGGTAAAATGTAAAGAAAAAGGAATAGAACAAGTAACGATGTATAAATATTCTGGTAGCGTAGTAACAAACGATGGAAGATTGGGTGCGGAAATAGCAGATCGAGGAAACAAAAATCCAACGATTAACTACCCTCTCAAGAAGAGAATATTGGGACAGAAAGAAATAGATAAAGTTGCAGATCTATAATGCAATTATAGTACCAATTGGAGTGAAAGCTGGACGATCAGTAAAAAACTAGGCATTGAAGATGAAACATATTAGGAAGATAGCAGTAGGAACCAAACTGGACAGAATAAGAAACGATTGAATAAGAAAAAACAGTAAAACAGAAACCACTACTACAAAAGATCAAAACAAGGCAAGTAAACTGGTATAGAGATGTGTTGGGGATGACTAAAGGGAAAGGTATTTGATATGAGAGGACATAGAGTTAGAAGAAAGGGATGACCTAGAAGGAAATGAATGGACCAGATCTAAGAGTATGGGACGAAAAAGGAGAAACCCTAGAGGCTCTAAAAGGGCTAGCAGACAAGAAAAGAACCGAAACTTCAATCCGACGCATGAAAGGACATTAAAGATCTGATAAAGAGGAAGAAGAGGAACATCGATAAAAAGATTTAAAAACATATCATTACTTTCTTTGCTGGTAAAGTGGATCGGTTGTTAGCTCGTATCGCAAAGTGAAAGAATAAAAGTCAAACATAAGAAAGAAGCAAATGAAAACCGGCTGCATCAAACGACGAATACAACCGAGGTTTCGAAAACATTGCAATTACAATTGGAAATTCGAACTCATGTGGAATTTCTGATACAATTTTTGTTGTTATACTACTGTAACAATCAGATCTGTGATAATTTATGCTGCCGAAACAGTCAGCCTCGCATAAAAAGACGAAGAAAATCTACAAATACTGGAAAGGATAATACCGAGAAGAATAAATGGGGCTAAGAAGGATACAAGAAGAGGAGATCATCCACAAGATAGGAAACTTGATGAAGAGAGAGGACGTTGTAGGGTACGTAGAAGCTCAAAAATTAAGATGATTCGGACATATCGAAATCACGATCCCCTAACAAAGAAATTACTTAACTGAAGACCACCAGGAAATAGTGCAGGAGGAAAGCTGAAAACTAGGTGGGAATACAAAGTTTACGAAGATGTAATGAGAATGGGCATCACCAAACTGGAGAAAAAGATTGAAGGACAGAAAAAAATGGTAAAATCGACGACAACGCCCAGCATGAATTTGAGGTTATGTATCAATCACAGGCTCCTGAGAACTACCTAAATTCAACAAGATAGATAGATGTTCACATTGACTAACAGAAAATTATTTCAAATTGGGGATATCAAAATCTTAACTTTAAAACGATATTCCATATTTGGGAAATGTGGTAGGGCTTTTGTTGCGAATTAAGGTCCGCGTACGTTTGAAGAACTGTTACCGATGTTCCGAATATCTTCCATTTTAAAATAATTTCATATTTTCTTTAAATATCTACTTTTTCAATTTACTTACTTGCTTAATCCTTAACCTTTTTACCTGGGGGTGTAAGGATGGAGAGCTGAATTTTGTAATTTTGACTCCATTGTTTTCTATCCTCTGTTATTGTTATTGTATATATTTCATTCCATTCTTTCAGTCTCCTCCCTGATTTTGTCGATCCATCGAGGTCTTCCTCTTCTGCTCCTCCACAGCACTCACGTTTCAAATACCATTCTCAGTCATTTGGCACACATGTCTAAACCATCCGAGTTGGCTCTATATGATTTTCTCTTTTACGAGTTCTATCTTTAGGTTCTGTCTGAATATGTTGTTCCCTATGTCGTCTCTTTCACTTTTGTTTTTTATTTCTCTCAAAAATCTCATCTCCATTGCATTTATACGGGATTATTGCCTCTTTCTTAGAGTCCATGACTCGCTACTATATGTGATCATTGGAGTCACCACTTTCTTCACCACGTCGCGCCGGTTTTTATGCTTTTCTGTATATCTCTCTCTCGCTTTCCTGAAAAAGTGGTCTTTATCATATTAACCATATTTTCCACTCTCCCCACCTTTTCGTCTATTTCTCTTTTCATTTATTCCGTTTTCTTCTATGATTGAGTCCAAGTATTTGAAGGGTTACACTTATTCTATTTGTTTTCCATCCAAATTGAACTCATTCGTTTTCTTTGCGTTTGAGATTATCATAGTTTTTGATTTTTGTATGCTAATCTTGATGTTTATTTTTGTGAGTTCCTCTTTTATTATTGACAGGTTATATTGTAGCCTTTTCTCCGTTTCAGACAGAAAGGCCATATCGTCCGCTGGCATCATTTCGGTTAATTGTGTTGCTCTCACTTTCCAATATCCCAATATAATTTTCTTCATTCTTGCTTTGACGTTTTTTAATGCTTCATCCAATACTGTTAAGAACAAGAGCGGGCTCAGTACACACCCCTGCTTGACTCCTTGTTTAGTTTCGTATTCCTTGGATTCCTTATTGTTCGTTCTTACTATGTTTGTGTTTTCGACGTATAGGTCTCTTTTTTAAATTCTTCATATGTCTTTCCTTTGCATTCTGTCAAATGCCTCTTCAAGATCTATAAAGCATATATGCATTTGTTTATTTTTGTTAAGTTATTTCTCGCTAATTTGTCTAGGCTTCTTTCTGAATCCGTACTGCATGTCCTTCAAATTTGTCTCTTTTTTGTTTCGTATTCTTGTTTCTATTATTCTTGAGAGTGTTATTCCTCTGTAATTTGCACAGTTTTTTCTATCCCCTTCTTATAGATTGGCAGAATGATATCTGTTCTCCAATCTTTTGCTACTTTTCCGTTCTTCAATATATCGTTCATCATTTATTTTGGTTTATCAATTCCTTCGCTTCCCATATATTTTATCATCTTTGGTGTTATATCGTCTCTTTCGGAAGCTCTACGGCTTTCTTTATTTCTTCTTCACTTATATTTTCCATCCTTTGTTCATTCTCCTTCCCTTCTCCCTCTTCTTATTCTAAGTTCGCTTAGTTTTGTGTCTCTCTATCGTTCCATTATTCTATCTTCCTGTGTTATTATTTTTCTTTCTTTGTCTGTTATGTTTGGCACGTTATATTCTTTCCTTTGTGTAAGTTGTTTTAGTGTACTATAGAACATTTTATAGTTTTTACCAGTTTTCAGTCATTTTATTTCCACGATTTCTTCTTGGCTTACTTGACTGCATTTTTAACTTCCTTCCTTTTATCTTTGTACGTTTCATAGTCCTCAATTCTACTAGTATTTTTATTATTTCCTTTATTTCATCGGTCCACTATTTCGTCTTTTTTGTATTACCATTTGTTATTTTTATCTTCAGCTGCCGTCAGTATAATTTTTCAACTACATATGCTTATTATTATTATTCCTCTTCTTTCTCCCCATTCTAGTTTTTCCTTGTTTTCTTTTAAACCGGAAAAATTGACGATTCTTTTTCGATTTTTCGATGCTTCGATTGTTTGTTTTTATTTTTCTGAGATCATCATCATCCGTGTTTACTTCTCTGAATTGTTTCAAATTTCTTGCTTATACTCAAATCTAATCTGTTATCATCGTATAACATTTACTAAAATATGTTTTTCCCCATGAGTAACACTGCATACAAGTACTTCGACAATATATTTAAATTTATTATCTTATCCATATTAATTTTCATATCATAATGATAAGTAGCAATTATTCTTTTGAAATATACGCACGAACTCGTATCTTTAGAGGAAATATGTACTATACGTATCTATCTACAATGTATATAAATATTTACTTGGGGTATCTACGAAATTCCCGTTTTGTTCCACTATCCAACAAGAAATAACGGACATTTACTAAGAAATGTGTTTGTATTTATGATCGATCTCACCATTCGATCGAAGTAATGGGCGAAGATAGTTACCTCGCATACCTTGAGAAACAATGGCGAGTTATTAGATATGCTTTCTGATTTCTTTCAGATATTTTCTCTCGGAATGTTTATCTTATAATTAGGAAAATATTTATTGCTGCTAGATATCGTCGTATAAACACGCATTATCCGTGGAAAGTTTAATTTGATCGTAAAAATTTTGATCAAGGTAAGGTTGGATTAAGATGTAATAAATACTGTAAAGCGCAACGAAATAGATGTAATCTATGCTCTGATGGGCCTATAATGAAAAAAGGTATTTTAAATCAGAAGTCAAGATACGAAGGATGTTTCCAGAGTTCTAGGAATTCGGCTATCATTTCTTGATTTCGTCAATTTTTATCGAAATTACAATGCAGTTTTTCAATATAATCGCCATTTAATTGAATACACTTATTCCAACGTGAAACTAATTTATTTCGAAATCATCATGAAAGAACTTTTTCGGAGTTACCGTAATCCACCTCTTCATAGCAAGTTTCACCTCGTTTAAGGTCTCAAATCGTACACGACGTAGTGATTCTTTCAACTTTGTGATCTGACGAATAGGGTAAATGTAGAAGCAATTTCTGTGGCAGTTCTTCGTGCAGTGTGGGGTCTTGGATTGTTCTCTGACCAATAGCCCTATGAGATTTACGGAATTGAATTAGAACCAAATTCCTAGAAAATTCAAAACATCTCTCATACATATATCCAACTTATTTTAATATGACCTTACACCTTTTATAAAAGTTACTTTTTAAGCATATAGAAACCAGTAACCATCTTAAGAAAATTATTTTGAAAAGTGCGTGCTCGAATAAGCTACACTCATGCTGATCTCTCAGTTTTCGTTCTGCTTTAAAGCCCTCGTTAAGATGTCAACTTCTCTTGTGGTTTTTACTGCATTTGTTTCTGCCATTCTAGTTAGTGCTTCGCATTTTCTACAATAATCTGTGCCAAAATTTCGTAATGTTACCCCATCTGGATATATATTACGGTAATTAAGCAGCAATTTATGTTACGTTTCACATAATAAATGGTATGCATTTATGACGATCATATCTTTGGATCTTTTCCATAACGTGACCGAACTTTTCGACAGTAATGTATACGTAGGTGTTCCGGTCCACATAATTCGTTTTTCGAATTATTCATGACCACATTTATGGGCGTACGTACGCAGTACGCGTTTTCCTATTAAATCTAACGTACGTAAAAGAAAAAACAGTTTCGGGTAAATAAGTTATGCTCGAATGGAATTATAATTTCTCGCCCTGTATTCGTATGAATATGAAAACGAAATTAGCAATATGTGTTTTTGTGATGTATGTACTATGTGCAAATTCCAAACTCGAAGTTGACGCGCTTACTTTCACCGTAAATCTTTATCGATTTCAATGCGTTTATTTGAAAATTTTGAAAATAATATGTTGCTGTACGCGCCCACATTTTCGTAAACTTTGTTGCAAGTGTTGCAAGGTTAGATTCGGGTTTCTTGGAACAAGGATACGTTACGAAATCAAGGTTCTGTAATTTTATTTGCGCAGGTGACTATTTGTACTGGTAGTGCCAAGTGCCTTTAATTGTTTAGTGCTGTGAATTATATATGTCGTCGATTATGCCAGAGCGGGAGTTAGGACGTTTTATCTGTGACAAAACAATTTCGAAACGAAAAAGAAAAATTTCTTGAATATGAATGAACTTACATCCATGCATTGGATAGGTTTATGGAAGTTTTGAAGGCATTATCCGACATACGACTGCATTTAGCCGTCCTATTACAAGTCCTTAGGCATAAGCAGAGCCCGGAAAGTTTGATAAGAGGAACAACTCTAGCACTAGTGAACAGACTGCCTTCAAAATTGGTTACCCGGCGCGTTGATGCGATTCGTCGTGAGTGTACGACGCACGTTGCTGACGCAATGGTGAGGTTCAATCTTCTTAAACTTTCCGGGGTTTAGTCATGAGATATTGATGCTCTACCTATAAGATATATTAGTGTAGGAGCTAAATACAGTTTATCTAAATATTCATTTTCATAATTAATTTCTGAAATGGACGATAGTGAAAGGAATCTGTTTTAACACAAAAAGAGAAAATTTGGTGCATTACATACGCTTTACTGAAAATAAGTTTGAAGCTGTACATTATCGGTCCAAGAAAAAATTGTAAAATAAGTTCCAACGAATGATTTTGGAAATGTAACCATCAGATACAGTAAATTTTCTAAATCCTAACCTTGCATTTTTCTTTTTAATCTTTAATATCCTCCATCCTCGACATCTTCCACTACTTCATCCACGCATCCTTTCCTTGGCCTATTCTTACTTTTCATCGACACTGCGGATTAATATTTTATAATTTTAAGCATTTTCTTCGGCAGTGTGTTCAGTATGTACGTATATTAGTGCCTTGATACATCTGATCAAAATTTATCCTTTTTGTTCGTTTCCTTTATAGAGTCCCTTCACCTTTTCAGTTCCCATTATTTTTGTTTCGAGTTTTCCTCCCCCTTTCATTTGTTACTGTTGTTCCCATCGCATAAATAACAACGATTGTATCAGTCTTGAACATATTTTTGCAACGTTCCCTAACTGTTAAAATCTTGACCCCGAAAGATCTGTTCGTCTTTTTCTATGGAAATATTTCTATTATAAAGTTTTTCCTTGTTTTCTACGCGGATATTCAAGCAACTAAATCTGCACACAAGACTAGATTTAGCAAGGAACATACTGTTACTGGAATCAAGGAAAATACTAATTCGTTTCTATTGAAACTACTAAAATTTGTGTTGGAAAAATTACGAATGCCACGTGTTTCTCAAACGATTTAGCTTCCAATCCAGCTAATATTTGGAGTAGCTTTTGGTGCTCTGATCACATGTATTAAATCACAGTTTTACAGCCGCAAGTTCCTAGTAGATCCTCGTACTGCTCAGTTCTTGGATTTGAAAGGAATACTCGTAACACTTTAGTTGGTTTTGGATACTCAATGTTAACCATTAAAAAAATCAGGCAGGAATAATGAACATTCAAGAACTAGGTGCAAATTAGCAAGCGTATATTTGTAAAAGAAAATATGAGAAGGTGGTCTAAATATGTATAATTTGGAAGGGTGTATCCTGAGACATGATCTTAGTTAGGCTTATGATTGGGGCAAATTAAATATCTTCTCTAAATTCTAATAGAATAGATATAATTTTCGGAATGTCGATTACTTTACTCTTTACAATGACATACTAATATATAATGTTCAAGGAGCACTATTTCTACAGATGGATGCAAACTAGGTCAGAAGTTCATCGTCAGAAGAGCAGCAGATTACATGCTATGGTCAAACGGGAAGTTCCAGATACTTACAAGAATTACCATATATGGAGTCTAAAGTCATCGATGATCCAGGAACAATGATGATGTTTCGTTTCATCCTCGTCGTCTTTCAGTTGACAATTTTATACCAACTCGTATTGGCTCCCATTGTGTATTTAACCATCCGTTCAAGACCAATGAAGTACTTCAAAGCCTTAAGAAGACGAGAGCAACATTTATATCTGACACTGATAGACTACCTGTTTTTTTCTCGTGAAGGATGGTCCGGCTTTTTTTGTGAATCCCTCACAATGATTTAATTGTTAAAACATGTACGTTCCCTGATCAATGGAAAATTACTAGGGTAATATCTGTATCCAAGAAGATACAGAGTCTGTAATGTATTGAACTATCGGCCTATTAACATTACCATGTTTTCAAAAGTGTCTTCAAGCAACAAATCTTTTGCAAGCGTAAACAAATGCTTGCCTTGCAATAGCATGGATTCATCACGTGCAGATCAACGATCAATAACTTATCGTTAGTGGAAATCACTTAGTGCATCAGTGAAGATTTCGACGTTCGATTACAAGTAAATGTTATTTATACAGACGTTACAAGGGCTTTGGACTCTATAGATCAGTTGATACTCATAGCAAAGTTAGATGCTGTTCACCCGTTGCAACTTATGTCATCTTACTTGCGCCACCGTTAGAATTACGTGTGCTACAATGGTTATCATTCTGGACAATTCATTCCTGTTTCTGGCATTCCGCAGGGATCGAACCTGGGCCCCTTCCTGTTTATTATTTTTCTTAGCGATATCTTCCAGTTACTGGATTGTTGAGTACGTCCCGACTCGGAAAAAATGACATCATTGAGTGACTGTAAACATCTTATCCATAATCTTCACCTGATTGATAACTGGTACGAATTGAATGGAATAGGTTTAAATGTTAATAAGTGCCCTGTGGTTACATATATCACACATTCAAATCCGTTTCAATTTCAATATTTTGTGAATCAGGATGTTCTCCTAAGATTGGATAAAATTGAAGATTTAGGAATGCTGTTTGATTCGACTTTGAGTCTTACGGATCACATTCTGGATACGTGTGCAGCTGTCACCAAATTCTAAAGTTTTCTCATTTAGTAATCTCCTGTCAATTAAGTCTATTTACTATGCTTTCGTAAGAAGTAAGTTAGAATACGGTTCTTTAATGTGGTATCTGCACTTTGTGTATTTGCAGTTGCCTCTTGAAACGGTCTTTGAAAGTCCCTTTCTTTCAAAAGAGTTGGTATTTACCCAGATAGGAATATTGATTACAAAATTCTCCTTGGCATAAGCGGTTTTGACACCCTGAGCAGTGGAAGATAACAAAGTCGTGCCAAGTTCCTATTAAGCTCAATTCAAAATAGAATAGATTCTTCGTGTCTACTGTCTCAAGTAAATACTCACGTTCCGGTGCGCCTCACGTGTTTTCTCGTTGGTTCAAGAGCGAAAACTCATCTCATGCGATATCGAATGCATATAAATATCACCCTGACTTGTTTTTAGGATAAATTTTTCTTTTAGATTCATCCTCGGCGAAAATTAAATTCTCTCATCTCCAATTTGTGTGTTTCCTTTAGGCTTTGCTAATAGAATTTCAATTTCTTTCTGTTTAATTTTGGTTAAGCATTATTTTCTTGTAAATAGCTTTTTGTTAATCTTGCTTTCTTTTCTTTTAGTTCTGGTTTATATACAGTACGTAGCATATTGTTTGTAATGATTGTAATCGTAATATTCTGTTGGACAATAAAGACTATTCTTATGACAAAGACTATAAGTAACAAATAGGAATAACCTTTCGGAAATAATTCCAGATACGTATTTCGGCAAGTAAGTTGTCATCCTCAGTGAAAAACTGGGAGAATTTAGTATCACTAGCGATATACGGCTAACGTCCAAAACGAACATCACACAACGAGCACTGCACAACCCTAAAGCACTGCACAATGAACCACACGCATTGAACGACGGCGCGAAACACACTAAAACATTGTTGACACCGTTGACACTGTTGAAAGTGTCAACATTGTTTTGGTGTGTTTCGCGCAGGTTTTTAGCGTGTGATGTTTATTGTGCATGCTTTATAGTGGCATAGTGCTTGTTAAACTGGGCAAATATGCGGTATGATGAATCGTCTGTCCTTTTCACAATGTAATAAGATATTTGCCCGGTTTAGTGCTCGTTGTGTGGTGTTTGTCCTGGGCGTTAGCCGTATTACACTAATGATACTGAATTTCCCCAGTTTTCCACTGAGGATGGCAACGCAGTTGTCGAAATACGTATCTGGAATCTATATCCGAAAGGTCTGGTAACGGTAATTGCATTTATTTTATATAAGACTATTAGCACCAATAGAATTTATCTCGTTATTAGTAAAAGCTGTATGAAGAAGCATGGTAGCAAGTTCGTTTTTCTACAAGAGTTTGTGGAATTTAGCAACCAAATTTTTGACTGTAACTTTAGCGATTTGATTTGACCTCTGGGACGTTGCTTCGTTTGAAGCCATTGTAATCAACAGAACTAGATCCTAATACTACATACAATAGACATCCCGAATGGTATCGTGTCGTCTAGTTTTCCGCCTAAAAGGTTATAGAAACCGTTCCATTACGGACCTGTTTGTATGTATCGTACATCCTGCATTCCTTAATTGGTGGTCGAGGTAATTTCGGTCGTACATTCGACGATGATTAACTTTAACGATTTTAACAGGTCCCAGCACATAAACGTCGCACGTTGCAGTATGTGTGAGCCACATGCGATTTCCTCAATTAAAAATACACAACAGCCGAGAGCAGCAGTCATGAGAGAAATCTCACGAAGCAGACAACGACGACGACGTAGTCGAGAGAGTACACGTGTGAAAGATACGCAATCCGTCGGTATTTCGACGCGAATGTAAACCTATACCAATCGTGAAACGAACGCCTCTCACTCGAGAAACCTCTCCGTCCATTGTTCGAACCGGCTAACAAACGAGCGTAACAGTACCACCATCGGGCATCCGTCCGAGGTTCGTAGTGTGGCGTGGCAAATCTATTTCCAGTTGGTGCACACATAAACGACCGAGCGTGGACCGAACGTGATTCAACTCTATTCTTAGCCGGTTCGTTTCTCCGCGGTTGTTTCGTCTCAAAAAGCGAAACCGATTCGCGTCGTGATATCGTGCGAAAGGAGCAAAAACGCAGCGCACATACGTAGGTAAGTAAAAGTTTCCGCTTTTTTAACGTCCTTTTGCCAACCGTTGCCCGCGTTGTCCCCGTTTTACGGCGAACAATCGGTAATGCCAAAAAACAATTGCGTCAGTCGGGCGCGTTTGGATCGCGTTCAAATAACCGGCTTTCGTGCGGATCGCCCGAAACTCAACTTCCGTTCGCTTTTTGTTTTTAGCCGAACGCCGAACCTGAGGATGGCGGAAGACGCCAAATGCGAGATTTGTCAGAAGCCGGCGCCGCAGAAATGTTCCGGCTGTCATACCGTTCACTATTGCGGAAAGGAACATCAGAAAATCGGCTGGAAGAGTCACAAGAAAGTCTGTAGGCCGTTCAAGGTATTGCGTAACGAGTGAAATGAATTGTTCGGGGAAAAATAGAATGAGTTGAGGGTTATCTAGGTCATAATTGCGATACTGCGATGTTTTTAGATTCTAAATAGGTATCTGAAGTGAATGTTGTCATTATACATTCAGTTATGCAAATACGATAAACGGTTAGTATTAGAAATTTTCATATTCAAGTACGTTTCCATTTCAATTCCAATTTTTATGAAAGAACAATGACAGGGACGAAAGTAGTGACATTTCTAATGGGAACTCGAATAAAATAGTTACAAATATGAATTTCAACAGTTACTTCACCATTTTCAACGAAAGAATATGAAGGAATACAGCGGACATGTATATATGCTAGCCAGAATTTCCACTTTCTTCATAATGGATGGCAGTGTAGTTGTCGAAATACGCATTCAGAGTTATATATGTATACACTCGCGAGCAAAAAATAATAAAGGAAATTTTATGAAATTTTCAGCAACTATTCTTTATTGTATTTACAAAAAAATTTAATATTTAATAAAATGATAACAGAACAAAAACAAAAAAAATCAATGTAAAAACTTATGGTACCACCATTCACTGAGTAATTGATGAAAATTTAATAAAATTTCCTTTATTATTTACCATTTTATGATACTTTAAGTAATATTATGCTGAACATGCACTCGCTTTTGCTCGCCAGTGTATATGATAATGTAGATTCTGATAATATAGATTCTTGACCGATGAGAAATGGGCAAGAAAAATTCTCTGAGTGAACAGTCAATTTATTTTTTAAAAGTCCAACGATAAAAAGCGTGACAGACGTTTCGAGCCTAAAATTCCATTGTCACCCATGTTACTACTCCAACTTCCCAATGAAAAGGTTGAAATTTTTCTAAAATTCATAACAATAAAATTATTTTTGAAGTCCTTTCGAATTACATTTTTCCAAAATGAAACCTCAAGTCTCCCAGTCGTACGAAAACATGTTGGCCGGTGTATATATCCGGATATAGCTGTACGACTGCCCTGGCGGCGGTTACTGATGACTTAATTGCAGCAGTTGATGCGGGTCGGATCGCCTTGCTGGTGCTATTGGATTTCAGCAAGGCATTCGATACGGTTGATCATGGTCTCCTGGGACGCATTTTGAGGTATATTGGGCTTGGTCCAGGTGCACTTAACTTATTCGGGGACTACCTTGGTGACCGATACCACAGTGTTTTTGTAGGTGATACTGTTTCGAGTGAATTATTCGTTTCTGCTGGTGTTCCGCAGGGATCGATTCTGGGTCCCATTTTGTTTTCAATTTATACAGCCTTCTTACCTGATGCTGTAAAATTGTGTGATGTTCATGTCTATGCGGATGATACTCAGGTATATAAGTGTTTTGCTCCCGCTGACTGGTAGGATGCCGTGAGCGAAGTTAATGAGGACTTAAATAATATTTATGTCAAATCAATAGAACATTTTCTTAAATTAAATCCTGAAAAGTCTGTGGTTATTCTATTTGGTAAAAGGAAAATCTGTGGAAATTTGAAACATGTAGTTGAAATAAAAATCAATAATCAAACCATCTCTATTGCTGAGAGTGCTAAGCGTCTGGGCTTAACCTTGGACAATACCTTTAGGTACAGGAAACAAATAAATAATTATACAAAGAGGGCATACGCTAATTTAAAAAGAATCTACCCACATAGATATTACCTTAGTTTGAAACTCAAAAAGGGCCTTTATGAACACTTTGTGCTCTCACAGTTTTCCTACTGCTCTCCAATTTACCATTCTGCTATAGACTCTGTGACAGCTCAGCGCATTCAAAGGGTTCAGAACTCTTGTTTACGTTTGATTTACGGCATCAGAAAATATCAAAGAATTTCTCATAAACTCAAAGATATAGGCTGGTTGAATATGACCAACAGACGTACATTGCAGGCTATGAATTTTTATCACAATATTATTCTTACTGGAATGCCACCATATCTTTACCGACGAGTACATTTTCGACACGATTGTCATATTCGCTGCATACGCTTTGGGTACATGATCTCTCCGCCTAGACATAGCACTGCGCTTTATGAAAGAAGCTTCTCATACCACATCTACAAGTCGTATAATGATTTGCCAAATAGCCTTAAGACTTTAGGTCCAACTGCTTTTAAGAGAGTATACCGCGAGCATTTATTGGCGAATCAATCATAATTATTTTAATCTTAATTTCTTGCTTACCTGTCGTTTGTGGCGGGCGCATCGTGGATTCTTTCTCCGTACTTCTTTCATTTTTCTTTCGTTCATTCTTTCTTTGATTACTTTCCTAAAAGTTCTTTTTTTTTTTTTCTACTTAGTCTCCTTTATCTCCTAGATTTTAAGGTACTAGATTAGGCATTAGCTGCATTAGTTTGTATTTATTTTCCAAGGTTTAGATGGTAGAGCAGTGGTGGGACTTGAACTCACACACTGAATCTCGCCTTGCGATTGTAGCATAATTATTTAATTTATGTAATCGTGTTCTAATTTTTTGTTTTTATTAATTTTGTGCATTACATGTATTTATTTTCGTTTGAATCTGCTACAATAAAGACATTTATTTATATATATATATATATATATATATATATATATATATATATATATATATACAGTGGGCGCCTAAAATATGAAATAAATTCAGTAAGCGCGAAATAAAATTACTAACATTCAATTGTCATCTAGCCAAAGAACATTTTTATACTGTCAGTTCGGCAATGAAAAGATCTCTCAAAATCAAGAGAAAAAATTATGACATCATTACTTAAAAACAACTGAAAATCGACTGTCAAGTAAGAATATGTATTTTGGGCGTGTTCAAGGATTTCCTCCAAAAGAACTTTATTTCGTTTTTACTGAATTTATTCCATACTTTAGGCGCACACTGTATATATCGTGACCCTTTTATACTTATCTCTTAACTATACCATTTTTAGGTTGTACAGACCTAAAAGTGGTAGAGAAATTCAAGAGATAAATTGATAATTATCAAAATCTTTATGATAAGGAAAAGAACCAATCTATTTGAAGTTTTCTAATGCTTATTAATCAATGAAGTCATAGAAAAAATTCTACAATTCGAGTTTTGCTTGAGCTGTAACGTTGAACCTTGATAAAAATATGGCGTACAATTCCTTTAGTGCAAATTTAAATTCTATGACTGACAAGAGTAACTGTAGATATGTATTTATGATATCCTTATCTGCTGTAAACAATTTACGAATTCGTAGTTTTAAATTCTATATCTTGGTTTACGAGGTTCTTAAATAAAGTAATGAGACTAACTTTTTACATTTTTTTTTTTTTTAAATTCAATGTAAATTACAAATTTACAGCCTTCAAAATAGCTAATGTGGAAATTCACACAATATTAACCCCATTTTTCGTGGAGCTGCTCGGAAATTGGAAGCACCTTCACCTAGTTGAAGTTATTTTCCGAAAAACTTTCTGGCGAGCGAAAGTGCTGAAAAACCACGGGAATGGGTAAACGTTAATCGCCCTTTTTCGAAGCCCTTCAAGTACTTCTCGGTTTTACTATCTGTACTTGAGGCACAAATTTCTTGTAAACGATCGTTTAGTGATCAGAAAAGCAAATCAGTGTGTGTTTGATTTTTGATATGCTTATTCTTCCTATTTTGGGTCTTGATGACTTCATGCAACTTGAAAACTGGAAGCAGCTTCAGCCAGTAGAAGGTACTTCCCGAGAAATGATCGCAAAAAGTCAAATCTGGTGGGTGAAACGGCGTTGAACAACTATCGGGAATGTCTTTTCTTACTAAAAAGTCACTAACGGAGATTGCAGTGTGACAAGCTCCATTATCGTCATAAAGCAACCAGCTGTCCACGATGCTCGGCTCCACGTCACACTCCCTTTTGTGAAGCCTTTGAAGTAGTTCCCGATTTATCGTCCATATCTTTGAAGCACAAATTCCTTATGAACGACCCCTTTGTTATTAGAAAGGCGAATCAGTGTGTATTTGATTTTTGTTCATTCTTCTTTTCTTTGGTCTTGATTATTTGGTGGTACCTTGAAATTGGAAGCTTCTTCAGCCAGTTGCAACTATTTTCCGAGAAAAGGTTGCAAAAACTTCGGTCTGGTGGGTGAACGGGCTGAAGAACCGCAGGCTTGTGTTTGCTTGCCAAAAAGTCATTACCGGAGATTGCAATGTGACAAGTGTGAACCAGTTCTTCACGATGCTTGAGTTAAGATTAATCGCCCATTTTCAAAGCCTTTCAAATACTTCCTGATCTATCGTTCACCTTTGAGGCACGAACTCTTGATGGACGATCCTTCGACTATTAGAAAGGCGAATCAGTATGCATTTGATTTTTGATGTGTTCATTGCTGCTTGTCTTTTTTGGTCTTGATGACTTGATGGTACTCGGAAACTAGAAGCATCTTCGACTAGTTAAAGTTACTTCCCGAGAAGAGGGCGCAAATCTTCAAAAGTCTGCTGGGTAAAGAGGTTGAAGAACTATGATTTGTGAAAAGGTACATTATCCTGATTAGACAACCAGTTGTTCACGTTGCGTGGCCCCACATCAGTCTTCTTTCGAGTAACCCTCGGTTTATCGTGTGTCCCTGAGCCACAAATTCCGTATAGCCATCAGAAAAGCAAATTAGTACATATGTGGTTCTCGATTTGGTCATTCGTTGGGTGGCTGTACGATAGTACACTAAACACTAGGCAAGCACTCCTAAAAGCCAAATATCAGTTGCTCGAAACAATACATCTGTTACCGGGTAACAACCATAAATATAGCTTGATGCGTCTACCTCTTTCGACCCAACGGTATAAAAAGGTAAAAGAGAAAGAAAGAAAGAAAAATTGCTTATTCTTGCTTCTTTTGACCGTGACGAGATTGGCGTATCCCATTCGTGGTTTTAACGATGCTGCGTTATCTTCAATTCGCCTCAAGAAAACGGAGATGCACTCCCTTCCTGTTGTCCTTCACGAGGAAGGTTTTTGGAAATTTTGTTGCCCAGACCTCTCTTATCTCCAACTCTTTTACCAAAATTAATGAACAGTGTTGTAGCTCAAATTCAACGCTTCCCCGATCATCAATTTTACTAGTAATTGGCAGTCGGAAAGAAAGGAATTCTCTCACTTTCGACTATCAGTTTCATTTTCATTCGATTCCCGGCCTTGCGAGAATGCCTTTAGCCGCCTGAAACCTTATGGACTTATGACAAAATACACTCTCTATACTCATGGTAGAGTCTTGCAGAAGTTTTACTTATAGTGAAAGATACTAATGGAGCTCAAAGTCGATGCTAGAAAGAGGAACTAGTATGGAACGAGTGTACTAACGTGTTTGTCGTCCTGCATATTTTACGTATTTCATTGTTAGGTAACGTTTCAAATTTCACGTGTGACGATTTCTTTTGTTCAAGTTCTCTACCGAGTATGACCACCTGGTGATTGATATGCATATTTGGAGTTTTCCAAAAACACGTTGTGGTAACGATAAGAGCTGGTTCAAGTTTGAAATCTTTTGTGACCACATTTTTTCTTCCACAAACCTCACCAATAGTCCCCTGATCCATCGAAACGTTTATTTTGTTTATCTTCTTATCGCGGTTTGGATGGTAGCCAACATTCTCCGAAAAGTTTGGCTCATTGTTGTCTTCGTTCATGCAAACACGTCCAAGAAGATAAATATGCTAGTAGATGTAATGGGGCAGTGCAGCCACATCTTTTGGGCTTCTTCTCCTTCCTTATCTCTCTTATCACCATTGCATTCTTTTTGTAGTTTCTTCTTTTGCTGTCCTATATCTTCTCTCCTCCTATACCATTAAGTTATAGTAATTAAGTCACATTTTCCCAGAAACATTATCTTCTTGCATTTATCACTAAAGAACTTGAACTATTATAGTTTGTGGTGCTCATACTAAATTGATTTGTTTTAAGATGGATGTCATAAAATTACTCTTACCACACCTTTCGGAAATAATTCCAGATATGTATTTAGGCAACAAAGTTGTCATCCCCCTTATCATTGGGGTTAGCAAAGAAACGCCGCTGGGCGCTTTCTGCTCTCTGGAGGAGCTATAAGCCTTAGAAGAAGAATAAGTATATTAAATATTAAATTGAAATCTACAAGTTACTAAGGTGACCCTAATTACCCCAAATAGATCTATGTACTACAGTGAATGGGAATGAAAGTTCTTCTTCATTGGAACTTCTACACCCAAAAAGGAAATTGTCTGTTCTACTTGAAGCTTTTTACTACTAGTTTATATTACAGAATTATCACACATTGAACATTTTTCATTTCAAGAAAATTTCCTTGTTTTGGTACCAAATATAAATTTTGATCGACAATAGCTAAAACTCATCCTTTAATAAATTCTCTTCTAATATTTCAGATTTGCCAAGACGAAACCTTCGGCCGTTACCTCGTAGCAACCAAACCAATCAAATCGGGCGATATCATCCTGAAAGAAGACCCTTTGATCTGGGGTCCGTCCCAAGTAACCGTACCGATTTGTTTAGGATGTGGTACAGCTCTTTCGGCCAAAACCGCTAGACCCTGTCAGAAATGCGGCTGGCCCATGTGCAGCGAAATCTGTCAAAATTCCCCGGCCCACATACCCGAATGTTCGTACACCATCAACAGAGGCGATAAGGTGAGACCTAGACTCGCGAGAAATGCGCATAACTCAATTAAGATTTAAGGTATCCATAAAAAATTTCAACATTCCCCATCCTAGCTACCAGTGCATTTTGGCCTTGAGGTGTCTGTATCAGAAACAGTTTTTATCCGATGTTTGGAATAAGATAACGTTACTCGAATCGCATTGCAAGCAAAGGAAAATGACGTCGAACTACGATCAGGATAAAAGAAACGTTGTCAATTTTATCAAGCGGTTTTTTAAGATCGACACGTTTAGTGATGAAGAGATTTTGAGAGTTTGTGGTATAATTATGGTAAGATCCTTCCTAATCGAAATTTCGTTCTTTGCGTTCACGTGAAGTAGTTTAGGTTAATGGCCACGAAGTCCCCTTAACGGAACCACCACACGTGGCGATTTACGAGACAACATCCATGTTGGAGCATAGTTGCAGAGCCAATTGTGCGAAAAGTTTCACTTCGAAAGGAGATATCATCATCAGTGCTGGCGTGGCTATAGAGAAAGGTGACCATCTTAGTATTTGCTATACGGATCCTCTATGGGGAACCACTAATCGGAGGTATCATCTTTGGGAGACAAAATTCTTTTGGTGCAAGTGTTCGAGGTGTGCGGATCCGACCGAGTTTGGTACTTATTTCAGTGCTGTTAGATGCCAAGAAAAGTAAGTTTGTTTATGGAAATCGCCATAAAGTCGAAATGGGTGAAAATAACGCTTTGAACTGTCGTTTGTTGTGATTGTTTTAGGACGTTTCCATTTATAATTTCCATAAATGGAGGAAATGATGATGATGTAAGATTTATGGTCAATTTTGTTAGAAGGAAAGTTAATGGTTATTCGTGTATTCGCACTAACTTCATTTCTTTCTTTATCTTCTAAATTTTATGTTCACGACATTCCGTTGTCTTTTTTGTGTTAAATTTCTGTTTGATTAGTATTTGATCCCATTAAGTTTCTAGAATCGCCCCGAAGAAAAGTGTTAACTACCTTCAAGTTTTTCAGAAATTTTCGCTTTGGCCAAAGGCAAGGCGTGTTACCCGTGACTTTCCAATGTTTTCGATGTCTTTTAAACCATTTTCTTACTTTAAATTGTTGCAAATACATGCCGAGAATGAACGTAGTTTTTTTTTAAATTTTGCAACAAAAATCAAAGAAGAAGTTAACGTCTTTTCTATAAATAGTTCCCAGTTATTGTTGCGAAAAACTCCATTATCTATTATTCTTTTTGTTGTGCTCTTCCTTTCACCAAACACGTCTTAATCTTAATTCTAATCACCACCAAATCTCTCTCCGATTTTCAGAGACTGCAAAGGTTATCTTCTACCACAAACGTTCTTGGAAGATTCCGACCTGGGCGGAAAATGGTACTGCGACGTTTGCCCGTCTACCACTCCCTCGGTCGTAGTCCACGATATCTTAGAAAATATCGGACGACAATTGGATTCCATCCCGAAAGGAATCTTGAGCGTTTGCAAAGCTTTCCTGCGGGAAAACGAAAAGTACCTTCCTCCCAATCAGTACTACCTGACCGATGTTAAGTTCGCCTTGTGTCAGTTGATCGGGCAAGACGCCGGATTACAAGCAGCTACCGACGACGAAGTGGAGTTTAAATCAAAGTTGTGTAAGCAATTGGTGGATATGATGAAGATTTTGATACCCGGTAAGATGACTTATATTTCGAAATAATTTTGTTAAATGTGAAGTCGATTGTTTTGTTCTTTTTGGTGGTTGTAGCCGAGAAAAGGGTTTTGGGATTGTTGCTGTTCGAATTGCACGCGGCTGTATCGGAAATTGGAAGGAGGAAGGTCGAGTGCGGATTAGGAGGGCCCGATGATTTGCAAGAAGCGCTTATGGTACGTATGACTTATGAAAATCAATTGTGTCGGTTACAATTCGAAATGGTTAGGAACATTAAATTAAATTTTGCGGGAATTTTGATGAGAAGTTTTGAGGAAAAATTTAGGAAACAAGAATTGGGATAACCTCTTTACATTTCTTCTTTCGGGGCCAACCTATTCCCCAAAACGGGGCAAGTTACCTCCTGAAATCTTAAGCTATTCGATCTGCTGAAATGTTGAGCAATACGACCTCACGAATTCTTCAACCATTCGACTTCACATACTACATGTAGCACACCAGAGACTTTCTTTTCGAATAATTGAGTTGTTGGTGAAATTTCTAGATAGTGGTCATCGTTGGGTTTCCGATTTGAACCGCATAACAAACTTACCACCGTCCGAACCGATATGTTCTACGTAATTACCGGTCCGAATATTCTGGCGCAAAATAATTGCGAAATTCGAACCTGAATTTTTCGTCAAATGACCAATATTCCGCAAAAATCGTAATTTTCGTTTTGGGCAAAATTTCAAATCCCCTCACTACTTTACTTATTGTTCGATCACGTTCGAATAGACTTTTCTAGAAGCAGATTTTGCCTAGGAATCTAACGGAACAAGAACAAACGAGCTATCTGTAATAGTTTTCGCGCTAGAGCGAAATTATGGTAATATTAGATAAGAAACTTTTTCAAACTTCAAAGTATCATATCTCCGGAACGGTAAGGCTTAGGAACCTGCGGTTTGCTTTACTTTGATCAGTTCCTCGAGTAATTTAAGCCTATTGAGTTTGAACCCGCTAGCGCTATTGTAAGTATGCTACCTCGGAGTTTGGTGTAAGTTGCACTCTTGTCTTATGTCTTCCTCTTTCGGGGTTCCATTCGTTAGTTCATTGCCTTTCTTTAATACATTATCAAAGGTAGGTATAGACAACTTTTTCGTTAAACATTTGAAGATTAATACTCCAATAAGTTAAATTCGAGGGTAGTTACTATAACTGTTTGTTGTAATCTTCAGGGAATAGAGGGAGAAAATAATTTATCTCCATTGCAAAATGGTTCCTTCTAAGATCTGAAACATAAAAATTTATTTCTTTTTTTGTCATCTGTGTGAATTGGTATTTTCAAAAAAGATTTGGCAACTCCCAAAAGAAATCCCCTTCCTTGCTATCAACCAATAATATCGCCCATCAGATCAGACGTCTCAAAGAAAATCTCGAATTTTAACACGTTGAACGCCGGCCCTAAATTGTAAGTTGGTCCCGTGCGCCGCAACTTTTTTCTTAAAATTTTTGTTTTTATGTTTCCTGTAGTAGTAGTACACTTTATAAAAGATAAATTACTGCTTCTAATTAAACATTTAGATATGTAGAAAATGTATGCACGCGGCGCACAACTACACGCGGTCGTTACTGCGCCGTGTGTATACATATTAGCACGCAGGATTTAACACATCCTTGCACACTGAGCATGTCCAATATGGCTGTTCATTGTTGTTCAGTCGCACGCCGCCTTCATTATCAGTGAGTTATTGTCATAATCCGGCGCGTAAGGCAGTGTTTCCTTAGAAATCGTTCAAAATGTCTTGGAGAGCAGAGGAGAAGGAAAGGCAGAGACTGAAAGCATTAATGGAGGAGTGTCCGGCCAACTTTGATATAAGCAGCGAGGAGTCCTTTGTAAATGAGTCAGAGGATGATCCGGATTATGAAGATGATGCAGAGGAAAATGACGATTCAGACGTGGAGCAGCAGGAACCACCTCCGGCGAAGAAACAAAAAGCATCAGTCAACGATGTAAGTTCTTGCGGTTTGTGTGAGTGCGAGTGACGAATACTCAACGGAAGCAAAGTCTGATGATGATTTTAGTGATGGCTGGTGCAACATTATCAAAAATTAAAAAAAAATTAACTTTAACGTCTCGTGTGGAGTTGTACCACAACTGCTCACCGATCTTCAAGGCTGTAGCGAATTGAAAGCATTTCAAGTACTAGTTCGTGACGACATAATAAATCTTATGGTCGACCAAACCAATATATACGCGAAACAAAAAATTGTGGAGAAAATTGTTGAGGAAACTGTGGGACCAAAATCTCGGCTTAATTTTTGGGTACCCACTAACCCAACGGAAATGAAACAATTTATAGGGCTTATAATTTGGATGGGACTGGATCGGAAACCAAGGCCAAAGAACTACTGGAGCCGTTCAGTATTATACAATAGCCCTGTATCAAAATTTATGCCCAGAAATCGGTTTGAAATTTTGTTACAGATGTGGCATTTTTCCAATAATAACGAATGTCCTCCTGGAGACCGGCTTTATAAAATTCAGAAACTAATCGACCTCCTAAATAATTCCTTCAAAAACTGCATGGTACCATCGGAAAATGTGTGTATTGACGAAAGTATGATTCCATTTCGAGGGAGAATCGCTTTTCGCCGGTACATAAAGGGCAAAAAGCACAAACTTGGATTTAAAGTTTTCAAATTTGTGTCTAACGGGAGGTTACACTTATCATATGAAAATTTACTGTGGAATGGAAAAAGATTCCCGAACTCCAGTAGCTAATAAGGTTGTATTTAAGCTTATGGATGGACTTTTAGGTGAAGGACGAACGCTATATACCGATAATTGGTACACCAGTGTTCGATTGGCAAAGGATTTGTTGCAGAAAGATACGCATTTAGTCGGTACACTAAGAGCTAACAGATAGGAGAATCCAAAAGGTGTTATATTAAAAAAACTAAAACGAGGTGAAATTTATGGACAGGAAAAAGAAGGAATTATGGTGGCTAAGTGGAAGGATAAGAGAGATGTTTTATTCCTAAGTACTAAACATGGAGATGAAATGACAGAAGTAAGTTCCAGACAAGGAGGTTCTAGAAATAAACCTACAGCAATATGTGACTACAATTCCGCAAGATCATTCATCGACGTATCTGACCAAATGTAGTCATATTCTACATCTTTATGAAGATCAGTGAAAGGGTTTCGCATGATTGCAGTCGAAGCATTAACAGGAACAGCTATCGTATCGTGCCAAATCAAAAAACAGACATAACTTCATTCAGAGAGAATCTGTGCCTGCAACTAATAGGAGCTGAAGATAAAAATGACGCCGAAAATGCGAACGAGAGATCAACCAATCCTGTTCACGAACTAGAAGCAACAGATAAAAGACGACGTTGTAAGTTCTGCTACAACAACCTGTCTAGAGAGCACGATAGAAAATACGCTATGAAGCACAGCAAACAAGTCCTATATATTTGTTCAGGATGTCCAGATAAGCAGCCAACCTGTATTGAGTGTTTTTAAAAATCACAAATCAGTTAGGAAATAAACATTAAACTGTTACAAGTTCGTTATGAACATGAAAGAAGCCCTTTTCTGTTGAAAATTCTTAGTTTTTTAGTTATCTGTAATCCTAGTTTTTCAGTATACTGTTATGGTTATGTCGACATTGAATTAATGTATTTATTTTTTGAATGCAAACACATAAAACATAAAACAATAAAGCACTTGAATCTACGAAACTTTGTTATTTCACACATCAGACTTAAAATTCAGAAAAATTAGCATAAAAAGTTCAAAACAAAACTTTTCTTGGAACCATTTCAGTATGATCTAATCCTGCACCGATATTAATTTTACAGCATAAGAAATCTACAGTAACTGTGAATAGTTCGTATACAGCAGGCGCAGAAGTCCGAGCGAGAAATGCATAAAATATATGCATACGGCGTTCAACGTATTAAAGTATTGACATAAAAAAATTATAAAAATTTTATGATCGACGTAAATTTATCTTTTTCCAGATTTTGTAAAAGAGGTGGTGGTTTCTAATTTGCCTAAATATAAAGCCCGTTTTAATCAAGAAAAAGTCAAATTATTATTAAATTATTAGCGAAAGTGGCATCCTCCCATATACTTATGTTCCTAATCAGAAATTTATATTTTCTTAAAATTAAAAATAAAGAGTTCCTATCTTTAATAACATCCAATATTAACCTTTCTTATTCGCTTGAATGTAAAATCCGTTTCAAACAGGGAAACGTCAGACTTTCTGTCCGAGCAAAATATATCTTACTTGTGCAACATAATTTGACCATGGAATGATATTTTTGAATCAACAAACCGAAGTAAATATTATCGAGAAAAGAAGGTTCTTATGCGATTTATACGTAGTTAAAATGAGAAAACAAAATTCCGCTGGATTGTTGGAGCACTTTTTGCGAAAAATTAACAACAATTACGAATCGCGTTCCCCATTCCAATTCGACCATGAAACATGGTAGTTGGCATAGAAAATCGAAGTTTTACATCCATTTTATTAATAAATGCGTTTAATCTTAGAATGACTGGTTTAACATTGGCAAATCGGCGAAGGATTCGGAAATATTAAAGGTTTCTTGATCAACCAACTCGTAGTTAACATGGCCAATCTTCACGCCTGGTTCTGCTTAAGTCGGACTTTACCTTTCAGCCAATCGGAAAACTATTTTCACTTAAAAAAAAAAGGTATCCTCGGATTACATCAAAGACACGCCCGCTTGCGAATAATAAGAAGAGATTCCGCCAAGCACATATACACCTCCATACACCGCTTTTTACAACTTATGCATCAAATTAAAACAGTTCTAAGATTCAAACAAAATGAAAGAGGATTTGTAACAACAAATATTTTCCCAAAAAATTGATTGTGGAAGCCACTATTTCGTGATAGTTAATCATATTGATGCACAGAAAAACTAGTGCTTTGTTTTATATCACTTATTTATTGTAAACACAATGTCAGTCTAGTTTCGACATAGATCATGTCGTTATCAAACGATAATATATATTATATACAGGCTGTCCCAGACTTCACTCCCCAGGCTTGTAACTTCGTTATTGTTAACAATACATAAAACAAAGTATATATATTCTTAAATGGGAGGAAATTCTCTATACGATAGGAAAAACCAATTTACAAAAAGTGCGTTAGTGTAATGACAGCTATATTCAACTTTTTTTTTCAAATAGCACAGTACACTTTTTCTTTAATATTCAGATGGTACCTTTTATTCTCTTTACAGCCATATAAATTAATATGGGTCTTACATGGGAAAATTTTCGAAAAACTTGACTTAAAGTTTGCCATGCAAAAAATTGTGGTTTATAGTGTTTATCTAGTAGGCGATGAAATCAACAGCTTTCTACAAAGAAAAATGTGTTTTTATTCGAATGGAAATTAGATGTATGCTATCAACTATATCTAATAAATACAAAGGTTTATTTTTAATGTATCCACATTTATAAAAGGCATTTTAAAACGCATCTTTGAATAAATTTTCACTTGAAGTTATATTCAGTTCAAATCAAATTATTTAACAATGGCACTTATAAAATTATCGAGATAAAAGCTATTAAGTATTTTATCAACTGTCGTTAACAAAGAAAATATCAAGTAGGTAGGTACATGCGCTATTCGGACGAATAGCATGCTGATTTTCAATTGTTTTCTAAACAAAATTCTGTCACTTTATGTTGTTAAATTCATTGATGTTATTATTATTCCTTGTATTTTGATAGAATATGAATTATTCGAATTCCTAAAAGTGCGATATGATGTTAGTGTATGGTTTGTATGGAAGTAATTCGAGGGAGGCAGCTAGAAGGTATTGCGAGCAATATCCTGAGAGAAGACATCCTGATCATAAAACGTTTAAAAATTTGGAAAACAATCTTAGGGAGCATGGATCTTTTGTAATAAATAAAAGTATACCGCTTCCTAGGAACATACATGCTGCTGATGAAGGACATGCGGTAGTTGTTCTTGCTTATACGGAGGTCAATCCTACATCTTCCTTAAGAGAAATAGGCGCAAAGTGTAATATTTCAAAATCGTCAGTGCAACGCATTTTAAAACGAAATCATTATAAAGCATACAAATTTAAGCGCATACATAAGCTTCACTCCGGAGATTCAGAGAGGAGACTTGAATCTATTGCATGGGTTCTAGTGCAGTATGATCACCAACCTGATCTTTTGAGACAAATAATGTGGTCTGACGAAAGTAGATTCCATAACAATGGATTGGTTTCAACACAAAATTGCAGATACTGGTCCACATAACAGCCACACTGGCTGAGAGAAACGAATAATCAATGCGTCTTTTCAATAAATGTTTGGTGTGGAATTCTTGATGGGCGTTTAATAGGGCCACATTTTTACGATGGGACACTAACTGGCAATCGCTATTTACATTTTCTAGAAGAGATATTACCAGAACTTATGGCAAATGTACCTCTTCATATAAGACAAAATATGTTCTACCAACAAGATGGTGCTCCAGCACACAACAGTGCGATTGTACGAAATTATTTGGACACTAATTTTCCTCAACGATGGATGGGAACACATGGCCCGGTGGCATGGCCAGCTCGCTCTACCGACCTCACGCCGTTGGACTATTTTCTGTGGGGTTACTTGAAGGAACGCGATTATAAGGTAGCCGTCATAAATGTGGATGACCTAAAAGGCAGAATAAGAGAGGACTGTGCAAACATTTCCATGCACACTTTATTAGAAGCGACAAACAAACATTTTCTGCATCGTCTAGAGATATGCTCTAATAATAATAGAAGCAATTTTGGACAATTTTTATAATAATTTTTATAATAATTAATTTTTTAAAAACACGTTTATTTCGAAAATTTTCCCATGTAAGGACCATATTAATTTATATGGCTGTAAAGAGAATAAAAGGTACCATCTGAATCTTAAAAAAGTATACTGTGCTATTTGAAAAAGAAAGTTGAATATAGCTGTCATTACACTAACGCACTTTTTGTAAATTGGTTTTTCCTATCGTATAGAGAATTCCCTCCCATTTAAGAATATATATACTTTGTTTTATGTATTGTTAACAATAACGAAGTTACAAGCCTGGGGAGTGAAGTCTGGGACACCCTGTACAGTTCTTTTCTTTGTATCAAATATTTTTCTATCACAGGCAAGTTGCATAAGAAACACTTGGAGAGTCACTGACAGCGTGCGATGAAGTAGGATGTTTAGACATAGAAACGTAAATGTTAGTAAAATTCGGGTCATATCTGGACCAAGGTCAAGTGGTTCGTGTTTATTGCACCATGCGGGCTGTAAAACATATCTTTCAAAATTCTTCGAACATTTAATTGAAAAATAAAGGCTAATGTTTGCTATTTAAAGATAGAATCATAAAAGCTTCCGTGAATTTCAAAAATGGGCGTTTTTGGCGGTAATCGCTTTTAAAAGGGTGACGGAAAATAGAGCTCTTACTATATTTATTATTATTTTTATAATATTTACCATATTCCGATACCATTGGCGAGTATCACATTCATTCGAAATTTATGCAGCAGCTTTTCCAATTCAAATTGGCAAATTTTTAGCTATTCTCACATTGCGTACATTGATTATCACCTTTTCCTTCATCTTAAGTGCTTTCTATGTAACCGCAGTCGTTTTTATGGACAATGACGGCTTTAAAACGATAATTTTTCAAACTTTTCTTTCGCGTTTTTCAAGATCACCTCTTAATTTTCGAATAATCTGACGACTTTGGATTTCTAGACAACATTTTAGAAGCGCCAGGATCGGTTTTGATACAAACACATAAAATTAAACCGCTTGTATTGAATCGTCAACACTTAAAACTTTTCTAAGACCTTGATCGCAAGTTCTTATCAATTTTTCATGTATCCCACGTCGATTGCCCGTTATACCAGTAACGACAAACGATTGGGGTGAATTATTGATACGGCAAAACTGGTTAATTGTTATGCAATATTGGAGGATGAATAAATAATCGACGGAATTTAAAGTGTACGTACAAGTTGGTATAATGTATTCCTATCGCAATCAATACGCAATAAGTTTGATGAAATGATCCAGCAGAAATGACAAATCCCCCAAACCTAATTAACTTTTATTGCGTATTTTAATTTTAAATGAATGTGTGCAATCCTTAGTACACAAAGTTCAGCAAATTTGAAGATTTAAACGTACTACGCACTTAGTCAATTAAAAAAATGCTTTTTGTTTAGGAATCGAAAAAAATCTTGAAGGAGTCGATGGAATTATTGAAACACGAACCCGCCGAGCTTCCCGAAGGAAAAATTTACGAGCAGGCTAAAGCTAATCTGGCGGAAATTGACGTAATTATGAGAACTGTCCACATGAAAATAGGAGACGCTATTTAATTTGTTGTATTTACTTTCTTTCATAAATATTTATGCTAAAACTTTGTGTGTTTTCTTTCCTAAATTATTTACGATAATATATAACAGTTTAGAAAATAACTATAACTTCTTATCGAAATGTAGATAAAATTATTATATTATACTCTTGAGGAGATGAAAGCGCCTTTCGGATTGAGGGTGTATAGTTTCCCTAAAACTTGTATTCTTTAAATAAGCATACATGAATAGCTACCCCATTTTATGAAGAGTATGGCGAGAACGAAAGACGTCCACGTCTATAAGTTAGCCAGAGGTGCTTGTCGTACATTAAGTTGGATGTCGTATATTTTAAAGGATTATTTTAGATTTTACCAGTGATATTCTGAAAGATGGCGGTAAAAGATGTATCATCCCTGGTAAGTGGATCCTTCAAACTGTGCTGGTATGGCCCGATACCGATAAACCCCTTATAATCGCGGCGAATTGGTTGCTTTTCATAAATATGTTCGTGATCGAGATATTTCATGCTTCTTATGTTGTTACCTACATAAGCACTGATTTGGGAAATGCTCTAGTTGCTCTCGCAACGGTTACTACGACATTCGAAGTAAGTCTGATTTCAAGGCGGTAAGAGTAAACATCCATTTATTATGTGTAAATGTCCATTTGGTAAGGAAAATTCAACGTTCTTTTAAAATATTCTTCATTTTATATCAATACCATATTGCTTCAAGACTAGTTTCGGCAATAAGCTACTATCAAAATGATGTAGGTACTTCTTGTAGATTTCAATTGATAATGGCTTATATAGAATGAATAAAATTACCCTTACCACACCTTTCTGAAAAATCCAGATACGTATTTCGGCAACTAAGTTGCCATCCTCAGTGGAAAACTGGGAAATTCAATATCACTAGCGAATCCGGCTAATGCTGTTGACACTGTCAGTGTCAGTGTGTTTTGGTGTGTTTCGTGCGTTCATTGTGTGATGTTCATTATTCAGTATTTTGGTGTTGTACAGTGTGTTGTTGTATGGTGTTCGTCTTGAGCATTAGCCGGATTCGCTAGTGATACTGAATTCCTCAGTTTTTCACTAAAGATGGCAACTTAGTTGCCGAAATACGTATCTGGATTTTTCAGAGATGTGTGGTAAGGGTACTTTTATTTATTCTATATATTATTTTAGCTATAGTCTCCGTATTCTCATTTAATAATTGCTTATTGTTGAAATTAAGTCGTTAAGTATCTGAAATTGATAAGAAATAAGGATGATTTTTTTAAAGAACTTTGTACCAATTTATTGGTTTGGTAACTCAGTAATTGTGGGTGCCGTTTCCTTCTTTTTCTTCTTCTCAGACAAGTTCCATATACCTTGGTTATGGTGCTCGATTATTTTTCGGCGTTTCCTTGAGCCACCTTTTACCATCTTCTATGTTTAGGGCAAATCTATTTCTTTCACACTCGTCCTTTCCTTTTGCTCTGCCAATACTCTCCAGCCTTCTAATCCTTCTGCGGGTTCTAATCTTTCTTGTTTCCAATATTCCTTTTGCTAGTTTACCATCTTCCATCCTCAGGAGGCCTTGGTACCATTCAAGCTAATTGCTTTCGATTCTGTGGACTATCGTTTTTTGATTTGGATTTTGACCAATACTCTGATCCTTATCCGATCTAATTTTGTTCTCCTTCCTATCTTTCTAAGAGATTTAATTCCTGCTGGTATTAATTTATTTTCTTGTCTACTCCGTATTGTCCAGGTTTCACTTACGTTGTCATAGTTGGTACTGCTAAGTATGTTGTAATATTCGTACTTAACTCTTTTCTCGCAAATATCGCTTTGTTAATGGCGTAAAATGTGTTGTTTGACTTTTGCATTCTGTGTGTGAAATTTCAATTTCTAAAGATTCGTCGGATCTAATAGTGCTCCCAAGGTAGATGATAATGTATACTTTCTCTATGAGACGTTATGAAGAGGTTATTATCACCTCCGGATTGTTCATTTATCGCCAATATTTTAGTCTGTCTAGGTTGACGTGTATTCCTAGTCTTTTTATATCGGGAATCCATATACTAGTAAGGCTTTGCATTTTTTGGCTGTTGTCTGCTATTGAAGCGATATAGCAAGTCGTCCTCTTTTACGTGGAGTGAGTTCATTATATCTCACTACTCTAGCCAGTCTTTCGTCCTCTTTTCGGGTATTTTTTATTAGTCTGCTTGACTATCAGAAACGGAGTTTTACACCTACTTGTAACTATATTATATCAAACCTCTCCCTATCGTATTGTACTCTTATTTGTGAGTTTTGTGGACCGCTTTTGTAACCTTGTTCTTTCGAAGAAAATTTAAGGGCATTTTTTGTTTTATGAAACGAACTAACTGGTGTACATGACTGGAACTTTTTCTGCGAATTTACCTGAAGATCGGTTAAACTTAAATTTTTTATTGGTTTCAAACCTATTTTGAAAACCGTACATCCGACCTTAAAAAGTAGTGTGTGTAATGATAAAATACTAGTTTTTTTTTTACAATGTTAAGAGCTTATACAGCTTTAATTTTTTTTCAATCATAAGTGATTGCATAAGTATTGCTTTTTTTGTAAATTCCTCGTTTGTTGTTGAATTTAACCTCAATTAAGGAATAGAAAAATGACCATGGGCCTACCGTCATTTTTGGACTTCAAGAAAGCAACGATAACAAAGGAATTTACAAAAAGGCTCACCGATAAGACGTAGCCATCGTAACGAGTATATGGTATGCAAAATTTCGAGTCCGTAAACTTATTGGTTCTTCACTTATGATTGAAAAAATTGAAGCTGTACAAGCTCTTAACATTGTAAAAACTAGTATTTTATCGTTACACACACTACTTTTAAAGGGCAGATATACAATTTTCAAAATAGTTTTGGAACCAATAAAACAAAACTTAGGTTTAACTGATCTTGAGAAAAAGTACTGAACATTCTCAGTCGTTCGCATTATTCACTCAATTTTTCGATTATATTTTCCGGGTACGGCTGTCAGATCGTTTCAGTATGTCCGTTTCCGTGTACAAAAGTTGGTTGTTGTCTTCAATTGGTTACATAATCCACTGGGCGACACAAATGGTTGATTGGCCTTCAAGGCTTCTCCATTTCTAGCTTGAGCTTTTGGATTCACCTACTTCTATCGAAGCTGCAGTGTACTGATGACAATCAATGATTTTGCAATTACCTCATTTACCTGTTGGTTCTTTCTGCTTTATATTTTGCAATTCCGCATTATTCACTCTATTCTTCGCTTATCTTTTGCGGTTATATATGACACGTCGTCTAGCTATGTCGGCTTCCGTGTCCAAAACCTGATTCTTGTCTTCAATCAGCAGGATTCTCCACAGAATGACTTAAATGGTTGGTCGGTCCCCGAACGTTTTCCGTTCGTCCGTCTAGATTTTAGATCCATCCATCTTTATTCAAGCTACACCGCGCTGATGAAAACCAACGAATTCGAAACTTATGACTTACGACGGCTGCAACTCTTTCTGCGGATTTACCCGTTAATCTTCGCTGCTTTATATTTAACAATTTTGCATTATTCACTTTATTCTTCGATTATCTTTCTGCCAAACGTTCTTTTCAGTATGTCAGAGTAGATGACTTCGTAACTCTCCAAGACGCAAATTTTAGTAAAAACTTTAACTGGAAAAACTATAACTATTGAAGTTCAGATACTATCGAAAATATGAAGGTAGAAATCCAAGATGGAAGGAATCCCTGTAGACCAACAATGGTTCATTTTCGCCGAAAAAACTCGAAGATCGACGCACGCTATTTGATTACAATATCCGAAAAGAATATATGTACATTGCATTTGGTGAAAGGCGGTACAAAGAAACGAAAGAAGAAGAATTATTCGTCTCCAAGAAGAATTGAGCACGAGAGGAAAAAGGTGAAATTAGCTATTTCGAAATTTTACAATGTTGTTGTTGTGTCCAAAAGCTGGTTGTCGTCTTCAATTAGCAGAATCCTTTACTTGGTGACACCAATGTTTAGTCCGCCTTTGAAGGTTCTCTATTTGTAGTTCCAGTTCTTGTATCCGTCCATCTTTCTTCAAGTTACTGATGAGAACCAATGAGTTTGGAACTCATGTATACAGCTGCAATCTTTTTCTGTGGATTCCTCTGTTAGTCCAAAATGACTTTCTTCAGTAGTGTATTGTTCACCCCTATCAACGGATTTTTCCCCTTTCTTAAAGCAGTATCATAAATTCTCGTTTCCCAAATCTTCTGGTTTCTAATTGAGAAAGAAAGGAACAGAATGCGATTTGATGCAAACGTCGTTATTTAAGTATTTTGCTCATTTTTACGTTGTTTGACCTTGATGAGTTAGAAGTATCCCATGACTGATTCTGACCATCAATGTAATTTTCAATGCTGCTCAAAATATCGACATTAGCTTCGTTCTTGGTGTCTTCCTATTCTGCAGAGAAGTTTCTTTTTCTAACTTTTGCTACGCAGGCTTCCCTCATCTCTAATGAACGGTCTTGTAGTTCAAACTCAGCGTTTCCCCAGTCATTCTTATAATCGACAGTCGAAGCAAACGAGAACTCTGACTTTTATCGTGGAGCTTGATTCTTATTAGATTTTCGATTTACCGAGAATACCGGAAACCACATAAAAACTTGGGCGATTGGCAAGATACACTTTTTATAAAGATGCTAAAGTTTTGCAAAAATTTCATTGGAAGCGAAAAAAAATTTACGTTGCGAAAATATTCAATGAGCCTAAAGCCGATGGTAGAAAGAAGAATTAATATGGGGGTATTTGATTGTTAGGTGCCGTTTCAATTTTCACAAGTTTCTTTTGTTTGTGCAATCTACTGAGGATGACCACAACGACAAAAGCTGCTTTATGCACTAAATCAAAGATATTCGGGAAATTTCTGTGAAAGTTGCCGAATAAATAAATCTGAGTGAGGTTATTTATGCTGCTAACTATAGAGTTATGTAGAATTTTATTTTTCTACTTTTGCATTTCAAAGATATTCCTAATTTGATCCTTTTAGTTCATGGAACGGACTATGTCGTCATTTTTATCGTCTATAATTTTTCATCATGGGTTTAGTTAATTCAAAATAGCCTTCTTTAGTAGTGCATTGTCTACCCCCACAAACGAATTTTGGCCATCCTTCAAAGAGTACCCTAAATTCACATTTCCCTAAACCTTTCGGTGTGTAAGCCACAAAATGCAGTTTGACACAATCATAATTATTTAAGTATTTAATATTGAAGACGCTTTGAATTGAGAACGGAGGAAATGATGGGGCAAAATCAAGATCGTATGTCGGAAGCGTCAATTCCGATAATTTTTGCACCTGTAAAGTCCACAATCACCGAGTTGCCAAATTAAAATCGAGAAAGTTTCCTTCTTGTTTAGAAGGTGCAAATTTCTATCATATCCTAATTAAAATTGAATTACAGGGTTTAATACGATTCTACATGATCGTATTCAAAAAGCATCTCTTCAACGACATCCTATACAAAGTTTGGAAGCAGTTCTGGCCCTTATCCACCTTACCTCTCAAGAAAGTCAAAGCCATATCGAACAGGTGCTACTTAACCCTCGCTCTAACCGTGGGATGTTACGGCCCAGCGGTTGTTTGTAACGTAGTACTAACACTATAGCCTTATCTTAAACGAGAAGGTTTACTTCTAAAATCGGTTTATCCCTTCGAATGGAATACGACTTACGTTTACGAAACGATATACACATGGCAGTATTTTACGCAATGGTACATCTTGATTTTGGTGAATACCTTCGATTTCTTCGCAATCCCGTTGATGATGGCTTGCGCCGTACAATTTATCATTTTGCAAGACGTGTTTAGAGGGATCTTTTCGGAAGAATCGACCGGGCACAGGAAACTGTTGTTTGGTAGAGTTGTTTCTAACAAGGAAATGATTTTGAAGTGTTGGAATCAACAAAATATGTTGAGCAGGTAATGCTGATTTATCTCATCGAGCAGAAATTGTACTTAACATAAGAGGATTGTTACTTTTACCATCACCATATCAATTTAGATATCATCAAATATATTGCTCGATGAGAAAATTATGGTCCATGAAACTTGATGTTTCCGCGATCGACTTTGTCCTCCTCAAACTTCTTTTGAGAACGACACGTAATTGGAGACGTCTAAATCGGTGTGGTGAGGATAAAAGGCATGCTATCCTTCTTCTTACCTCTTCAATACGTCTTCAATACATTTTCAACGTCGATCAAGGTTCCCTATTTTTCTCAAGTCAATACGATTTCTAGCTTATGCAACCAATTGGAGGATATATTCAGCTTCGCTATCCTATTTCAGTTCGTTAATAGCACAGTTGGATTATGTTCGTCTTCTGTAGTGCTGGTAAAGTTTCTAAGTTTCCTTCAATTATTCGATCTGAATCGATTTTATCCCTTAGAAAGTCGACGCGAGCAAATTCTTCGAGATGTTAACGTTTGCCATAGCGCATATGTTCCAGCTATTTAATTATTGCTACGTTGGAAATGAAATTGCTGAGCAGGTAACAGACATAGAAACTATACATATTTGACTTATTTGATTTTGAATTGTTTTTTTTTTTATCGCCTTCATCGTGTACAGAGTGGAAATTTGGCCAACGCCATTTACGAATGTAACTGGGAACTATTGGACGACATACAATTTAAGAAAGCCGTAGTTTTTATGATACAACGAAGCCAAAAAGTGCAAACATTGACTGCTGCTGGTGTTACCGAATTGGATTTTGTGAGTTATGTGACGGTAGGTATCACATGCAAATACCCAGAGGAAAGCTGACCAGTTCTAACCAAACTTTCGGAAACACTCTGAATCGTTGCTAATAAATGAGGTATTTGTTAGAATTGGTAAGTTATTTCCCTGTCCAAATCTTTTTAAACAACCAGCATGACTTTTGCCATGTTCCTTGTCAAGAAAGTTTCCAAATTCGGGCTTCAACAACTAAAAAGTCATCGTGAGCCAAGAAAAAGTGCTCTGATCTATTATAGGAGACGAAATAAAAGATTTTTCTTTTCCAAAACATCGTATCGGAATTTTGTTATGAAAGTATTTATGCGGTGATATCTGTAAAGCTAGAAACACCAAGGAAGTATGATCAGAACAGAATTGAATCAATTTTTGCATATTGTGGAGAGTGATGCACATAAGTGATGAAGTTTCTGACCAAACCAAGAACGTTGTTGATAAAACATTAATATCTTGTGAAAGAAGAGCTGCTATAGGTTATGGGACTGAATCAAAGAATCTTTGGATGTTGGAAAAATTGGGTCAGATGAGGAAGCGCTTAAGATAACTAACGACAGAAAAAAGTTACATTATTTACATATTCAATTACATATTGTAATTTCTGACACACTCTTACAACAAAGATTTAAAGTTTTTATAGCGCTTTATAACCAGTTGCCCGTTTTGGACATTTTGTGCTTTATGAGTCACCGTTTCTAGTTTAAAGCAGTGATGTAGCTAATAGACGTTTAAAAAGAAGCTAGCTAGGACCAGAACCTGCATGAAAGATAACAAAGAATTCCCCCAAACGGGTTATCTGGCTATGGCTGGAAAGAGAACATTGTAAGAAATGAAAATTGGCTGATGGTTAATTCCATCTGTCCAACATGGTAATGGTAACTGACCCGTGGGGTAGGAGATGTAAACTACAAGAAGAAACACCATTGTATGCATACTGATGGATATAACATCAAGACTCGCGGACCAAAGAAACCAAATCTCTGTGAGGTGCCAGTCGTGGAATTTCGATTTCACGAATTTATATTTGGTGCGGAAAAAGAAGCTTATACCTGGCGGGGTTGAGGTCTGTGATGACTACCCCTCTATAACAGCTCTTTTTGTCAGACGATATCAAAGGTAAAAACTGCTCCGATTGATTTTCGTCTTTAGAATATATCTCTCTAATCTTCGCTGGGAAGCGCTAAAGTTGAAATTTGATGGACACAAATTTCATTCTAAATAAAATCTAAGTCCTTAGGAATGGTCCTAGGAATGGTTAGTCGACTCGTTGAGAGTTAACTGATCGACGTGTAGTTGTGGGGAAAATTACAAAATTTTGATCTTCTCTTGCCATCCGTAGACGTACGTTTCGCGGTTATACCGCTCAGTCAGTCAGTACGGCTTTGCAAGAGCTGTAATTTCGTATACAAATTTTATGTATATATCGTCTGAACATTGATGTTTGTAGATGTGAGAGGGATTCGATATGAATTCTCTCACAATGCACGTATTACGCATTTTTACAGTTATTTTTTCTACAGAAGTGGACAACTTGCGTTGCCACAGCCTCCTGCAGTACCTGCAGTCGCGCTCTTCGGCTCCCCGCCGTGGGAGAATTGTAAATTACAAAATTTTGATCTTCTCTTGCCATCCGTAGACGTACGTTACTGCAGGAGGCTGTGCCAACGCAAGTTGTCCACTTCTGTAGAAAAAATAACTGTAAAAAATGCGTAATACGTGCATTGTGAGAGAATTCATATCGAATTCCTCTCACATGTACAAACATCAATGTTGTGGGGAAAATAAGTTTTTCTAGGTTAGGTTCTGGGGATGGTGACGAATTAAAGATGCCTTGACTTGGAAGAAATGTGTTGGAGACTACAGTTCCGTAACAGGCCGGTATTTTTATTTCTAATATTACCGTTGAAACGTCTTTGTTGAACACAGCCACAGACACGTGCAGTCACCATAACCAGACCAATAACCTTGAGTGATTTGGACTAGCACTAGTTTTGACCATGAAGGAGGCTCTTCAAATAAGCGTTGTTGGTATACCCCTGCTTCGAATTCCGTCCATTATATTTGCATGATTTCTTCTTAGTTTTACAATTTCCACACATATGGGCGTCAAATTATGTTTGTTCTTTTTTTTAGACATTTGTTTTAATACTCGTTTAATTTAATATTGGTTTTAGGTGTTACGGATAGCTTTCTCCTTCTACACACTGCTGGACCACCTATTTGATAGATAGATTAAAATTGACGTAATTTAGCTGACCACAACGTTCTCAAAAATAATTAAAAAAAAACACAAAATTGTAAATTTGGCGGATATAGTAGCACTTATAGATATCCAAATAAATAAATCATATCTCGTCGTTCTTCTTTCTATTTATTCCTTATAATTAATAAAAATCGATGGAGTCTAATTATACCTTGCAAGTAACGAGGCAATTAAAAATAATAACAGCCTTGTTCATTTCGAGGGATGGATGATTATACCTTCGTCCGTAAATATAATTAAAACTTAATTCCGTTTTGAGGCGCGAGCAGCGCATTTCTATATAAAAATGAAGATATCAACTTTCTCGAATACTTTGTGGTTTGAAGTACAAGACAACTAAATTAGGTGACATGATTGCTTCTAGGCCGAAAATAAGGCGATTATCCAGTGGTAATTTGCAGAGAAATAACGTTATTTGCTAATAAAGTCTCGGATTTAATTTTCATTTTTTCTCTGTTAGAATTTATCCGCGATATTTCTCAAGACGGTGCCAAGAAATGCATAATTCCTGGTAAATGGTTGCTTCAAAGCTTATTGGTATGGCCCGATACTGATAATAAATACGTTACCGCTTTCAATTGGATGTGCTTCGTTAATTTGGTGATCGTGGAGATCTTTCACGCGTCTTACGTCGTAGCCTACAGAGCCGATATCGGAAATGCTATCATTGCGGCCGCAACGGTTACAACTACTTTCGAGGTAAAACTAAGCGCCTAAAAGATCCATCGATTTCCTCAAGTTTCAACGAGGATATTTTGCTCGAAGACCCATCCTCAAAACGACATTTTTCTTTGCAGTGCTTGGTAAGATTCTACATCATAGTCTTCAACAAACCCATCATCAACGATATCCTTTCGAAAATTTGGCGAGATTTCTGGTCCCTATCCGCATTAAACCAGGAAAAAATAAAAAAATTAACTCGCAAGTGTTACATCACCTTAGCTTTAACGGTCGGTTGTTACGGGCCGGCGATAATTTGCAATATCATCATCACGTTATGGCCGTACCTAACTCACAACGGCTTAGTCTTAAAATCAGTTTTCCCATTCCAATGGAATCAAACTTACGTTTACGAAACGATCTATTGCTGGCAATACTTCACCGAATGGTACATCCTCATCTTAGTCAATACCTTCGATTTCTTCATGATACCGGTGGTAATGGTTTGCGCCGTTCAATTCGCCGTCTTGCAAGATGTTTTCGAGAACATTCTGAAGGAGGATTCGAAATATCAGAGGATGGTGTTGTTCGGTAAAGTGATTTCGGATCGCGATATGGTGTTGAAATGTTTGGATCAACAAAGGATGTTGATCGGGTAGGTGTGGCATGATTGGTGAATAAAAAAGTTGACATTTAAGAGAGTTGTTCTTTTAGCATTTGCGTGCAGTTGGAGGAGGTGTTCCGATTTGCTATACTGTTCCAGTTCGTGAATAGCACGGCGGCTTTATGTTCTTCATCTGTGGTATTGGTAGGTATTTCTTTTCTGACGATTTGTGTTTAAAAAATACTTATTCTCTTGACCTTCGTTCACTTTTATTTGGAAGAACTTCCTTCACATCGGGGTATGGAGTATGGACTAAGAAGCAGATTGCTAAATTCTTCCAGACTGATCGATATTCAAAGGTGACTACTGTTTTAGGTAATATGTAGTAGTACGTCGTATACCTGAGGGTGGATTGGTAGCTAACCTCTTGAGAGGAAATCAAGAAACCATCTCTGTATGAAGTAGTATTCGTCTTTGCCAGTTCACTCATCCACTTTTATGTCAATAAACAGGTACCAAAAGTGGCTACTACGCCCTCATATTTATTAGCAAGGTTGTGTCTAGCGCTTGATGATTTCGGAAAAATTGGTTTCCTCTTACTTCCGGATGACTCATCAATTTTTCTGAAGCTCAATCTGATTTATCACCACATGCTGAAATCGTCTGTGATGGCGATGTTAAAGACGTTTGAGTTAACTCTAAAGCTGTGGTTTAAATAAACTAGACCTTACTCCCATCGCTCCAAATAAATATTTCGACAACTAAGTTGTAATCTGCAGTAGTCCAGATACAAAGTAAAGAAAGCCTCACTCTAAGTTTAGGTTGTTAGTTAAAACAATGCACCCTACAAGCTTACAATTAACCCTGACAACTGTAATAGAAGCGATTTTGAGCTGACTAACTCCATTTTGAGATTTGATAGGTTGCCTAATGTCGAGATACTAGTGCGCCATATGTTTGAGAAATTGTTAAAACAATCCAAAACGGATCAGAACATTTCAAATTATCACAAATCAATTGAATGTTGACTCATACGATTTGAGGAGAATGCTTTTCACGAGGATGACGGTTATGAAACCATGAAGAAAGGTCTATCACTTACGAATTGTTTATTGGAACTTTAATGAACGTCTTACAGCAGTGTGGAAGCAATTGACGGTGATGCACTAAACGAATCCTAAGCTAGTAAGAACTGTAAATCTCGTACTAGTGCTACTGCTACAGCTGGCTACCGAATAGATGTCCAGAACGATAGTGCCCTCAGCACGGGAGTGCTCTCCCCTTAAAGAAGTTCTTGCATTCTAATCTTTACTGTGATCCTCCACAGCAATAATAAGTTCGTCAACGATTTTACGGATCTTTATCGTAAATTGTTCGAGTTAGAGCAGGTTATTAAAATTCTAGTGTTCTACCTAAGTGAGGATCACTTAGACTTCCGGAAAGATACGTGTAATGGAGATGGCAACTTAGAGAGCTTCGACCATATTAGGAAAAGCTAAAAGGAGGTGACTCCAATCACAAAATTGTGGAATAATAAAGTTTATTAGTATGTCTTGTGGCTTCTGCCATCATACTTTCAGCAATTATCATTTTGGTCATACAAGAATTTTGCTAATACTGTCTAGTTTTGAAGAAGGCACAGATCTTGCGAAAGCAGTTACCAGACTAGGAATGGGAGCTTTACCGAAGAAAAGCAGAAGAATACCTAGGAGAAAATAGCCAGACTAGATAGTAGTACTTGAAAAAAACATGGAAGGGAAAGTAAATACCGGAAGAAATGGATTAAAGAGGAGCACAACCCAATACCTAATAAACAAGAGAAGAAGATGAAGAAGAAGGAAAAGAAGAGGAATTGTAGTGGAGAAACTGAGTTTCACAATAATAATCATAAAAAAGTACAAGTATTTTCTTGTAACGATACTCTTGCACTAGAAGTTATTGTTATTATAAGTTCCTCAATTGGCGAAATTGTCTGTGCTTCGATTTCCGATGAAATCTGGAACCATCTTATAAATATTCCAAATAAATCGCCTTGATTAATTGTGAATTTGAGGGATTTTCCAATATTGAAGAATTTTGATAAAACCTGCTTAACGATACAGGCCTAATTGATCATCAGGTATCTTTAATGGTTTAATGGTTAATTCTTCCTTTTCTTTCCCATCCTCTTCTTCTTCTTCTCTTCTCTGTCTCTTTTCAATCATGTTACTCTCGTTCTATTATTCAGCCATTTGTAAAGCGAATGACTAGCTTTCGGCTGACAAAAATGATAAAATTACTAGGAAACCAGTTGTAACAATTACTAAACTTAGATTAAAAATAACAAAGGGAAGAAGAAGAAGAAGAAGTGGTGGTAAAAGAAGAATAAGAAAGGATTCTCATATTTTCTTCTTGAATCTATTGAGCTCGTAAAGCATTCCTGATATGCTAGGGATTTTGTATTTTTATAATACCTCCAAATCTTCGATTGCAGTAGCGACTTTGGATCTGGCTTGCTATTTCATTATTTATTATGATTCTTACAGTAAGCCGAGCGGAACTATACGCAATCTTGGAAACTGTAGGAATCCTATCCGAAAGGGGACATATGGGAATACGAATCACAATATTCTCGGATAAATCAGTTCTTAAGGCCCTGAGCAGTTGTACAATAACGTCCAAAATATTATTGGAATGTCACAACATGCTTAACGACCTGGCTACTCAGAACCAGATTACTCTGGTCTGGGTGCCAGGACATGAGGGGCACGGAAGAAATGCGATGGCAGACATCTACGTAAAAAAGGGTGAGAGGAACTTTACTGGACCTATCCCATCTTTTGTGTTTAATAAAGGTCTCCTTAAAGGGGCAGATAAAGAAATGGACAGCATCCATCACAACAAAACACTGGAATGACACCAGTGGGCTGGAACATTCCAAAAAGTTTTTGAGCTACGACGCTAGGAGGGCGGACCTCGCCCTAAAACTGGACAGGAGAAGCTTAAAGACACTGACGGGGGCACTCACAGGCCACTATACCTGCAACAAGCACCTACACAAAATTGACTTATCCAACACGGACACTTGCAGATTCTGCGGTGAAGAAGAGGAGTCAATGGAACACTTGATCACTAACTGTGGGGCACTAGGCCACAGGAGATACAGAATATTACGTGCATATACGCTTAGTGAAGAGGACCTATTAACACTCCCTTTGAAGGAGCTGATCCTGTTCCTAGACGTATTAAATAAATAAAAAACAAGGGGAAGCACAATAGATCAACGTGGTCGCAGTGCAAAGGGCCACTTTGGGCCAGACCCCGACTCCATTACATTACATTACAGTAAGCCGAATGGTTATCTGAAACTCCAACGCATTCTAGTGGTCCAGGAGAATGAAGAATTCGACTTAGGAAGAAATTCTGGTTACGGAGGACCCAACTTGGAGAATTTCAACTATATTTGAAAAACTTAAAGGGAAGTGACCCACAAGAGAGTGAAATAATAACGGAATCTACAAGTTTCTCTTGAAATTTCTTGCTTCTTTCAGGATTTCACTCAGGTATCATTGTGACTTCCAAAAGATTTAAAATCTTTGAGGAAATGTAATAAGTAAGTGCTATAGGGATCTAGGTCGTTTCTCCGACGCCCAATGTCAATAGATTGAAATGTGACAAGCGGAGGATCTGCTTTTATCCTCTTTTTCCATTTCACCGACCTTTTCAGATCGTCATAATGACCAAAAACTGAGATCTTTGTTTCTCTTAAATTCAATTAAACTATGGTTCTTCCTTTTCAAATCGTGTTGACCGATGCCAAAAGGTTGATTTGTTCACCACGATATAAGAAAAGGAAAAGAACTACTTTATTTCCGATTTCAAGCAAGATAAGTGATATTTCTGTTTTTATTTTTAGCAAGTCGACTCATCTCAGTTTATGGAAATGCTGACTTTTGCGACAGCTCACATGTTCCAATTATTTTACTATTGCTTCGTCGGCAACGAATTGACAGTTCAAGTAAGTAAATTGCACGTAGTTTTGGCCAAAGTATGAGTTATTTTTATAAATCATGTCTGTAAATTATTTATTATATTTGATTTATTGATAACCATGATCGTTAGTCTTGATCAACCCGATTTTATTGTTGGGTTAGAATTATCAACACCCAAATTTGCCTTTAAAGGGTTATTTTCCCCTGTTAGGCCTATTTTTTTATTTATTCAATTCTTTGCATACAAAAATAAAGGCAACGTGACCACAATTTCACTGTTTTGGAAGTATCTAACCATTGTCGTTATAACTTTTTCTTCTTTTCTTCTTGTAATTGTAAGTCCGACGAATGTCCCCAAAGTTCTAGGACTTTGACCATAATTTTTGTTTCTGCCAACTTTCATCAAAATTACAACGTAGCTCTTTAGTAGGATAATTTCCATTTAATACCCTTATCCCAATATGATACTAATTTTTAGAGCAGCACAATGGCTAACGCTATATACAATTGTAATTGGCACCTTTCGAACGACAACGAATTTAAGAAATCTTTGATTTTGATGTTGCAACGGAGTCAAAAAGGACAACGAATGACAGCCGCTGGTGTTATAGATTTGAATTTTCTCAGCTACATTTCAGTAAGTTATTTACCTCAGAAGTTAAAACCACCTAGGAGAGAATTCAGACGATATTAATCGAAATATCTTAATTTTTTAGGTACTGCGAATATCGTTCTCATTCTATACATTACTCACCAACTTAATCGTCAAGAAATATCACAAATTGTAGACAGAAATATGTATTGCCGTTTCACATAAGCACGTATAGCAGCTAAACTTTTAGAAGTACATACCTATTACGTCATCAGTGCAATAGACCAAATTACACATTTCTTTGTTAAATTGTTTATGCCTCTGCCATTTTGTTCCCATAGGTTGACACGACGTAATATGTACAATACTTCTGAAAGGGTGATTGCTATGCATACATAAATGGAGCATTCAGAGCATATAAAATTGATAAAAGTCGTAGTTAGTTGTATTCTTTATCAGTACTACAGGCTGTATTATTAATTCAGAAATTAAAGTTCTAAAAGCATGAAGGAGTATCTACTTTAGAATGATATCCAAATCGATATCCTTCAAATTCTGGTGAGAAATAGTTCACAATTAATAGGGGACATTTTTATGAAAACGGGAACTTTCCCCAAAGTTTCTAGTTTTTGTTGCATTATTAAAATCTAGGCTCTACAATTAATATTGGTCGTCATCAACTCAGTATTTAAATTCAACCGGACTATGATTAAGCGGCAAATTGATCCAAGATTTAAGTCGAAAAGATTCGTCTTGCACCTACATGTCCAGCAAAAGAAATAGTGTTAGACGATTATCATCCGGTATCTTCTCAAAAGAAGCATTGAAATTTTGAAATCGTTCTAGCCCCTGATTGTTTTAGAATTTAACAGGGATATGTACCAAGATGACGTTAAAAAGTGTCTTTTACCAGCGAAAATATTGCTGCAGGGTGTCGGTTGTTGGCCCGATACCGATATCTGGTACATGAAATTACTAGGATGGTTCCTATTTTGGAATCTCTTCATTACAGAAATCTTTCACGCCGCTTACGTGCTTAAAAATTTTAGAAATATAGGAGATGCTGTTAGTGCCGGAGCTACCGTAACTACCACTATGGAGGTAACAATTTCACGAAAATCTACCAATGAATTCTTAAATTATCATCATCATTATCCAAACATTCCTGTTACATTAGGGTCACCTAAATCAAAATGACGAAAATATACCCGTCATATTCTACTAGAATTTTGACACATCATTTGCATCCAAATTGTAGTGGTTCAAGTTGATAATAATACATCCATTCCTCTTTTAAGGCTCTTGTAAGATTATACATCATGCTCACCAAGAAGGAACTAATCAACGCCATCCTAGTGAAGATCTGGACGCAGTTCTGGCCCGTGAGTGCTATTGAACCGATAAAAAGGAAACAACTTAAGAGAAAAGCCCAAACGGCAGTCGCATTGACGACTTTCTTCTTCATCTGCGCCATAATCAGCAATTCCCAAATAACCGGCATGCCATACATCAGATACCACGATATGCTATTGAAGTCGGTTTTTCCATTCGATTGGAATCAAGTTTACGTGTACGAAATCCTATACGTTTGGCAATATTACTCCGATTGGTACGTTTTATTTATGATAACCGCCTTCGACTTCTTTTTCATAGCGTTGGTAGCGATATGCTCACTACAATTCGTAATAATCCAAGATGTGTTAAGGCTGATTTTGAGTGACGAATCCGAGACGCATAGGAATGTGATATTGGGATATAAGATCGGCGATAAGGAAATGTTGTTGGAATGCTTGGAGCAACACAACTTGCTCATTGGGTAAAATAAGGATTTTGTGGTTATTTGAAAGATGTCGTTATTTTTCTTAATGGTAGGATATGCAACGAGCTGGAAAATTCGTTCAATATAGCTATACTGATACAATTTTTTGTTAGTACCAGTGCGATCTGTGCCGCCTTCTTAGTGATGGTAAGATCTAATTATCTAGGAATATCTTTAAAATCCTGTAAACAACGTATCATTTTAGAAAGTTGATTACAGTCAGATTTGGAAGATGCTAATGTATGCTGCTGGACATGTAGCTCAGTTATTTTATTACTGCTACGTTGGACATGAATTGACGTTTGAGGTAATTTGATAACCTTCCAAGCCAATTTGCTTTAACAATACAAATAGGTTTAAAAGACAAGACAAACTTCTACTTTGGGATTCTGGTTGTGAAACCAAAAGTATTTCAAAAACATTTTCACGAGTTTGTTGCCCCTACATATACGACAACTTTCTAAATTTGTAAGAAAATTATAAAAATATTAAATCGGGGTATGAAGAAAGAAAAAAATCTTTTGTATTACCTCCATCACTTTCTAGATCAAACAAAAGACTTCTGTTTGATCTAGGAAGTGATGGAACTAATCTGATAGAAAAGTACTTAAGAATGTTCGGTACTTATTTTCAAGGTCGCTTAAAGTTAATTTTTTTGGTTGGTTCGAAAATTATTTCGAAAGTTGTATATTCTACCTTTAAAAGATGTATGTATAACGATAAAATACTAATTGTTTACAATTTTAAGAGCTCAGGCAGGTCTAATCTTTTCTCAATGATAAATGAAGAACCAGCAGGTTTGCAGGCCTGACATTTTCAACACCACATATTCGATATGGTAGCTAAGACTTGTCAAAGCGCATTTTTGTAAATTCCTTTGTTAGCGTTGCTTTCTTGAAGTCCAAAAATGACGGTAAGTCCATGATTACTTTTCTATTCCTTAATTGAGATAAGATTCAACAACAAACAAGGAATTTACAAAAAGATCGCCGATAAGACGTAGCTATTCTAACAAATACCCGGTATGCAAATTTTTGAGCCCGTAAACTAACGGGTTCTTCACTTATTATTGAAAAACATTTTTATCGTTACACACACTACTTTTAAAGGTCAGATACACAATTTTCAAAACAGTTTTGGAACCAATAAAAAAGTTCCGATCTTGAAGAACCGAACACCGAACACCGTTAAATAGGCCATGAAATATATGTATATACATTTTTTTAAAATAAAAATTTAATAATAAGATAATGGATATCACCCCTTTCAAAATATTGCTTTAAAAAATTTCATCATTTTACAGAGTGGATATTTAAGTAATGCAATTTACGAATGCGATTGGCACTTGTCTTACAATCGAAATTTTCGTAAAGCTTTGATGTTGATGATGCAACGTAGCCAAAAAGTGCAACTACTGACGGCGGCTGGTGTGACCGAGTTAGGGTTTTCTAGCTTCTTAAAGGTGAGACTTTTTATGTGCATGAAAGAAAATTTTTGTCTCTGCCCGATATCTATGATAGAAACTTATTTTGGGTTCTGCTTTATGCCTTACTTTGAATATTCTTAGTCGAAAAATTCGATATTTTCGAAAGAAAATTTTTTCGTTTGGGCCAAAGGCTTGATGTCTCTTTATCTAAACAGACTTTTCTATACAAAAGCTATGCACTCTCTATAGGTATATCAACCAGGTGATAAAAGAGCCTAAAATAGAATTTTCTTGACTTTATAATCTAATTTTCTTTCGCTCGGTAAGCCGATCTGTATATATAAAAATGGATCGTGGTTTGTTCGGATACTTAAAACCTGAAAACGATTGGACCAAATTGGATACTTCCTTCTGCGGGCTTGTCCGTAATTGCTACGCGAAGATTTAGGAAAAAGAAAAGTCGAAAAATTTTGGGCAAAACGACGTTTGCCGGGTCACCTATTCAAATAAATGTACTCCACCCACGTGTTTATTATAAATTATCGCAACCTGTGGACATTTCTTTGTATTCCCTTTTTCTCCCATCAAATCTGCGAGTAATGGTTTCCGGTTTATGTCCAGGCAATATAGATCTTAGGTTAACGACTCTATTATCTTTCCAATATACATAACAAACACCAACGCCTTCAAAACGTCCAAAAAATTCAAAGATTTTGCGTCGAGTTTACTTCTTATGTGCTGTTCGATCGGAAAGCTTGCAATTAGGGATTCTACTACTTTAGTACCAGTCTAATACCTTGGTGGCGCGTGAATTTTGGAAATACTTTTGACTGACATTTGCACTTTCACAATGGTCAGGTTCATCAATAATTGACTTCTTCTCTTTTTCAACGTTTGTATATGTCAAGGGCGTAAGCATAACTAGATACTTTGTATAAAAAGATCATTGGCATCCCCACTGCTTTCCCCCATTGCTTCAAATGATGCCTCACCTTTGTAGCACAAATTTGTGCTTCAACAGATAAACTCTCCACAAGAGGTACAAACATAACTGTATCCTGTAAATTTCTGACTATGGGTTGAACCATGTCTTAGTTATCAAATCATTCATCAGCGAGAACTTGCATTTCGTTATTACCCAAATATAAAAAGGCCCGAAGTTTTTAAATTTATTTAGGAACATCAGTTATTTTACAAAATCATTTCTAACTACCTCAGTTCAGTAACTCGAATGTTTGTACAGTTGGAAACTGAAGTGCAAGTGCAGATGCCCAGAAAACTTTGTGTGTCATCCTTTTTATTCCGGTTTATTGAGGTTACATTGAGTCAAGATTCTTCAGCAATTTTTTTCAGGAAAAGGGTTATCCAAAGAAATGTTAAAAAACCGATAAGGGAAATTTAGCTTTAATACTTCTGGCTTCAGGTTTATGTTACCCACAAATTCTTTGTTTTGTTCGGAGAATATTTAGTTATCACTTTTCCAGGTAATGTTATTGGTTCCTTTAACACTCTGTGAATGTTATGACGGTGGTATGGTCGTCAGCTGTAAATTTTTGTCAGACGATGTTTGTGCCTCCTCCTGTTTTGAAAGAGGTTGTTTCTTCTTTAAATGAGCAAAATGATTTTGCTGGTTGACTTATCCGTTTGTTAACAGATGATGCCAATATTTGAATTCGTGATAGTGTTAATCTACTCAGGATAAATTAGAACCATTTATTTTTTACGAGCAAAACTGACATTAATTACATTCTTGACAAAATTGAAAACTGCCATACTTTTTTCTATTTATCTTATTTGAGACTTGATAAAAATAGATCTTTCCATACAAGTCTTTAACAGACGCATTTTTAACAAAATCCTTTGCGTTTACAATTGGGTTTAAGTCTGTATTGTTTTCCTCAGAATCTGACTTGAATAACACATCTTCGCTATCCCATCGATTATTCATCAATTCTAGTAATTCTGAGGGGCCTTCCTCTTTGAAATTCTTGGCAATTCATTTTCTCAAGAAGAATCATACCCTACATAGATAATCTATCGCCTTTAATACACACAAAATTTTTTGTGACACAGCAGATTTAAGACAACCGGAAATATTCTACGTAGTAATACCAGCAATCTTTCCTCAAATGCTGTATAAGGAGATGAAACGAACACTACTCACCTATAAGTTCATTAAAATAATATTTATTTGTAAAATAGTTGAGAAGAAACGCTGAAAATAACGGTCGGTTAATGTTGTTTAGAACGAAAATCACACGAACATTTTAGATCGTACATGGACACAGACAAAATATGTCCAATTTAGATTAAAAACAAGAGATGTGAAAGATCCTCTGAATTATCTTATTCTATCCTTATTGTTCAACCTACCAAACGGAAGTTAACTTGATAAACTCTTAATTTCGCGGTGTTTTTGTTAAGTTTCTCTTTGTTTAACTCTAAAAACGAAGCTGATTTTATAGCAATAATAATTTTAGCAAGTGCAATCACTAAAATAAATTTTGTTTTAGATTATGAGGTTGTCATTCTCATTTTACACACTCCTCAACAACTTGTTGATGAAGAATAACCAATAAAATCGCCAACTTTGTGGTTTGGGTAGCTGTTATTGTCGAATATTTTAGTAAACTTTCGTTATATGAATTTCGTTGTAGTTAAAATTGACTAGCAATATAATATTATAAAAGTGACCAGGAACAATTTTATAAGCTCCAGCCGAAATCAAAAATAAAAATAATTGAAATTCATCGTTTTGTGCCCTTGCATGATTCATACAAGTGCACACGTAATAAAGTCGTTAATATGCAGCTTAGGAAAAATATTTACACGCCTGGATGTACTGGTTTCATCGACAAATAGTAATTATGTAATGAAATCGTTGCAACGTTTCCTCACAGTATGACGTTAATTTTTAATTGGATATTGATTTTAAACAAGCGAGGTACTTTTTCCTTTTAAATCGTTTCTTTTTAAAATATTAAACGCCTGAAAGGGCACGAAGATGCAGAAGAAGCAGAAGAAGGATCAATTTCTAATTTGAAATTTTCTCCTTCAACATCAACTGGGTTCATTTTTAAATAGTATGGTGGTCGAGATTATTCTATGAGAGAATCTTGTACAAAAACGATCTTCTTGTTTTCCCTCGCCATCCTTGACTCTCGTACGCAGTTAAGTTTTGGACAGGAATTAGAATGTGCTTATTAAGAGATGTAGATTTTCAATCATTGATATTAGACATGAGTTGGAGTTAAGATTAGCAAATTTACTTATCTATGTAATGTAATGTAATGAGGTGGGGTCTGGCCCAGAATGGTCCTTTGCACTGCGACCACGTTGATCTATTGTGCTTCCCCTTGTTTTTCATTTGTTTAATACGTCTAGGAACAGGATCAGCTCCTTCAATGGGAGTGTTAATAGGTCCTCTTCACTCAGCGTATGTGTATGTAGTATTCTGTATCTCCTGTGGCCCAGTGCCCCACAATTAGTGATCAAGTGTTCCATTGACTCCTCTTCTTCACGGCAGAATCTGCAAGTGTCCGTGTTGGATAAACCCATTTTGTGTAGGTGCTTGTTGAAGATATAGTGGCCTGTGAGTGCCCCCGTCAGTGTCTTTAAGCTTCTCCTGTCCAGTTTTAGGGCGAGGTCCGTTCTCCTAGCATCGAAGCTCAGAAACTTTTTGGAATGTTCCAGCCCACTGGTGTCATTCCAGTGTTTTGTTGTGATGGATGCTGTCCATTTCTTTATCTCCCCTTTAAGGAGAACTTTGTTAAACCCAAAAGGTGAGGTAGGTCCAGTAAAATTTCTCTCAGCCCCTTTTTTGCGTAGATGTCTGCCATCTCATTTCCTCCGTGCCCCTCATGTCCTGGTATCCAGACCAGAGTGATCTGGTTCTGAGTCTCCAGGTCGTTAATCATGTTGTGACATTCCAATAATGTTTTGGACTTAATTGTACTTATGGATATTAAACATCCCTTTCTAGCACCAGGGAAGCACAATTTCATAGACTTCGGAACCGCGATGAATACTATTGAATGTTACTTACTTTTAGCTTAGATCAGGAAGTAACATTGGTGAAAGAGAATTGCGCTAAAAGATGGTTCATCAACGTGGAATCTCCGTTTGTTTCACCATACCTGCAATATATACCTTGCAGTTGCATCTTCTTTAATATCAGAACCTTCATTTCTAACTTTACCGTGGTACTAATTCCGTAGGAGATTGTTCTATGGTTACCAGAACCAATACGAGCCTGCCAACTTGCATGTAAATTAACCAAAATGAAAAATAGACGAAGAAACGAGCATCATTCAAAAAGTGTCTTTCTGTTTTTAACATCGTGCAAGTTACAAGTTCGTTTTGTAATGTTTCCAAAGAAACGCCATGTATACTCTCAGAACTTCGCCATATGGAACACGAAAGGGTCATTACATATATATTAACTTTTCGAGAAATTAAGCATTACCTTATTATTAAATATTACTTGGAAAATTATGTAATTGGTATATAGTTATAATTGGAAGTACTCGTATAAACGCATACGCGATTAAACCCTATTAATTCTTTATATCGTATCGATTAGTCCTTCATCAGCGTATGTTTGCAATCACACATTTTTATGAAATTGTGTTTGCGACACGTATGCAATTCCGTAAAGTGCTTGCGCAAGACGATGTCCCATCAGAAGCTATCATCAGGTATTGAAAATTCATTTTTGCAAATTGCACCAAATTCCACAAATACGATTGTAGAATTCACAAGGGACATATATAAAGATGGCATTAAAATAGCTTTGATACCTGGAAAAATTATGCTTGAAAGTGTTTGTTGTTGGCCCGGCGATGAAACCGTTCATATGAAGATCCTTTCATGGATCCTGTTTTGGAACTTGGTCGTAGTCGAGATTTTCCATGTAACTTACGCCGTTAAAAAATTTAGCGATACAGGAGATGTAATCTACGCCGGTATGACTATAACCACCAACTTGGAAGTAAGTACCTTTTGCACGTTACATCACCAGATCCAAAAATCTGTCACCTTTGAAGGCTTTAGTAAGGATTTATATCATTCTACTTAAACGAGACACCTTGAACGAAATCCTGGTGAAGATATGGAAACAGTTTTGGCCCCTCAATACCGTAACGGAATTAACCACGCGGATAAATCTGAATAATAGGGCGAAAATCCCTTTGTTGCTAGCTTCGATATTCCTAATAGCGGCCATTATCGGTAATTGCGGATTAAGTATGCCGCCATTGATCAAACACGATCTGATCATGAGATCAGTATTTCCCTTTAATTGGGACAAGCTTTATGTTTATGAAGTCGTATACGTTTGGCAATATTATAGCGATTGGTTTGTCCTATTCGTCGCGACCAGCTTCGATTTCTTCTTCGTATCGTTGATATCCGTGTGCACTTTGCAATTTGTTATTTTGCAAGAAGTCTGGCGAAAAATCCTGTCTCCACAGTCGAAGAAACACAGGAAGATTATTTTCGGTGATGACGGCGGGGCGATTACGGACGAAGAGATGTTAGAAAAGTGTTTGGAGCAACACAAATTGCTCGTCGGGTAAGTCTCCCCTCCCCCAAGAATTAAATGCAATGTTTATTAGATCCATAATCTGTACGTCGTTCTGCATTTTTAATCTCGTTTCCAGCATTTGTAACGACCTGGAGGAATCCTTTAATAAAGTGATTTTAATACAATTTGTTGTTAGCATCGCGGCTAATTGCGCCTCATTTCTAGTCATGGTAAATTATAAATGTGCCGGACACATCAACAACGCTAAACGTTTATAATTGCAGAAACTCGATTCGGACCAAATTATGAAGATAATTTCCTACGCGATCTCCCATTTAAGTCAATTATTTTATTACTGTTTTGTTGGACAACAATTATCGGATGAGGTAAGTTAATACACTAATACCATCAAACAAACGTTATAAACCTGGTACTTCTTTATTTTGTAGAGCACCAATTTATCTGATGCCATCTACGAATGCGATTGGCACAAATATTACGATCGCGATTTTCGCAAAGCATTGGTGCTTATCATCCAAAGATGCCAAAGGAAACAGCATTTGACCGCGATCGGTTTGTTCGAATTGAATTTCGAAAGCTTCGTGAAGGTAAACCGGAACTTGCACAAACTTGTCTTCTAATAAAATCGATTCGTCCGTTTTCAGATTTTAAGGATCACCTTCTCATTCTACACCATGCTAGATAAGGTGTTGATGGAGAAATCCCAGTTAGAACGAGATCTATGATTGCATTACGACGACGACGAATTAAAATAATCTTACAGCGTAAATTTACGCTGTAAATTTACTACAATTAACATGAATCCCCTTCTATTCTAAGCGAATTGTATTTTTCTAGATATTCACATGTTATTATATGCTTGAAACGGAAATAGCTGCATTCACGTTACATCATTGTTCCGTCCAGCGCGAACAAATTTTATATCACTTCTTTGTACATATGCGTTTATTTCACGTTTTACTTTTTACATATGTTTGTTATTATAGTATTTACTTTTCTCAAGTATTCGAGTTTTACTAAACATGCAGTCGTTTCTAAGGCACAATACCTGTATCTTTCGTGTAAATATTAAACGTTATTGCGGTTATCTCTTGTGTATTTTTCTAAATTACATTTTTAGAATTCAACTCCATTCTTGTTTTGCAGGTTCCTCAATAAAACCCAATGCGGTCTCAAATTTTATCACTAACAATGATATAAAATTAAACTTTTCAAGTGTTACATGAACTAATCTGCTTTTCAAAATTTCCTAGCACGTAAAGTTTTAAAATAGAACGCGGTCGAAATTACAACAATTAAATTTCTTTAAGGAATATAAAAGACGTAATTTACACGTATTTTATTGCTGGTTCGTCGCTTTTTTGGCCCTAGCAATAGTCCGCAAGAGTGCTTTCGTTCCATTTTTCCTTGTAGCACGATTCAATTTGACTGATATCGTGGAGAAATTTCATTTCATGTTCATCGCTCATATCATCAAGATTGTAGGGAAAACAATTCGGATGTGAATGGAGGATTTACATCTTCAGGGACATATGTATCTGCTCCCAAATCTTTGTAATTTTGTAACAGTTCATCAACCAGCTGCTCATCGCTTTCTGTTCCTGTATACCTGAGGAAGTTTATTACCACAGTTCTGAAACTCTACCAAGGAGATGCTGATTTCAGACGCCATAGATATTCTCTCTTCTATTTTAGCTTTGTTTATTCCGGGAAATTTATTTTTGAAATAAAAAATTCTTCCGTCATTCTTGTTTATCGCTTTTAGAAAGAAGATTAGAAGGAAAGTTACTTCTTTTTGGTCATTGCTTTTTAACCCTTATCCTGCATTCGTGGGTCAAAATTGTCCAAACAGTTTTTATTGCTCATTTGTTTTTTTAATACTCCATCGATTTTTTGAAACTTTAGTACAATTATTTTTTTGTGAATACTATTTAAATATAAAATGTAAATCTCGTAGATCTTTTCACAATGTCTGTGTGAAGAAACTTACGCATTTGGTACTCTTGCGTAAAAATTGCCCAATACAATAAAGTCAGTGTGCGATACGAGCTTGGCAACAGAATTTGCCATTTTTCACGGGAATACAATTAGCAACAAAACTAGCAAAAACACATTGAAAGCATCACGAGTGTTTTTATGTTTTGTTTTTTATAACGGGATAATAGTTGCAAAACTAAAAAACAAAGTGCACCTGTTTTAAAGCATTAGAAGTGTTTTTATGGCTTATAATGATTTTTTCAGTCGTTGTTGTGCTTCTGCGGTGAATACAAGTAAAACTTCTTTGGACATTGTGCGATGCAGAAACCAGCTATGCATGGTCGTTACAAGTATATACTGGCAAAGATAGAAACTGTAAGCCAGAAAAGAATCAGGGGCACTCTGTCGTCTTGGATCTGATCAAAGATTTGAAAGGGCATAATGTTACCTGCGATAATTTTTTTACTTCCCACGAATTAGGCATTGAGTTGTTGAAAAGAAATGTTACTATGGTTGATATTGTCCGAAAAGACACACCACAGCAAAGAAATTAGAGCTAAAATCAAAAAGCCTGAAATCATTCACTTCTAAAATGAGACGAAATCCGAGGTCAATACAGTAGATCAACTAATAAGAACTTACACCTGTAAAAGAAGGTCTAGTCGATGGCCTCAGGTGCTATTATACAACATTTTGGACATATCTGCCTACAATGCATCTAAAGATTACTCCAGACTGAAATCAGAATAAAAAGTATAAGCGACGGATTTATTTGGAAGACCTGGGTATGAATATAATAAGCGAGGAAATATCTCGTAGATCGAATATGCCACAAAGCAGTTATGCTAAAGCATACGTCAAAAGTCTTCAAAGTGGCTTAGCTGCAAATTCAAAAGTAAGCAATTTGAAAAGGGGACGTTGCTTCTTTTGTCCAAACCGATCCAATAGCACAAAATATCCTAACAAATGTTTCGCCTGCCAGAAATTTATTTGTAAAACCCACTCCGAAATCTTCATTGAATGTCATGAATGTAAAAAAGATAATCAAAATCAATAAATATAACAATATCTTGTATTGGGCAAAATTGACCCACTAATGTCATGTGCGTGTTATTTTTGAAGTACAGGATAAGGGTTAATATCATGATTTTCTTTTGTCCCTACTATCCCAGTCACAGAAACAGCAAAACTTCGTATACGCCAACTGGGAACCCGATACTAGGGCTACAACTTTTACATACTCACAAAGTTGTCATTCAATCTCTGATATTCTGTTGTATCCAGCAGTAGCTTTATGGTTTTATAAGGCTCGTTTATGGTTGACGGTATGAGGAATGAGAATAGATTGGTTCTCATTTCCATTATGAAGAAGAACGACTTTAAGACTCCTTCTCAAAGAGCCCGTAAAGAATTTCCATTCTTCTGAATTATGATGTCGGCCCTATCACCTCTAGTAAAGCATTGCCATCGTCAGAGAATTTCATTGCATCTTGTTTTGAAAATAAATGCTTCAGCTTTTGCTGCCTCTTACGAAACGTGCGCATTGTCGTCCTTTTGTCTAATAAATTCCATACTTTGAGCATTAGAGCTAAGAGTTCTGTCTGATTGATAAATTCAGATCACGAACTCTCATTAAAATCTGACTGGATTATTTTATGCGGTCCTTCTGACATATCAAAAAAGCCAGAGTCAATTTCCCTGCTTTCTTGGGCCTCGAAGTCATCGAATAATTCCTCTTTAGGATCCAGAGTTTATCAATCTGTTGGGGATGGTATGGAAAGCTCCGTAGTATTGTGTGTGGTCTTATTGCTGACGGAAGTTTTGGTTATTTTATTTTAGTTAAATTATTTTAATTAACTCAGTTCATATGCCGACGATTTTAGTTGCGTAACAGTAGCAGTTTGAGCTTTGGAGCTAAGAGCTCTGCTTGATTTCTTGATAAATTCATATTACGGACTTTCATTTAAACCTGATTAACTTATTCTATGCGGGTCCCCGGACATGTCACCGAAGCCAATCTCCATTTCCCTCTTCTCTTACCTCTCGAAATCATCTAATGGATTTTCTTTAGGATCCAGAAGTTCGTGAATCTGATGGGGGTGGTATGGGAAAGACCGCAGTATTGTGGAACGAAGTCATTATTGCTGAAGGAAGGTCTGGTTATTTTATTTTAGTTAAATTATTTTAATTAACTCAGTTCATATGCCGGCGATTTTAGTTGCACACAGGTAGCAGTTTCAGCCTTGGAGCTAAGAGTTCTGCTTGATTTCTGTACAAATTCAAATCACGGACTCTTGTTTAAATCTGATTGACTTCTTCTATCCGGCTCCTCGAACATGTCAACAAAATCAATTTCCGTTTCCCTGTTCTCTTAGCACTCGAACTCATCTAATGGAGTTTCTTCAGGATCCAGGAGTTCGTGAATCTGATGGGGGTGGTATGGGAAGGTCCGCAATATTGTATAACGAAGTCATTATTGCTGAAGGAAGGTTTGGTTATTTTATGCTAGTTCAATTGTTTTCATTAGTTCATTTGATATGCCAGCGATTTTAGTTCCACAAAAGTAGAAATTTGAGCCTTTGAGCTAAGAGTTCTGCTTGATTTTTGATAAATTCATATTACGGATTTTCATTTAAATCTGATTGGGTTATTCTACGCGGGTCCTAGGACATGTCAATTTCCGTTTCCCTGTTGTCTTAGCTCGCGAAGTCCTCTAATTGTTTCTCCTCAGTATTCATTAGAGTTCATGAATTTGTTGAGGGTGGTATGGGAAGGTCCATGGTGTTGTGCAACGAAGATTTTATAACTGAGGGAAGGTTTGGTTATTTTATTTTAGTTCTTCTTTGTTTTTATTCTTATTTGATATGTCAGAGATTTTAGTTGAATAAAGGTAGCAGTCCGAAGAACGCTCCGTTGGCTCTCTCCATATCATTGGAACTGCAAACGACATGTCACGAGATTTTTCATTCAGCTAGTGAGCTGAGATGCACAATTAAACAGCTGATATATGGGGCTCACACCCTATCCTGATCTCCTACTTTACACTCGAAGTATATTTCATAACTTGTTTTGACGAGTGGGGTTATATTTCTTTTCTGAGGCTCGAAAGTCATTTCAGCACACACGTAACAAAATTTGTCGGTACTACGCACACAATTGCGTGGCATTGTAATTGTGAAATGATCTTCTTTTTCTTTCCTGTTATGCGTTAATTCCTACATAGTCCTCATTTCTTTACCTCCCGTATCCTACGGATCTATTCGATTGATGATGTCTTCCTCGATCTTCCCCTTCTATTTCTTCCTAATTCTGCCTCGTTAATCCTCTTTAACATTCTGTTTTGATCCAGTGTCCCTATGTGGTCGTACCAGCTTGGCTGTTTATTGTCAATTCTCCTCAATACTGGTTCCTGTTTGAGTTTTGCGGTAATATCTTCATTCCTCATTGTAATGCTAAGAAATGAATTATAGAAAGCTTGATTGGTTCACAAATTTGGTTAGTCTAAATGTGATACAGATAATAGATAATAGAGTATGGATAATAGAGTATGGATATGCACTTCACAAACGATAGTAAGGGAATTAAAATTTTAGAACATAACACGTTAATCCCAAGCCCGCGTAACATTGCCAGAAAACTCCAATCGACTAATACGTTATTGGGCGAGTAAAAATGCGTGGTTAAAGGAGCATTGTTTGAGCTTCGCAAATTAGAAATCCGAAGAATTAAATATAAGGGGCAATGTATGCTAATCTGGATAATGGAGAAGAAACATACAATTACAAACAAATGGCGGCTCATAGACAAATTCTGATGACATATTCGGATTCAACAGGTAAAATTACATAAGAATCAGCGAGAAATGTTTCTGAAATAAAATCGTTGGATGCCAGCTTTACTAACATTAACGCCACTTTTTCTTTATTCGCTGATATATCCAATTCAACAATCCTTTCCAATCTATTATTACAGTGACATTATTATTAAATTTTTACTCGCACGATTTTTGATTCTCTAACTCAGTCCGTACTTTGACATATCCTTTACAAAGAATACCGTTTCTTTAAAAATTTATGCCTCGAGTGTCTGATCATAAATTCACCTTGCTTTAGCATTTTGTAACCTACCATCAACTACATCAGCGTTTCGTTTGAACCGAAACGTTACAATAAATACCGATTTACTTAATATATAATAAACGGGAGATATTGTGTGATATAATCCACGATTAAGACGTCTCTTAAGCCATTTCGTGAATAGTTACGTCGGTTGTATTTGCGTCTGCCTAGATAAATAAGAATTACTTCAATATACGAATTAGGTACCCGGAAAGAATTGGAAATGTCTATTGAAAAAGAAGTCGCACGAGCAGTATCCATAGGTATTCAAAATTTGCCTTGTAATGTTGCAGAGTTCCAATTGAAATTTACACATCCAACACCAAAGTTAAGATAACAAATAATATATTTCATAGTTCATATAATTTTTTAGATTTCACCAAGGGCATCTCCAAAGACCCCATAAAAATATGTCTTTTACCCGGAAAGTTCATCCTCGAAAGCGTTTGTTGTTGGCCAGGCAATGAAGGGCCATTTATGAGAATTCTGACGTGGTTCCTTTTTTGCAATTTGGTCGTAACCGAAATTTTTCACGCGGCTTACGTCATGGTGAAATCTACCGACGTAGGAGACGCAATCGATGCTGGCATGACTATAACTACCACTATGGAGGTCAGTATAAACTCGCAAAACCTCCGTCGTTCTTACCTGTTCATATTTCGAAGGCTTTAGTAAGGATGTATATCATTCTACTCAAACGAGACGTCTTGAATAAGATCCTGGTGAAGATATGGAAGCAATTTTGGGCGGTCAACGTTGTAATGGAACCGACGATACGAAGGAATTTAAGTAGAAGAGCTAAAGTACCCATATTCCTAACATCTATCTTCCTAATAGCTTCGATCATCAGTAATTGTGGAATAAGTATCCTTCCGTTAATGAAACACGATTTGGTGCTGAAATCGGTGTTTCCTTTCGACTGGGACAAGTTGTACTCGTACGAAATTGTATACGCCTGGCAATATTTAAGCGATTGGTTCGTTTTATTCGTGGTGAACGGTTTCGATTTCTTCTTCGTTTCGTTGATATCAGTTTGCAGTTTGCAGTTTGTTATTTTGCAAGGAGTCTGTCGGGATATCTTTACACCACGGTCGAAAGACCAGAGGACGGTAATTTTTGGCGATGGAGGAGAAACCATTGAGGACAAAGGGATGTTAGGAAGGTGCTTGGAACAACACAAAATACTCGTTGGGTAAGTTTGCTTCGTTTCCGCTTTCTATAAACTCAAAGGGGAGAAAAGGCGTTTGTGGTGTCTCATAAGATAATAGGTTTTCTGGTCCTTTGTACTATTTAGAAGATATGACTGTGGTACCTCTTTAATTACTTACTCGAGATTCTAGATCAGTATACATTTTGAAAAGTTAAAGCTGATTGGCCACATCATCATCTCCCAAATATTTTTGGCATGCACATTTTGAGCAGGTACGTTGGAATTTATGCTGTCCAAACCATTTGGTAAGATATGACTTGAAGATGTTTCGCAAGCGAAACACGTGTCACTAAACTTTAACTAAGCAATTGCATGGCAAAGGGTTTACCGATGTGATATAGTGTTACTGTCTAAGCCAGTGTATTTCAATATGTTATTTCTTCCAAGTTGTGTTGAGATCCAAACCACATCTTGCGATCTTATTGGTGCGTTGATATGCCATGACCATATGGGATATAACCGCTATTTCTTTTTCATTATTCCTATACCCAACGATGTACTACGTAATGTAATGTAAATGTAAATGTAAATGTAATGGTTATAATCAAAGAACAAACAAAAAGTTGAAATCAGTGTTATCTGAGTAGTTAGACGCAAATCGACATTTTTACACATCCACACTTGCCCTCGAAATGTGTTTTAGATTAGGATTCTTGATGTTCAGCAAAAATTCTATGCTTAGACAGCAAAGAAGATCGCGAAAAAGATGAGAATTTTAAGCTCATCCACTAATTCGTATAAACGTTTCTAGGATTTGCAGCGACCTCGAAGATTCCTTCAATAAGGTGATTCTGATACAATTCGTTGTAAGTGTAGCAGCTAGTTGCGCTTCTTTTTGGTATTGGTAAGTTGCAATGATGTTTATTTAACACATCTCTCACGACTAAAGTGGTGCTATATTTCCAGAAAGTAAATTCTACCCAATTTCTGAAGATAATTTCTTACGCTATAGCTCATCTAAGCCAATTATTTTACTACTGCTTCGTTGGTCAGCTGTTATCCCATGAGGTGAGTGACCATAACCTTTTAAGATAGATAAGATGAAGAGAAACATTTTGGAATGGTCATATCATCAAGAAAGAAGTAAACAGAGTAACGAAGTTTCCGAGGCACGCAGACCTCCTAAACGCTGGATATCAAATTCAAACGAAGACTAGGTTGGAAAACACAAGCCTATACCTTAAGGCTATAGCGTACTTATTTTCAAGATCGCTTAAAGTTAAATTTTTTCGGTTGGTTCGGAAATTGTTCTAAAGCTATAAATTTTAGCTCTAAAAGATGTATGTGTAACGATCAAATAGTAATTTCTTACAATTTTTAGAACTTTCACCTCATTTCAATAATAAGCGAAGAACCAGCAGGCCAAAGAGCATTTTTGTAAATTCCTTTATTATCGTTGCTTCTTTTAAGTCCAGAAGTAATGGTTAGCGCGTGGTCACTTTTTCCCTATTCCTTAATTTAGCTTGAATTTAACAGTCAACAAAGGATGTACAGAAAAGCTTTTCGCTAAGTGGTAACGAATACACGGTATGTAAAATTTTGAGTCTGTTTACTTATTAGTTCTCCATTTATTATTGAGAAAACATTAGACCTGTAGAAGCTTTTAACATTATAAAAAGACACTATTTTATCGTTACAAATACTGCTCAGTAACACAGTTTTCAAAATAGTTTTGGAACCAATAAAAAAAAATTAAATTTGAAGCAACCTGGAAAGAAAGTAGCCTTAAAATAGAAGAGGAAAATGATAAAGAGTAGGAAAGGGAATTAGGAGAAGAGATACAGACACAAACGTCTTTCGGGGTTTGTAGGTTTGTAAGGTGTAATATTATTTGACATCGCCATTCGTTCATGTTCTTACCTCCAACTTGTCCAATCTCTGATCTAATTATAATTCTAATTTTTTTATAGAGCAATTCATTGGCTGACGCTATCTATGAATGCGACTGGCATTCATCTTACGATCGAAATTTCCGGAAAGCTTTGGTACTTATCATCCAAAGATGCCAGAACAACCGACGATTAACAGCGATTGGTTTGGTCGACTTGAACTTTGAAAGCTTCGTAAAGGTAATTCCTATAATATGTAATGTGTCGGTATTTCGTCTCGAAAATTTGCATATTTTCTTGCAGATCTTGCGGATGTCTTTTTCGTTTTATACCGTACTAAACAAGGTGTTAGTGGAAAAATCTGAACCAACCAATTGATGCTGAGGATGACATGGTTTCGAAATCAGGTGTAATTTAGAAAATCTACCAAAAACGATTAATTCAACTTTTTTGAAGGTTGTTTTCCTACATTATTTTTCCTTAGATAGCAGAATTTCTTAGGTTAAACAACCTGCTTACGTATTGTTTATTCCTTTCTATATGTGAAGGAACATACTTCTATCTTGGCAACTAACACAATTAGAAATAAAGCTACACCAATCCAATAAGTTCTATTTCGAACTTGGCGATTTCAAGGCTGTAAAAGGGTAAGGCCATATGAAGAAAGAAAACAATCTTTTGGATTATATCTACCACTTTCTAGATCAAATAAAGGGCTTCTGCTTGACCTAGAAAGTGATGGAGCGAATCTGAACGAAAAGTAGTTAAGGGTGTTCGGTACTTATTTTCTAGATCGCCTAAGTTATTTTTTTCTAGTCGGTTCAAAAAGTATTTCGACAGTTGTATATTTTAGCTCTAAAAGATGGTTTACAATTTTAAAAGCTAAGGCAGGTCTAATCGTTTGTCAATATTAAGTGAAGAAACAGAATAGGAGCACGCAGATCTTCTAGACGCTGTAAACATTCATGGAAATCAGATTCACATGAGGACTAGGTTGGAAAACACAAGTCTATGGCCTAAGGAAATAAGGTAGCTCTAAAAGATGTCTGTGTAACGATGAAATAGTAATTTTTTAAGCTTTAACATTATGTGAATAATAAATGAAGAACCAGCAGGTTTGCAGGCTTGAAATTTTGAATACCACTTATTCGATATGGTAGTTAATACTTGTCAAAGAGCATTTTTGTGAATTCCTTTGTTATCGTTGCCTTCATGAAATCCAAAAATGACGGTCCATGGTATGGTATGGTCATGGTTTCTATTCCTTAATTGAGGTTAAATTCAACAACAAACTAGGAATTTACAAAAAAGCTAATCGATAAGTCGTAACTAACGTAACGAATACACGGAATGCAAAATTTGGAGCCTACAAACTTACTGGTTCTTCACTTATTATTGAAAAAAAAAAAAATTAAAGCTGTAAAAAACTAGTATTTAATCGTTACACACACTACTTTTAAAGGTCAGATATACAATATATTCAAAATGGTTTTGGAACCAATAAAAAATTGTAAGTTTAACCGATCGTGGAAGAAAGCACCTTACAACCTTAATTTTTCATCGTGAGATCATGCGTACCTAACGTAATTGTTTGCAATGGCGGAAAAAGGTAGCACTTATTTGGAGTCATCTAATCGTCAAGTAGGAACTTCTGAGTTTTACCAAAATTTGCGTAGTTATGATGAGCATGAATTGCCGTTTTTCAAAATGAAAAGGATAAATAAATAAATTCTGATTCCAATATTGATAAGCGCAATAGTGGTGATCATGTACTTACCATGTCTTATTTCTTATATGTGACCTTCTCCGAGAAAAGGGACCTAGTGTGTCAAAAAACGGGTTTGGACTTAAGAGTGGATTCTGGTACCTAAAAGGGTGTAGAATAAGATGAAATGAGTTAGATTTCTGATAAAAATTTATTTACCGCATAAAAACGTACAAAAAGAACTTGGGAAAATCGATAAAAATGAGAAAAACATTAAAATTTAATTTTTTTTTTGATTTTTTGGTTTTAAATTGTTTTTTTTCGTCAGTCTTCGAATTTTTTGGAGTTTGGACTTTTTTTTCGGTGTTTCGTGATCTGATACTTCGATTTTCTTCCGTTTGACAATTTCAGTTTTTTCTTTTTTCGGCGCTTTTACTTCAGCTTTCTTTATCTCGTGATCCGGTGCTTCGATTTTTCTTTTCTTGCTGGCAGGTTCAGATTTACTTTTCGATTTTTATTCGCTTTGGGTTCACTCGGTTTAGGAGCTACAAAATCCCGTTTCTGTGAATCAGTACATAAGACCCTGACATTCTCATACAAATACCATTTGCGATCTAACGATAAACCGCTTGGTACAATGAGCGGAGGTAATTCGTTTGGTAGCTCAGTCGTTAATCGCAGATTAAATCTTTCTTCTTCCGAGTCCACAAGTTCTTTACATACAATTTCGTCTTTTTTAAGTCAAAGTGGTGGTACTTGGTAATACCTAAAATGCAAACGTTTACAAAATTAATTGAAATGAATTTGAAAAATTAAAATCACAAAATCGCGACAGTTTACCTGGTAATCTTTTGTAAAATCCTTCGAAATGAGTATCCCATGTTCGCCACTCTACTTCACTTCCATTCAAAGCGTTGTTAAATTTATTACTGCTAGATCTATTGACCACATCTTCAAAATCTTGCTAATAATCTACATTTGAGCGACTATATTCTAGTTTCATTAATCCGAAAGAGCGATCGGGACTGAACTTGATGTGGCCAGTTAGGAGAAAATTTAATGATATCGATTCGTTTAAGCCAGAATCCACTCGCCAGGCGAAATAATGCATCATTGCATTATTTTTATTCTGTGCTACGCAGTTATCACAAAATAAAACTAAATTTTTAACGGCATTCTTCGTGAAGTAATCGTGAATTTGGCTAATGATAGCATTAGGTCCTTTTCCTATTTCGAACTCTTCGTCTAATAAATAGTTCGACTGAACGTTAGTGAATTTATTGTGAATACCAAAAATTGAACATTTACGAGCTGCATTGAAATATGCCGTTCCGAGTTGTTGTGGACTGGATGGATAAGATATATTTTGTGCATAGTCGAAACTCACTACAAGAGTAGAATAAGCATAACTCATCTTGCAGCATTGTTGGTAGAATTCACGCTGGCGTTTCGCATGGTCAATATGAGTAACAGCCATTCGTAATTTTGCTTCTTTTGTATCTGAATCAGATTCTTCCAAAACTCGTCGTAGCATCAAGGTATTCTGTTGACAGACGTCACAAAGATCAGTTTTCGGTTTCATAGGCGAGATGTAAGGGCAGTACTTCATCCAAATTTTGTAAAAAGTTTTAATTGCGATTTTCTCTTCAGTAAGACAAACTTTCTCAAAACGACGATAAACAGCACTTTTTGTTTCACTGGATGGTAGCAGCATTACTTTACAGTCTTTGTAGTTTGGCATTCTACCAGGAAGAGGTATTGCGAATTTTTCAGCAAAATTTTGAATAAATTGAACGATACGAGTAAGTGATTCCGGTGATAACACACGCGATTGCCGTTTTGAAAACTTGCCAGTTAGTTCATGTTTTCGTTCAGAACAGCCAACATTATCACTATGTCGAATCAAATTTTTATAACGTTTTAAACCAACATCGTAAATAAAACAAAACATCTTTCTACAAATATGAATGCCACGAAATAAGTACATTGTATCAACTCTGGATTTATTTTTTACCCTTTGGCCATACTTCTTCCGACTTTCAGTATTATAAACGTTTTCGAGCGATAAATGTTGTCGATGAAATTCCAAATGGCTCAAATGGACTAAATCTTGTTCTGGTTTACTTAATTCTTGGAAAAATTGCCGGCTTTGTATAGCAAGATTTTCTGGAATTATCTTATTACATTCTTTCGAACAACATGCTTCGGATTTCTCTCCGTACATCAAATCGATGTTCATCGACTCTTGTATATCTTCAACGGATTCCTCCAATTCGGATATAATATTGGATTCGGAAACATCATGCAGAAAACTTTGATTTTCAGTTAGTCCCGAAGTATTAGCACCGACACTTTCAGATAATATCATATCGATCTCATCATCGCCATAAACCGAGTCTAGTCTTTTTAAATCAGCATCAAAACTGTCAGAAATATCCATTTTTATAAAAATTACTTCAAATTAACATCAGCTTAGTAACAAAATTACAGAAGAACCAAAATTGCGAAACAACTTTTGAGATATTGATAACACTCGTTATACAGTTGGCACAAGACTGAAGCGTCACTTTATTCTTTTCCTTTCTTATAGTTATTTTTACAATGTGTACAGAGCAGCAACAAATAGCAACAGGTATTGTCACACTAAAAGCGAAAAAAACTACGTCACCACATAGGCATGGCGTCACCAAAGTCGCCAGCCAATCATAACTTACCATACCAAATCGCATCTCCCAACTGAAGGTGTGTTCAAAGTTATAATGCGTTATGAAACTTTAAATACATTTTTTCAAAACTTCATTTTCACACACTAGGTCCCTTTTCTCGGAGAAGGTCACATATTGTATTCAAGATCGATTTCTCTTATACTACTGTTTGTCTAGATACATATTTGGTTATGTTTATTATATACATATATATTTATATAAAAGGTGTAAATAAAGTAAGAAATAATATTCATATCTTTTTAATTATCGCTGTTTGGAAGAGAAACTCGAACACGTCAATTTCATGCCCTCCTTCCGGATTTTATGGACGTTACTTAAAATTCTCCGCAAGTCTAATCATTTGGAGTGTCGGAAATTTGGCTTATAATTAAACAGACTCGAACATCTCTATAAATATAAACCACTCTAAACTTTGATATAAGTTCTAAAAATGATTTTGAGATGTGTCTTTTTCGTTAAAGATAGTAAGAAAGTTCATTGTTATAAACTTATTATAAGCTACGGTGAAACCAAATCATAAGATTTGAAACGTTCCCCGATATGTATAGGAACGGGTACGTTGGGGTTTTTAGGATCGCTCAGGTTAGTTTTGCATCTTTCAATACATAGGGCTGTTCAGTCACAAAGTAAATGCCTCCGGTTTGAATAAAGTGGGAGACTACTTTTTCAAGGAAACACCATGTATCATAAATGGTAGCCTATAATGTGTTAACAGGGTATAAATCAAGAAATTGATGCATATTTATGACGACGGATATTTATATAGATTTGTGCACGGAGGGAGCAAAAAGGGACTATAATGAAAACTTCCATTTAAAATTAGTCCAACTACGCATTGAAACAACTTTATTCTTGAATTCTACACTTTTTAAAATACATAAAATATATTGTAATACACTAAATATACTTCCTAATTTCAAATCTATAAAAGTTCTACTACTTCTACTTATACTACTACCTATCATCAACATCACTGTTCTTTGTTCCCTGTTACCAAACTGTCGAGGAGAGTGTAAAACGAGAAAGATAGCCTTACTATCTGAAAAGTACGTAAATCACACAATACCCGAGAATTTAGAAGAGTTATGACTACAAACTTTTAAGAAACTTGCAAAATCCAAATTTGCAAATCCGGCTGCTGTTAAATATTGCGTCCTCTGACTTCTTTGTATCATGAAAATCAAAGCTCTTCGAAAGTTTCGGTCGTAGGTTAAGTGCCAGTCGCATCCGTAAATGGCATCGGTCAATTGATCGCTCTAAATTGAACCCAATGCGTTAGTAATCATTCAGTTTGATAATAATAATAGTAGTAGGGTACTACTACTACTAAATTGCATCGGTAATTTAATCTACCAGCTACGTTACTGACGAAACACATCTCCCAATGACATTAATAACGTTATGCAATGAGATTTCAAAAGATTCCTGCTTCCGAGATAAAAATGGCCATGTCTTAATTAATTTTGCTGCTGAACACGAATATCACTAGGAAAAATCTGAACTGGCTACGGTTTACTTTTATGTGTATGTAGTTTTGAGAACAAAATTATATGTAAATATTATAATATCTCTTAAGACTATCTTAATCTGCTTCGTACTTTCGGTTTCTTTTGGTCAATCGCTTGTTAACGACGATGGGAGTATCTCTGATGCGCGTCCTACAATAAAATCAGCCAATATTGACGTAAGTACATTTGTCCTGGTACCATTGCTCCATGTCCGCAGTTATGAGGGAAGAAGTTCAAGTAAGAGTCAAGAATATGGATCTTTAAATATATCTTTCAGCCGAATTCATAAAGCAAAAGGAACATATCTTCTGCCAGTAGCGTGTACTTTTCGGTCATGTCATTCCCCAGGAAGTGAGCTGCTACTTGATAGAACGCATCTCAAATCTGTTTTCCTCTACTTCGAAGAATTTACTCAAATTCAGGGTCTCTGAAGAGGTGTTTAATCTGAGTTCGGAGAAAAACTCCCTCTTTAATTTTGGCTTCACTGGGATGAGGAAATTTTTATACAGCTATTTGAGTGCTCTTCAATTCTTAACCGTAGCTTTTGGCAAGCTTTCGATAAGGACGAGCGTGATGTACGAAAGAGCAATGATGATTTCATGCGGTTTTAGCAATGATGAATGCTGTACATTCATTTGTCCAGGTTTAAAATATGCTGACGCAGCCTTTCTTGATGTAGTGCAAATCGATTGCTCTGCTGTGCCATGGATCAAGAAAACAGCAGTACTTTGTATATGGATAGATAGATTTCGCATAATTTCAGCAAACCTCAAAAGATAAAAGATTGAACTAAGCAAAAACCTTTGATCTTTTGATGGCTGGTTTCTTTGGCTGTACTGGAGAGGTCATAATCATTTCATTAGTGGTCGAAAAGCAGTTAATGCTGAATGGTATAATACAACAATTTGTTTGACACACTTGGTCTCAATTCTGAACTCAAATAATTGCTTCCTTGGAGGAGAAAACATCGAATTAATGTTTCATGATGGACATCCATCAACGCAGACGATACTTTCAGGTCAGCAGACATCTGCCAGCCATATTCGGTGTAGCTAATTATTATTGTATTACGTGATAGTGCGTATAAATGGTAAAAAGGTCAACAAGAGCCAATCAACTTTTTCAAGGTGATATTCGTGTTCAGAACTTTAAATTCATTCATCATTCAGGATTGGGCACTTATACCTAAAAAGCCCAGGCCCAGTGTAATTATAAATATGATACGGATGTACCGATGCAACTTTGTGTTTATTATACAACATCACAGTTAATAAATATACGAGGGGCGCCTCTTATGTTTTTACAACGACCACTAGGTGGGGTCATTAAGATGTGGTCATTACTATTTTCGTAAAATTTGACATTTGTTATTGTGAAAACGGTGGCAGCTTAGAAACTGACCAAACTACTCGGTCACACGGTGCACGTTTAAACAAACGAATTTTGTAAAAGAATGGAAATTCCTCGTGAAGGTTTTCGTCGGATGATTTTTTACGACTTACGAGTAAAGGCTTAACTCAACAACAATGCATACAATCGCTTGTCTCAACTTTCGGTAACGAAGCGCCATTAGAAGATGCTGTTTACAATAGGTTTGCATAATTTCATCGTGGTCGTCCATCTTGAATGATGAATTACGTGAAGGTGGCCCAAAATCGTCTGTTTTTCCAAAATACATTGATGCTGTGTACAACATGATTGAAGAAGATCGGTATGTAACTTAAGGTGACCTAGAGGCGTTCCTAAGCATTTCGAAGACTGCAATACATTAGATTTAACATGAATATTTTGCTGTCAACAAGATCTGTTCGCGCTAGAGTCCGAATAATTTGAGCAAAGCCCAAAAAAGAAAGGAAGAAACCAAGCAAAAATCTTTGATCTTTTGATGACTCGTTCCTTCGGCTGTACTGGAGAGATCATAACCATTTCTTTAGTGGTCGAAAAGCAGTTAATGGTATAATACAACGATTTGTTTGGCAGACGTCGTCGATGAAATTTCAACTCTCACAGACCACGTCAAACAATTGCTTATTTAGAGGAGAACACACTGAATGAATGTCTCAGTACTCGTAGTTCACCTGATTAATTGTTTAACAATTTCTTTCTGTCCCCGCATGTCAAGCGAAGTATGCGTGGACAGCAATCTTCAGCACCTCAACAAGCTGTCAAAACCGTAAAAACCGTGTTTTTGAGATATTAACTTCAAAATGGAAAAAATGTTTCGAGAATTGGTTTGAACGCATTCAAAAGTGAATAAATGTTAAAGACGAATTCAAAATACTCGTGTTTAACATTTAGCATTTTAAAGCAATAGAACAATTTTGTTCCAAATTTTTTTCCTTTCCTAATTTTTATAAAAAGGCTCCCCTTGTAATAGTAATAATAACAATTTCTAAGAAAGTTGCTTACTTCATTCGAAAGCTCCTGTCCGACGTAACAATAGTAAAATAATTGAGTTAGATGTCCTATGGAGTAGAGCAGCATCTTTATAAGTTGGCTGGGGTCTACCTTCTATAAAATAAATTCGAGAGATATATACGAATTTCCGATACAATTATTGATTTTCATTTACCAGTAACAGGCAGGCAGCGCAGATTGCGCTGCTGCTCACTACGAATTGGAATAAAATCGCCATGTTGAACGAGTTTTCCATATCAGTGCAAATACTTGAAGAAAAAATGTACAACTTTACAGCTTATATATATATATATATATAATATAAATCGGTGTATTTTGTATCAGAAAAATAAAATAACTAGGGAACTATTGGTCTCTTTTGTCAACATTTTGCTGGATTAGTTGGGATATTTTCCGATGTGTGTTTCGATAAATAGGCTGTCAACCTAAATACAGAAAATATTATAGAATAGAAGTGTCTCTGGTAAGTCTTGGCAGAAAGTTATGGACAACGTTGTGGTTGGTTACCTTAGGCCAAGCGTGCAAATTTATTATAAGCTGCCAATTATATTTCCACTTGCTCTTGCTCTCTGAAAGGACATTGCACAGTTGGCCCATAATCGTCGCTCAATGTTATATTTAAAAGCCAAACTATAAGTTACCCAACCCGTACCTTTCTGCTATAAATTCAAGAGAAACATTGTCTTTCCTTTGAGTTTTTTCCAATGAGGATGATCATGATTTGATCGAAACACATATCTGATGAAAAATAGGACCAACGGTGATCTAATCATTTATTAACTACTTTTAATTGTCGTGCCTTTTGAGGTTTCTAAAGTGATGCGGCAATTTTACTTAACTTAAATTATACTTAAATTATAACGATTATACATTACCTTATAAGCAATTGGTGTTGCTCCAAACACTTAAACAGCATCTCCTTATCACTCATGCGATCTCCAATGTCGCCAAAAATCACCTTCCTATGTTTCAGCGTTTCTTCCCTCAAAATATTCCTCATAACCTCTTGCAATATCACGAACTGAACGAAGCACACCGTCAGCAGAGATACGAAAAAGAAATCGAACGCGTTGATAATGAATAATATGTACCAATCCACGTAATATTGGCAAATGTACAATGCTTCGTAGACGTACTTTCGCTCCCAATCGAAGGGCAAAAACGACCTCAAAATAAGTTGGTGATCTTTGACGAACGGCGCTCCGGTGATAAAGGAGTTACAGACGATGCTACACGAGAGAAATATGCCGGTCAAGGAGAGGGAAATTTTCGTTTTAAATCGCATCCGTTTCCTAAGCTCGGGCTTTACGCAGGAGATGGGCCAAAAGCTTTTCCATACTTTCACTAAGATCTCGTTCAGGACGTGCTTCTTGGTCAGCATGATGTATAGGCGCACCAATCCCTTAACATAAATTACAAAGAGCTGTGTCATAAAGGACAGGAGCAAAAGGATGGAAATTCTAGTGTTTGGTATTGGTACCGGTCAAAGTATTTGAAATGATCTTCAGAAGTGCTTATGAGTCCTTTTCTTTGCAAGTAGATCAAATAAAGTGCAATATAAATCTTATAGACTGCACATAAATATTTTCTCGGCAAATTTCACAAAATTGCGAGGTTTCCCAATTCTAATTTATGTCATAAACCGCGTAAAGCTACTTCAGAAGGGGTGGATTCGAAGGTTTGGTATTGATGTGAATCTATAAAATTAGGATGCCTTAAGGAAGCACCCATACGCGTCTTTGAACGTGCAATGTTTATGTAAATCTGATTTTTCTTGAAAAATTTGAAAGATTTTCTTTGCAACACACTTGACGATTATTATATTAACAAAATACACAAAATACCTCTAAAGTCGTCGTAACCGTAATTCCTGTATTAACGGCTTCGTGGATATCTGTAAAATGCTTGAAGGCATAAGCAGCGTGGAAAACCTCCGTCGAAAATAATATCCAGAAGAAACACCAGCCAACGGCTTTCGCGTAAGTAGCGTAATTGTCCGGCCAACAACATGTACTTTGCAGCAAGATTTTAGCCGGTAACAAACATATCTTAACTTGATCTTTACACAAACTTCTCGTAAATTCTAGAAAAGTTCAATGATCGAGGTAACAACAAATTTTTGGAGCTTATAAATTTACCTAAAGAAAGTTTCTGTAAATTCTTCTTCTTTTAACAGACATGGTTTCAGATTGACCGAAGTTGTAGTAGTAGTGCTACGATATGATGGGGAAGTATGGTGGGCAGTGCATTTAAAAAATATGTAGATATGGTGGGGGAACGATAATTTTCTTCGATCCGATCCTGGAAGGTAATTCGAAGTTGATATAAATAGTGGTTCACAAGGAATGTAATTTCTAGGTCTCAAGAATTTTTGAAATGAAAATTTTAATTTGCAATTTTCAAGTTCAGATTTTGGTGGAGATACTGCGTTTGGACTAAATTACAAATAAATAAATTCAACATCTCTCCCAAGGCCAATTCAATTGAATTTCCATAGGAAGATGAGGAGAGTTTCCTTCTTAATTTTTTTCAAACAATTTTGGAGGTAATAAGGTTTAAACTGCAGAGAAAGAATTGTGTTCTACTTTTATAAATGTATGTTCGTCATATCTATTATAATACATACAAGTAATTTGCTTGTCCTTTTGACCTGATTTTGACCTCGATGAGATTGACATGTGAAATTCGTACATCTGGCAATCCATGCAATTTTTACTATAACACGACCGGTTAACTCTCGGCGTTTTGATCAAATATATCGACAAGTTGTCAACAGCGCAATTATGGCAATTTATATACTCGAATATTGGTTAAATAATTTGGTGAAAATTATAGCCAGTTAAAGAAGGTGTCCTCTGGTCCGTCTGCGTCTAATTTAAACGATATTTATAACGTCTTTAATGGTTGTAACGTCGATCTTTTGCTATTTTTTAAAGAACGAAAATGCGATTTTTACAAATATCTAGGATACATGTACTTATTGCTTCTGACGTCCACCGTTTTATCCTTGATAGAACTTTTTCTTCTTATTCACTATTGTAAAAACCATTGGTAAATGGTTCGGAATATATCTTGGGAACCTAGTCCAAGTAATTAACGCATTTACAATTTTAGCTTTCGCATCCATTTTTTATTTCGTTTGAACTTTGGACTTTCTTACCCACTTGCTAAAATTTAGAAGAAAAAGAAGTACAACCAGTTGAGATGATACCAAGGATAGATAGGAAATGTTAACTATAGAATTATAAACACTACAAATATCGGTGTTCTAGAATAATCAGTTTCAGGGACCGGTGCACTTTCTCCTTTCTATAAAGGTCGTAACTAACGTTTCTCTCGCGCTTTATACTGATAACAGCACCTTGGTGATATCCCAGGATGACGATATACAAGTTACAAATAAATGTAGTGAAAATATTGATAAGCTCCATAAATGATTCAATAGCAACAAACTCCATATATCATAAATGGCAATAAAACAGCCATCCTTATCAATTTATCATTACATTTTCATTTCGTTAAATTTATCTTTAAGTAGCAAGCCACTTAATTTAACAGATAATATAAAAATTTTGGGCATTTGAACAAAAACACTTGAACTGGGAATGTGACTCTCTGGAGCTAGTCTCAAAGCTTAATTTTCCGTAGTACTTGCTTAGAAGCTTGAGGCAGGTATTGTGACAACAGTTAATTTGACTTTGCCATACTAACATTGCAGGTAGATTGAAGTACGATGTACGGTGTTGGGGTAAAGCCGTATTGGTGTATGATATACGCCTGGAGCCACATATCTCCTAAATGGGAAGAAAGATTCTGTGTCGTTGCTGCAGACAATTTTTTCCCAAGTAACCATCTACCATCGATTCGTCTAAGAAGTAAGCAAAAATTGCCCTCCACCATTTTCTAATGCGCATTGTTGTGCGTAGGTTAGCAAACAGCTTGATTTCCCTTATCTACTTCGCCCATATGCTTATTGTAATTGGCGATGTATGACAGCTGAAGGAGTGAAACTTTTGCCTTCTTTTCGTGTAACCAGCTGTTATAACCATGTTTTCAAAGTTGCCTGTCACCGAAACCACATTATTATCATTCCAACGACACACAAAAATCGTTTGGTTCCTAATGTGTCAGTAGCATAATATACGAGCTCTCTAACAATAAGATGTTTCATCAAACTCAAAGATGTAAAGAAATTATAGAAGTACATTTTTATCCCACAGTTAGCTGATAACTTGCCCCAATCTATGAGTGTGAGAACTACATCCCCTCCAAGCCCAAACTCTTTCTTGTCCGTACTTTTGTCCGTGTACAAACTAAAAGCTGTCATATAGCCAGTACTGGCACACAGAGCCCAAACTTTGAAGCCGAATCTTATAGGCTCTCCTCTAATAAATTGCGTAGTGGTTACCACAATATAGATTTATACTTTAATCAATGCTGTACTTTTCATGTACTCCATAATGTTTTTGGAATGATTTGTCGAGATAATTTAGTAGGGGACGTAATTTATACAGCCTGTCAGAAGTGCACCCTATTAGATTATTATCAAGCGGGTGCAAATTTTGCAGTACTGATTCAAATCTGTTACACCTCATACGTTCTACAAGTGTTCTTATTACATCATTGTCTCTGGAACAATGTGGTCTTTTATAACTTCATATACATATCCTGATGACAAAATTGCATGCAAAATAACGTAAATTTCGTCTTCAGCGACCATCAAAGACCTATTCTTCTGCCCAGCATAAAGATTTGTTTAGTCTACAATTTATTTGACTAAACTTTTATGGAAATACCGCTTGAAGAAATCTGTAGGATTTTTATAATTACGACGTTCTTCTGATGATGCTTGCGGGTTGAAGTCTGTACAAGTAAAATTTTGAATATGCTGTTTCCATAATGTAACTCTTTTTCCTTGGCCTGTAGCGCCTTTTCGGGGTGGTCATTACCCATTTTTAGACTAGAAAGTGCTTCATTATCTCCGCGTTCCTCACTCCTTGAGAACTTGACGACTGAAGACCTGACGTTGAGGACACAACAGTATCACTATCTGTTTGCAAAGGTGGTAAGTTGCACCTAGTCTGCAGGAATTTGTGACCTAAGTGGTTCAGATTCGCGTCATATTCTTCATCAGACTTGTGGCTGTCTTCATCTGTAGCCTGACTCTCAAGTTCGATTGGTGGCTCAACGTAAATAATGTTTCCATCACCTGCGTTATCATCTAAAGCTGATAAAATTACATCCACCGTCAATGCACGCACTAAGAAAAACATTTTTCTTATATTTATCTTGGACATAAACATGAGAAAACCAGCAAAATATTTACCCTTTCCACAACATCCGCAACAAATGATAAATGACTAACGAGTTATGTCATTCATTCAGTAAATGCAGGGTAGTCCATATTAAAATAATATTAAACATTCAATCTACAATAAAAATCCACCAAAATAAATATTTTTTTAGCATAAATTTAAAGTTAACTGACGTCCGGTTTATCGAACGTTATGCTGTAATGAGTTAATAGATAAAGAGAATCCCGAATTGTTCGGAGACTCTGGCCTGTGGTGTGATGAAGAAGAGAAGTAGAAACAGTTAAGGGATAAGGCCACCGTGCTCTTCGAAATTAAAGGAGAATTTTAGGATTTTTTTAGAAATACGGTAAAACCTGAATGAATTTTCTTATGGAATACTTCATGAAGTGTTTTTATAAGTAAAAGAAAATATGTCTTTTTCAGTTTTTGACTGAAAAATGGCTGCTCCAGGATCTGGTTTCTAAGATGAGTTTTTGGAGATCTAAAACGGACGAATCGACTGCACCCCCAAATGTTAACCCAGAACGAAAATCCAAGAATTTTTCTTTAATATATATCGTAAACTAATAGACCACGTAGGGGATTTTAAAAATATCGATTTTCCGAAAAATGGTTAGCATATGAATAGAAAATTCACAACGTATCGGCAAATCCCTACGTGGCCCGTGATAAACAACAGAGCTAGTTTTTATTATTCCCACTTACTTCGTTTTACAACTATTATTTCCCACTTTTTTACTAAAATAGATGAAATTGTTAATTCATTCGTTAACATATACATACATTCGTATGACATAATTATTTAGTCGAATGTGATTACATGTGTTTCGCTAGCACCGAGGTAAGCATCGTCAACACCGTCAGTTCGTAGCTAGCCAAACACGTGTCACCAAATTTATTTCAGTTTACCGACTTAAAATAGTATCAGTAACTACATTACAGTTCTTGCAATCACTATCATTGGTAAATACATTCAGGAAAATAAAAGATCCTCTCCGAGATGTATGAATTTGGTATACATATTCGGGTGTACCATTTTGTCTTTAGTTTGTAGATGTTGGGTTCCATGTTTGTTACAAACTTGCTTAATTTGTTGTACTGATGGCTTCCAAAGGAGATATAGCGACAGTCTGCGGTTGTGATCTGCGGTTAAGGGGGCATAACTGTTTCTCCCTCATTAATTTGTATGTGCAAGTTTTGTCTACTAAATAAGCCGTTACACCGTTTCTTTCAGATATCTACTTGATACCGAATTTAATTGTGTTAGGTCGCTGAAGTGAGGAACCCATTTATATATTTTTCCAAAAATTTGGATTACGAAAATAGCCCCTCTTAAAGATATACCAAGGAGAAGTACAATTTACGTAATAAACTGCGGAACGAAGTACCTATCCTTGATATAATAACTACTGCTCGCAGTTGTTTAATAGGACGTCTTTCAAAATTCCAATACTAAGTTTTCTGTCCTCATTGCATTCTTACATCTATTATTAAAGCAATGCGTCTGTATCGATTTCAAAAACTAAAGTCGCATTTCCCCCTGGTTCCGCCTTGTCTTATATAAATCAGGAATTCCTTTGCGTAATACCTACTTCATCAAATCGACACGTAAGAATAGACAAGGTGCGTTTTAAAGGAAAAACGAAGAAAAGTGAGGGTAATTCTTTTCCTAAGAAATTTTTGGGAAGCAAAATGGTTCTGAGGAAGCTGTCTTTAGGTAAGTAACGGCTATAGTCCCTGTTGAGATTAGTTAATTTTCGGTAATTTTAGAATTTACCAAGGAAATGTATCGAGATGCGGCTAAAATATATCTAATGCCTGGAAAAATTATATGCGAGTCGATCTGTATCTGGCCTGATTCTGACGCATTATATATGAAGATCTTCCAGTGGTTACACTTTTGTAACTTGCTTTTCTGCGAAGTTCTTTGCCTGGTGTACTTTACAAGAAATATTAGCGATATCGCCGCAGTAGTTGCGGGAGGAATAACGGTTATTACCAACACATCGGTAAAATTGTATTTCCGATTCTTTCTTATTTCCTTTCTTTTCGTTATATATAAAAAAAGGGCAAAGTTAGAACTGCTCGTGGTTTAGAATTAAAGTAAATTAACTCTTATATATACCACAGCGATTTTGGGAAACTTCAAATACGTATTTCGATAACTAAGTTGTCATTCCTGTGATTGAAGACGATTAAAAACTTCATGCACCATTCATCATGCCACGATCAATACATTTCCCCAAAATCGGTGATGCAAGAGGAAAAATGATTTTATTCCGTTATCTTTCGAATTTCTTCTACTACTTTCTAGATCGATCAAAACCAAATTTGAAATTTACAGCTTATATTTTATACCGGTAATTTATACCCGTTTCGTAAATGAACTTTGTCAGTCTGACGAATTAATTTTGTATGCATGTTTAATTCGACTTTATATATTATTTATAGACATTGGTCAGATTATACACCATGATAACCAATACAGAAATCCTCAACGACATCCTGTTCAAAATATGGAAACAATTTTGGCCTCTGAAGCTCGCCGAAGTCGACAAGCGAAAGAGCATTCGCAACAAATCAAAATACATTTTCCTATTGATCGGGATAATCTATTTTTCGGGGGATCCAGCAACGTCCAATACTCCCTCGAACCCGTACTTAGAAACGAATTGATTCTGAAGATGATAATTCCTTTTCGGTGGGATCGATTCTACGTTTACGAAATCCTATACATCTGGGAATATTACACCGATTGGTATTTCGTCTTTGTCACTTGCGCGTTCGATGTGATCTTCGTCGCTTTACTAAACGTCTGTTACATTCAATACGCGATATTGCAAGATGTAGTCGAATCGATATTGAAGAAGAAATCCAAAGAACACCGTGAAATTATCTTCGGAGAAAGAGGAAAGTACGTGACGGATTCAGAGATGCTTTTCGAGTGCTTAAAGCAACACAAGCTGCTTATCGAGTAAGTAGTTTAGGTTTCTAGTTTAGGGTCAATGATTTTCGATGCAGGTGTTGTCAGGGTCTGCAATTCTTTGGAGGAGGTAATCAACAAACCGATGTTAGTTCAGCTTGCCGTCACCGTCGGAGCGAGCTGTTCTGCTGCTATAGTAATGGTAATAAATAAGTATGTACCTACATATTCATTTCATTCATTCATTTTTTGAGGTTCGTAACCAATAGACGTATTATACTTCCTAATAAGACCCTCACTTCCGTTCGAGCAACTCTCTGTCCTCCACGATTGCCACTGTTTTGCTCAAGGGAAGCCTGAGTATTATTGAGGATCAAATAGATCATTTCCGAATTGGTCCTGCCTGAATCCCGTCAATTCCTCCTCAGATAATATGCATAGTGATTTCCTCTTGTAATTTTCATCCTGTACACCACCGTTCGCTTACCATTGTCAGGTTCCATAAATGCTTTGTCAAAGGGAAATGTCCGACTACTAGACCGGTAATAATCATGTTGTTTCTTCCAATTCTAGGTTAGGGAAGAATTTGCAAATTAGTTACCTAACAGTGTTAGTTTGGAGTTGCCTTCAGCCAATTTCCATTTTCTTGAATGTTCCCTTTGCAGCCATAACCAGATCTCCTATTTGGCGAATTTTTTCTTATCTCACATACAGGTTCTGGTCTTTGGAGTTTCTTTTTGAAACTATTCTGACCAGTTCATTGAAAATTAGGTGGTCGTTAATGCCTTGGTATCCCGATCAAGGACATGATGTTGTTCTGTGCCAGTTCGAGAGCCTGTTTACGATGTTTTACCAGTTTCGACCTAGTAATGGATTTCATAATGGCCTTAGTAGTCGCCCGATTACTAGTTATTATGTTTGTCCTTTTATTTGTGCAACCCCTAGCCTCTGATTTCTATTTCAGCACAGGCAGCTACTCCACAAAGCTTAGCCTTAAAAGCCATCACATGTTTTCCAGGCTCAATGATATCCGCTGTCTAGGGCATAAATCATTAAGTACTCCATCCTGTGCCCTAGTTGGACTACCATCCAACCAGAAGTTGCCACTCGAATTCCTTGTAATTCCTTGGCCAATTCCTGATATGTACATAACCTATGGTAAATGAAATCTGGACAAATACGTTGAGCACAAAATGCTGCTAAGCACGCAGCAAGAACTTTTAATGTGGAAAGGTAACGGGACATACCGTTGTTCACGTAACATAAGATTTATACAACGCTTTTACATTTAGTCGTAAAAATGTCTTTAAACGAGCTGCAACGGCGAAAAATCATTTACAAATTTGGTAAAGACAATGCCAATAAAAGCGGAAATCAAAATTTTAAAGAAAAAGGGTTTGGGCAAGAAGGTACTCTACAGGACAGCAAAGTTCGCCCCGGGCTGAAAGCAGATACAGTGTGTCTGCAGTGTGCCAAAATCGTACCGGTGGTTAGGAGTAAAATATAAAGGGGATAAATATACTGTAAAAAAGTATTTGGCATCTATGGATGTGCAACTTAAGACTAGAAAAGTTAAACTAGTTACTACAGAAAAACAAGAAAAATTGCGGGAATCGGGAAATACCTAACAACAAACTCTTCATACATTTGTGTGGTAGGTGACAAGAGAAATTTCACGGTAGAAGGTAACGAATGGCGGTGAAACCATTATGTGGAATCTACCAGTCAGGAATCGCAAGATAAAGTCAAGTATATACAGAAACCAAGCCCCCAGGGCGTGTTTTGTTATGGTTGGCAATCAGCGAACTTAATATTAATGAACTGATATGTCTCAAGGGTGGTTTAGTACGCTCTGCCCAAACTTATATACAAAATTTATCGAAGAATATCATCAATATGATAAAATTTTGTCCAGATTTAGCATCATCGTATTACGCCAAGATAACCTTCCAGGATTTGGAAAAGCATGATATTGAATTTGCACCCAACCAGTAATAATCCCCAGACGTCCCACAACTACAACCGATCGAAACTTTGTGGGCTTAAGTTGAAAAGGAATGTAAGAGATATACCTCTTAAAATGTGGACTGTTTAATTAAAATGCTTAAGAAGGAGCTAAGACATGGGCACAAATGGAATTCAGGAGTTAATGAAGAAACTGTCTTGAGAGATGCGAAAAGTAAACCGCTTTGGTGTAAACACTTTATCACAGATTCAGTTTAAATTTCATATAATTGGAATAAAATGTTACTAATTTTACATATTTAATTTTTTTACAACGCATTTATTCAGATTTCATTCACCATACATTATGTCGATAGGTAGAGGGAATAGATAGAGGGAAAGGAGGGAATGTCCGAAGTTTGACGTCAACATGAATAAAATAGGTATTGCTCTTACCATACCGATTTAGATAACTCCATATACGTGTTTCGATAATTAGGTTATTATCTTCAGTTAAGACGATAGAAGAAAAAATGATAATGATAATACAATAGTGTCGTGTCAATAGTGAGATGTGAAGTACGTTCGTTTAAAAAATGTTTTGACTTAAGCTTGCTAGGGGTACCTTCTTACGTTGGATTGTCCCCTCTGATGATGATTGCTTGGTTGTAGAAATATGTACTTGGAGCTGTTTAAATTGGTGTGATAAACCCCAGAATTACTATATTCTTGTTGACTAGTTTTATTTGAAATTATACAACATCGCCTTAATGAATGTAGAATTTTGGACAATTCCAAAGAAAAAGTTGTTTTCATCCCAACCGCTTAAATCAAAGATCAGACCTTGTATAATCTCCTCAATCCTCAATTCAACGTTCACCAACCTCGTATGAAATATTGTCTTTTTTTGGGTGAGAAATTCCATATGTGACTCACTAATTCATACCAACGTTTCGTTGTCCATCATCGTTTCATTTCAATCAGATTTAATTCGCAGAAACTCGACTCTAGTCAACTACCTACACTTTCCGGGTATTGCGTCGCGCATCTGCTTCAACTGTTTTCCTTCTGCTTCGTAGGTCAGCAACTGATACACGAGGTAAGATTATATTGACATACTCGTCAAAAGGAGAACATGAAAAAATCCTAACGTAGAAATATCTTCCGGAAATTGCTGTGGTCGTGTTAAAATTGATATTTCACATCTTTAGAACTTAAGTCCTGAAACAGAAAGTATTTCTACGTTAGATAACGATTTATCCTGAAAATCTATATTCGATAAATCGAAACATTCCAGAGTGGTAAGTTAAGCGATGCCATTTACAACTGTGACTGGCATCTCGAGTACGATCGCAATTTTCGTAAGTCTCTCTTGATGATGATCCGAAGAAGTCAAACGCCGCAATCTGTAACGGCCGTTGGTCTATTCGAGTTGAACTTCGACAGTTTCGTAAGGGTAGGTCATCATCATTGAGAATTGTTGATAATTAATGGGCGACGTTGGTTTTTAGGTGGTTAAATTCACTTTCTCAATTTATACGTTGCTCGATACGTTCTTGCCTGAAAATCGCATCGAATAGATGGCATTAGGAAACTTTGTTGTACTTATGTAGGTCATAGTTTCGAGTCGAGAACCAAACACATGCGATGTATAATAGAAAGTATGAACTTAGAGACACAGTTGTTACGAGCAATAAAAAACAGATTTAAATAAAATTGTCGTTATTCATTTTCTGAACCCAGTAATATTGTAGGTTTAGGTATCCTAAATACGTATTTAAACAAGTAAGTCATCATTTTTGATAAACCAGGAAATGTAGTGGACACTATACCTTGGCCGTTGGTGAACGATTCAGCTGAAAAGTGGTGAAGTAAGAATTTCGAAAATTTTGAAAAGTATGGGTGCACAGGATATTGCGATTGTAGACAAGTAGACTAATCTCTGTTTATCTATTGCTGTGCACATTTCTATTCGAAAATGTCATTGATCATACGAACTCCTACATTAGGTTCAGATGTCTCTATATTACATCCTAACTGAATCTCATGATAGAAACATATGGGATTAAGGTGAGAAGATGCAAATGTATTTGCATGCTTGTTGCAGTTTCTAAAAAAGAAGATCCTTTAGATGCTGGTTTAGTAGGCAATCTTAAAATATAAATTTATGAACACTATTGTTAGCAATAAATGGGAAACATCTACGTATTTAAGGAAAATTGTGTTATTATTCTTAGAACTTTGATAATTAACGTACCACGTTATACTACTTCGTTCGTTAAAACGTCGCAAACTCATTAAATATAATTAACCTCCTTATCTCTATTAATAAATTTATAATAGACATTTTGATTTGACAAAGGAGGTTTTAATCGATATCGGTCGAGTTATACAAAGTGTTGCAGGTCGGAATCATTATCACTTTTCTTTTCTAGTTTCCTTTACTAAGGTTTCAGATTGTCAATACTTTATTTGTGGTACGGAGATATTTTCAGTGTAAACTAGCACACATTAAGCTAATGCTTCCAGTTCCCATTCTAAAAGAAACTTGAGACGACCTTAAATCTGACGAAATCAAAACTGATATCTTACTACCATTAACTTATTGATGGGAATGTGGTTTATGTTACGACTTAAAGTAGAAATTCCTATTGAAGCTTTGTTCCCAAATGAAAGAGATTTTTCTTCTGATAAAGAATGCAATTAGCTCCTGTCGGATTTTACCAAAAAGAGCCCAGTGCTCTCCCAGATTGGTAAATTAATTATTTTAATTCACAGAAAAAATTGAACGAGTACAAAATAAAATATGTCGCCAACAGCTATTAGTTCAAGTCGAAACAAGAAGATTCAGGAATTTAAATGGTAGAAATTGCATTTATTTAGACGGGATAGTAGAAATAAAATTCAAAATTTGGTTTACCAGCAATATTCAAGCTAGTAGCAGACAAGCAATAAGAATTCTATCCAATCTGTAAGCTAGACAGATAGAAAGATTGATGTAAAAGGTCTCCCAGGGATAGAGAGGGAGGGAGGTCTGACAAGTTCAAAGGTCAGGCAAAATATTTTCCAGGCAAGCGTTTTTCACGAAAATAAACAATTCATAAGATCTAAGATTATAGCTTACGTATCGACTTCAAGATATAAACTCTCTCTAGAGATAGTGAATATTGTGCATTTTATATTTATTTTTATAGCATATTTTACTTAAATTTTACATTTTCTCTTAATTGTGCAAAATCTAGAGGAAATTTTGAAACAGGTGGTGTGGATGATTAGAGCCAAAGTGATCGGTTGCATGTATCTTATTCATAATCCCATAAAGTTTATTTCGGCAACTTTTTCACAATTACTCTTTAATGAAACAGTTGAAAGAGCGGATATTTAGCGCTGCTGGTACACTAAGAGGGAACTGAACAGAAGAATGTCCACTAAAATCATTTAAGATAGTGGAGAAAGAATTGTTGGGTGATTATTGCTTGCGGCAAATGTATTTCGATAGTAATGAACTTTGATGTGATACTTCTAATGGCAAAATCGCAGACCTTATGTCAATACGATGTTTGGCACGTTAAAAACTGGAGCTGAAATTCCCTTAGGTTTGGCCAAACTCTTTTCTATAAACAGCCAAAGTGCAGGTATTTATGTGAAAGTAAAAGAATAGAAATTCTCTAGGAATATGCTGAACACTTAGCCCAAGCAACCAAACAAGCACGTCGAGGGAGTTGACACCAAAAGCACTGTATTACCTCCATCATCTGTTGTTGGGCATTATTGTAAACGCGTAGGTTTTCAGAAAGGCACTATACTTTAGTTATAGAATTAAAATGATATTGGTGTGTCTTTATTTATGTAACAAGTATGGCTATCGCAAATGGATTTCTTTCAACTTTTAAATGGAAATGCCTCAAAACTGGCTTTTCGTTTTATCCTTCTTGGAAAAATATAATTCAAATTGGTGGTAGTTCCAGATTCTAAAAATTACCGATGGGGCTAGACTTGAGAAAAATTAGAAGAATACTGCCAAGAGATGCCAACAATAAAATTGTACAAGCAAATCTAGAACATATTGCTAGAAATCTGGTGCTATGACTCTGGCTCTCTGGCTTTCTCTGTGGCTCTTCATTCCAAATTGTTTTAAAGAATACGATTGAAAGAAAAAAACTCTGTGCTCTGGTTTGTAAGTCTTTTTTTAATTTAAAACAATTTCCTTACTTACTTAACGTTTACACGCGTTTAGTTTCATGGAATGTGGGATTGAAAGTGGTGTCGGTTTTACTGGGTTCTTCTTCAAGAATTCTGCAATTTTTCTTCTTTTCGTGCACATGTCTCATGTATCTCTTCCTGTCAGGATTTTTCTTATAGTGCTTCTTCCGTTACTTCTTGGGCATTTTGCTCAGTACATCCATCTTGTTATTACTTCTTCTTTCATTATTTTGATATGTGCAAATCAGGTGACTCTCTTCTATTGTTTGTTCCATTTGTTTTATCGCGAGCTTTTATCTAATATTCTTGTATATTCTTATGATCAAACTGAACACCATCGTTTTTAACAAATTGTATTCGGTTCGAGACATACTTTATGGAAGCATCACCAGATCCAAGTGCAATCCAGAACGCCGAACAAATGTTGACGTTTTTGCTCAAATGATGTATTGTTGGAATGCTTTGATCATTATTTTAATAAAATATTGCTTCCACTAGCATCCTCCTGAAGCTCCTTGCTAAGGATTTCAATCTTGTGGAAGATCGTAAAATATGTATAAACGTATTCACGAAAGATATATTCAACTTTCTATGCGAAATTATGGATTTTATGTACGCGAATGACATTATTTTGGTTTCTATTGATAGTTTACAGAATGCCCAATAGATAACATCAGTCGTGACCACCTCCGTGCTAATGGAACTATTTGGACAACACATTTTGGTGCTAGGAATTTTTGCGTTGATTTTATCTGTATTTGAATTACCAAATTCAAATATGAGAATATTTTTCGCCCGAAATCTTTGATTCTTTAGATACGACCATAGCGTGATTTACGTTACCCCAATTTCTATTGCTTTTATATATTTCGGAAAAGAAAACATGTAACATTCATAAAGCACCACGATTTTATATTCGTTACCATTTCAATGCAATTTTATGCCTAACTTTATGTGTAGAATTGTTATGATTCTGACGAATCTGGTAACACAAGATTAGAAAAATATTCATTTCAAATCGAATATTATTTTGGGGCTAGTCGTACGTATGTCTGCAGGTAATGCTTTGTCTTAAAGTAAGAGTGAGCTTAGAAAACGCAGTTGATAGGAGGAAACTGTTTGAGTATTTGGAATTAGCACACCCACTACAGTCCAAGTCAGTTATCATATTCCAGGTACCAAACAAAAGTTTCCTTTTTTGTTGGGGTGTGGAATAGATGGAAATATTCCTACAATGATCTTCAATCTTACAACTCTCACTTAAGAAATTTTAGCAAAATCAAAATAATCCAAATATTTGGAAAAATCCCTTTTCATTTTCTATCTTAATAAACCATCATTTTATTACATAGTTACGTGTCTATCATACACCTTGTATGCTATCGAATTGATTCGCAAAATAGATACTGTTCTAACCCCTTACTCCACCATTTCCGATATAAACCAATTAAATCAACTTCAGACAGAAGTCCTCTAGTAATAGTGTCTGATTCCACCTCATGAATAATCTGGCGTAAAAACCACCTATCGTTAATAAATTAAGGGACATATTTTTTGTGGAGTGACTTCGGGAACTTTCCAAAATCTGTCCGTCCCTTATCTGTTAATAATAAATTAGAAAAGTTTCATACATACACACACGTATGTGGATATAAAATTGAGTTAATATGTCATTCAGATACAAACCAAGGAAGAATATGATGGGAAGAGGACCTGTGATACGGAAATTATCCTTTGGTAATTATTACTTTTACTAGAGCATTGTTTAAAGAAATTATGGTTTGTTCCATGTTAGATTTTAATCGGGATATTTATAAAGATGGTGTTAAAAGATGTATATTACCTGGAAAAGTGTTGCTGCAAGGAGTATGGGCTTGGCCTGATAACGAAAGCTGGTTCTATAAAGGAATTGGTTGGTTTCTGTTCGTAAACCTGCTTGTCGTAGAAATTTTCCATGTTGCTTACGTCGTTAAGAATTTTAAAGATATAGGAGACGCCGTTCATGCAGGAGCAACGGTAACGACTACTATGGAGGTAAGATTATTCTTAGACTATACGATAGATGAAGCTTTCAAGAACTGTACATAAATGCCTTCAATGTGCTACTCATTTGGACCTGCTTTTCTGATATGAGCATACTAACTGGACTAGAAAAACGAAGGCGCTCTATTTACAACTTAATATTTTCAAAAAAGCTGTACTACATTTCTGGACAATCTTTGGGACTGACTCACACCCAAGCAAATTTTAAGTATCAATAAAATACACATAATTATCAACTTTAAGGGACTCATAAGAATCTACACCATGTTCACCAAACGAGCAGTCATCAATACTACCCTTTTCGAAATATGGAAAAATTTTTGGCCATTGGAAGTCATAGAAGCGACCAGAAGGAAACAAGTCCAAAGAAAAGCGCAAATCGCTCTAGTATTGACATCAATCGTGCTTATTTCATCCGTAACCAGCAACTCCCAAATAACAGGAGCCCCTTTCGTCAGAAATCGAGGAATGGTGTTAAAATCGGTTTTTCCATTCGATTGGTCGGCGCCCTATTACTACGAAATCGTATACGTTTGGCATTATTACAGCGACTGGTACGTATTGTTCGTCATAAACGCTTTCGACTTCTTTTGTGTAGCGCTGGTGACCATCGTTTCCGTTCAATTTATTATTATGCAAGAAGTGTTCAGATTTATCCTGACGGAGGAATCGAAACGGCATAGACTTGTGATTTTCGGAGATAAGGGAAAATACATTGGGGATAGGGAAATGTTGTCTAGATGTTTGGAACACCACAAATTGATTATCGGGTGAATTTTATGATTTTAATTCTTCTATCAGGGAAAGAGGAAATTGTATGTCTTTTTTACAGGATGTGTACTGAATTGAAGGAGGCGTTAAGCATCCCGATACTTATCCAGTTCTTTGTTAGTACCAGCGCCATTTGTGCAGCAGCTGTCGTTTTGGTAAAGCAACATCACAGATAAGTCATACAGATAGTCAACCCTTATGAGAAAATGGCCAATGGTAATCTGTATCGAATGGAAACAATTGCTATTTTAGATCATGTGTTAGGAGAGAACAAATAGCTATAACGATGGCAACTTTTATGATTTTACGTAAAATTATTAGATGGGCTATCTGTATGACTTATTTGCGGTAATATAAATGTTCTGGTTGGTAGTTTTCTGAACTTGCTAATTACAGAAAGTCGATTATAGTCAATTTGTGAAGATGTTGATGTATGCCGCTGCCCACTTGTCCCAACTGTTTTATTATTGCTTCGCTGGGCAACAATTGGTGCACGAAGTAAGGAAAATATGTTTCAATTTAAGTATTCGTATCACTAGTAAAGAGATAGTTTGAGGGATGACGCAAGATCAGCCTCTGCTCGTTTGGGCGTCGTTCATAATCTGGGCGGCAATGTAAGCTTGCGTCATCCCATAAACCACGGGCATACTATAGCAATGACACTTTTATTATATATCCGAAGCGGGGGATATCTAACAGAGATTAGGTACGTACTCCCTCGAGATAGATGAAGTACAAGGGACGACAAGCATGACAAAACCTTAAATTTGGAAACTATAAACTACTTGAACAGGTGGTTTTTGCAATTGAAATAAGTTTATGCATTAACTTGGTTAGATTTTAATATTCGTAAATAGTTAGGTTCGAACACAGTGTTCTTCATCCACTTCCGTTTCAATTAGGCTATAAAATGGTAGAAACATCTTTCGGCTTCTGTTGTTCTTAAGGCTTTTTATAGATCTATGGTGGGATACTTTCTTGAAGTTTGGTATCACTTCTTGACCTCTGAAACACTCTGCTCTCTTTCGATGTGCAGGGGATTTAATCTTTTGTCGATAAATATACTTCCACGTCGTAATGGTTGGTTAGATATCCTTGTATACTCTTACGGCTTATGTCAAAGGCAAAAAAATTGTGTGTGGATATGGGGATACTAAGTGTGATACTCGTCCTGGGAAGGATGCTCGTTAATTAGTCTTCGATGTGATGCCTCGCATTAACATCAGCTACGACCATTAGCGGACAAACACCCATTATCTATATAAACGATTAAATACCAGCAATAAACACGCGTTAATATTTAGTGATTTTCTTGTATCGCCGGCACAATAAGATCGTTCAGGGGAAGATGAGTATGATCTCGTTGGAACATCGACTAGTTAACAACCGTCCCGTTCAGGATCAGCATGGCTTAAGCATTGAAACCCCAAAAAGACAATGCTTCATTGACTGTAAAGTACCAAAAGATATAGTCAAAATTAACGCGAATGATTGGTTTAATTAGTTGCGACTTAGATTCCAAAAAGTTTTTCACACTAGTCTATGCACTATCACGTTTCAAAACGATTGAAATATTGCAATTCTTGAAATATTAAAGTTTCATAATCTTTTCTATTGGGTCTGTTTAATTGTCGTTGAAATCGTCATAACGGGGCACTAACGGATATAACAAAGACTCAACGTTCATCCTAACCGAATTATGGTAGGAAGCGTGTACCTGATTATCAAAGGTTTTCACGAATTGTGCTTTGCTGCCTCTTTGGCCAATGCGATGGTATTAGTTTTTTCTTCAATTTCATTAGAATTTGTACGCGATTGTAGAAAGTAGTGTAAATTTTATTAATATAGCAACTTCTCTCTGTCCTCGTCCGTTCGAGTAGACTCGTTAAAGAGAAATCATGAAGAAACGTGTATGAGGTGGTAAATAAAGTAATGAGACTGGTAGCGAAGTCTTCGATCGGACAACATTAGTGGCGCGGAACTTCGAGCTGAAGATGTGATACGCCATCAGTGCGAGTTTAAACTCGCTAGAATCAGGTGTTTGTCCGAAGCGATTGTTTTAGTGAATCAGGTTTCGGTTGTTCGTTCTGATAGTAAGTGACATGAATTTCCAACCAGGATGAGCAATCAGGCAATCAAGCGTCAGAGCATGGAATGGGACACTCTAAACGCTAAGCTCTCCAAGCCAACAAACGGAAGAATGAGCAAATCGAAGATCAAAGCTTGGTGATTTGCTTTGCCGATTGCCAGAGAACCGTCCATAAAGAATTTGTGCCTCTACACCAATGGGAAAGACTTCCAAGAAGCGTGTGAGACTAAACATCAAACACGACAATCACAACAATGCGCCTTGTCACACAGCAATTTCAGTACACCGCTTTTTTGGCCAGTAAGAATATTCTTGTGGCTTGTTAGCCTCCTCATTTGCTAGACTTGAGCCCTAGTAGTTTGTTCTTCTTTCCGAGATTAAAACCGACAAACTGAAGGCTATTCCAGTATCATAGTTCCAACGCTGCTTTGAAGAATGGGAGAACCGTCTCCAGCGCTGTGTGACTTACCAAGCCAGCTATTTTGAACGGGACAATATTGAACTGGAATGTTATTGGAATAAAACAAGTGAAAAAATCAGTTTTATTACTTTAATTACACATTTAATGCGCATATTAATAGTAAATTTGCAAACGATTATGTTTGTCCGTGGACTCCTTTACAATAACAATAAAACTAAGCAAACTTTTAAATTTATTTAAATTGACATAAAATTAACGAAACTGACAAAAATAATTGAAATTCTAATAAAATATATAATACAATAAAGTTATTTTTCAATATTTTCTAGAATAACCATTAGCTTCGAGCTTATTCTTCAAGTCTGCTTCTCAAATTCTTACCACGATAGGTTTCTCAAATATTATACATCGTGCATTATCTAAAGTCGTGTTAATAATTGACTGATGTGGGAATCGCTTGTTGAAACTCCATAACGAAATAACTTAAATCAAGAGACTGTAGGTTTCAAAATATTTAATTTTAATACCACCACAATATTGTTTCACCACGGTGTGGCTTCATCAGATGGATGAATACCCGCAGTATTCATCCATCTGATGAAGCCACAATATTGTAGTGGTACTATAATTAAATATTTTGAAACCTACAAAGTCTTTTGATTTAAATTTTTGTTGTTCACTTCTTCATTTGCACTAGCCAATTTAGTAGCATAATGTTGTTGTTATCGACGAACCATTTCTAGGCTTTCCTCGCTCGATGAATGGGCGAGTTTTCTTGCACAAGAATAATTTCGTTCATTTCTTCTTCAGGATGTAATACACTAGGTATCAAAATAATAATAATAATAATAATAATAATAATAATAATAATATATTTGATGTTCTCATAATGTCAATAAAATATAGAATATGTTAATTATCTCTAAATATCCTGAAGAAGACGAAAATATTCTTGGGCAGTGAAACGAAACGGGGGCAACTTGGCCACCTGCATTTGGTCCATTTTTTCTATCTAACCCCGAAACACTGTTGGGGATATCAGCTAAACTATTTCTACAACATAAAGCGTATATAAAAGAACTATCAAAAAAGACGAAATTTCAGGAATTCAGAGTTTGACCGAGCTAGTCCCCACTGACATCGCACCGGCCATTTTCTCTGACTGCGATTGTACATATTTGCCTGATTATACGATCATTACAATTCCCATTACGAATACCTGGACTAAACCATTCTATTATCACGTGTCTAATGAACTTCAACTACACCTTCTTTTAAACGATAAAACTAGATTTGGAAATCCTGAAAGATCCATAATTCATGGGATATTCAAAATACTTAGCTTTTAGCTTTCTGAACAAATTTTAAAAAATGAATTGTCAAACGCGATTTAAGGTTCTTGGATATATTTGCCATTTATTATTTGTCCCACAACACCAGGACTTCGATTCCAAACATTTTTGACACTGTTCGAGGAGACAAACAAGACAAAACAATTATCAGAAAGTCTTGTTGTTTGCCAATTGCTGCATGTCGTTTCCTACATCTTAAACATTGTTGAAACTCCATAACGAATAACTTATAATAAATCAAAACGACTTTGTAAGTTTCAAAATATTTCATCGTTATTCGTTACGGAGTTTCAACAAGTGATTCCCGCATCAATTAACCATTTGAAATCAGCCATTGATGGTGAACAAGGAAAATATCTTAAACATCCTCAAACTGCACAAATTTCAAGATCAGCCGCAAGATACAGATTACATCATCGTCAATGTTAATACCATCACATTTTCGTTCCTGGCAAAATGACGATTTAAAGCTTGAACGACAATCTAACTCTCCTTTTCCTTTTCTTTCGGCAGAGCGGTTACTTAAGCAACGTTATTTACGAATGCAACTGGCACTTATCGTACGACCGCGATTTTCGTGAAGCTTTAGTATTAATGATCCAAAGAAGTCAACGAACTCAATGCTTGACGGCAGCGGGAGTAACGGAGTTGGATTACGCGAGCTTTGTAAAGGTCCGTAATGTTCCATGACTTACCTTAGCTTGATGAGGTTGGAGTAATAAATTTAATGTTCTTTCTTTGTGTGCAGATTCTCAGACTTTCCTTCTCGTTCTACACCCTACTTGACAACTTGTTAGCAAAAAATGTGGATGGGAATTAATTTATGATTATTATTCGTCGCTTCGAACTTAAATATTAGGTTTAGGAAAATTCTGGATATTTCTGGAGGAATTTAATTTCTGGTGAACACCCTTTCTTTCAAGCCGTAAGGCATAATTACACAACTTTTTCCGCCTAATGAACACCTTTAGTAAACAGTAATTACGCGTTTAGAAACAACTTTTTATTATATTCACGTGGCGATATTTACATAGACCGTAGCACCAATTTAGATCTCAATTATACATGGGGACACATGCTCCCTTAAAAGCACTTTTCACACCGCATCTAGGACATTTTTTCTCTTAAGTCGCTAGAAAATGTCGGCTAAACGAGAACCTCTTCGGAAATTATCGCTAGGTAAGATTATGATGATTATCACGCACTAAATATACATACCAGCTTATTTATTCGCTTTCAATATTACAGAATTTTCGAGAGATGCTTATAAGGACGGCGCTAAGAGGACGTTGCTACCGGCAAAGATTATGTTACAAAGTTTGTGCGCTTGGCCCGATAATGACCGGCTTTTGACTAGATTTATCAACTGGTTCTGTTTCTACAATTTATTTACGGCCGAAATATTTCATGCCGCGTACGTTTTTAAGCATTTTAGAGATATCGGTGATGCCGTTGCTGCTGGAGCTACCGTCACTACGACTATGGAGGTAAATTATTCCTGACTCAAACGAAGGAAATACAGTGAAACCTCTCTATTGCGGACACTTATGAAGTTTCTCAAAAATGTACGTGATAGGGAAGTGTCCGAATTACAGAGTTTTAGGTTTTTCAAAAAAATCAAAATTTAAAGGTTATGATTGTTTAATTTTAAAAGTAATTTTTGCTTCATATGTATTTACAAACAAGAAGGGGTTAATGTACATTTCAACAGTCATGCAGTCATAGTTCCTGGTCATAAAAAAGCACACATTCCTATAGATGATCTACATTGTTTACAATCATAATAATACATATCTACAAAGCATATATATGTATATGCGTACATTCAATATTTCCATTTGCTTTTTTAAACAAAACCAGTGAAAGTTTAAGAATTCTTAAAAAAATCGGTAATTTTTGATTATTTAATAAATGTCGTTGTAATAGTTTCTTCCAAGTGGCACTGTAAATTAGCTGTTAATTTTAAGCCATCACTATCCCCATCCCTCAAGAAAAAAATTCAATACCTTTGACAGCTGAAGTGCTTCGGCAAGATCAATATTCATGTTATCGTTGTTGGGAAAGTTATCGCCAGTTTCTTCTTCATCTTCTTGACTCACACTTCTTTCTTCAATCATGTCCTGGATATTACAAGCTTCACTTTCGGCGATTACATTTTTGTCAACTTCTGCATAATCTTCAGCAGATATGTTAAAATTTCAATTTTCCAGTTCCACTGGTTCAACGTTCTCATATCCATATTTTCTTCTCATCATTTCCCACTATGTTTCGTACATTAAATCCAGCACTCCTGTTGCAGTTGGAGATATCTATTGGAACTTTGTTCCAACCACTAGAAATCCAGGTTATGGCATCTAAAATGGTAATCCTGCTTGTCAGCTCACTAATATTGTTGCACGTCCGCAATTAACTTTTTTAAATTACTTGGCGGTATTTTGTTTTAAAACTTTTGATTATTCCTCGATTCAAAGGCTGGCAAATCGAAAAGCAATTGGATAGGAAAAAATGCGTTTGATCTAATTGTAAGTCGGGATGTGATATTGCGTTGTCCAAAAAACAACAAAATTCTTCTGTTCTGTCCTTTCGTCTTGTGATCTAATTCCAGTAACCACTCGGACATAATTTCCTTCGTCATCCAGGCTTTCTAATTATGTTTCCAAGAGACCAGGAGGTTTGCTATGCTAATATTACGAAAGCATCTGGCTTTTGCCGAGTTCCCGGTCACCAAAGATTTTTCCTTTTGCCTAGTAAATTGGCACTGTTTGTCTCTCTTTTGAAATTTTACCACCAACCTCTTATTCCCTTGTTTAAACACATTGTCTTGTCGGACCTCGGTCGAAAAAAGGCACAGTTTCGTCTAAATTCCAAATATCCTATGGTGCGTAGTTTGACATAATTCCAGGAATTTGACCTATCCATGTTTATACGGTTTCTTCAGAAACGTTTGCAGCTTCCCCAGAAATTGTTTTAAAAGATATCTTGTGTCTGTTTCTACATTTTTTGAACCGTCAGTTGAAAGCTTCTTCTGCCATTTGTTTCACCTTTTCTTGGATATTGGATGCAGAAACATGAACGTTTTTTCCACGTACCCGATAAAATCATCCAAAAACGATTTCGTCTAATGTAGCAGTGCCATGATGTACGGTCTTTTTGTACAGATCCTTTCCGTTGCTATTTCAATTTTCAAAAAATTCTGTTTCTGCCTTTAAAATGGTAGCCACATTTGTTTCAGAACTTTTAAAGTGTTGAGCCACTTCCTTTATACACCACCTTTGTTATTCTTAGAAAAAGTAATAATTTCAACTTCTTGTCTGGGGGTCAATTCTTTGCGATGTGGAGCCATAGCTAGAAAATTCAAACAACAGAACTAGAATTGTTCAAATTGGTCTAATCCCTTTATAAGACGGGCGATCATTTGTCATCCAATGAGGTTCCAGAAAACAACTTTGTTTATTAGATACACACATCAAAGGAAATTTGTTAGGTATCAAAAGTTTCTACCAACCAGACTCGTACTTAAAATACCGATTCCGAGGATGTGCTCTTTTGTTTATTCCCGCTAAAGCACTTGCTTTTCCTTCCCTTATTTTTGGTTTTCGCCAATTTACCGATCGTCTCAACAATTGCAGATGTTCACGTCTCAGTTACACTTTCCTTCTTGATTCGGCTGGAAAATTACCATCGCTGTTTACCATTCTAAAGTAGGTACATCAAAATTCTCCGGAAAGGGATTAAGATAAGATAAAAAGGGAATTTGGTTAATCGAGGAATTACCGCTTAAAGTGTCCGTAATAAAGAGGCTTAAATAACTTTTGGTCCAAGATCTGCTGATTCCAATACATGTAAACATATGCAAACTATTTCGAGACTGAGACAAACGTGTCCGCAAAGAGAGGTGTCCGCAAACAGAGGTTTCATTGTAGTTGTTAATTTAAATCTGACATGAAACGTCCTTCGCATACCACACCAACTAGAATATTTTGAGAATATTAGAGAAACCGCAAAAATTACGCAAAACTTTTCCGATCGCAACAAGTTAATTGTCAAAATTTGGGACCATTCAAACTGGTGTTGTAAGAGTAGGAATAAACACGATATTATTCTAGTTTGTTCCCAAGATAATTATGTCAGAACGTCTTTTTTAATGTTCAGACGGTTCCGTTATTTATAACTACAGTCCGGTCTGGTAGTAGGGCCGAGTATGGACGTTGAGGAGAATATTTTTCCTGGAACTCGGGTAGTTCCACTACTGACGCGTGCTCACGCCGTCGAAATTCACTTCGTGATAAATTGAATTTGAAACAGCGAAGTTATACACTATTCCATTGAGCTAGCGTGCGGCCTTGGTGATGTATGAAACCCGAGGTGAGCCAATAGTAGGGCAGCACACGATCAAGAATGAGGGAAAGCGGCCCTATTGATAGTGGCCCTATTACCAGAGCGGACATCATATGTACTTTCACCACCATATCATAAGTATTTTTGTCATTGTTTACTTTCCTAGGCTATAGTACGATTATACATCCTCATAATAAGAAAACGTACGCTTAACAGCGTCCTCGTAAAAGTATGGAAACAATTCTGGACATTAGACATCATCGAACCGATCAAACGTAAACAGATGCAAAGAAAAGCGCTAACCGGCGCGTTGTTAACGATAAGTTTCCTATTCTTCTCCTTCACCAGCAACACTCAAATCAGCGGAGTACCGTACATACGAGACCATCAACTCATTTTTCGATCCGTATTCCCCTTCGCCTGGAACCAATCTTACGTCTACGAAGGATTGTACATCTGGCAATATTACTGCGACTGGTTCGTGTTATTCATGGTCAACGCTTTCGATTTCCTCTTCGTGCCGTTGGTGATGGTGTGCGTAGTGCAGTTCGTGGTGTTGCAAGAGCTGCTGAGGAATATCTTGACGGAGGAGTCGAAAAGGCATCGCGTGGCTATTTTCGGGGAACGAGGCGAGACGATGTCCGATCGGGAAATGTTGGTGGCGTGTTTGGAGCAACACAAATTATTAATCGGGTTAGTTCGATTTTGAAGGAAATTAAGAATGTATTGAGGTGGGGGCGACTTTTGCAGGATATGCAACGAATTGGAGAGCTCGTTCAATATCACCATTCTGATACAATTTTTTATTAGCACCAGTGCGATATGTGCTGCCACTTTGGTGTTGGTAAGATGACTTTTGAAAAATGTTTTTTCTTTTGGAATTCTGTCATTTAAGGTGCTGTTTTAGAAAGTTGATTATAGCCAGTTTTTGAAGATGCTCATGTATGCTGCGGCACATCTCACGCAATTGTTCTACTATTGTTTCGTTGGACATCAATTAACTTATGAGGTGAGTGCATGTAGGAAATATATTTTAAAATAGTCTAATATAAAGTAACACTAACCACACCAAACTTTAAATGGTTGTTCTGGAAAATAACTTGTATCATCTTCAGCGTGACTGAGAGCAATTGATCGAGAAAAATAAATTTGAGTATATATTCGGTGGCACATTGAACTCTTCCCATTGCACATAATACACACTTCACTCAATGGAAATTCATGGAATCTTAATAGGCTTTAGCCAGATTCGTGATTTTTGTACATCTAATTTTCTTAACATTTAGAGTAGCCAATTAGCTGACGCTATCTACGAATGTAATTGGCATTTATCTTACGATCGCGATTTTCGTAAGGCTCTGGTTTTGATGATACAGCGGAGCCAGAAGGTGCAATGCTTGACGGCTGCCGGCATAACGGAGCTGGACTTTTCGAGTTTCTTAAAAGTTGAGTTCCCAAATTGCTTAATCTTGTCGGACAAATTTAACTCTTCCGTTTCAGGTCATGAGACTGTCTTTTTCATTCTATACGGTCTTGAACAACTTGCTGGTGAAGAATAAGTACCAGTAAAAATTGAGGAATAACTCCATCGATCTGTAGATATAGTAACACTTAAGATGAATTTTGGATTATAAAAAGTCGTTGTTATCACCAAGATTAATTTATTTAAATGTGCATTTGAAATACAATAATACAGCAATGTGTTTTCTATTTTATTTGGTATTTTTGGACAAGATTAAAGTTCTTTTTAAATAACAAAGTGTAGGGTCATCTGAAATCGTTGCAAAAAGAAATATAATCATCCAAGAAAACATAATTCGCCTGTGCTAATAGCTAAACGCTTATGTTTTATTCATCCATTTCTACTTTCAGGAAAAATGCACGAAATAAATAAAATACAGAAGAACTATTTCTCAGTGAAATTATCTAGGAAAGTATAGCAAGAAAATGTGTAACGCATCACCTAGAAGAAAGCATATATCATAAGCAATATTGCAACACCTTCAAATTATTTATTTTCTCCTTACCAGTACGAACGATGCGTAACTTAATTCAAACATTCCAAGAGCGGTCATAATTACAGGTTTCTGGCATCGCTTGATCATAATCGACAAACATTGCCGTATATCCTTATATCTTCGATTGTACCAAGCGCATTGAAAGGCGTCTATTGAAAGTTGCTCGCTCTAAAATGACGTAAATATGTAATTTCCATTCTTTTAATAACTTGTTTTGTTTGAACTAAACAATGACATCAGAACATGTTAGTTTGTTTTCATTGCAAAAGTTATTGCTCATAATGCTCGAAATCATCATCATGTATAATGTGCGCACCATAAAAGGAAACCAAACTCAAAACCTTGAAGTTTAGAGACGGAAGGAATCCAAGAGGCTGTACAATTATTTCAATTTTCACACAACTACGTTGTCATCCTCAGTTTAGTTAAAGAAATGTGAATTGACACCAAATAGGATTCAGATCTATAGGATAGTGATTTCAATTCAATTCGAAAACACAAAGCTGGCAAACTGGTAAAGGACCTGGGAACAAGAAACGACTGGGGAGAAAGAAACTGACCAGAAGACCTAAAATAAGTAAAAAATAGAGCGAAAACGCTGAATTTAGAAGACAACCAGCGAGAAAACTGGACAGAAAAAAAGAAACTCGCAGGAAGGAGACTGACAAGAAGATTCAATGGACGCAGAAGAAGATCGACGAGAAAAATGACAAGAGTTTTACTGAAAGTTTCTATTCTGAATTTCAGTCTCATTCTTCTTCTGAGCTTTAGTGACAGTTTCCTTCTATTTAAAAGATTTCTTCCTCCCAAGTTTCTAGCGAATATTCCGCTTCGTTTGAATTCAGATCTTCTTCAGCGCTAGAGAAATGGAACAAACGCTCGAAAGAAAAAGTGAACTGGTGCAGAAAATGAAAAGAAGAAAGAACTGCCAAGAAAGCTCAGAACAGAAAAACTGACATGAAGGGTCAGTGAAAGAAAGATTGTTAGCGTGAAAATTCAGAGAAAGACTATCTTTTACTGACAATTTTTTTTTAATTTAAGTTCCCTTATTTTTCTGAACTTTATTGCCAGTTACTTTCTCTTCTTTTCTTTTCTTGGTAGGTTTCTTTTCGCTTCTTCGGTTTTAGAGAATTGAAACAAACGCTGAAAAGAAGAAGAAGTTAACTGAAAAAGGGAATGAGAAAGAAGAAGAATATTAGTGCGAAAATTGGGAAGAAAATTATGTTCTCGTTGCTTTTCTGAGTTTCTCTGATAGTTTTTCCTTCCAATTTCAATCTTTTCAATTTCAATCTCCTTCTTCTAAACTTCATAGCTTTTTCTTCTACTCACTAGTTTTACTTTTTATTTTTCTTGACAATTTTCCTTTAGTTTAAATTCTGAGCATCTTAAGCGTTAGAGAACTGGCACAAACCCTTAAATGAAGAAGAAGAAGTGAACCGATAAAGAAAATGAGAAAGGAAAAGAATATTAGCGTAAAAATTGAGAAGAAAACTGTGAGTTTCTCTACCAATGTTCCTTCTCAACTAAAATCGCCTTCTTTTTCTGAACTTACTAGCTTCTTCTTTTCTTTTATTGAAAATCTTTGCTTTCGTTTGAATTCTGAGCTTTTTGTCCAGACGTTCAAAAGAACACGAAGAAGATGGTTAAGTAACAGAGAGACAGAAGAAACTGACAAGAAAACTCGGAAGAAGGAAACTGGTAGAAAAGCTCAGGAGAAGGACAATTCTGGGAAGAGAAGTGATAAAAAGACTGTTCGTGTTCTTTTGCTAAGTTTATTTAACAGTCCTTCTCAATTCCCTTCTCCACCCCCTTTCTATTCCTAAGCCTTAGCCACAGTTTCTCTCTGCCTACAATTTTTTTCCTCCCAGTTTCCTTGACAATTTTTCCTATCCCTCAGAATGCAACTTTCTCGATATCAGAAAACTGGCACCAAAGCTCAAACAAGGAAGCGACAAGAAAACTCACAAGAGAAAGAAAACTCGGAAAAAGGAGAAAACGGGAGAAGATAACTGACAAGAAGACTGTGTTCTTGTTCTTCCTTTGAGTTTTCCTGTCGGCTTTCTATATACTGTTTTCTCAGTTCTCTTCTCCTGATATCTATTAACAGTTTCCTTCTGTTTACAAGTTTTCCGATCGATTTCTTTTTTCCCAAGTTCTAGTGATTCCTGTATTTTGAATTCTGAACTTTTCTGTGAGCTTAAGGGTCGAAAACAGTCAAATGAAGAAGGGAACTGGCAAGAAAATTGACGACAAGAAGGGAGTTTGGCTGACAAGAACTTAACCGACAGGAAGAGTCAGTCCTGGTAAGTTTTCTTTTGCAAGTTTCTTTCCTTTTTCTGGATGTTTTGGCAGTCTTCCATTTTGTTGTTGGTTTCTTCTTCCTAGTTTCTTTCTTAACCATCTTCCTCTGAAGTTTCACGAGTCTGCCAACTTTGTTTTGCCAGTTTTCTCCTATTTACTAAATTTTCATGCCAGCTTTGTATTTATAAGTTTTCCTGTGCGTTTTTTTCTTCTCACTTCTTTAACAGCCTTCTTCTTCTAATCTTCATCGAGTTTTTGTCAGTTTGTCAATACGCAAAAATCCAATATCAGCTGTAAAGTGTCGGAGCTATCTGAGCAAGTAAATGCTAAATGTCGATTGAACCTTTTTCTGGTCAAGTGATTGTACAGATCCGTATTGGTTGGAAAAATCGGCAAGGTGTAAGTCATTTACCAATTTTGGATCAAAGATTTCTAATGGTCGGTAATTGCTCACTTTTTCGCTCTGCAATTTTTCTCAGACAGTTAAAGCTCCAATAGTAGGCTCGGTTTTACAAGGGTACACTTCCAAGGCTTCAAGATCCCAAAATAAAAGCTGAAATCTCCCTCGTCATTTTCAACCGTATATTGCTTCAGAGGAAGTTTATTTCCTCCATTTATTGATTTTAAAAATTTTCAAGAGTTTGGTTTCCTCCCAAAACAATTCATTATGTTTTTTGAAATTGTACGGTAATTAATATACTGACATAGGTGTATTTTGAGCATTACATTCTTTGGTCATAATCATTTACATCGCCCGTACCCAATGAGTTAACTCGTTGGAGATACTGCAGTATAAAAGTAGTTGTAGTACGTGCGCTATGAAATATGCTAACAGGAGAGACATTGGTCTTTCGCAGTGTTTTCCTAAAAATTGATAATCAATCGGTTTTATGCTATAGAAACGCTTACAATAAATGCGTATTAGAGACTTACTGTGGTAATAAGATAACAAACCGTTCCCAGTCCAGTTAAGCTTGAAACCAGCTGGACGAAATGTCCGTACTTATAAAATTTATTTAGCTGTGAGCAAATGCTAAAAGAAATATTAATGTTAAAGTAAAAATCTTTATTGTCGACATACTCGAGCAGTTTCTGATGGTGCTTGATACATATAACCAGCAACTTCCTTTCGTCCTCGTATTCCTTATTTACGACACGTTCGTAACTAACTCCTGGAATTTTCATTAGACGATCGGTCAATTCTCGCTCCCTTCCTCTACCAATTTCCTTGATAGCGTTACACAACAATCTATATTGAGTCATGCAGTTGGAACAGATAGAATAATACAACATGTCGGTACCACACACGATGTTTCCGTTTACAAAAACTGTAACGTACGCTTCAAATATGTATAAAATCTCGTAAGTTGGACTTCGAGACCAGTTAAATGGATACCAGGTATCGTAAGGTAAAGTCCTAGTGCCGTTGAAGAAAGGTATCATCACGATCTGCGTCAGAAATAGTATAGCTAAGATGTACGGCATCCAGAAAAGTCTTCGGAATCGTCTGGTTTCGGATCGAATTTCGTTCTCGATGGATTTGCTCAAAATATTCGAGGGCCAAAATTCGTATCTGATAGTTCTGATGATTTTCTTGAAATGGGATGATCTTGAATAGACGGTACTCATCTTTCCGGTAATCTGAAATTATTGTGATTCGAGCGAATTTGTTAAGAAGGTTATCCAAATAATAATCATTGCACTTTGACTTTATCTGATCCAATAAAAATAAGAATTTGTGTGGTTTAGCACTCGAATGAAATAAGTTTTACCTTTGGAGAGTGGAGGAAATAGAGAGAAGAGTAAGCAGGGCTCGTTAACTTATGTAACTACATAAGGGCTGTGTTAATCTATATCTTCTCCACTGAATTTGGCAACTTACAAGGGAAGATCTCGAACCCGGAAATTCAAAACATTATGAAACTTTGGGGACACCTAGATCACATATCACATACGCACTACGCAATTTTTTTCTGCGGAAAAATACTCTGAGTGGGCGAAAAATGTTTGGAAATGGAAAATTTTGCATTCTGCCGATGCGCATAACTCGTTAACGGTAAGAGATAGAGAAAAAGGTTTAAGATAAAAATTGTTTGTTTGGATAAGGTTTATCAAACAAGTAGGGAAAAAATGTACTGTATTTTTTTCATTAGATTAGATGGTTTCTTCTCTAAAAGTTGTTGGTTGTCGAAGGAAGCTACATTAGACCGGTAAATAGTAAACATGTTTTTGTAAAGAAAATAGGCTGAATGAGATAAGCAAGTAGTATATGTAATTCATCAAACTTGAAATTAATAATAGTTATGGGTTCGTTATAGAGCAGACCTGTATTGTTGAAAATTTGTTTAATGATGGTAACGTTCGAAGTTGCCAATAATAATAATGGGTCCCTTTTGAATACCAACAAAATCGAATTGCACGACATAATAAAAATCCAATACCATTTGTTTCACACAACAAGATTTTGTGCATCCTCCTCGTTCCATATGCGATAATTTTTGTGTGTTAAACATTTCTTTGGTGTTTCATCACCATGCAAAATAATCCAATCTATGTTTAAATATAAACAAAAATTATATTGGTAAGTATTTTAACGTATAATAAAATCGATAGGATAATGCTGGTATGTTATTGTAAACTCTAATGCAAAATAATTTACAATGTAGTTATTAATTTTTTGATAGTTTTTAAAATCAAATCCAACACTAGATCTACACGTATGTTATACAATCAACCAATCTCGATTGCCTATTATTAATCCCATAGATGTTCACGTGTCAAAGAAAATATTTAAAAATATTCATGCCTTTTTTTCTTGTCCTTTAATAAAACTCATTCAACCAATCAATTTTTGTCTTAAAACTTTTTGTCTATCTTTTACCGTTAGAGTTATGCACATCGGCAGAATGCAAAGTTCTCCATTTCCAATTTTTTTCACCCACTCAGTGTTTTTCCGCTGAAAAAAACAAAATTGAGTAGTACATATCTATATCTGATCTACATGTTCCCAAAGTTTCATAATTTTTTAATTTATGGGTTCGGGACCTTCCCTTGTTAGTTGTTATCGGAAGAGTCGAAATCGGTGTGGAAAGGATAAGAAATATTTTATCTTCTTTCGGATTTTTGGATTTTAGACTTAGGCTGTTACCATAGGAATATTGTTTTTTCGGAAAGAAACTAAATTTTCACCACAGTGCTTAAATCAGTTAATATATATATATAAATAAGAATAAGGAGACTTTCGTTAAAATAATATATAAAATAAATACGATTACCCTTTTTGTTAGTTGTATTTATTTTATACAATTAGTTTATACTTAACAGAAATGATTACCAGAGAAGGAATTAGCTAAGGTACTAAGAGGATGCTGCATTTGTTATTGTCTATTATTTTAATTGCCTTAATAGGTTTGATCCATTTTCTCATCAACATAAGAAGCAAATTGATTTGGTACAATACGTACCTGCATGCCAAGTTCCCAAGTAGACATAGCTCTCGCAAACGACACCACACCCTCCGTACTTCCAGCAAGACTGACCAACAAAGATGTTTGCAGAAGAAGGTAAATACCGCAAATTGCGTAAAAGGACACCGTCGCGTACTTGTTGGCATCCTCCGGCCAAAAATTTACCAACCTCAACACGAATTTACTTAATAAAAGCGTAGACTTGGGGGCGTCTTTCGAAATATCATCGCTGAATCGATTAAAACCGAAAAATCTTTCGATATTACTTCGAACAGACTCCATTCTCGCGAGCGGTTTGGAAATATATTCTGTTTTGCTCATCATTGAGGTGTACAGGAGGAAATATATGTACGGAGATTATTAGGTGTTGCTCATCAAAAATGGAAGTGGAAATGAATAATCGATGGGAAGTGTGTGAAAATGGCACGGGGTTCGGGTAATTTTTGCACAGTTTGTAAAGTTGGATTGCTAGTTGCGCGCTGGTAAAGTGATGCCTATCTATTTTTGCGATCGTATTCGATATTTATGTGACCTTATGATCCAGTTTTAAAGGGAAATTGCATTTTAAAAAGAAATGAATTAAAACTCAATAGCGTCCTGAAGCTTCTGACTACAGAAGTTGCTTTTTATTTAAATATTTGTGCCTGCTGCAACTATTTCTTCTCCTATTCAAGACTATCATTACATATTCTTTGGTGGAACTAATTCTCAGCTATTTCTTCATCTCTTCGATGTCCTCTTTGATGTATAAGCTCGATTATTGTTAATTTACAATTGAAAGAAAACTTTTGAAGTTTCAAAATCGTTGGTTCCTGCTCCATTAATAAAATCTCTTTTGTTTGTTTTTGAAGTATAATTATCTAAGTTCTTTTACCACCTCATGAAAAATATTCTAAAATGTTATATATTGCTCAATCACCGAAGATCGAACCAAAGGACTTTGGGTCCTTTGGCTTGGTTTATGTCGATTGATTTATTGCCTAGAAAGAGGTAATTTGCCTTTTGCATGAGGTTTTGGTAAATTTTATTTTTCGAGAGTATTGATACAATTTATCACACTATCGGGTCTTCAAAGAACTTTGGGAGTCATATAATCAAATATAATATGCAACCAAGATTGCACTGTTGGCTGCCTTGTTTTAGTAAAAGTCCCAATCATTTTATTTTAATTTTGCTAAGAATAAATGCGATTTAACCTCTAAATATGACATTTTCTTGTAAGTTTTGAAGTTCTGTGAATCTGTAAGTTACCCAAGTAATTTGGTTTGAAATCAATCTTGAATTCCCTATATATATCATTACCAGCCTGTTAATGTCCAGTTCCTACTACTCTTTTTGGAACTATCGTAAAAGCTCTTAAGATCTAGATCAAATCTATTTTCTGATTGAAACTATTGGCCGGGAAATGCGCAAGAAGGGAAACATTTCGAGTAGGTTGTTGAATGAAGAATTAAAGTTCCGCTGGGATGATAACCCTATTGGTACTTTTCATTGACCTATTGAGATTTGGATTAAATTTGTTGTTTTATAATTGGTCTTAAAGAATGGTAAAGATAACGCGAAAGATAAATTAATTAAAAAGTATGAACTTCAGAGCATTTGTTTGTGTTAAGTATCTACGTAATTACAACAAAGGTTTTAATTCAAAATTAAAATGATTCGAACCGTTTCTTGGACTTCCTGTTTTAATCACTAATAAGGAGATGTCGCAACGAGATCATTAGTAATTAACCACGGGAATCCCCCGATGCAATAGCGTCAGTTTGAATTGAAATAGTCAGAAGTTTTAATTAATTAATTGTTTAATCGATATTGGCCGAGGTATACAAAGTGTTGCAGATTGTTTTTAACTTATTCTCTACTAATATGATTTCCACATATTTAAAATTGCCACAATGTAAAAACCATTAAAATTTTCTTGTGTTGTGGGTTTGGACTGGCTGATATTATTTTAGTTAGTTCTGGAAGTATTAGTATTGGAAGCTAAAGATCTCGAAGAAAGAAAAAGAAAAAGTCTAGAAAATGGGTTTTGAGGGAGACAGCAACAATAAAATAGAGGATGGAAACGCAACGAAATGGATTATGGTAGCTTCTATAGTACGAGGGATGTTTCGAATGTTCTAGGTATTTGGCTCTAGTTTAATTTCATAAATCCTATACTTCATGTTATTGGGCAGAAACAAATCTTGACGTAGCCATATCTATTGAAGTGTTTCGGTGATATGGCTCTTATTCGCAAATATTTTAATTTTCTTAAAGATTTCATCCCTCCAGTCCATTCGATTCTTCCCTCTTTCTTTTCTTTTCTTCATTCGATCTATTTAGGTATTTCCTTATTTATTACGGTTTGTTTAAGATTGTATATATGGGGATTGTTTGTAATTTGTGCAATACATACGAGAAATGTTTTCAATGTTCTAGGAATTTAGCTCTAGTTTAGTATACTTCAGCTACTTGATTGATACAGGCATATGTAAGTATTTATTTTTAGTATTAGTCAATTGAGCAGTATTTCTTTTATTTTTGTTTTAATATTAAATAATTTTTTGTTGATTTATCTCTTTACATATGTATTTATTTTTATATTCCATTTATGTTTTGTAAATGGGTTTGACTTGTTGAATATTAAAAATCATTATTATTATCATAACTCCCTAGTGGCTCAGTGGTAAAAATCACGTTTCACAATGAGTAGTAGGTCTGGGCTCGAAACCGCGGCGGAAGCGTAGTAGTTTAAAATCCTAAAATGGATCTGCAACCTTCAATATGCTGCATGAAGAAAATGCCACTAGGCGGGCCAGGAGCGGTACGGTATACATGCGTATACGGCTCGATGGCTCCGAACCCTTACACCGAAAGGTAGAAAGGGTAAAAGATTATATATATATATTATTATCATTATTATTATCATCATCATCATTATTATTATTATTATTATTATTATTATTTCCTTCCTGCCGATTTTGCAGTCATAAAGAGCTATGATAACCTCTCAGTGGCTGAGTGGTAAACCTCGCGCTTCACAGTGCGAAGGGCCGGCGTTCGAGACCCGGTAGCGGCAGAGCGTAGCAGTTTAAAATCCTAAAAAGGGATTTGGACCTCTAATAAGCTGCGAAAATGAAGGAAATGCCACTGGGTGGGCCAGGAGCGGTACGGTATATGCGGGTACATATACGGCTCGGTGGCTCCGAACCCCTACACCGAAAGGTAGAAAGGGTAAAAGATTAAGAAGAAGAAGAAAGAGCTATGATTTGTTTACCATTTAGAGGGGATATGAAATGTTATAAGCCGTTCAACCTTTGCAAGGTGTATTTGGAGAGATTGCAGAATCTAAAAGTATTGTCCATCGATGGGTCGATCGTTTTAAAGCAGACAGAAAGTCACCAAAAGACAACCCGCGAAATGGATGATCGAGCACCTCTATAAATGAAAGAAACGTTGCTACCGTAAAGAACCTACTGAAGGACGATATTAATAAATATTTGTGAGATTAGTCTTAATGTGGATAATTAGCTACACGGCAGGTTCGCGGGGATTTTACACGAAGGTTGTCGCCGTGATTAACGTTTGAGCCTGTTGGCTATGAAAGCCGCTGGAACCGAAGTAGAAACCCAACAGGTCCAATACATGCCGCCAAGTTCAAAAGCTTTTAGCTCGTTACGGCAACTAATTTTGGCAAGAGATAATAACAACTCATAAAACATGGCTATCTTATTTCAATTTTGGGGACAAAAGTTAGTGGAAAGGACGGCGCAAACCAGAAGAAGTGTCTCCGCTTTATGCACGTGCAGTTCCATCTGGTTGAGAAATTAATGCTTACTGCATTCTGGGATTGCGAGGGGAATCATATTTATGGATTATCTACTGAAAGGTACTACCATTAATGACCAATATTGTTCTAAGCTTTCACTTGAAAGAAACGGTCTGGGAAGTTGCATAATCGTCCTCTATTGCAACAGGATAATGCAAGACGCCATCTGCACGAAGAACGAAGCATGTTTTAAACGGATTACGCTGGGAATTGCTTCCATATCCACCTTATTCGATAAATCTGGCTTTTAACTATTTCCATCTGGACCGAAATTTGAAAGAACCGCCGCGAGATCTTCGATTTGATGATTAGTCTCAGGTTGGTTCCAATTAGTTAAAAATTATATTAAAAATTACATTTTAATTTTGATGGAAATCGATGAAATAAGGAAATGATAGCCAAACTTCTACAACTTTTGAAGCATTCCTTCTATGTTTGTTTCTATGATTAAACTTGAAAAAAAAAACTCAAAGATGGCACCGCAGTCCACTCCTTGGTTAGTAGAATATGGTGTCAATAGGAAAGCATTGATTGAAGCTTTTGTTATAACATCCATATTGCCCCAACTAGACTGACATCACCAGTGAAAATCAATTCATTCTGCTTATGGAATCCTAGTAATCCTAGAGTATTGCTATGTTTTGGTCTAAATTTATTGGAATTTGTTTTTCTATCGGCTTCTTGCACATTTGCTTCTGCTTATCTTCATTTTTGGTCGTTATTTTTATTTCTTCCTCTCTCATTGTGTCTCCTATGTGGTGCAGTCTAAATCTCATCATTCCAGGATTTTTCGTAAACGAATTCTAAATATTTTAGGCGTCAGTTTATATTATTTTGTATCTGATGACAACCTTCCATTATTACTCAGGATAGATACTCACTCCTTTTTTCAACTTTTTACGTTTACGTTTAGCTTTGGTTTAACCTTAAGTATAAGTTTTGATTCAAAAATACTGCATTGTATTTTCTTCTTCTGTATATTACCCTGTTATTGGATTAATCTGTTGGGTAATAAAGTAATTATTATTATTACTGTTATTATTATTAATATAGCTTGAGCCAAATAATCCAGGCTGCATTATAAATTCCTTAAGTGTCAAAGGTCTTTGCTGTTGATTGTCTGGTTCGGAGAAAAAATTCTTAGTGGTTCATCTACGAGGGCTATCACAGCTTGTCACACAGTTTCTTTCCCGTATCGTTCTGTCGTATGTCACTATTCTATATCGACTTTTTGCTGCCAGAGTTTTCGGGAAGGCTGAAGCTAAGTAAAGAAGTTTGTATTACTATAGGTAACTTCTTATAATTGGTTCTAGTAAACAAGCAAATCGCTATAGCCGGTACTGGCCATCATATCTAAATCACCCGAGAATTGTTCATTAGAACAGACTAATCGATATAATTTACAAAACAGTCAAGATTTCCTAACAAATTAACTCGCATATCTATCACGACAACTTGCTGGTCTAACTGCCTATTTGTACTTCTCCAAACAATCGTGATACTAATTTATTTCCACAATACTCTGGGAAATGTCGAGGAGTTTAATGGGTACTTCCTCAAACAAAATTCATGTCTAGAAGCACTGCCTTTTTTGTACAAGCTTCTTTGCAGATGTACAAAGATCGGAAAAAATCTTCGTACGAGAGATTTTTAATTTGTACAACATAATAATGGTAACTGAACTATCCAAAAAATCTTTGTACAATGTACAAAGACGTTAAGAAATCTTTGTACGGAGCCAAAAATCTTTGTCTCGTACACAGAAAACAGTGACTAGAAGGCCAAAAATATTTTACATTTATAGAAAGTTTTACCACTCATAGTAATTCTTCTTTGCAAGAAATGTACTGAAAGAAATCGAATTTGTTTGAATAATATGCGATTAAATGGCCCCTTCGAAACACTTTTAGTTCCACGAAAGATAGCTAAAAAATGATTTGACTATTATTCTTATTATTTGGTTTCTATTAAATTGCACACTTTGTATAACTATCCAATTGATTCGCAAAATAGAGAATTCACCCCCTCCTTACTCCACCAGAATCTATATAAGTCTATCTAACAATTAGCAAATACAAGTCGGGTGATATCACCCGATTCATTTAATTAATACTTTAACAAAACAGTCTAGACGATCTTAGATAAAAAATTAACTCGTTTCCTGTGTGGTGAACTTCATCAAGTTCAAATATTACATAATCAGCAGCCTCAAATTTGTAATAATAAATTGGCAAGTTTTTGGTAAATAAATAACAAAATTAACTCCTAAAAGAAAGATGTCTACCAGGAAGGTAGTTGTTCGCAAGTTATCCAGAGGTAATTACCACTTCCCAATTTAATGTTAAGTTTTTAAATTACTACCACGGTTTCCGTCAGATTTTGATCGAGATGTTTACAAAGATGAAGTTAAAAGGTGCATTTTGCCCGGAAAAGTGCTGCTGCAAGGTGTATTATGTTGGCCCGATGACTCTAGCGTATTGTACAGGATCGTCGGCTGGGTGTTGTTCCTCAATTTGTTTGTTATAGAAATTTTCCATGCAGCTTACGTTGTAAAAAATTTTAGAGATATAGGAGATGCAGTGGATGCAGGAGCAACAGTAACAACCACCATGGAGGTAAGTTCAAAAAATCAAGATCCTCTAATGAGTCATGATCCTTTGTGAATTTGAGTTAATGCTTTAATACGAAGGGTGTTTCCTTTTTCAAAATATTCGCTTTTACAGTCAATACGCCTTTTTATCCGCGAAAATCAATCTGCAAACTATTTTTTCCAATCTTCCCGTATTAGGTTGTTTATTTCCTTCCATAAACACGTCTACCTCTTCTTTGGTCGACGCAAACACAAGCAAAAACAAAAGAAAATCAAACCATTAGCTTTTAGATTTGGATTATGTGGCGGTTGATTCGTTACTTCATGTTTTGGGGCCGTTCGAATACTTAGTAGTACAGCAATGTGAGCCCGATCGTTATCAAAATGCAAGATAACCCTAAGCCTTGGACATTTTTCGCTAGTATTTTGCAGAGCTTGAAGCAAACAAACTACAGTTCACAATTCAGCATTAGCAGTGTTGTGATTCTTAAGTTTCTTCGAAATACCCCTTTGAAAATACAGGAAAAATTTAATGTGTTCGGAATTGAATGAAACATTGTGTACATACGTTTCCGAAGGCGCAGAATGCAATTCCGGCGTCAAAAACGATGAGATTTGCTTTGTTCGGATGTTAGAGCGTACAAATCGTTTCGTCAAGAACCACTAGGCCCCTTGCTCATTGAATAATTTCTTAATAACACGTCTCTCGTATCGGAAATTATTTTAACCGTAATCTGCACGAGAAGAGCATTAATTTGATGTGTAATAAGGCCTACTTTCCAACATTTCGATTTTCTTCAAAATATCCAAAATATCCCTTTGAAAATTCGGGAAAAATTTAATATGTTCTGAATGAGATGAAACATTGTGTACATACGTTTTCGAAGGCGTAGAATACGATTCCGGCGTCAAAAACTATGATATGCTTTTCGTTTGGGTGTTAGAGCGAACAAATCGTTTCGTTAAGAATCACTAATAGCCTGCCCATTGAATAATTTCTTAATAACACGTCCCTCGTATCGGAAATTATTTTAACCGTAATCTGCATGTGAACAGCTTTAATTTGATGTGTAATAAGGCCTACTTTCGAACATTTCGATTTTCTTCAAAATATCCAAAATATCCCTTTGAAAATTCGGGAAAAATTTAATATGTTCTGAATTAGATGAAACATTGTGTACATACGTTTCCGAAGGCGTAGAATACGATTCCGACGTCAAAAACGATGAGATTTGCTTCGTTTGGATGTCAGAGCGTACAAATCGTTTCGTCAAGAACCACTAGTCGCTTGCTCGTTGAATAATTTCTTAATAACACGTCTCTCGTATCGGAAATTATTTTAACCGTAATCTGCACGAGAAGAGCTTTAATTTGATGTGTAATAAAGCCTACTTTCGAACATTTCGATTTTCTTCAAAATATCCAAGGGGTAGCCCTTTGAAAATTCGGGAAAAATTTAATATGTTCTGAATTAGATGAAACGTTGTGTACATAGTAGTATCGAATCGAATCGAATGAACGAAGAGTTTATTGTATATTAAAATTTAAATTCAATGATAAAATATCGAGGATATCTATAATGCAAGAGTTAGGGAGACTGTTACAGCATGGAAGACATTCTAAATTTAATTTTTTAATATATTTATGTTGATATAATTTTATTTATCATTTATGATTAAACCTGCTGGGTTGTGTATTAAACAATTCTTTAACAACTTTCTGTATTTGTTTTAGTACTTTTCAAACCCAATTATATTATAAAAAATAAATTCTGATACTATGTAAAGTGTTCCACTGGTACAACATGGTTGTGTACCATGGAACGCATTCTCTTGTACCTTGGAACAAAGGAATTTTAGGTGCGAATAAAGCTCTAACAGCGGTTAAGATTTGAGAGTATATACATTTGTACATATGTATGTATTTCAGTTACAGTTTTTAATGATTTGTTGTCAGAAAAAACTACTCAATGGTAATAAATGTTACTTCGTCCTCTTATTATTATTATTCTTTTTTTTGTGGCAAAATCAGAAACACAGGTTTTATACTGCGTTGCTTTGACTGCTTCTACTAATTCATTAGTACTTTTGCAAATTGATAGCGCTACTCTTCTACGTTCTGCAGAGATCTGTACCTCTTAACACGCTATTAGATTCTATGATAAGTCATTAACGGCGATAAAGAGAATGGAGAAACAAGTGATGTGTGCAAACAAATGATGAATGACTGCACGAATTCTATTTTATTTCAACTCAGTTGACTAGACTACACGGACACTTGATTCGAATATTTGTAGATATGTGAATATGTAATGCTCTCGAACCTGTTCGGTTAACGGATCGTTCCCTTGACGGATATTCGGTTAATCGACGCTCCACTGTATTTGTTTACTCTATTTTCTTATTGTTACTTTAGCCCTGTTAAGAGGGCGACCTGTTGGGCAATAAATAGTGTTATTATTATTATTATTATTATTATTATTATTATTATTGGTCAATGTCAACATGCACAATCATTAAAGGGATATGTAAACAATTACCCTAAGATGTCAAACAAAATATGCTAGAAAATATCATGAGAGGCACAGCGGAAAGAGGACATCCGTGATATGGCTGACTGTATCGCCTCCTTGTAAACTTCTTTATAAATTTATCCAGCTTGTAGCTTTAAAATCCATCTTTTATTTCATTAAAGAAAAACTAAAGTCTCTCTTGGTTAAAACACAGTTTACAAGGAGGTGGAAAGACCGACACTAAGTGACGTAACAAACTAAGCACCTGGTATATTGATGATTTAAGGGACTGGTCAGGATCTATATCATGTTCACCAAGAGAGACGTCATCAATACCACCTTAGTTAAAATATGGAAACAATTCTGGCCGTTAAAAGTCGTAGAATCGGTGAAAGCGAAGCGAATCAGTCAGAAAGCCCAATTCGCCGTCTTATTGACTTGCATCTTCTTAGTTTCCTCCATAATCAGCAATTCCCAAATAACCGGAGCACCGTTTATCAGAAACCGCGGGATGGTACTGAAATCCACGTTCCCGTTCGATTGGGCTGCAACTTATTACTACGAAATAGTCTACGTCTGGCATTATCTCAGCGACTGGTACGTCCTCTTCGTCATAAACGCTTTCGACTTCTTTTTATCGCCTTGGTAACGACTTGCTCCGTGCAATTGGTTATTATGCAAGAAGTCTTCAGATTTATCCTAGTGGAGGAGTCGAAAAGACACCGGACGGTGATCTTTGGTGGAAGAGGGCAAGTCGTTAACGATCGGGAAATGTTATTGGAATGTTGGAAACAACATACGTTGGTAATGGGGTGAGTTCCACAAAGTCGATTTATTTTCGGGTACGAAATAAATTATTTGTTCCCAGAATCTGCAACGAACTTGAGGAGGCGTTCAACATACCGATACTCATCCAATTTTTTGTCAGTACAAGTGCGATATGCGCCGCCGCGTTGGTATTGGTAAGATAGTAGTAGTAGCCTTTTTGGTTTACGCGACGTTTGATTGATAAGAGTTCGTATTCCAGAAACTTGATTCTAGTCAATTCGTGAAGATGTTAATGTATGCTGCTGCTCACCTTTCCCAATTATTCTATTATTGCTACGCCGGACATGAGTTATCGTATGAAGTAAGTCGAACATCGACTAAAAATGGTCACAAGGGACGGAGCGTCGTTCAGACAGTATTTACGAGGGTAGATTGACAAGTTTCCGGAATCACTGCTAGAGGGTTGCTATTTTTCCAAATACTTGATGTCGTTGTGTTGGTAACATCTTCATATCAATTGACTGCAAATGTTAAATCGATCTGTCAAATAGGCTGGTTTTGACTAGCACTTAAGCATTTTGGGTTTACAATTGTAGATAAAAATGAAGTTCGAGCGGTCATCAAATTTGTTGTTTAAGTGAAAACCGCAACGGAAATCAAATTATCATAGATGCCATTCTCGAGGATTCATCACCTTCATTTCAAGTGATGAACCATGTTCAGGACGTCCGAAAACGTCTACCATGCCAGAAATTGTGGAAAAAATCCATGACATGGTTTTGGAAAATCGCCGAATAGAAGTGCGTGAAATTGAGGAAGCCGCGGTCATGTCATATGAACGAGTAGATCGTATGCTATATAATGAATTTGGTTTAAAAAGCTTTCTGCAAGATGGGTGCCACACTTGCTCAATTCGGAGCATTCGAGCTCTAACCTCAGTCGCTTGCTTGGAGGTGGTGACGAGGAATCCAACGGATTTCGAGGGATGATTCGTAACCATGGATGAGACTTGGATTCATCACTACACACCAGAAACAAAAATGCAATCAAAACAGCGGATTTAACACGGTGAATCGGTGCCGAAGAAAGCAAAGGTCATTCACTCGCCTGGAAAGGTGATGGAATCGATCTTTTGGGGGCGCAAAATTATGGTTTTTGGTTCTCTTAAAAGAGGCAAAACTGTTACTGACCAATATTACACAACACTTTTGAACAAATTGAAAGCAGTAATTTAGGAAAAGCGTCCGAGGATGGTTAAGGAAAGAGCGTTCTTTCACCACGACAATGCTTCCGCTAATTGAAATGCAATTGTCCAGCAAAAAATGACAGAATTGATTTTCTAAATCCTTCCCGATTCGCCGTATTCGACTTCCACCTGTTCCCGAAATTCAAAACATTTCAGGCTGAAAAGAAATTTCGGTCGAATGAAGAACTGATAGAGACTGTAAACGATTATTTTGGGAACCTCGGACGAAATCATTTCCGGGAGGAAATCGAGAAACTAGAGAAAAGTTAGACCAAGTGTGTTGAGCTTTTAGGGGGTTGCATTGAAGAATGAAATATAAATTGATACTGTATTTTTTTGTTTTTATTGTCATTCCGGAAACTTTTCAATCTACCCTCGCATGTTGTGGACGTTTCTAATCTGTTCTCTTTTACAGAGTGGTCAATTAGGTGACAGCATTTACGAATCTAACTGGCACCTATCGTACGATCGCGATTTTCGTAAAGCTCTAGTGCTGATGATACAAAGAAGTCAACGGATTCAATGTCTGACGGCCGCTGGTGTCACGGAATTGGATTTCACAAGCTTTCTGAAGGTCTCTTCGTACTGCAGATTCCTAAAGACATCGTAGCATTCAATTTCGCTTTTGTTACAGATCATGAGATTGTCGTTCTCGTTTTATACTCTTTTGAATAATCTATTGGCGAAGAATATGGATACGAACTAGCTAAATCTGTATTATCTTGTCTATGTTGTTTTCAATTAGATGGATTAGACTGACATGTTGATCACATGAAAATGTATTATGTTTTATTAGCTAGACGAATTTGCTACACGAGAATACGGTTTCCTTCTGAAATAAACTTTAGATGTATGTACTTTCAATAAACACTGCATTCAAGGCTGGTTTCTGTGCTTTTATATCCTGTAAATATCTTTAATTTACCACTTCGTTGTACATTCTATTAAAGCTCAATTGTAATTTCCGCTTTGTTAGTGTGCGTCATCTATTGAATGATAGTCGAAGTCGCTATGGAGTTCAACGCCCATAGAATAAATGTTCAAGAAGAAAACATATTTATAGGAGAGTTTTTGTTTCGTATACAATGCCCACGATATTTAGAGAGCGCCCCAATCAAAAATTTATATTTTTAAATACCTTTTCCTTCTAATATACTGCCCGTGTAAAACGTTTCACCATAGAATACGATATTTTATTAATAAACTACAAATTCGGATTTAGCACCTATACAGTGAGAGCGAAAATGATCTCCATCGATTCCCCAATATTTCTTTCATTCTTTGTCAAAATTACTTTCCGTCCCAACTTCAGGTTAGTTAAATGTCAAATGCACATTTTCCATGAGCGCATCAAGGATACGGTAATGGAGTTGAAAATAAAACTTCATTGTAGTACAAATACAAGGAAGAAATGGGTTATTTTTAAAAGACATTTGCAATATTATTCTTTAATAATTTGATTATTACATCATCTATTTAGTTTGATACACAAAGTCGATATTATTGTAATACAAAATTTATTACAGACGGTGTTCCAACTGCATTCCGTGATTTTCTTTTCATAGTGCTAGTCGGTTTCTCATGTTGTCAAAGACATTTTGTAACTCACTGACAGAAATGTTACGTACTTCATTGAAAATTGCAGCTTTTAGTTGATTTAGGTCATGCAAATTTTATTTTGTATTTCTAAATACTCTAGATTTTAGATTTCCAAACAAATAGAATCTAATGGTGTTAAACCTGGTAATCTTGTTGGCCATCGTTACATCTTCTGAAAGTTGGAGTGTGGGCCGTTGTAGCCAAAAGACGAATAATGGATCCAATTTTTTGAAGAAATGCAGATCGATATTAACAAATGCTAGCTTTACAAGACCGATACAAGCCGATGAATTAGAAAGAAGGCAGTTTCAACGTGATAATGCAATAGCACGCACAGCTCAAGCGACACGCGAATATCTTCGAAACATTTATGGTGTTGGGGTCGTTGGTACACAACGTTGGTCTCCAAGATCACCTGATCTTAGACCCTTGGATTTTTTCCGCTATGGATATTTGAAATGTAGAGGGTTTAGAAATCGGGTGCATACCATTGAGAAATTGACAGGTGCTACTATATATGTTGTCCATCATACTTCAGCAGCTGCATAGTGTTTTTGAAAATATCAAAAGAATGAAAAGATGCTTGCATAAATAATGATGGTAGACACACAATTTTTAAAGAAAAAACAAAATTGCATTTGACTTCAATGTATATATTAGTTTATCCTATAAGTTATAAGTAGAATTTGTTAAAAAGGTGGATGACGTGTTAACTGACAATGCCACTTTTGCAAATTTTATTATTCAATGATGACTTATTAATGAAACTTATCATTGAATAAGTAAATAAAACTCTAGTTATAAGTAATAATTGACAGAAATGTCAAAAAAGAAAAGATTTGTTGTAAACATGGTTATTGGTATCACTGTTAACAGCGGCACAGACAGTTATTTTTGATCTCACTGTATACAGGATGATAAATCAAAATAAATCCCTATATCAAAAATTCTTTGTCGAAACCTTAAAAATTCTGTTCAAGAAATAGGGAAGACCAAAAAACAAACCTAGCCACAGAATAGACGAAAGCGACACAACCATAAAATCGTCTGATAGATTTAGTATGCGCATGTTCGGCAGCCATGTTTTAAATACGTCAACAGTGGCTATGTTTGACTAGCTTCGTTAGGGTTACTATTCTGGAATGATGTGTGCATATTACGATTACTGTTGAGTTTCATTGATCTCGATTTTTAGCGAATACTGTTTTCTTTAACATATCCAAAACTCTTGGGCACTTTTCGTATTTTCAAAATGGCGTTCGCTAGCTTCTAAGCTATTTTGAGGTCGTTCGAATCGACAACATAAACATCAAAGATGTCGACCAATTTTGTTGCTTCCGTTTATTCTGTGACCTAGTCTTATGAACTGTAAACACTATTTTAATAAATCTGTATATATATTATTTAAATTTTAAATACCAGTTCTCAAATTAATGGTTCTAAGATCGTTTAGAATAAGTATCATTTCATATATTAGTCTTATTTTTATAATTATTTTCTTTTTCTAAAATAAGCAATGGCCTAAATCCTGTAAAGTTTTGTTATAACGATCATTTCACCAAAATCACTATTTAAAAAATATTTATGGTTGTACAATATTTTCTTTTAATATTATTTTGTCTGACCGATGTAACAACTACACACAGTCTTTACAATTTATTTCATAAACTTCATTGCTTTGATTTTAGTTATTTAGCTTACATTTCAGTGTCAGTAAGAAGAGATTATTTTCTCCAAACTTTGGATCAGCTAATCTAACTGCATAATCAACTAATCCGGTATATGCATTAATTTTGTGCAACTTAGAGGCTTCTGAAATATAATTTAGATGTCTACAATTGGTATACTTTTTAATTGCCGGTCCCGTTAGGTATATCTTGGTACAACGAACATAAATTTTTCGTCAAATTACCAAAGATCGCCTCATGTTCACCCCTATATTCGGTCTATTTTACACGTTTTTCCCGAACTTCGAATTTCTATACTTAGAACCAAAATTTTAGCAGTAGATTATAAAACAAACGCAACAATTATTTTGATTTGGTGATTTCTTGAGACAAATTGGTATTTCCAAGTTAGTTTCATATTCTGATTGAGAAGAGAGTCATAAGCCGCTGAATTATTTGGTGCTTAAAGTTTTTTTGCTTCGAATCGCCTTTAATCCTACACCAATCGACGCCCCTTGGCGTGCTGATTTCAACGGTATATGATTTGTTTCTATTATTACAAACTTTCTTGCCCAGAAAATGCAAAAAATCCTTAAAAATCGCTAAAGATAGCTAAAATCGCGGTTCCTATGAGATCTAGGAGGTTCAATTCTACACCAATCGGCACATCTTGAGCATCCGAACTCAAGAAAATCGCAAGAAACTGCGAAGAGAACTGAAATAATCACTAAATTATATCCTCCGTCTAATTCTTTTTGAAATTACGTGATTTTCTACACCATTCGAAAGAGCTCGGTTTTTGTGATTCAGAATCACCTTCGGATCGGCGTTGAAACGAGCGTTGGAAGTTTGCCTATTTGCGCCCCTTATACTCCCCTTATATTCGGCCTGTTTTACGCGTTTTGCCCCAATTTCGGATGGCGTGTGTATCTCGGTATCCGGGTTGGAGGCGCGTCTGCTTTGGCGTGGGTGCCGACGTTTACTCCATTATTGCAAAGGATATGTTCAGGGCTGCTCGTCGATGTTGATCATGTTGCTGTCACTTGAAGACAAGCCTACACCTGAGATTCGGATGGCGTTTTCTCGAAAACTATGCGTTCCACTTTTGGAACCGATATGTCCTACATAATTATCGGCCCCTTTAAGTATATTCTGACGCAAAATGAATTCGAACATGAATTTTTCGTCGAATGACCAAAATTCTGTTCAAAATCGAGATTTTCGTTTCGGGCCAAATTTCAAATGACTCTCACTACTTTATTTATGGCTCAATGGTGATCGAGTAGACCTTCCTAGAAGCAGATTTTGATTAAGAACCAAAGAACCAGGAGACCTGGTAATCGTACATCAAGCATCTGTTCCTACTAATATTAGTGATGAACAAGAAATAGAAAAATCTTATTACCTTTTAAACGACGTAGTGCCGCAATACAACGTGAAAACAAAAATATAATGATATGACACAATTTGAAATTGACCTATCAGTTCCTTTCCAGAATGTACAATTCCCTAGAACTAGCTTTAACAGTTTCTAACATTTCCAAAGCATTCATTAGTTACCATGCACGAACACAACTTAAACTTTTCCCCTACAATTTCGAAGATACGACACTCAATAACGCCTATGATATTGATGATGATCGAGAATTCGTTTGAACTAAATCGCGGCACCCTTATAATTTTCCTTTATCGAGAATCTATTCAAAGTAGCCAAATCGCACGTTATTACGTACTTGTACAAAGTAGGTAGTTTCGAAACTATCAAGACCTTGAAAGAGTTTTAATTTTTCTATCTCGCACCAGCGTATAAGGTCGAAATTACGTACAGGATATCATTTCCTCAAGATGCTTTCGTAAAGGAACTAACCACAAATATGAAGATAGATTTATTTGGTTATAAAGATCTGATCGAATCGCATTCGAAAATATTGCGGGATGAAGCTAAATACACCATGGTTGTGGGTAAAGCGCTTCTGTACGTAATAAATCTATGGCCCGAAAAGTACGTTACTGCTTCGAAAGTTTCCTTCGTAATGATGTTCACGACTTGCGTCACGATGGAAGTGTCTTTGATCGTGTATCTCCTAACGAGCATCGAGGATGTAAATTCCCTAACGAAGGTCATATCATCAGCAGCAGTTTGTTTGCAGGTAAGCCCAGATAGCAAATCACATTTGAATTCGTACATTTCCTCCACGTTCCAGTCAATGACGAAAATGTGCATCATCTTCTACCATCACGAAGATTTGGATACCATCATCAAATCGGTGTGGTACCAATTCTGGCCTTCGGACACCATGGGATCTACCATCGAGAAAGATATAAAACCGATTCCAAACGCCTCCTGGTTATTTTCAGCATCGTCTATATAGTCGGATGCATGTTTCTCCTTTTACTGATCATAGCACCAGTCGTTACTGGAATCAGAAAATTACCCTATAGCTCCTGGTATCCTTTCGATTGGTCTGCTAGTCCAGCGTATGAGATCTTGTACGTCGTCCAAGTTTATATCGCGATTTATATCATCGCGAATACGGTTTGCGGGTATGACTTCTTGTATTGCTCGATCTGCGCTAATTGTATCGCTCAGTATCGTTTGTTGAACGAAGCTATCCAATTTATTGGTACCGGGAAGGAATCTAAATTGAACCAGTTCTTGTCTGAAATCCCAGGAGTCAGCTATCAAGCGGCTTTCAACGAGATGTATGGTGACGAGAGGAAATTGCTGGTGATTTGCGTCAAGCACCATCAAAAGTTGATTACGTAAAATACGATAATCCAGGGAGAAAATCGGTTCTTGATAAGTTTTGATTTCAGAATTTGCTGCAAGCTCAATCAAATTTTTAGCTACGGCCATTTCGTTCAGCTTGCTGCCAGCGTTATGGCTATGTGCGTCTCGTGCTATTTAATAACTATAGTGAGTAAATTTAAATTTAAATTTGATGTAGCGGTAATTGTAAGAACGATTATGATTATAGGAAGATGATGCAAGCGAGCAATCTTTCCTCTTATCGTATTATATCGCTCACGTCACTCAGCTTCTGGTTTATTGCTCCGTGTCGAATGAATTATCATTTTGGGTGAGTACTTATTTTAATAGAAAACTAGTTTCAAGGTATTTGAGAGAGGTACAATTACAAAGAATAGAAAAGTAGAACTTCTACATAACTCTCCAAGGAATGACTTACGCTGAGGCTCATTTGTTGGCAACTTTCACAGAAAGCTGCGCAACGGCTGCACCGCAGCCTACATTGCATATTCCAATAAGTATCACGGAGGGAATGCGCTTTGTTAACCCCTTGCACTATTTTCACGAGTCTGACTCGTGATGAAAATTTTAGGCCAAACTTGAATATCACGAGTCAGGCTCGTTGTTCAATTTCACGGCAAACGTGGATATCACGAGTCAGGCTCGTAATCGACATTTCGGGCCAAACATGAATATCACGAGCCGTGCTCGTGGTCTTAATCTCGGGCCACCAGGAACGCCTGAATGAGGTCTTATCTCTTCTTTCCTTTTCTTGAATGATTGGGTATTTTATCTTGTATCTTGTTGTCTTTTGAATTTTACAAGAGCACCACCGCGTGAAGTCAACACGAGCACGTATATCTCGAACTCATTGTCAGTCGTAAGAGTGGTCGTAATATGTGTTCAAAGTTCCGACACTCAGTCTTCGCCGCTTCGACTCTTTTCGGGACCACTCAGGCGCCCGAGTTTGGCACGGCTGATTGTGAATTTCGGCGTAGTGCAAGGGGTTAATCGTAGACTGCAACCTTAGGCTAGTTTCGTCCTTATTAGGACTCATTCTTTGTACTTATTTTAAAATCTCCACCCGCTGATGGGTTTTCTCATAACTAGTTGATATTTTCAGAGTACGTGCTTGTCGAAAACCGCTTTTCAAAGTTTATGGTACACGGATAAGTACTCCGATATAAGGCGATGCCTATCAATCGTCATCATGAGATCTCAAAGGAGCATTTCCATAAATGCCCTCGGCATGTTCCAGTTAACCTATGCCTCGTTTTTGACGGTACTACCCCATGGTACCTATTCCTACTGTTTTACTTTGTTTAATTTTTTCAGGTAATGCGTTTCACATTTTCTCTCTATACGTTCCTGGGTAAAATGGCCAAGAAATAGCGGGCCCGAGTACTTGTTAACATTTACGTTTAATGGTGCCTGCAATTTTTCAGACTTCTTCTTTACTGTAAAACACGATTGTATTTCTAGTGCTGTAGAATAAAATTTAGTAGTCAATAATTGGAGTACCTACTAACAAATACGAGCAATAAAGTGCCCGGGACGATATCAACAATCATATGTTTCGTCTCAACTTTCTAGATGCAGTATGAAGATTGAATAGGGGTTTTGCGTCTCTTACTATTACTATAATCTATCAATAACGCTATCTCTGTGTCCGGTTGCGATGTTGCATTTTGTATCAGACACAGGTGTTATTAACATTGTCTGATACAAACATCATTACGAACCGGAAATATGATGAGATGATTTGGCAACCTTGCAATCAGTTGCCACAAGGTCTGTGCTGCATTTTAGGCTTGAGATGGACTTTAGCATTATTCCTCAAAGTCAAATCTCTAGGAGCCTGGCTCCTATCGAGCAGTGCCTTTTGTGAATCCACAAAATACAGTGGAAGGTGAAATTATCCAATCTTGAATGAATTTAACGTGCTTAGCACGAATATCATCTTGAAAAAAGGAGGTTGGCTCTCGTCGCAAATATACTGATACTATTATTGCGTGATACATTGTACCTTACTGTTAATAAGATAAATACATGGTTGCTAAATTTTGAATGGAAGCTGCGAGAAATGCTTTGATGACCATGCAATTAGTTGCTATAAGGTCTGTACTGCGTTTAAAGGTTAAGATGGACTTTAGTATTATCAAATCTGTAGTCAAATCTGTAGTATGCTGGGTTATCTGGAGCAATGCCTGGAGTGAAACCACAGAATACACTGGCTAACCCTGAAATTAGTTCTTAGGTGAAAGCATCCAATCTTGAATGAATTTAGCGTTCTGATCACGAATATCATCTTGAATAAAGTTGATTGGCTCTCGTTGCAGATATATTAACGTTTTGTCCGTTGTATAGGCACTATCGCGTGATATATTCTAATTGTATACAGGATTACTAAATCTTTAATGGAAGCTGTCCATAGACGCCTCAAAACTGAGTTTTAAGGTGCTTTTGGTGAACAAGTGGAAACAGCTTCCATCCATACCTATCGGACATGCTGCCTATACAAAGGAGACTTCGAAAGCTGCTTTGGAGAGAATTCACTACAGCAAGCATGGCTGGTAGATCTGTGCTGAGGCGGAAGAGGTAGTGCCTTTGTTGATGGGTTTGCAGCAGATATCTATAATAAAATGTTGCTGTTTTCATTGTCTATGGAAAGCCGCAGTCCCGCAAAAATGCATACAGCTGACTTCTATCGAGTTCCACCGCTATTAACAAATACCCAACATCCTACACGCTCAAAAAATTAGAGGATAAATAAGCTCCCAGTATGCTGGTCCATACATTTAGTTCGTTCGTCTATACGTTTTGTTACCAGTACCTGGTGTTCCCTCTCCTTGTGGATCTTCATCAAGTGTTTTCTTTTCTCATTACCTTTCCTGTCAATCTGTTGGTTTCCTCTACCACGGCGCCGCCTTTTTCTTCCTCTCTCCAAATTGCGCCTACTACTACTCCCCGATTTCTGGCGCCAAGTCTTCCCTGGACTGCAGCCTATTGTCTCTTGTGCAGTTCAAGATTACGTGCTTTCGGGTTTCGTCCTCACCGCATTCGAATTTCCCATCAGTTCCCCTCCGTCTGAAGCGTTTGTAATACGTCCTGAGATAGCCGTGTCCGATTAGCATTTGTACGGAGCCTTGTCTGACAGCTCTTTGTTGGTTCTGCGCGCTCTCGGGAACAACCCGTGGACGACACGTTCCGTGCGGTCACTGTCTCAGGCTTCCTATCATGTTTCTCGTATCAGCCTTTCGATCTCCTCCTTCGGTTCGCCCTTGTAACTGCCTCCCTCTGCCACTTCTGCTAACTTCATTCCTTTTGGCCTCTCTGTTCGCTAGCTTCGAATTCGCCTGGTTTCTTGCTACCCTGATCGCCTGTCAGTCGTGCGCGCTCTCCCAGTGCAAATTCTGGTTCTCTGTGTGCTCTTTTCTAGTCGGTCCAAACCGTTTCAGCTTTTTTACGACCGATTCTGCTTTGGAATGGACTGTTGCTTTGCGGCCACCCTCCCTAGGTGCCATCACTACCAGTCAAAATTCCCACTTCTTCGATTTTATCTACCTTTGTACTATCCTTCAGTCTGACCTGACGGCGCATACCACTTTAGCTCCCTCATTTCCGGTGCGTACTATCGCTACTCCTACTCTGTCTCATATTTTCGCGGGTTAATGTACTAGGAGGCTTTTAGCCCCTATAGAACAGCGGAAAAATTGATTTCCACTATATCAAGAACGACTGGTCTTTCAAGCCTGGAGAAACATATAGGTACAGCACCCACCATTAGCAGAACCGCACAAAATTATCATTACTCCTTTGCACATCAAGCTCACGCTTATCAATAATTTGGTAACAAAAGTCACGGATAAAAATGTACCAGCATCCGAGTACTTGTATGAACATATTCCCCCGTTTTAGTGAAGCCAAAATGAAAGAGAGAATTTTTGTGGGGCTTCGGATTAAGCAATTGTTCAGAGACCCTGATTTTGAGGAAGTCTTTTTAAAATAAAGGCAAAAAGATTTGGGATTCGTTCAATCAAACGGCAGTAAACTTCTTGGGTGATGGCAAGATCTAAAACAGCAAGACATTCGTCGAGGATATGTTGGCTTTTTTCATGCATTCGGCTGTAATATGTCCTTAAAGATAGACTTAAGTTTATTTGCTGATAACTGCGGGTAGGTCAGTGATGGCGAACCTTTTCGCCAAGATGGGGCGACGCTGCGACCATTTGCTCTTAGCAAATGATCCACACAGATGCTGGCTGACTATTGTTGGGTTCTCCTTGGTCGTTTACAAATAACACGCCAAAACGATAGCAAATTAAGTTATTCTTAACACCAATTTAAGGTTCGACAAACGCGATGCGAAGTCAGTGGACAGTTTAATCATTCGATTGATTATGTTACACTTTTACGCGGCTTATTGGGGTAATAGCATTTTGTCGCAGTGGACACCAAGACATCAATAAAAGGTAAGAATATATCATTTTTTAATAATACTGTCTATCATGTATCTACTTTTGCGCGATACGCCTCTGACGTTGCACTCGTTTGTCGAAGCTTCATTATAATTTTAACATATATTCTTGTCAAAATGCGTACAAATAACTAAGAATCCGCAGCCAACTCAACTCTTTCTTACAATTAGTCACATTCGACTTCAGCACGTTAGAGTCGTTAAGAACAACTATTTTTATCTCGGAAACATGAACTTCTTGAAATGTTGTTCCCCAGTGATATCCAAGCAAATCTTACCTTAAATCTAATCTTAAATATCTATCAAAATATGGTGACCTCTATATCTGTCTCTATATCAGTCAACCATGTCAATTGTTTACGTTTATGTTTTGCAATTAGGCAAAATTAAGACTGGCAAGACTCACTTTGATTTACCAACCATTTTGTCCAGACCCACGATACGTTACTACGATTCATATTAGCCATTGCATAATTTAATTATCTTTAATTTACAAAGTTTGGTTCCCACTTACTCATTTACCGCCACTGCATACAACGTAATTCATGGACATAGCTACTACTCCCTCGAGTTTTTAATTAGGATCAACCCAACATTCCCGAAGAGTTTATCCCGGTTTGCTTTACATTCGAGATCAGTTACGATATTTTCGCCGCAAACTACGTACATACGCACATACCTAAACCCGTCCGAAATATCCGAAAATAAATGTGTGAAATCTCGCACGTGCGACATTTAAATCGATAGTTGGGAGACTTGGAAATTTCGACCCGGACCAAAGTTGTGAGAGCACGTTTCGGGATAGGCTGTTTGTATTGGCCAGGCGTGCATTCGGCACCCCGACTAAGTCCTTAATTTATGCGTGGAAATCTCGGCGTACTAAAACGGGCTTAGCTCGTAGATGAAACGAGTAGAGCGTGTTTTTGCGATCTCGAAATAGAAACGAATCGGTTATTCTAGGGAAAGGTTGAAATGATCAACAAGCTTAAAGATATCCATCGTGTCCACGTACCTATAAATATTGAAATCGTCTGCGTCGTTCTTTCTTTTTACAAATGTACCGATTAGTCATGGATATTATTTTCTATACTATAATCAAAACTACATTCTTAAGAACCTTAAACGACAAGAAAATACAACAAACGATTGTACATTAACTTAAAGACTAATTTCATTGGGAAGTAAACATTTATAAAACAGCCTTATTACTTTTCGGATCGGTAAGATGGATTTTCATAAAAAAATGAAAAACCAAGCTGCAAAGCATGGAGATGAAATACGTAAAGGTACTTAAGGTACTTACTTTCAAGAATGCTTGAACTTAAAGTTTTTCATTGGTTCCAAAACTATTTTGAAAGCTTAGATTAAAGTCTTACATTAAAAAGTAGTATGTACAACGATAAATTAGTTGCTTTCTACAATGTTAAGCAGTTCTACAGCTTTGATCTTTTGTCAATATTGTAATGAAGTTAAGGACTAGTAGGTTTACAGGCTTAGAATTTTGAATACCGCATACTCGATTCAATAGTTACGACTTATGAAAGAGCTTTTTTGTAATCCCTTGTTTGTTTTTCAATTTAACCTAAATGAAGAAATAGAAAACAGGCTATGAGCTGATCGTCATTTGTGGACTTAGAGTAAACAGCGATAACAAAGGAATTTACAAAAGTCTCTTAACTACCGTATAGAATATATGGTATTCGAAATTGCAAGCCTGCAAGCTTGCTGGCTCGTCACTTTTATATTAACAAGAGATTAAATCTGTCCCAGTTATTAAAATGGTAAGAAACTAGTATTTTATCGCTACACATACATCTTTTAGAGCTAAATTTGCTTTCGAACCAACCACGAAAAATGTAACTCTAAGCGATCTTAAACATAAGTACCTTATATTCTTAAGGTGAGTATTGGCTGTTACCAGGAGAGACCAGGAGACAAGATTGATAGAATGCGAGAAACGCTATAGATAAAACCACTAATAGCAATAACAGAATGCAACCAACTGAGATGGTTTGGACATGTAGTTAGAGTGAACAACGGCAGATTGATAAGGCAGATAGAAGACAAAAAACGATAAGAAGATGCAGACCTTGAACAACATGAGGCGGCAACGACTTTCTGGACCCGGTTTTTAGTCACTTTTTTCCAATAAATCGACTGTTATTTCCCCCAACATAACGAGCTATATTGCCTCTAGGTTGGTAAATTTTTGTTGGCTTATTTGTGCTAATTTGTGGCCTCAAATATTCCCCAAGAGGAAGTTATCCAGCGCTGCCCAATCGCTCGAATTTGGTGGTCAACTGATTGGCCCATTTCGGGAAATTAATTAATCGTTCAATTTCAATAAATCGATGGTATCGATAGTCGCGTGCCACCTAGCATTAATCTGTTGAAAACGCATTTCGTTCAGGTTAATGTCATCACTACTATGCAAATTTTGAACTAAAAAGTCATTCATCATTGGCCTGTAACGAACACCATTCATCGTTACATGATGATGTTTTCAGCATGCAAAGTACACAATCGCTTACTCAGGATCCAATTGGGTCTGGCGGGTCCTGTGGATTTTCATTACTCCATACTTCATATACGGCAATTTTGCTCACTCACATCACTGAGCCCAAAAAATGGGCTTCAAGCTTCACTACTCAAGAAATATTTTGCGATAGAAATGACCTTCAGTGGTGTTCATGGTGTTCATCAGCAAAATCAGCAAGTCTACGACGTAAGAAGTGGTCATTTAGCTTAACTCCTTGCACCAACTGGATTCTGCAAGGATGTAAACTAAGACGCTGTCGCAAAATGTGCTTTGTGGAGGTCACAGATAAGTTGAATTTTGGAGATCGGCGTGGAACTGACAAAATCTGGATTTTCACGGAAATTCGCCTCAACACCTGCAATATTTTCGTCACCAGTTTTTTTATATCAAGGGTATTTTGGTGTCGTGTATAGCATTTTGCTTTGCGAGATAACGTGACGAATAAGTTGTTCAGAGGGATGATGATGTCGACCATAAGAAGGCGAAGATCCCTGTAAGTTTCTCGCACGGACCAACTGTTTTTATAATAAATGTTCATTATTTGTAAACGTTGTTACAGTGGATTACGCTTCATTGTAATAAATTAAAAATTTATAGGTTGTATTGGAACCAACATTTATATGCAGGAATAAGACTAGCTAAATACAAATACACACATCTTTTGAACACGAGCTGATAGAGAAAATCTGATGGTATTTTTGTATTTAGCACACCAAAATTAGACCAGTTAAAAAAGTTCGGCAGCAGAATATGTGTTGACCAGTGTTATAAAAGGATATAATCTCAGGTTTCAGTGCGCCCTGTTTTCTAAGTTGTTTTGGTATCGTTGTACATTGTTGACAGTGATACAACAATTTTGTTCTTTTTTTTGGAGTGTACGAAATCATAGTGCGGTTTGTATGATTTCAATAAATTAAGCGCTAAGGGAATACTCGTAAACCAATCGTCTAAAGTTACATTTCTTTTAGTGCCCTTGATAAGTTGAACATCGGAAATAACAAGGAAGTATCAGTTTGTTTCGACAGAAAATCGATATGGCGGTAACAGACGTTTAAGGTTCTATCATCCTTATTGGAAAACCTTTTATGAGAACGTAGGAATAAGACCAAATATATCTACCTACTTAAAATGCAAATTATTCAAGCGTATCTAAATTTCAACTCCTGCACTTATTTCTATAATGATTTATTTCATACAAAATGAAACGTTCAACCCTAAATGTTAAAGTACGTGAAGTCCAATTTGAATTACTTCGGAAAACGCTTCGATAAACTCGGAATGACTCCCGAATACGTAAGAAGGATCTCGACAAAGTTGGGAACGAGCTCGTGACGAGAAAAAACACCTTTTAAATAGTATCTAATAAAGGCAAAAAGCGTACACGGAGGAAGCCGGGCGTCGGCGTCGCGAGTTTTCCGCAGTTAGCCAAAGCTATTCGAAGTTAGTTTCTCTTTAAATACGTATCTCGCGTTAAATTTCTACAAATCGTCGTTAAATTCTTGTTTAATCGGATGACCTGGGAACATATTAATTTCATACGTTTGAATGAATCTGGTGCTTTCATCCTAATGTCAAGGGTTCCTCAAGGAAAGAGTCTTGGGACCATTACCTTTATTCTAATATTTATCGACGACTAGGTGACCCGGCAAACTTCGTTTTGCCCAAAATCTTTTTCCAAAAAGAAAACTCTTTTCCTAAACCTTCGCGTAGCAATTACGGACAAACCCGCAGAAGGATGTATCCAATTTGGTCCAGTCGTTTTCAAGTCTTAAGCATCCCAACAAACTACGATCCCTTTTTATATATACAGATATAAAACATGACGTCCCCGTCATAATAAACTTTCGTTCGTGGGCCGATATGGATACTTTTTAATAACATTAGAGTTGATTTCTTAGTGATGCAAATTGCCACAGGAGCAAACTGGAATTTGACTGAAAGTGCCTAATAAGAAGGAATTCAGAAAACGATACTTCTTGAAAGTATTCCCTATAGAAATTGATATGCTTTCGCATTCGCTCGAACCAATAGTTAGAGAGGTTATTCCAATCTTCATCTGCGATAGCCAAACTTGTCATTTTGAAGACATGGGCTGCTTCTTCCAGCAACTCTTGATTACGACGTCCATATTCTCGATCTTTGGGAACGTAAAATAATCGTTATGGCTTAGGTGGGAACTGTACGCTGCTTGATCTAATGATTCGATTGTTTTGCTCCTTCAAACACTTAATTGTCATCTTCGGTTATGTTATATATTTGTAATTCCTAGCTGATTTGCGATATTTGCACGATTTTCGTAATAATTATCGCCAAACTGCCCGAAGAATGTTTTTTGATGGCCACAGAAATACATCTACAATTCCTGGTCTAATGGTTCGCGATGGGGAAGAATTCACACAACTTCAGGATATCCTTAATGTATTCGCCGAAGAACTTTTCAAGGGTTATCGTCCTGGCACAGTTCTATATGTGTTCTTTTATAGTTATTGCGCTTCTTTCAACATCAACAACACTACGCAAGAAAATATTGTCGATACCGCAAGAAAATTGAAGAATGATATTACGGCTGACGATGACGGTATTGCCAGTTTCATTTTGTGGAAGTGTACTGCAGTGTTTGATGTGCCTTTGACTTTTTACTCAATTTAATTATGAGGACCTCTAGGTTTCTAATAATCCGGAAGCTTATTCGGATCGTTCCCCCTTATTTAAGAAGACTGATGAATTGGATGTTACTAACTACAGACTTATCAATGTATTATCAAACTTTTCCAAAATTCTGGAAAATGTACTAAATTAGAAAATGTTTGCGGATATAGAGCCCTACTTATAACCTCATCAACATGGTTTTATCGCCGAGCTTTACTGGTCCACCCACCCAATATCAAGAAAGTCGCCAGATTGATTTACAGTCTCGGGAATATAATATATAAATGCAAGGTGGTACTCGAAGTTTCTAAAATCACTTGGCTTCTTCCGGAGTTTAAGGGTTCTGCTACTTTTACCAAGATCAATTGAAAAAGAGGTTCAAAACGCTTCGTCCGCATTCTCAATCCTTGAAATTGGTTGCCAATACAGGAAGATCCAACAAATCCAAAAGTGGATCTTCACTACTGGAAATCCACCACAATTAGTTGATACTGCTCGGATTCAAGAAACGAACGATTTCACAAATTTCTCAGTAATTAACTTAAGGCAAGATTCATAAAATTCAGTAGACATCCTGCAAATGAGCTAGAAAAGCATTGTAGGTAGACTCGCTTTAACACTGCTAACTCTAGGGATCGAACTTAGGTTTCGGGAGTATGGTGAAAGCATCGAAAATAAAGACTAAAGAGGCTGATGCGAGCATGCGAGGCTTAAAAGTCCAGACCGGAGGAGGGAATATGTCGAAGAAAACTGTAGCAATGTAAATGGTGTCCCTTCACGAAAAGTTATAGCCTTTGATAAAAATGTGGCAATTCGGAGTTTAACAGAAGATATGCCCTAACACTTTTAAATTAGAAGCCCAACGTAGGCTTTCGACCATATGTCTAAACCTTTGAGGACAAGCGTTGACGGGACTGGCCAAGCAAAGGTAAATGTTTCATAAAACTATAACAATGTGGGGAGTGCTGCTTTCCCGATGACTTATAGCTTTTGCATCAGGTCTGTAAATTTGAAGTTTTTGCAGTAAGTCAATTAAAGCAGGCTGATGGCTTAACACACCTTCTTTGTAATCACGGTTGACACCTACAAAAATTTGAAGACCTTTGGTTGTATAAAGTTTCCTGGGATATGCCGGGTTTTATCTTAACTGACTTGACTTTCGCTAACTACTCTGGGAGCACGAATATTCACATGGACGAAGATGCTAGTTTTAGTTAATAGATGCCCTAACAGTGTTAAACATAAAGACTGGGACATTGTATTCCTCTGCAAAGAGGAACGAAAGCTGTGCTTTAGCACTGGCAAGTGTGGTGATCGAACTCATGTTTCGAGACTATGACGAAACCATCACAGATAAACGCCAAAGAGAATGATGGGAGGAAAGAATAAGTCAAAGGAAACTGTAGCAATGCAAGTGATATTCCTTCCAGAAAAGTTATAGCTCTTGCTAAAGATGTGGGAATTAGGTGGTTAACAGAAGATTTCGCCTAATGCTCTTAAGCTAGAGGTCTGGGCTTCGACCATATGTCTAACCCTTTGGAGGTAAAAGCTGAAGAGAATGGCCAGGGAAAGAATTGAGTCAGTGGAAACTGTAAAAATGTGGGCACCGTTGCTTACTGATGAGTTAGTTGTTACAGGTCTCGAAACTTGGAGTCCTTGGAGTAAGGCAATTAAGGTTCTTGGCGACGAATGGTTCATCGCTCTGAGATAGTTTCTTGGAGTATGAAGATTACTTATGGTATACACAAATTTCTAAATAGTTAACTTAACGCAAGGTTCATACTTTTAAATGAGCCAGAAAACCATTGTATCTGGACTTGCTTCGTCTTGATGGAGACTGATTCGTCATTTCTTGAGATAGTTCCTCGGAATACGAAGATTATTCCTGACAAACGAACGGTGACCTACTAGTCAGCAGCAATCGTTCTTGGGTCTTGTAGATCAATCGTAGCCACATAAGTTGCTCTTGAAGCGAACATTGCAACCATCTTCTTCAATACACCGTGGGAACAAATAACTTTTCCATTGTATACTTTTCATTTGCAAATAGTCAAATAGTGGATTGATGTTTACCTTCGTCATCTATGATTCGTCACCAGTCATTTCATCACGCTATTAACATTTTTCAAGGTGTCGTTCTTGAGCTAGCTCGAAATCTTTTGATACCATTTGACTTGAACCGTCCTTTGCTTTCCAATCAAAAGTTGCGAGGTTCAATGCACAATTAACCTTCTCACACGCCAAATCATCGTGCATTATACACACTGTAAATGTTCGTTTTCGTGCGATAAACTGTTTTAATCGATCTTTAATTAACTCCCTATAATTACCCTATAAAATACGCCCAGTGCACTATTAGATCCGCAGACCCTTAATAAAGCAGCATTCGAAAGGCAAACTTTAGCGGTCGATAAGAGAGGATTTGAGGGATCTAGCCGTAACGTATTCGGCCCTAGAGATAATAAGCGAGGGCCACACATATGAGACGGTCCATTAGAATCCACTTCCTTCGTTACAGTAGCAGCGAAGTTAGAACGAGAGAGATCCCGGTTTCCCGCTATATTACTACGTCTGTTTAACGACAAGAACTTATCTTAGCGCGTAATTAAAACGATAAACAACGGAGATCGTCTCCTTCGTTGTCGTACAATTTCCTCTCTTGTCGCGATTGCGAGCACTCCCTAAATCATCATAATTTATCGTCGCCGGCCGATTAATTTAAATTATCGATTCCCATCTTCCCCCTCCCCTTTTTTGGTCGCCTTTTAATTTATCGCCGCGCCCGCGGCCCTTAAAACGCGTCGATTTGCAATAAATCGGCGCTGGACGAAAGAAAAACGGGATTAACGTCGCCGGATCGATGATTTAGTGTGAATTTTGAAGCATTATTTTGATAAATCTCGCGATAACGAACCGTCTACGGGGTGATAACTCAATGAGGAAGCTCGTAGAAATAGGACGACCCTTAATATATCACTTGGGGAGCCTACATGTCGGATTTACTTGTTGGTTTCCTCGAAAGCGAACGGAAATTGTGATATATGTACAACAGGTGCTTATAATAATTTTCGTTCCTTCGAACTACGAGGAATGTCTTTTAGTATTGCTTATACAAAACTGCATAAACGAAACGTTTAGCGCCAAAATTAACTGCGGTATTAAGTTCATCTAAAGCCACAGTTCTATCGAGCTATAGCAAGAGATTTAGTCACAGAATGTTTGTGTACACATATTTGTTAAACGCTTGCCTCTTAGAAGGTACATTCCCAAATGAACTAGAGTAATACCAATACATCAAAATGGTCACACAAAAATCCAGAAAATTACAAACCGATCTCGATATTACTATCGTTCTCGGAGATATTCGAATTAACTATCGCCAACAGATTATTGCGTTTCCTTTTCGAGAAATATAATTACATAACCAAATCTCAACATGGATACACAAAGAATAAATCAACTAGTTCAGCGATAGCTGAAGTTATAAAAGTGATATTGGAAGCAGTGGACCACCACGAAACATTCAGCTGACTTGTTGCTATTTAAGCAGAGCTTTCGATACAGTGGACCACCAACTTCTGTTAGAAAAATTGCAGCACTATGAGATACGTGGTAAGGGACATAAATTACCATCTTCGTATCTGACAGGGCGAACCCAATATGTAGAATTTGACGAAAAGCGACCGAATTACATGCAGATCGAACGGGAAGTCCCTCAGGGCTCTATCCTAGGACCGCCCTTATTCATAATTTTTATTAACGACCTTGCAGTCAATCTGTCTGTAGATGGTCTATGCTTATATGCAGACGATAGGTCATTTGTAATCAAAGATGTGCTGGAAGAAACTGTATCAACAAAAACTGAGATGATGATGCAAGAAGCAGAAAGTTGGTTCAAGTCAAATAAACGGAAACTGAACAACAATAAAATACACCATCTAAGGATCAGTATGAAGAAGAATGATATGAGAAGTGTCAAGATTTTGGGCTCGTATATTGACAACAAGCTGATGTGGTCTCAACATGTAGAAGAACTGTCAAAAAATTAGCAGGTGGCATCTTCACAATAAGACGTATTAAGGCCATATTTCCTTACCAGGCTGCACGAATAACTTACTTCTCTAACTTCCACAGCATAGCGGTGTATGCATCGATGTTTTGGGGCATGGCTACTGGAACAGAGCCTGCATTCCTTTTGCAAAAAAGCACTTCGGGCACTGCGTGAGCTGAAGAGAGACCAATCATGCGAACAACTGCAAAATACGTAGATGGAAACCAACACGAGCTGTGTAGAAATGACAATATACACAATTACAACACCCGACATGGGAACGATCTCTTAGTACCTTTCCACAGATTACACACCACACAAAACAATGTGGATTACTGGGGTATAAAGATATATAACAAGTTACCCCTTGAATTGAAATAGCTGGCTACCACAAGTTTTAATAGAACTATCGTGTTAAAGACTTCCTCTGCAATGATTTCAAGTGGAATACTTGATATTCTCGTTGTTTGTTATCTTTTATCGACACAATTTTTTAATTCGTTTGTTCCCACTGATTGCTTGTATCTTGTATGAGTACTAAACTTCACATACATTTCTTCGTCCATGCCGCGTGTAATTTTTGTATATCTTTTATGACATTTCTGGTAGTGAAAGTTATCATTAATAGAACAAGACCAAAACAGTCAGCACAATAATCTATTCTGAGGGTACTGATTAAAATAGAAGTAATAATTTCTTAATGCGAGTCACCTTCGTGAACTGTGAAAAGTCTTAATGATCGATGCCTACTTGCCGATTTATTAGACAAATAATGAAAGACATACACCATCGTTGTACACGTCATTAACCACATCAATAAGAATTGCAGTTTTACAATACATGAGATCACCTAAAATCTAACCCAAGAATCTCAGCAGTTATAACTCACAGAGCGGAAACTCGAGCAAACACTAGAACGATTAAACTAGAGAACTGTAATAACTAGGAATTTGGGAATAAGTTTAAAAGATCGAAGCACGAAGAAGTAAAAGTAAATTCCAGAAAGAACGAAAGTAGTAAATGTATCAAAACCAATTTAACCAATAGCATCATTAAGACAGAGTTGTGCTGGCCATATGCCCAGATCAGAAGAAAATAAAAAGGGCTACCTTCAAAAAGTAGAGACAGGTGACTGAAAAAGAAAGACAAGTTATATGCAACACGTGCAATTGTTATGTGTACTTTATTAATTTTATCAAAACATGTCAATGGAACTCAAATTTTAGTTAGTGCAATTATTCACGGAGCAGCACCACACATTTTCTGGGCTGTTCTGATATCTCTCAGTCGAGTTTTCCAAGTTTTCTAGGTTTGCAAAAAAATTTGCAAAAAGTCTGAGTTACTTCTTGAAGTGTTCATCACATGGCCCGTAAGTTGCCAAAGTCCAAAGTTTAAAATCGTTGTTAATACAAATTGAAGAATAGTCGAAAACGCTGAAAAGGTTGAGTTTCAAATTTCGACTGTCAAGAAATATATCGCGCTATAATTTATGACAACTTCGGAAAGATTATCTCAACTAAAATGTTAACCAAAATTTTAACAAGTTGATCTTTGTGTTGGATGGTGAAATACATCAATCGATAAATTTTCTGCTAGTGCTTCGAATTCCAACTTTGGATTTACTAATTTTAGCGGCGAACGCAGGCCCATGGGCAACGAACTTTTGTGCTAACTGATCAAGAAGGATCGAGAATGTCCCATGTCGATCCTCCTGGATCTGTTGGGGGAAAAGTTCGTTGTTCGATGGGACATATCGTGCGATTGAGATATTCCTAGATATTTCAAACAAATCCAAAAGATCCTGCGTGATGAATTATGCTTCAGAAAGTTCGCGATGGATTCCCAATCTTCTAGTTGAAGGGTAAAGCGTGATTACTGCCCAGAAATTTCAGCTCAACAGCGCATGTTTAAAAATGTTCATTGTGAGTTGGGACGAATCATGGATTTATTCCTACATGAACCAGAAAGTAAACATCAATCCGTTGTGAACTCGCTCGCAAATCGGCACCGTTGACATTTGCGGTAATTCTCACTTCCCTGAATTTCTACAGTACATTTTCCGTCCCTCGATGAAATTTTATCGCACACGCACAGCGCTAAATTTTTACATAGAACATGCGTTGACAAATGACTTTTTTAATTGGTTTCATAACTTAACTAAACGGACGTAACTTCGGCGTAATCTTCATTGATCAATTGCGCTTCTAACCCGAGCGGCTTCATTAATAATCAGGCGACGCAGGTGTGCTAGATTTCAGAATATTTATTCATTAATATTGTTTAGTGGCGGTATCTATGTTTTTCACCTCGCTGGTCGTGCCATCGATGTCGATCAATATCGTTACAATTGTCTCATCCAACGAAATGTATGTTTACAACACAATTGCATGCATTTAAAAATAAATATGAACTTAAAATATGTATTTCTTCCCCTTCTTCTTCTTCTTCGTCTTCGTCTTCTCGTCAATCCATATGCCTTTCAGCGTCGGATGAATATGTATTTTTAAATGCATATAATTGAGGTATAAAAAACCTATTTGGTCGAATAAGACGATTGTAGTTTGGTGGATTTTTGTGATACGGATTCGTCGATATTTAACAAAATCTAAGAGCGCGAGCTCCATCTAGCCCATGTAATGTGTGGCACATCGTCAAGGTCCTGTTTGTAATGCCATCAGGACCCGGAGTCTTGCTGTTGGAAATTCTCCTGATGTAGGAAACCACTTAATTCTTAGAAGTCGACAGAATCGTTTCCTCAGGAGCATGAGGACGATCTTCAAGGACGTGTCTGGTTTCTTCTTCCAAATTCCCATCCTAATCGTATTACTGCGGTCCTTCATGGATGTTAGTTGTTGATGAAGGTGGTTAGCTATGAATTGAGCCCTTTTATGGGCATCATTTACCATTCCCGTACATTTTTGTCTGCATTGGTTTTCCAAGAAATTCCTGGAAAGCTTCGAAGGCGAAAGAGGAGATGCGTTTTTCCATGTTGGGAGGGCGGGGATTAGTGATAATTCATATTTCGGGGAGCGAGGAACAATTTTCTCGGCGATATAGTAAAATATATATATTGAGAGTAATTGAGTATTTCATTCGCCATATCGTACAATAATTAAACGAATAACATTATGCTAGTCACTAGTCTATTAAATGCAATACGAATTTGGCGAATTTTTCGAAGTGAAGGAGGCGATCATACGTAACGCTTTTATTCAAGGGGGCGATGATCCCTTAGAGGTTGAGAAACACTGATCTAAAAAGTACAACACACTCACTCAGAAGAATTTCAGTTTTTTTATTGTAATTGTATAAAGAAATGGTGTCAAAATCTATATCTATAGTTATATGATTTCTAAAAGTTTCAACTTCCCTAGAATATTTCCGTTTCCAGCGTTCTACTTGGGGTAGAAGTCATTTCGAAAGGACAGTGAGATCCTTTGGTTTGTAATTTCTTTATAGGCGACATGATAGATGTAGTATTTATAATGTTGTCCTTTCTCGTACCTTTGGACGTTGTTGTAGATCACTTACTTTGAAGCAACGATAAGACCTACGCTTTCACCAACTGAAATTATCTTGCAATTTTATTTAAGAAATGATGGAGGCTAAGATCGCGAAGTAGAAATTCATATTGACTCTATTATATCTCGTCAAACTCGCAATTCTTATCGAGCATATCTATTTCTGACATTGTAAGTCCACACGGGGTCATTTCAAAAGCAACGTCAACGCTTCTCCGTAAACCAGTTGAGTATCACCTAAAATGTCCTGATTTGGAGTCGTGGATTTGACTACAATCCTGTATTGGTAGCCCATAAGAGGTTATGACGTTTGATGTATAACTGTTGACCTCGTGAGTCGTCCAGGCATATTGAGTTTTCCATCGATTTATATGTGTAAGGCTGCCTTATATGCCAAGAACAGTATTAAAAAATTTGGCAAAAACATGAATATTACACTCCTCCTATAAATTTATTATATTTTGCTAAGCATAATAGATACGAGAAATCACCAATTTATTCCTGCACTAACATATTCAATAATCTGCAAAATGAACTGAAAACTGAAATAATAGAAAATATGAAGAAATTTAAAGTTGAGTTAAAAAATTCCTACTGGCCATCATGTCATATTATCATCTTCTTAATTTGTATTGTCATTCATTGTTATTTTTTTAAATTATATAACCCACGCTAAATTTTAGCCGATGGGCCCAAATAAATTACTATTGTTATTATTATTATTATTGGCTTCGGACAATTTTGTTTTAGTTCGAAGGAATAATATTAATATTTATGGTGTTCAAATTTCACTTTCCTTCGAAGATTTCTAATGGAAGTGTTCAAAAATGGGTGCATTGGGGTGCAAAGATGAGTATTTCGATAACATCAGTATGTGCTGGTTATAGACATTGCCAATATCTATAAATATAATTTCCTTACTTGTGTCTTCCTTTTTTGTCTATCCAGAGCTTTTTGAAGCCCACTGATGGGCTAGAAAGCTGAAAATTGGCATGCATATAGTAAAACGTCTAGGCCAAATCCTAACGTACCCGGATTTTTGGCCTATGGGTGGAGAATTAGAAGGAAAAATAGGCGTGGCAAAATTCAATTTTCTTACATTTTAGCTTATATATTTTCTTCCTCCTGGCTGGCAGGGACAGGCTTAACAGCTAGTACTGAAATGTTTATGTACGAAATCGATTATGGCGTCCTTCCGGAGCGAGCATGCCGTTTCCTAATGTAACCTAACCCTTTCCAGATAACTTCCACTTTTTTGCCACAATTTGCGGATATTTATTTACTCCCATACATAAACAGGTATACACCCGAAACGTCTATTAAACTACCAAAAACCGACCCTTCGCAATTGAATACACACAATAAACAACGTTCCGGGTAGGGTCCCGTTCGCCAGCTTTCCGCAAACAAAACAGGGCAGCCGCCGATCGCTTTGAAATGCTTCGGCAGCGGCGGTTGCGGCGCGGAGGCGGCGGTATTCGGAGGCAGAAACACAAATTCGGCGGCCCGTTTATTTCGTTCGCGCTAAGGTCGAAGTGGTCACTTTAATTCGGTTTAAACTAGCCGCTGTACAAGATAACAAACGCAACGCACTCGCTAAACAGTCCCTAAAATAACACCGGCGACGAGAGCCCCTTTACTTTGCGGACGCGCCCCCTTCGTCTCTTCGGCGGCGTCCTCGGATTCATTTAAAACCCCGTTATCCTTCGCATTTAATTGTAAACAATCGCGTGCTCTCGGCCCGGGCCGGGAGAATTTTGCGGCCGCCTCCGTTCGTATTAAAATAATTTATCGCGGTTAGAATTCTCTAGGATTTCCGAATAGGGACGGTCACCGGAAGCGACTGTTTTTAGAGGGTGGAGTTAATTGAAAAGTGCTAGAAACAGAAGGGTTGTTGGCGAGATTGATGATGTGTTAATTAGATTGAAGTAATTATCCTTTCGAAACATTCTTTTGTTAAAAATATATGTGCCCCATGGATCACAACAATCTGATCAACGCTCCACAGATTGCTAATGTTAAATGGAGCATGAAAATGCTGAAGAAAATCCTTGAAATCTGGTTCATAACGTCAGTGAGGGTGTCGAAACTTAGATTTATTCGTACGAGTCCGAAGCGAAGCAATAATCGCCGATTTTGATATTGCAAGATGAATTGAATTGGACAGGAGTTCGTGCTCCGTCCCAAAGTAAATAACTTTGCCCAGCAATTTTCAAAATTATACCTATTGACTTCGATTTTCTCATGCTGGTTTCAAAACTGCAATTGGTTTCCTTCTATCATTTTCGTCGCAAGAGCTTAACTTCGTGCGATTACTCTAGGCTCAACCAAATGCGACCAACCTCGAGTAGAGAGGATAGGAACGACTCTTGATACCAGTGACAAGGTCATATTTGTCAAGACCATTCAGTAGTTCGGACAAACAGCAGTAATTGTAAAATTCCATAATTGAATAAACAATGTGTAAAGAGAAAGTATTTCATTTCTAAACCGGTGGTAAATAAGTTGAAGTTGAATTTGAAGTAAATTCGAGTCCGAATAATAAAAGCGCCATCTGATGGGAGGAGACGCAAATACGGTGCATTTTATAGCTGCCCCTGCGACGACTATGTGTGTATGTGTGCGAAAGAAAGAACTAACGAAAGAAAAGAATGAAACATAAAAGCGTCTAGTGACGATTTCATGCGTCTCGCTTTTTCCCAGTTAACTCTCGCTGCAGAACCTCGCTAAAGGGCCTTCGCTCTAATAAGTTACGACAGCCTACATATACATACATAGTACTATTCGCACACAGCGTACTGACTAGAATGGGAAGTCGCCGATGCTGTCGTAACTTATTTCGTAATTGTACGCTGTTATTGCTGTTTGCCCAAACTAATCTTCTGTTGCACATCGGTATGGTAAGAGTTAGTGCCCCCGCTCTATATGCTGTTGTATTCCAAAGTGAAGTTCGAGTTCTTGTCAGTATGCAATGTAAGGAGGTTAAATTTTATGCTTTTATTTACATACACCCGTACGTACATCAAATGTACGGGCGTTTTAGTTACATACGTACTCATTTCTTGTTTCTTTCAGATCATATCTCCCTCTGCTGAAACTTATCAAAACTGCCTAAACAAGCCTGATTCGTTTTGTTATATCTGTCACAGTTTCATGCTTCCCAGTCGAAAGATAAACATCAACGTATTAGTCAGACAAGTCTATTTTGCATCTTTTAAAGTAAAACTTGATGCCCAAGATAAACCTAGGATCTGCCACAAAGCGTGCAAGCAGTGTGTCGAAGGTGTGCAGATGTGGACGAAGGGAACACGTGATAAGTTGCCATTCGGTAGGTTTATGGTTTTGGCGGGAGTCCAGACATAATTCAGATGTTAGTTTTGTATAGTAAAAACGTCAGGATATAACAAAAAAATACATTGATATATCGTCAGATACATGCCCTGTGCCTCATTCAGGTGAAATTCCAAGTTTTCTTTGAACTATCGTATTCCGAAGAACAGGAGTCTAGTGAAGAACTAATTGATAGGAATCATAAAGATTTTGAAAATAACGCTGATTCAGTTCCCAAAGGATTTCATCAGCATGAGTTGAATGATTTGGCACGAGATTCGGGAGTATCCAAAAAGGTTTCCGAACTCGTAGCATCACAACTGAACGAGAAGAACTTGCTTGAAAAAGGAGCAAAGGTGTCAGTAGCGGCTGTTTATCGACAATTCAAAGTGAACTTTGAACTGTGTATTCCTCCACAATGGCAACTTATTTGGTGCAGTCGTAATTGGCTGTTCAGTTTGTTTTCGTGAAGAATATGGAAACTTAAAGAGAGTCATTGATCTGTTGCAGTATCACATGCATAATTGAATCGTCTGTGTTGATCGTGAAATGGTCTCTTTCCTTCCTGGTCACCAACGTGGATACATAAAGTATCTCTGTTTTCTCAGTCTGCGGGACAGCAAAGCTCGTGAGGAGCATATGGTGGAATCGAATTGGTCTCTAAGATTTGATCTCAAACCTGGTGAACCGAACATTCAACATGGGCCACATTTTGACAGAAAGAACATTGTATTCCCACTTTTGCACTTAAAATTGGGTCTAATGAAGTAATTCGTCAAAGTTTCGCCAACCGAAGAGAATTGTTTCAAGTATCTTGTTTCGCCACCCTTTCGTTTGAAAAGATAAAAATCGAGGTATTCGATGGTCCACAGATTTTGCAGCTCATTAAAGATGAGATTTTCATCGGGAAAACGTAGGAACCTCAGAAGAACGCTTGGTTGTTGTTCAGAAGCGTTGTCAAAGATTTTATTGGAAATAAACGAGCGCAAAATTACACCGACATTGTCCAGCAACTCTTGGAGGGCTTCCAAATGTTCGATTGCAACATGGGTATCAAGAGTACATTTTCTGCATAGCCAGTTTGCTGATTTTCTGAAAAATCTTGGTGTAGTCGCTAATGAACATGGCCAACAATTACACCCAGATTTGAGGATTATGGAGGAAAGTTGAATGGGATACACATATAATGATTGCTGACTATTGTTAGATCATCAAGCAAGATTGTCCACCGATTGAACACTACAGGAAAACCTATAAGCGTAAATTTTTACCTCAGTATATATGTTTTGAAGTAGAACTTCACGACTTGTTGGCAATTGAGATGTCCGGACGCTTCGATTTGATTTACAGTAACAATATTGTACCCTTTGTATCAATGAAATGTATATCTGGTCTGAATTTTTGGGAAAAACTCTATAGAGTAAAAGTTGACGAGATAGAGAAAATCAGGGATTATCTTTGGATTCAGGAAACACTAGCCAAAAATAACTGTCAGGTCTAACTCAACAAAAATTGTGCTTCCCAGTGCAATCATCGCGATTTACAAAACGCAAGCGATAAATTCGTGTTCGTACCTTACCCTGATTATTTTCATGTATCCTTTTCTGAAGTTCTTTCAGCGCTCATCGTACACAACTATCCGATTACGTAAACACCTGAAACCCTAGATTTTAACGACGTCGCGCGATGATGTAACCAGGCGAGAGCGTCATGTTAATTTTAATTACCTAATATTCGCGCGTCCAAACCCATAAAAATGCAAGCGAATACGTTCCAACCGTGACCATCATTGCTGCTGAATATTTATGGACGTAAACGCGAAATAAATATTTTCTTCGCAGAGGAGCGTGTCGTGAAAGGAACCGACTTCGATTAGCAGTACGGTAGCGTATTCGTAATTGTATAACATCTGTTCATGACATGACAGCAAGTCGACTACGTCAACAACAGCAACGACACCGCAAAATAGACGTCGGCGTCGAGGGGATTAGTTATTTGTTTTAGCGTTCGAGCTATAGCTAACATGAATGTTGTTATTTCTGAAACGGGCATTGAAATAGAGACTCGTCGTGAAATGGGTGGAATGAATTTGTGGGAGAGGGTTTATAGAATATTCAGATTGTAAATATGAAGATGGTTGTATAAGCGGTGAGTAGTCAGCATCGTTGCATATAAATGCCCAAATTTTGCGTAAAATAGCACTAAATATTCGTACGTTTCTATTAATTTAGTTTAATTCCGTTCAGATCTGATAGTTTGCTAGCTTCGCGAAATCCAAATTTAAGAACTACATTCAGTCCCTTCTTAAGAATACGAACCGGCTTTTAAAAACAAAGACAACAAGGGAAAATGGTCCAGATCGACAGGGATCTTGCTGAGATTTGTCGTTCTAGGACGAGACGGGAAGATATTACCTGAGCCCCTTTGTCCTCTCCTATTGCGCAACGGGACTGAAAGATCATCTACCTGGGAAGGTGTTTAAGGCGAGGACTTCAAACATGACTGGAAAACAGTTATTTTTATCTATTGACCTCTTGAGCCCAGTTAATAGATGGTGGCAGATTTTGGCAACAGTTTCAAGAACTTGGAGAGATTTTCAATTAAAATAAAAAATTAGAAAAAGAAAATTCTACCGAACTCTAACATAAATAACCTCACTGAGGTTTACTTATTCGGCAACTTCCACAGAAAGTTTTGCAAGGACTGCGAATTTTATTTTTCTACTTTTTCATTTTTGTTGGCAAGAAATTGTCCGAAACGAAAACTCCATCGAATGTCGTTCGAACGATATTGGTCGAACATGATGGAGATCCCGAGGTGCTTGTCTAACTGACCGTTTCGGACAAACCAGGGCGCATCTATCATGAGCAACATTTTGCTTTGAGCCGTTATCAAACGATTAATATGGACCTTACCAGCAGTTGACTAAATCTAAATTTGTACACATAGATATAAAGATAATTATTTACAAGGCAATCATACGACCAGTAGTTACATACGAACTTTTACAAAGAAAACTGAAGAAATGCAGTCTTTGAAGGAAAAGTACTTAGGAGAATATTCGACGCAATGAACGAAAATGGCATCTGGATTATCAGATATAATTTTGAGCTCATGCCGATGTATAAGGATCCCAGCGTTGTAGATTTTGTGAAAATACAAAGACTTGGATGGAGAGGGTGTGTGAAAAGACACCAAAATGGATTGTGGAGGGAAGAATTAACAGAAGCAGAGCTAGGGGAGGAACTACTGGGGATACAGAATTGGAAGAGATCAAGATGGTTGGAGACACCGATTGGGGAAGGTCAAGCCTACACGTGCCTTGTGAGCACGAATACTACAACGATATTAGCAATGTTTTTCCACGAATACTTATAGCGTTGGATTAATGGTCTGGAAAGTCAGGGCATAAAGGAAAAACGGGCATTCATAGTGTTAAACATAGAAGCCACACGAGCGTGGTAGATTTTGTGAAAATACAAAGACTGGGATGGGCAGGGCGCGTGGAAAGACACCAAAAGGAATAGTGGAGGGAAGAATGAAGGGAACAGATGTAGGGCAAAATCCAATTCGCGTTGGGAGGAACAATGTGCAGAAGAAGGCTGAGGAACTGGTAAGGATGAAGAATTGGAGGATAACTGCAAGAGACCAAGATAATTGGAGATGCCGATTGAAGAAGACCAAGGCTATATGTGCCTTAACAGTATTAAACATGAATACTAAATAATGATAGCAATATTTGTCCATGAATATTTATTAGCTTTTGGGTAAATGATCTGGCAATTCAGGGCTTGACAGAAAAAAAGGGCTTTGCTAGTTTCAAGCACAGAGCCTTTGCAAGCGTGGTAGATTTTGTAAGAATACAGAGACTAGGATAGACAGGGCATGTGGAAAGACACCCAAAAGAATTGTGGAGGGAAGAAGGGAGGGGAATAGAGGTAGGGAAAGATCCAATACGCGTTGAGGGGAACAATGTGCAGAAGGATGTCGAGGAACTACTGGGGATAAAGAATTGGAAGAGACCAACATGGTTGGAGCGACCGATTGAAGAAGGTCAAGGCTATGTTAAAAGATATTAACAGTGTTAAGCGTGAATACTGCAACAATGCTAGCAACAGTTTTCCACGAATACTTGTAGCCTTGGGGTAAAGGTCTGGGAATTCAAGGCTTAAAGTAAATATGGGCTTTGATAGTATCAAACATAAAAATAATAATATATTTATTGCCGAAGATTCATAAAACAGAAGGTGGGCATTGCCAAAATAACAAAAAGTACAATAAGAACATTAATTGCAAAATCACAAAATACAAAACTTTATACCAGGAACTCATGCAGTGTACAATATTTTTTCCCCAACAGATGCTGTTCCAGTGGTCTCTTAAAAACACTTATGTTGGGAGATGATGTCATGGAGTCATCTAATGCAGTGAAAAATGTACATCCCATGTAGTAATAATTCCTCCGATAAAATGAAGTGCGATGCGCAGAGGGTTGTAACATGTTCTTTTTATAGGTTAAGTAGTTGTTAATTGTCTGACCAAGCGCCAATATATTTAAATTGTTGTATGCATAATAACAAGTAGCAGAAATATAAATAGAAAAATCGTTCCAAGGGCATGGAGAGCGTTATAATTACAAAGAAAAAGTAGAAATATAAATAAAAATCTACACAACTCTCACATAAATATCCTCACTGAGACTTGTTTCTACTTTTTTTTTTTTTTGTAAAAATATAAATATTCGCAACAGCCAAAATTTGGAAACCTGAATAAGCAAGCCTGCAAGATTCCTGTCTTTTCAATCCAGCCATGATTTTGATTGCATATTTCTACATACATTAGGAAAACTCTCCCAGCTTCTACGCCATTACCCCGATTTACGATTCCGTATCTTTTAAGTGTATTTCTATTGGGGAATAGTATAGAGTCAGTGATATTTGCGTACTAGATAAATGTGACATAAATTTTAATGCATAACAATTCGTACGTAATTCACTACACATGCTCTCGATTTGTATGTCCCATTTCATTAAAGTACTAGAAGCTACCAACACAATCCTTTCAGACTGACACAACAGTGCTTTATGATATGAACATAGATTAATATCAAACGCAGTGTTTTTTACAAGAGCAAAAGGAATAGCAAAGGCCTTGTTTTTATCTACGATTAAGTTATTTATCTCTACCCAATACTCAATTTCAGAATAGATAGCAGACATGGTATCACTCAGGGACCGCATACCATTAGCATGAACCAAGATATTTGTATCATCTCCATTGCATATAACATCACTAGCAGGAGCAGCGTTTCAAATGATCTATGAAGTCTTTAGGAACGATCATATATAATAATGGTTCCAAAACCGATCCGTGAGGAACACCCTTCTTCACAACGTACTCATCATTATACGCACCATTAATTTTTATATCTAGGTGCCTTCCATCCAGATACGATGCCAACGGTTCAAGAGATACATCACGAGCACCGTATCTTTCCAGTTTGGAGATTAAAAGTTTGTGGCCCATCAAATCAAATGCATCAGTCAGATCTATGCTCAATGCAGCAAGTAATTTTCCATGAGGCGCTAAGAATTCTATTATGAAACCCCCAAAAAGCCGTTTGAGCACCTCTGATTTAAGAAATCCATGTTGATGATTGGACAAAAGATTATTACGCCAAAAGAATCTAGTCAGCTGATCATCAATTGACATTTCAATGATGTTGGAAAAAGTTGAGAAGCCTAGCCAGAGAAAGGAAAAGGCTTCAAAGAAACAGCAACAGTGTGGGCAATGGCCTTTGCTAAAGTTCTTGGGAACTCGTGGCTTTAAGCGAAGATTTGCCTGAATATTGTTAAGTATAGGAATCAAATCTAGCGTCCAGGTGCTCAAGCATAAATGTGCGCCTCCTTCCCAAAGACTTTGCTAAATTTGATCAGCAATGTTATCCGGTTATGCATTGCTCGTAATGTATTTTCATCAATCTTACCAGTTACCCCTATTTAGTTTCAAAAGTAGAACTAATTAGATCAGGCATGGGCAACCTTTTTTGTAGAAGTTTTATGCTGCGAGTAATCTTGAAAAATATACATTTTTGTGGTATCCTTATGATTCATTATGAATTAAGTTTAGACGGGCCGTGCTAATATGCAACGAACGAATTCAGTAGCGGGCCAGGCAAATCTTACTCGAGGCCGCATGTGGCCCGCGGGCCGGAGGTTGCCCATCTATAAATTAGATAATCCAGATATATTTTCAAACATTTCAAACTAGCAATCGTGCAATGATAATTACGAATTTCCCCCGATATAATTACAGCAATTTGTCATATCAACCTACTAACAGTCGACTTGTCCGCGTAAACCGACACGATTCTAAAATAACCCAACGGATCCGTAATGGAGCTCGTTAAACCGCATCGAGCACGCACACGACCGACGTAACGGGATCGCTTTCGGCGCTGGGAAAAAAGCACGTCTATAGAGCGTGTATCTGCGGAAAGGAGATACGAATTTGGGACGAATTTCGCGGTATCCCGCGTCTGTTTCGACGGCAATTTCGATATTGAATATGTCGAAGGATTCGACTGAAAGAAAAAGTTCATCTGCTGACGTGACAGCGGCAATAAAAGTTATTTCCCAAAGTAATAATAAAAATTTTCAATCTCGAACTCCCCAATTTCTACTTTTGTCCGCGGGGGAAGTCTCCGAATTATAACGTTCCTTCGCAATAGGATCGGAAGGGCGAAAGATTTCGGCGTATTTCGGGTCGGTTTCGTCGGAAAGAAGATTACCGGCGAAATTAATTTGGCGAAGTTGAAAGCATTGGGTGGCATGGCGAAATAGAGAACGGGTTCTTTTCGGTGACTTTAAGATGGGACATAATTGAAAGACTCGTATACAGTATGTTTCAGATCGAGTGGAACTGTATGGATAACATGGAGAGTTAGTTAAATGGGTTATATTTTGCAGTTTGAAACGCTTCATACTTCATATCGGTTTGAAAAAGTTCAAAATATCGAACCCGTCAGGAGTTATTCAAAAACAGAAAACAGAAAACTGACATTTTCTTGTATATCAAATATTTTTGTAAGTATAAGAAATTCTAGTTCTCAACTAGATTATACTAGCTTACACTAGTGATACCAACCCATACTAGTTATACCAGTCTACAATAGCGCCCTACGCCAACGTGAAAGAGAAAATAAGGCATCGTGATTAACAAAAAGGAAAATTCACTTCCAATAGAGGGAAAAGAAAACGTACAACGACCGATACTTCGAACAACAAAATTGAGAAAGTAAAACTACCAAATCACACAACCATAATGTTAACTTCTCAGAGTAGAATTTCCGTGTATATCCTCGACAAATGAGCCTTAAATGCGAACTGTTTCAAGACATACCTTGCCCGTCGAATCGTTAATGATACTTGTTCCAACAATTCTAGCAATACTTCTTGCAAGAAAGTCAAATAAATGGGGCCGCTGGGTAAAATGTACGGGCCAATTATACGACCGTCGAGAAGCCCACAGATTGATGCTGAACTTGTGTTCGAATCGAACGGAGCGAAAGCAGTGGGGAACGAGGAAAGTTAATACCCTGTTGAAAATCGGCTGGACTTAATACTTTAACCTGTTCCAGATGATAGGGGTGGAGCTGTTGTTTGTGTAGAACCTGCTAGACACCTGCTGAACACCAATGTCGTGTGCAACGGCTCGAGTGCTACTGTTGTTCAATCCTATGAAGCACCTTCTCTTTAAATCTTTCGGTATGACGTTTCCTTTGAACTCTGCAGGTTACCCTATTGACTTTAAACGTTCCTGCTTTCTGCAATGACTGATAAGCTCTGGCAAACATTCTATGAGATCGGGATGGACGATTTGGAAATTTGGCTGCAGAATACCGCCGTGCAGCTTGACCATTACAACGAGTTTGTCCATATATTAACACCATGGTAGCGTAATCGCGAACAATATGCTTATTCATGATGCATCAATGTTAAAATAAATTAAAATGACGGGTCACAACTAATTACGAACAAAACCAACGCAATCTACTTGCATAAGTCAAGCTAAATCGAATTGATGGGCCACAGATAATTACGAACAAAAACCAGAATTTATAGTTTGAAAACGGTGCGTTTGCGGATACGAGTTTCTTATTAAAAGTTGTTACCGTCAATTGTTACAGGTTTCTGTAACGGTTACTTGTGGCCTCTCTCGCTCCACCTTTTGCCGTAGATGGCGCACCGCTTTCTTAAGGTTCTGATACTGCTGCGCCTGTTGGATGCCCGGGTGGGTATCCTACTTCCAGAGTACAGTTGGAACAGGTCGTTTTCCGTGACTAGGTTATTCTGTTTCCGCTTTTATGTCTCGTTGTCGTGGATATTATCGTTGTGTAAGTGTCGAAATTTTGCTTCCTCAATTTTACTGTTCGAACTATCGGTTGTTGTACGATTGCTTTTCCTTCTATTGGACGTGAGTCTCCTTTTTCTTAATTACAATTCTGAGAGCTATTGTAGGAGCTAGAAGCTGGTTTCCCGACATCTTTTCAGCAAGTGCGAGAAAACTCGCCATCTTAGACAGTTTCCGTCCCGATACCGAATACTATGCCGTACGAAAGTCGGCAATAGAAACCACATTTGATTTTATTTATTTTTGTATCGTTGAGATTTTGGGAAAAATCTTCTAGAATTATTTACTTAATTTAGAGTTAGTAAATCAGGGATTTGTTTTTGAGAGGTTTTCTTACTGCTGAAACATCAATTTCTTTAGTCTTTTAAGGAGAGGGGGGGCAGATTGGGTTTTTCGTTAAAAAGGGTGTCCCTTATGTTTACTACTTAATACTGTATTTGTAGAACGAAACTTTTAATTATTTGAGCAGTTTAAAGGGGGGGATCCCAGTAGTTTGTCACTTGCACATATTCTTTGTTTTATTACGTTCGGCTAAAACAGTAAGGTCGCTGTAAGACCGTTGGAATTCCAACGGTTACCGAGAGTGTGCAAACCTTAGGTGAAAAGCTAGCCTAATCGAATTTAACGTGATAGTTACATCTCAAGTGACAAATAAAGTACTGTTAAACGTCAGTCTCTCACCTCGATTCTTTTTTTTCTTTCATGTTACTTTTAAATAGAGTGTTCAAGTAGTTTTGCTGGTCGCTTCATCACAGGATAAAGATCCAGAACGGTGACGGTTCGGATAACCTCGTATCATTTACGAAAGAAGCTGGAGGGTCTCTCTGACTCGAGATACTCAGACGTGATCCAGTTCTATAATTGGAGAGTGGCGCTTTGTTACTAATTTCTGGAACTATGACCTACGCCGTTTCCATTGGGCTAGCACGGCCTGGATCTTCAACTTTATCACCAACGGGGTGAGTAATTCGAACCGTAAAGACGAACTTGTGTATCGATCACGTTTCTAACCTTTGTTTTCGTATTATTTCGATTTCACCAAAAGTTTTAGAAGGCAGCAGGCAGGTCTATTTTGCATCCAGTACGTACCCTAGAAATTTTGTAACACGTATTCATTAACAGTCGGTATGTATGCTTTTCACGTAAATGCGACGATTTCCTTTTGTCGACCGTATTATGGATTGGGAATGAATATGATCAATAGCTTTTTAAATGTAATGTGATCCGATCACTACCGGCATTGCAACAATTCACGTGGTATTATTACATATATTAATGCCGTTACAGACCAAGGATGTTTGTTTTATTTCCAAATTCGTGAATCAATCACTAAAATCATAACATTTTCATACGTTAGATCGCTATGATTTTCGGAACTGCCTGCCTGCTTGCATACGCAGAACGGAGAGAATTGTGTTTATCGAAACGTATCTGAATCCGCAGAATGAGCAATTCTCATTCGGATTCCATCTAAACATTATTCGATACAAACCGCATGCATAACGAACAACAAATACACAATTCCAGTTTGATAAACCGTGTGCGGTCTTCGCCGGACATCGTAACAAACCGACGGCGGGGTATTTACCCAACGCCGAAGTGTTACACGTCGGTCTGGGGGCGGCGATCACGAACCGTTACGTCTATCGCGCCGGTAAATATTATTTGCGTGCGAAACGCCGTTCGTCTGGTATCAAGCGATTCGCCCCGGCGCTTAACTGTCGGGTTTCGCTACGACCGAGGGAAGGAACGACGCCGTCTCCAGAAATGCAATTTGACCCATCAAGTGTCGCATTAAGACTTCGCAAATTGACTAGGCGAAGGCGGATGCATTAGATACTGGATAATTAGTTTGTAATTTCAAGCGCTTTGCATGAGCGGCGACTGTACGTAATTAAAGTTCGGAATTCGGTTACATATGTATGTCGAGGGATAGCAAGACGGGGCACGTGTGGTATGACCAGTTCCAATCAAAACAGAACCTTAAGATTCCTAGTACTGTACGGTTGAACTTCATAGATATATCAGCATACTGAATTTCAGGAGTCCCTCTGGAGAGCGATTGAAGATCAAAGAATTACAACTAATAAAATAGGGAGGTTGTATGGTTTCGTTCATTCGATTTTTTTCCGTTTCTTTTCACATTTCTTCAATGGGCTTTTGTTGATTTCAATCTTTGAACAACATTACATAGTGTTGAAACGTAACAATAGGTGTAGAAGAAAGAAAAGGCTAAAAGAAAGAAACAAACGAGGGAACTATTAGAGAACGGAGGAACACGTCTAGGTTGTAGTGGTCTACAATGCCCATGCATAATGCCCAAGTTCCTGGTCTATTGGTGACTAATTCCAAAAACAATGAATGAATGAATAATCTAAAATGCTGTCTACGTTTATTAGGACAAGAACCAGAGAGCTCCTTGGATTACAAAAGAAGACACCAAGGATATCATCATTATTGGTTCCTCTATTTACCAACGTCCATTAAGAAATTAGAACTAGATGTCTCCTGGGACTTCGTAAACTATACACCTCATAATTCCTATCTGATACCGAAATGAGAATTTATGCTACAAGCTACTGATTTTGTTAATTCCTCATATCCTACTGCGATGAAGGAAATTGCAAATGCTGTGGTGAAATTACCTGACACTATATCACATCGACAAACTCCTTACCACACAATTGTTTCATAATAAATTCGGTGACACGTGTTTCGATAGTTCGAGGCAAGCATTACCACAATCGCATAAATCGAAGTCGAGCTAGCGAAACACGTGTCACCAAATTTATAATGAAACAGTTGTGTGGTGAGGAGTTTGTCGATGTTATATAGTCTCATATCCTCCTGCAACGTATAATCATTCTATACTCGTACGAGATAACTTTTGCGATGTTCCTAGTTCCAGTTCAATAAAGTCCATTTTGACAATATTAAAGATAATAAAGCGCAGCTGACCATAATTCTTCATGTCCATACTTCCAGAGACGGTAAAAAGTGATTGCAAACTTAATTTATTATTAAAAATTTAATATTGGTGATTAGAGAGAATTTTTGGAAATTTGTAAACTTTGGAAACTTTTAAATTTTTAAAAATATTAAATTTTTAACTTGGTTGCAATATCTCCATTGTGTGATGGTTTTCTTCTATTCTGTTTGATGCTGTATTGCTGTTTCTCGGCTCTTATGTGACTCTCTGAAGATGAATTTAATGTAATTCGAAAGCTTAGAGTTTAAAATAAGAGCGTTTTATTGGACCTCACCCTTCGCTGCCATCCCCAGAAGTTTGACCACTTTTCACTTTTGTTCTAATGTTCTACAGCCAGTACTTCCTTAAAGTCTTAGTATTATGGTTTTCAAATCTAATGGAAAAACGAGATGACTTGCCAAGAAACGGAGAGGAATCGAATAAAGAAACTTTTTCATATATCTCGTTCCACTTAAATCTATACTTTTTCTAAATCTCAAAGAGAACTCAGACGAGAACAGCAACGGAAGAAAGACAATAAAAGTTCTCTGTTTTAGAAGCCTGAAAGCCTGGTGTCAAGAAAACGATAAATTTAGTCTAAAAATGGAGAGAAGTTATAGGTATATATATATATATATATATATACGGATTATCTGTTATATTTCCAGTTTCAGTCTTGCCATCTCCTTTTCTTAAAAATTAAATATAATTCTAAAAGAACTTAGAGATGTCGGGAATTCTCAAATACTATGATCCCTAATAGAAGACAGAAAGCTCAACTAATAACAAGAGATAGATGAAAGTCATTTGCAACATCGTCTTATATTATGGTTGCCAAATATAATGGAAAAACGAGGGGTTTGACAAAAAAGAAACGGACAGAGCTCGTATAAGCAAGCCGTTTTGATATTTCTACTTCCAGTTAAATCCATACTTTCTCCAAAAATTAAAGACCACCCAAATTAGAACAATCACGGAGGAAAGACATTGAGAGGTCTCTGCTTTAGAGGTCTGGAAGAACTGAGAACAGAAATTTTGCCAAAAAATGGAGAGAAGTTGTAGTTTTAGTTCCAGCTAAATCCATACTTTCTTCATAAATAACAGACAACACAAATCAGAACAGTGGAGGAATGACGTTGAGGTTATCTGCTTTAGAGCCTTGAAACTGGCGTCAGTGGAAAATACGAAATTGGGCGAAAAAGCGTTTAGTTCTAACGGAAAAAGCTCAGTTCAGAAATGGAGAAGTAGTTAAGCGTATAACCTAACATTCTTGATATTCCCAGTTTTACTCCTATCGTCTTTTTTGTTTTCAAAAATTAAATATAATTTTTGGTGGAGATGTTCGTAACTTTTAGCATTTATAGCTCCAAAATTAGAGCTAATGGAGGGCGCAAAGCTTAACTAAGGGGTAGATGATAGTCACTAGAATAGTGTATCATATTGATGATCAAATGGGTATCATCTGTATCTCTTTCAAAAAATTAAAAATAACCAAAACGAGAGCAAAAAAACGGAGAAATATGTTGAAAGTTCCTCCCCTCCACAGCCTCAAGGCTGGTACTAGTGGAATCATCAACGTCGAAGTTAATAATAAAGGGGAATAACGAACGAACAAAATGCAGGCAGCAGATGATTTAACTAAATTTTAGGAGGTTGTTGCTTTGTCGATATACCTAAATCACGTAGAGTACAAAATTTTCTGGTAAAAATGTAGGAAGAGGAATGTAGGATTGAAGGCAGCAGTCCCAAATATTCAGTATTCTCGAAATTATTCGTTGGTGTTCGTTCTTCTGACGTTGTAAATTTAGTTTCAATACAATAAATAAGCAAATTTTCATATTGATGAGGTTCCAAGATGAGATGCGTGCCGTCAACGTAAAGGAATGGATCTACGAGAATTAAGATGTCGTTGGTGATCTTTCCGGAATAAATTTTTACCCTAGTAGGCAGAAGAAATATGCGCCTGAGTTGTTTAAGGGAAAAGTTTAGTTTACATGAATAGAATTTAGAAAATTGCGGTTTGTTGGTAAGGTGCGGTTTGAAGCCGTTAGCCTCGTTGCTAGCGAAACACGTGTCACCAGATTTAGTTAAATAATTGTGTGGTGAGGAGTTTAGGGATGTGATATAGTGTCAATAATGTTGATTAAAGTTTCTGTTATGGTGAACTAATTGAAATTTCAGAGGATTCCCAAGGAATACGTACATCAATCGTGGTAAGATTTTGATTCCTGCTGATGGAGGATGATGTAATAATGCGATAATTTGCCCATACAGAAACTTAATTATTTTGGAGCTGTGTGTTACCACGTATCTTCTTGATGGAGAATGATTCGTCATTCTTTCACTCCTTTTGGTCTACCACTTTAGCCTTCCAGTTTCTGACACGTATTTCTTCTATGCCCTTGCGGATGTAATCAATAATATTGTCTGGGCAAACAGCGGTAATTACGAAATAAGTTACGATAGCTTACATATGTATGTGCAGAACTACTCGCATACAGCATCGATTTAGTACTTACTGGAGTGGGGAGTTGGAGATGCGGTCGTAACTTATTTCTTAATTGTCCCCGTGTCACCGCTATTTCCCCAGACTATTGATGAAGTTTGTCCCACTGATATGGTAGACAAATTGGTTATTTCAAAAGATCTCCGTGGAGTAGATTCATCAATCATAGTCAGATATTTTGGAAGATCTGCGATAGTTTGAAGGATTTAAGGCTTTGATTTCTGCTTGATTCCGTTTTCTTTTGCGTTTAGAATGATGAAAATGTACGTCGCAGCGCAAATCAAACGCCATTTACATTCAAATGCAATTTGGTTACGTAACATCACCATAATTACAAATTGAGGATGCACAATTTAAAATAATTAACAACCGCAATCTTTAGATTAAGCTAATTAGAAAGAGTGGGGAGAGAATTACGTAAAAGTTCGCGTTGCTGAAAATTGAGGCGGGTGGATTTTCCTCTTTTTTCTCCGGACACCTCCGTCCTCAAACGGATCGCGACGTAAATTAAAACCATTACACATAACATTTCGGGTTAATTAGGCAGCAGGAAGATAAATTCCTGCCGAGTTACATTCCTGCTATGCAGCAGGAAGGTAACACAGGCGTACATTGCGAGGCGAGTATCTCCGATTATCCGGCACGACGGCGCACGAACGGCCGCAGTATTATTGTTGATATTCGGATCGTACACAGCAGTCTTCGCAGCGTCATTTAGAAAGACGCTGAGGACGTCCAGCGACGTACGGCGTCTTCGATTCCTGCATACGAGCTTGTCGTTTCGTACGAGAATTTTCAGAGTGCGCTGTTTTATGCGTGTCGTCGTCGTCGTTTTTGCGACGTTCGGTTGTTGTTGCGATCGTTAGAAAAAAATATTTAGAAAAGAAAAGGAGGAAACAGGACTTGGTGAAAAAATTGGTAAAAAGACGAGGAATTGCAATTGAACTTTCGATACTTCGGTCGAGGTGATCGTTTCCTCGACTGATTCTTTACCGTCTTGCGAAATCTTGAACTTTATAAAAGTGTTAGTCAGCGCGCTTTGAAAGAAACGGTCGACGAGAGTTTAGGTTTACTTTTACAAGGTAAGCAACAAATACTACTTACGTACTTATTTACTATTTCTTTTGCTGACTGCCTTTTTAATTCTCGTCCGATTAATAAAATGGGTGTGTGAACGCGTTTATAAAATGCTCGAGCGAGGTGCTAGAAATGCGCTAAAAATAACTATAAACAAAAGGAAACTGAATATTTTTTTAGTTTCCTCCTTGGATGTGATACCGATGGTATTTTTTTTTCATTTTTGCCTCATGAAATTAATTCTTAAGCGCGTGATGTAACGCATTTGTTAAAGCGCCAAGGAAACAAAGTTAGAATTCTTTTTAATACAAAAGTCTTCTGCAAAATTTTAACAGAACAACAAAAATTTTGTAATTTGAAATTTACCACGTAAATCGCAGCCAATAGTTATTTACACTTTGCATTCATATCTACTGAATGTGCCGTGCTCATTATACTATATAGAGTTGAATGTTATAATATTAAGTTTGATGTCTTAGGCTGGCACAATATTATTGTTGATACTCGGATTTCACCGATAAACAATCTACAAACATACTAGGAGTATTTTCACATATTGTTTCTCAAAGAAACCACCACAAAGATTGTTTAATTTTAGTACTCCTTCAATCCAAACGTTAAAGTAGTTATTTCAATCTTGTTCAAAATTGTGATGTATAAAATTACCATTTTTAAGACATCGACTGTTTCTTCCAGCTACTAGAATCATTTAACCACCTTGATTTCCTGGTTCGTAAAGAATTCGTTGGGATTCCAGTCAAGATGAAATAATCCGAGATTTCGTCGCTCCAAGAAAGTCAATTATTTAGGAGCTGTGTGTTACCTTCCATCTTCTTAGTGGAGGATAATTCTTCATTCTCGCTTTAGTTTTTAACTTGATTATTTGTCATAGTGTAATGGGGAAAAGTCATAATGTCTTTATAATTTGGTGTTAAATCCTGGAAAGGTTAAAGGAGATTTGTGTTCAACAATATGCAAATTGATCACGACTACAGTGATACATTTCTTAACATTTTTGGATCGTTTTGAGTATGGACGAATTAACAAAATCTTTATCGATATTTCTAAATCAAGGAGTGGAGTTCAAATTTCCTGCTAACGAGGTAGGATGAGGAATGTACGGTTGAAGGCAGCATCCCCAAAAATTCAGTATTCTCCAAAAATAAATCGTTGAAGTTTGTTCCTCTCACGTTGCAAATTTAGTTGAACAAAATAAATGAATAAATTTTGGTCTCATACTCCGAAGAAAAGATACGTGCATTCAACGTAAAGCAACGATAATTGAGATATCTCGGGAATCAATTTTTACCCTGGTAGGTAGAAAAGTACGCTCCTGAATTGTATAGGGGAAGTTCAGTTTGCATGAATAGAATTTAAGAAATCACGGAAGATACGGTATGAAGCCGGTGGCCTCGTTAATAGCGAAACACGTGTCACCGGATTTAATTAAATAATTGCGTGATGAGGAGTTTACGGGTGTGATATGGTATCAATAATGTTGATGAAGGTTGCTACACTGCTATGGTGAACAAATTGAAATTTCAGGGGATCTCCAGGCAATACATACAATGCATCAATCATAGTTAGATATTTTCGATGATTTGTGATAGGTACACTAGGACTTTACGATTTGATTCCTGCTGATAGACGATGATGTAATAATCCAATGTCTTGTCGATCAAAAACTCAATTATTTTGGAGCAGTGTGTTATCATGCATCTTCTTGGTGGAGGATGATTCGTCGTTTAGTTTTTACTCAGAATGACGAATTATCCTGCACCAAGAAGATGAAAGGTAACACACAGCTCCAAAGTAATTGATATGTACTTGATATGTAAGCACCTAGAGCTCTAGGGCACCCATGGCTTCGTGAATAAGTGCTTTTCAATTCTTTTGGTCTAGCAATTTACTCGTCTGGCGTCTATTTCTTCTATGCCTTTTTGTACCTGATTTCTTCATTTACTTTTCGGCTTCCTTCTCGTGCCATGAAGTCATTTGCTGCTATTTACTTAGGAATTCTCTCCCAGAATAATGTTATTTGTGCTTTTAACACTTCCATCAATTTAAGTTCCTGGCATAGATGGGGTAGCACTCTTGATTTGCTCGTCTTTCCCACTTGTCAGCCCCCTGTTTGTTCTCATAAAATTTTTCTAAGATTCTCCCTCTTCCATGTAGCTATTGCGTTCGCCTCGCTCTTGTTCAATGGCCAAACTTCATTTGACTTACAGTATCACAGGACGAACGATGATCTTGTACACTTTCAGTTTTGTACCCCTTGATATGACTTTGCTCGGAAACATGTCACTTACTGCATACATGTTTCTATTTGTCATGATAACTCTTGTTCGCATGCCTCCTTTATTTTTCGGAGTTTTACCAAAACATAAGGCAGACTTGGGTAATTGTGGCCGCCTAATAAGCGTTTCAGTTGCAGTTACTAGAATTTTTAAATTTTTTAGTTCAAAAGCTAATAGCCGTAAATAAATATGTACTGCATACAAGAGGTTTGTTAAAAATATGAAATAAAAACCAATGCTTTTGCTCTTGATATCTGCTAAGCTGATAACAGGCCACACATCTGTTTCTACATTTTTATCCTTGCCTTCATCATCGTTACTCTCTGAATCTAGCTCTACACCTTTGGATTTCTCAGCCCGTTTTCTTAGGGTCTGTTTTCTTTTGTCATCACATTTTCTTCATTTTACTAAATTTAAATCACTTTAAATTTAAGCAACTTTGTTTAGTATTATCTTGTGGTATTTCCTTCTTCTTCGTCTTTTTGATTTTCTTCCAGGGTGTCTTTGTCGGGAATAGGCTTTAAAACTATAGAATGCTGTTTGGTTGCTTTTCTTTTCCTCGCTGATTTTACCTACTACGTTTTAGACCTTCCTGGCAAACTCAAGATCTTCTCAAATGAAACTTGGGACTGGCCGTTTTCATTCTTAGCATACAGCTGTGGTAGTGTTTCTATTCTAACGCATAAAATCAATCTGTGCTGAGAAAAGCTTTGCCTCTCATTATCACAGGAGCACCAATTATCTGAATCTTCCCTTCATCCAGATTGACGTGAATTTCTCTACTTCATCAAACCGTAGGATTGTTGTTTTATTAATCCTTATATTGAGTTCCGAATTATCTGCTGTATGCCCGTTCCGTATAACATATTTCGATTTCTGTTGGTTAATTCCCAGTCTCAAGTTCTTCGCTGCATTCACCAGACGTATTACTACTCTTTTCAGATCCGCCCTGCTTGTAGTAATCGCGCAGTAGTAGCGCAGGCAGGTCATTGAAGCTTCTTGTGAAATACCAACACGATCCTATTTATTCCCTCGTTTCCCATTAGTTCCTCCAGTGCCAGGTTAAACAATTACAGGCATAGCGGAGACCCTCCTTCACCCCAGACCGAACTTAAAATGTTCCTCTAAGTTGCTTGTTGACTCAGAACATGTTGATTGTATTTTGCAGTGTTACTCCAACTAGTCTTATTGGGGCACGCTGGTTACTTGTGGTAAGAAGAAGGTGATATACCACTTGGTATTAGCTGGTTTTTTGATTCTGTGGGGAATTGTAGCTACATAAGCCGTCTTTTAAGATAGACGTTGGGGCTATCCTCTTTGATACAGTGCGAAAACGAATCATTCTCGTTGGATTCTCCTCATCTTGAAACATCCAAATTGTGGATTGACGTCTATTTTCTGTTTCGTGGTGTTAAATCCATGATTTAGCACCATTTAGGATGTTGTAAATGTTTAGTAAGTATCCGTTGTTGAATTGACCCAAAGCTTTTCCACGTCAATTGAAGTAAGCAGCATTTCGTTGTTCAGGTAAAGGTTGCATCGTTCAACGAGAAACACCCAATTCATCATGTAGAATCCTTAAATGGAGGTTTCTAGAATATCTAGAAATATTTCGCGATATATCAAATGTCGATCAGCTTCAATTTGTCCTTGGATGGTTGCTGTTCTTGGTGGATCTGCTCTTGAACCGTCACTAAGATTGATGCAGCTACGTCGGAATTCAAAGTTTCAACGAAAAATTGTTGATTGATCTGGTCTTCATTACCACAAATAGAAACCAATTCACCCAGATATTATTATCGAAATAATCCTTCGTAAGTTGCAAAAAGGTATGGTCTCAAATTAATTTCATTTTGTCAGACGACTTGTCAACTTTAAAAATCCATTGTAGTTAGGGACCGATCATTTCATCCCCATTTAACTTAGTTATACATTTATTTAAGTTGTAACTTCAAAATCCGTCTTTTCAATAGAAAATATTAAATCTATTATACCCTACAAGGAGGTGAAAAGATCCTAAGTCACTTTAGGTAGCTCGTATAATCGTTTCATCACAATCGCGTAGATCGGACGAATTCAAACCTACCTAAGATTTATTCACCTCTCTCCGAACTAAAATCAGAGAGAAAGAAATACGAACAAGGTCAGTTACGATACAAAGAGGTTATAATTCGTTAGTTCGCCTGCGGACTCGCGTAGCGTTTTATTGACGGAAGTGCTTCGATTTGGGGAGTCGAAATTCGCAGCTAATTTACATTTAACGCGGTCCCACCGTGTATATAATTTCGAATATATTTATTTATATACATACGTACGTATTTCGTTCTCGGAAGGTTGTTTCTGCCATAAATTTCGTCATGGCTAATTAATTCTTTGCAGAGCGAAATATGTATGTATGTATATATCCGTTCTGATTCGGTTTTAGGATTTTCTGCTTACGCCTTTGTTGGCTTTCATGCGGAATGGGAGTTTATATCGCGTCGGAATGTGGAAATGAAATAGTTTTTGGGCTATAAAAATGGGGGAAATACGATTCGTGACAAGTTGGTTTCTGCGTGAATGAAATATTAACGATGGCATGTTAAACAGATGTGGCTTTGGATTTAAAAAGAAAAATGAGACAATTCGATTTGTGATAGGTTGGTTCTCAGATAAATGAAACACTAGCGTTATGATGATACATCTATGCTCTTAATTTTTCTCGCATAGATACAGCAAGATCTCCGTAAGACGGAAAACATTCGTTCCAAACTTTCTGTCAAACCGAAAACGCTGTCAAATTACGAGAAACCTTAAGAGTCAATTGATGCTGGTTTCTCTTTATCGTATAAGAGAGTGTCCATTACAAGGAGACTTTACTGTGACTTTTTTGGATCTTTTAGAAGGCTCATTTTGCAATATGATGGATATTTTAATCCTACCTTAATCTTTCATTTGTAAGACAATTGAAGCTTAACTCCCCTGCTGGAATTTGCTTAATTTGATTGAAGTTCAAAATGTAGTTTTATCACCCAACAGAACCCTCAATACATATACTCAATCGTAGTGCTTTAAATATTATGTATAATATAATATCTTTATTGTTCTCGAGATCATATAATGATATAGAACGTGTCATAATATAAATAACAAAAACATATAATAGTAAAATATAAATTCATACATATGTATATACGTAGTATGGCGTCGCAGGTTACATATAATATACACATAAATGTATGTATATATACGTCAAAAAAGAGAGAATACTATTGGTGAGGTTTCCATCCGAAATCAACATCACTCTCAAACTCGTTAAAAGAGTAGTAGCACTTAGAGATCAATATACTTTTTAACTTTGTTTTAAAATGTGGCAGCGACAGACTTCGCAAATTAGATGGAAGCTTATTGTATGCTACAGTGGCCAAATAATGTGGGCTTCTTTTATAAAACGTTAATCTGTGTTTGGGTATCTCACAACTGTTAGCATTCCTTGTAGGATAATTATGGTATTCACCCATTTTGACAAATTGACGGTGATTTTGTTTTGCATACATCAAGATCTGGAAAACAAAAATGGAGGGAATAGTCATAATCTTTAATTTTACAAAATAAGGCTTACATGCATCACGACTACCCACGCCCACCATGTTGCGAACAGCCCGCTTTTGCAACTTAAACACCCTTTCAACACCACAAGAGGAACCCCACGCTACAGTGGTGTATGACAGCAATGAATGGAAGCTGGCAAAATAGTAGGTCTTTAAAACATCTGGCCTCACCGTTGATCTCAGCATTTTTATCGCAAAGCACACTGGTCCCAACCTTTTACACAATCGATCTATGTGTGTTTTCCAGTTACATCCAGAGTCAATAGTAATCCCCAGAAATTTTGTATGGTTAACTTGAGCAATACTACTTTTACGCGTATTTAAAACATACCCAACATCCCTTTCTTTGTGTGATATATTGAAATGTATCCAGGCTGATTTTTCGTTATTTAACGCTAGTCTGTTTCGGACAAAATATGCGTCGATGGTGTGTAATTCGCTATTAGTTGTTGTTTGGAGGTTATCGGCTTTATCAGTGGACACGAAGATGGTTGTATCGTCTGCAAACATTACCACATTTCTTGATGGTATATCATTAACATATAATATATAAAGCAAGGGACCAAGAACAGAACCTTGCGGAACGCCGGTTTTCAGCGTCAGTTCACACGATTTACCAGTTGCAATCTGTACATAATGTCTACGGTCCTTCAAATAACTTTCAAACCAGCACAAAGTCACTCCCCGGATACCATAGTTATAAAGTTTATTACATAAGATACTGTGATCAACTAGGTCAAATGCCTTACTTAAGTCCAGAAATATAGCCAGACAGTCCCTTCCCCATCCATAATCTGTTTAGTAGCGCTAAAATTGCATCCGTGGTAGATTTTCCCTTTCTAAAGCCATACTGGTTTACGCTCAGAATATTGTTTTTCGTCAAAAAGGATATTAACTTATCTGCTACAAGTTTTTCAATTACTTTAGAAAATGTGCTCAATAATGAGATGGGTCTATAGTTTTTATCAAATGTTTGTCTCCCTTTTTATGTACAGGAAGAATTTTAGCTACTTTTAGGATCTTTGGAAATACACCTGTTGTAAGTGAATTGTTAACAATTAAAGCAAGGGGAAAAACAAACGAGTCTATGGAACACTTTATGAGTCTGGAACTAATCTCGTCATATCCTGTGGATGAACTGGTTTTTAGTGTGGATATTATCTTTCTAATATCCAACTCAGTTACTGGAGTAAAGAAGAACGTTGAATCGTTAGTTGGAAAATTTAAAGTTATATCATCATCCTGATCATCATTGCCGTTTATTAAATTATTAGCAACATTTGAAAAATATTCATTAAAATATTCAGCAAGGGCGTCCAGATCAGTAACAATTTCATAACATCGTTACGGATGACTAAACTTGGATCTATACGTGGGAGCTCAAACCGGAGCAAGGTGTCTGTGTTCTTGTTGTTCCAAGACGAATCAAATCCAACCAAAGTCATCCGGGTACGAAGGACTAAATTCATTTCCTGTTCCAAATTGGCATAGTACAATTTGTCTCTCTACAGCGACAAACGATGCTAGGTACCTCGTAGATAATAACCCACTTGGTTCCAAAGCGTGTAAGAATGTATTGGTTTGAAGCAAGAATGCCGTAAAGAGTAGTAATTCTGATATTCATTCTCTAAATTTTGTCAGTAGTTCTTGTACGGACAAAATTTCTAGATTACTGGAGATATTAAGGTGACTGTTGAATCATATACACATAGATATGATCAATTTTGGAAAAGTGGAGGAGAAATTCGGTGTTAGCCAGTTTTTCTGATTCCAAATTTTTATAGGAATGAATGCTTTGTCTCCTCTAAGTTTTCGGGTACTAATCCCATTAACATTTGTGAGGAAGCATATACGCGCAAATCGATAAAAAAGCGAAACCTTTTTAGAATCTCAACAGAAATAAAAGAAACCCAACAAATAAAAATTATTGATACAATTCGAACCTTCTTATAATGACTTGAAATCCATAATAATAGTAATCAATAATAATAATAATGATAATAGTAATAATAATAATAATAATAATAATAATTAATCTTAAATTCCTGGAACCTCAGCGAACAAAGAGGAACCTCAACGGCAGTTTGGAAAGATGCGTACGCAAACGACGGTTCCATTTCTTAAAGGGCAAGTTTTAGCCTCTTACGAGATAGCAACGGTACATTTAGCGAAGATGGCGCGTACTTCGAGATCATAAATTGATTTCTATTCATATATTGGATCCAACAGAGTAGAAGGATTTGTTAAAGGAATTTTTGCCATAAATTGCTTAGAAACATTGATCTAGTAACTTAATCGTCAATTTAACTTCTAGGAAATCTCCTTCTCCTCTTTACTCTAAAATAGAACAACAGGCCAAAGCAGACGAGGACGTCGTGATTCCGTTTTTTGACCAACGCATCACCATATGTGAATGGGGTTTGACCATCCATAAACTTGTGGCGAACACACCCTAAAGTCAGTTCACAATACTTGAGCACATTTTCTTTAAATTATTGTTAAGACTGAAAGATTTACTTGTTGATTCTCCCTCCTCTAAATAAATTTTCACCACCTTGTGTTCTTGCATCTTTCCTTCATGAAGTCCCATTCCCTTTGTAGGTCGTTGCTATTGCCCCTTTTCCTAATTACCCTTCCTCCGCATGGTGGACGATTAACCTCTTGGGAACAAATCGTGAAGTCAATTTCAAAAAGTTGCGCATATTTTCTGTAAGTTGGCGATAAAATTGAATGATTTCTTTTCTTAGTTTTTTCTCCCCTAAATGAATTTCCATCAGCTTGTATTCTTGCATATTCCCTTCAGGAAGTGACATTCTCATTGCTGTCTTATAAGTCGTCCCTCTTGCACCTTATGCAACCTTTCCTTCCTTACCTTTCTCCGGATAGTCGAGGGTTAGCCTGTTAGCAAAGAATCATGAAGTTAGTTTCAAAAAGTTGCGCCTTTAAATTGGTGATAAAACTGGTCGATTTCACTGTCGGTAGTTCCTCTCCTAAATGAATTTCCATCAGCTTGTATTTTTGCATCTTTCCTTCATGGAGCAACATTCTCATCCTTTTGCTGGTCGTTCCTCTTCCCCCATTTCTAATCACCGTCCCTCATATGGTGGATGATTGGCTTGTTGGAAAAGAATCGCGAAGCCAATTTCAAATTGATGATAAAACTGGAAAATTTCATCGTTAGTCCTTCCTCCTCTAACTGTATTTTCACCAGATTGTCTTCATGAAACAACTGTCTCATCCTTTTTCAGGTTGTTCCGCTTCCCATTTTCCTAAATACCTTCTTTTATATGGTGAATGATCAACTTCTTGGGAAAGAACCTTGAAGTAAATTTAAAGAAGTACATTGGTGCACATTTTTTAAAAATTGGTGATAAACATTCTTCATTGGTCCTTCCTCGTTGATATGAATTTTCATCATCTCTTCTGCCTGCGTCCATTATTCATAGAAGGACTTCCTCATTCCTTCGTAGCTCTTTCTTCTTACCGTTCTTCTATTTACCGTTTTCCACAAACTTAAGATTATGTAAGTGAAATAAAATTTCTTGACATACAAATCGAAAGCTGTGTGCAAGTGTAGCAAACTCCTAAGAGGAAGAATTATCAGAAGGTAATTGTTTTGAATATGCACAAATTCTAGGAACCAATGCTGTCGATAATGCTCCAAGAAATTAAGTGTAGAAAGAAAAGAAGTATGCTTTGTACCAAGGAAAAGATACTGGCACACACACACACACACACACACACACACACACACACAATTATGTACGCTGTAGTCAACCCGCAAATTTTTACTTTTATCTTTATGAAACTTTACTTTACTGGAAGGGCTTTTGACACAATTATTTGTCGCGAAGATATCCTCGTTATGAAGTTGAAATTATTAATTTTCTTTCTACAACTTTCTGAATAATTTGAGTTGGGAAAGTTACAGCGAAGAAGAATGTTAATTTGTTGACAGAAGACTTAATTACGTTTTAGATGAAAATTGTCGCTCAGCTTAGAGTTTTCAAGGTGATAATAAAGTAAATATTAATTTGTCATTTCTCGCAGTTTTCAAGTTCTATTAAATTTCAGTCGTAAAACCGCTTTAAATTTTGATTGTCGTCTAGACTTCTGTTTCCGGTCTTTACTCCCGCTTTCGCCGAGAAATTAGATCAATAGGGCGGGCACTTTTTGTTTGTAACGAAATATACAAAATTTCGATAAAATTGAAGCCGCAAGGACGTGAAGTGCTTGTCCCTGTCTATTTTTCATCGTATTCTTTACTTGTATCTCTTCTAGATTAGTTTAATTGTTATGCAGGACATGGCGGCTTTCATGTCATGGCTTTTAGTCAGGACAATTAAGAGGAAGCAACAATTTTTGTTGTAACATAAAATCTCCGTTGTGCTTGTTATTTCTGATTTCGTCATCAAAATTAACCAAAGAGGGCATCTCTTAAGTTAACGGACGTTGCCTTCAAGCTCCCTCGTCTTTATTTTATGTATAATTATATGTATATTTCGGATGATTTAATTTCTTCTAAAAGGCGTAGTCCTCCAAAAAAAAAAAACATATTTAAACATATTTAAAGTTAAAGGAAGCTTCCTGTATATTTATTTTTCAAGACGTAAGAAACGATTTCTACGTCAGAATCCGTAACTTTGATTTGAGTATTATGTCATCGGAAAGGAATTTTCAGAAAATTGTTCTAAGTACTCCAGCGCTTATTCTCTTAGAACATGCATTTCTTGTTTCTGGAAACTATTTTATCCACAATCTACAATTTTATCCACCATGTACTGATTAAGATCTTTCATTTGGTGCTTAATATATTATATTTCGGACGATTTGTTTTTCTTTCAAACAGCTGAAGGAGTTTTCCTTTGAAAATTGCAAAAAATCGGGACGTATTTAAAGTTAATGGGAGCTTCCTTCACTTATGTATTTGATGGTGTAGGAAACGATTTTGACGTCAGAATCCGTAAAAGTTGCATCATTTGAGTGTTATGACACCAGAAGTGATTTTTCAGAAGTTCCCCTTCACGTATTGCCTTAAAAATGTGTCTATTGTTTCAGAAACTATTTTGTCCAGCATCTACTGATTACGAGTTTTTATTTGGTGCCTAATATGTCATATTTTGGGCGATTTACTTTTTCAAGAAAGTTAAAAATTGCAAAAAGTCGTTGCCCTTGTTCCACAAAATGACCATAATTTCCATTCACATTTCTACTTTACACTGTTTTTTTATCAAGAAAAGGAGCGAACTTTTTTTTTCCTGTGGTACAAAATCGCTAAAAATCCTCACCCTGGTTTTTGACTTTCAGTCATTATTCGTGATTTCACGAAAAATTGAATCAGGAACCGAGCGGACAACAACACTGTGAAAACTCTGGAAGAGCAGTAGTAACGATGGGAACTTAGGGGTCGAGCACGTCGCGCGAAAATTTAAGCCCCAAAATGCACTTAAATGTCCCCATTAATAAGTTTTATCGCAGACAATGGGAGCTTTAATCGGCTGCTTTCGGCTTACTTTATGAGTCCGTGCCCGTTTTAGATCCGAATCTTTCACGTGTTATCCTAGAGGAAAGCCGTCCCGGAGATAGAGCCGGTCCGCGTTGGAAAAACTATCAGCCACGTCGGGATGCTAATGTCGAGTGAGTTTATTCCGATCGAACCGGACGAGGAATTATCGCTGGAGGTTTATATGGTGATGATATCGGGCTTTGAAGTCAGTTGATGTGGAGATTATTTAGATATTTAGATTCTACTCCATTTCGGGATTTGTTTCGAATTTTCGCTTTCAAATAGACATGGTAAACATGGTACCAAAAATACCGGATCTTCAAATATGTCTGCAAGCCATACGACTAAAATTATCGGTACTGTTTTAGTAAAAGTCCCAATTATTTTACTTTAATTTTGGTCATACCCTCCAAATATGAGATTATGTTGTCTTGAAGTACTACCAGTTTATGAGTTATGCAACCAATTTGACAGAAACAACGTGTCTTGCAAACAATTTTGTTCATAACCTATAAATATGGCATTTTCTTGTCTATACTATCAATCTCTAGGTTATGCAACCAATTTGACAGAAATCGCATGTCTAGCAAACAATTTTGTTCACAACAGGTAAATATGGCACTTTCTTGTCTTCAAGTATTATCAATCTATAAGTTATGCAACCAATTTGACAGAAATCACGTGTTTTGCAAACAATATTGTTCTTAACCTCTAAATATGGCATTTTATTATCTTCAAGTGCTATCAATCTATAAGTTATGCAACCAATTTGACAGAAATCACGTGTCTCGCAAGCAATTTTGTTCATAACGTCAAAATACGGCATTTTATTGTCTTCAAGTACCATTAATCTATAAGTTATGCAACCAATTTGACACAAAACAACGTGTCTTGCAAACAATTTGGTCATAACCTCTAAATGTGTCATTTTCTTGTGTTCAAGTATTATCAATCTATAGGTTATGCAACCAATTCGACGGAAATCACGTGTGTTGCAAACAATTTTGTTCGTAATCTCTAAATATGGCGTTCTATTGTCTTCAAGTATCATCAATCTATAAGTTATGCAACCAATTTGATAGAAATCACGTGTCTTGCAAACAATTTCTTTCATAACCTCTAAATATGTAATTTTATTGTCTTCAAGTACTGTCAATCTATAAGTTATGCAACCAATTGGATAGAAATCACGTGACTTGCAAACAATCTGCAATTCACTGTATACAGTCTTTGTAAATTAACAATTATGACGTGAATATTAAGTCTTGAGTACTTCTTCCTCTTCTAAAACCGCACTGTGTCTTTTCTATCCTATTTTCTATCTTATTTCTAATTCCGTTTTCAATTATTACATTTTTGAAGCTACACCATTTTTCTCCATCCCATTTGTAGGTTCTATTCCCTCATCTTTGTGTGTATTATTTCCTGGAATTTTCTCTGATATGCTGTTTCTTTCAGTTTGTGACTTTTAATTTTTTCTTGTATTCTATCTCTACTCTTATCTACTTTCCTCGCAAACTGTTCCATATCCATCTTTCTTAGATAGTGATAACTTCCTATCTCGGCCTACCGTCTTACTTTCACATCTTGAATCATTTTCGCCCTGTGCTTACCAGAAAATAATATATAATTGATTTTTCCCTTATATTTTCTTCCACTCTCGTAAATTTGTGGTTATTTCCGTGTTTAAATCTGGTATTTGTTATCACAAAATTATTTTCTATGCTTATTTTATTATTTTTCCTCCGCTATTATTTCTGCATTGCTCTCGTTCTCTTCCCAAGTATTCTTTGATACCCTCATTCCGGTTTCCTGCTCTCCCATAATCATTATACCTCCATTCCGTTTGTTTGTCTTTGCAGTTTCTCATAGAAGCCATCTTTTGCTTCTTTGGCTGCGTCATCATTCACTCCATATACTATTATCATGGACCATATCTCCCCAATCATCGTTTTATTCCCATTTTAAGATGTGCATTAGTTTAGATGTTGATATTTCTTAAATGTTGCTGATAAATAACAATCGGAAGTTTGGTAAGATGGGTTTTTGTGTCTCGTACACTCGGAGGTCTAAAGATATCTCTCGTAAAATTTGGGACGCAATGAGTGTCTGCAGAATCTACATATGTATTACTCATCTGATTTAAGGTATGGGACTTTGAAAATGGGCGTACCACAACGGAAAAATTTGGATGTCTTCTTCTAGCTAAGACACTTTTACTGGGAATTTGCTTCAATTAACACCTCCTCGTCCTTCCTACATAACGAGTGGTCCACCGCAGCCGCGTCCCGTTTTAATTTGTTTCATTTTAATCCTTGCGTTTAAACGTAAAATAATTAGAAGTTCCTTCCTAACGAATTACAAAAAGCAAAAACGAGTTTTTCTTCAATCGATTACTTTTGAGGCGACATCCAATCGCCGATCAAAGCCATCCCGAAGTAGAAGCAAATTTGAATTCTTTTGTGTGCTTCGATAATTAGTTTCCAATTCGACCTCGTCGCTACCGGCAAGTCCAGTTGTTTTTCTTCCCGTTTCTCCGACAGCAAAACGAAACGCTTTCGAAATAAGACGAGCGTTTTTTCCCGTTTCCTCCCTTAATTAATTTCCTCCTCTTCTCCGTTCCCTCGTCGAGTAATTTACGGTGAGCGGAAAATTTATGTCCCTCGATATATTTCCAGACATCAAAGAGTCGATGGGTGTTTTTAACGTGTAATTAATGCGACGCCTTGTTATTAAAGCTCTCCGGAGGCGGTTCTACACTTCACAGTATCTCGCCGGATTATATTAGAAGCGGTAAGTGCAAGGTGTAAGATAGGCGATGCGAGCGGTTACTCCTTTCATTCCCGCGATAGTTTTCATTGAAGAGGCGCGGTGGTACGAAGTATGTACATTCTCCGACGAATTTCGCACGTGCTAAAAACGGTTAACGAGTTCCACCGGTGATGTGTCTTTAACGGGTGATAAATTCTGGACGCAGTTGTCGTCGAAAGTAACGAAAATTAAGGACGGACGATTCAAAGCGTTTCGATGCCCCCGATTCGACGTTCGTAATCGGGGGCAATCTTTCTAGATTAGAAGCTTACGATTGTACCTTAGTTGGAAGATTATTGTGTGGTTTGAATGTTAAAGCCCAAATTAGGTGAAGTTCTAGGTGTATGCAGTTAATAATAATTCACATTGTATATCGTCGTTGGCTTTCCCTATCGGTATCAATCGTGGATGCCCTTTTCGTGTGTGACAACTCATTAATATCAGCATTCCACTGTAGTCGATTCCATTCTACCTGGAAAAGCTGCAAAATTGCATAGCGAAGCATTTATGTCAAGCATATGGTGCTACACAGCAAAACCTCCAAGAAGTATGTATCTTCATCACAGCACAGCCGGTTGCTCAGTAGCACCTGAGCAGCTTTTCTTTTTTTTATTTATTACAATTTATCTACATAAAGATATTTAGTAGTATTTTAGACATAAAAAACGACTTGCAAGAAATGCACCCTATTGTAGTATAGTAATACTCGAATGGTTTATTACCATTAGAAAATTCATCATCTATTACAATTCAATATATCAAAATTCACAGTTAATGTTGGGGTTATAGTCTTCAAATGATATTCGGTTTATTTTTGGGTTCTATTTACACCTTTTCGATACCACGCACACTCCCTTCTAAGCATTTTATTACCCTGCGGGTGTTAGTTTCTTTTTGAAGTCCAACCAGAGACATTTATGAGAAAAAAATAGCTAGAAATAAAGTTATCAATTATTATAAAAAGCATCGAGCAAAAGATAGAAAGCAATGTAACCATGTAAACACACACATTTAACACTTTCACATCACAAGAATTCCTAATAACCATTGGATAAAAACACCAAGGACACCTGGGCATCAACAATATAGATCTTTATAACAGCGTCACGCCATGATGAAGTGTTATCCATGGTAAATAGTAAACAGCTAGTTATTTGGACAAGGGAGAAATAATGTAGTATAATCCTGGTTAAAAAAGTAAAAAGTGGGTTTGGTTAACGACGAAGAAAATTGACAAGAAAGATAAGTCAACAAAAAAGTTTATAAATATATTTGAAATAAAAAGGTTTTAAGGAGAAGTACCAGTGAATAAAAGAACCTCACCATACCGGAGAAGATAGAATTTGAAAAAAGGAAGAATCCATAGAAAATAGAGCTGCATCGAGAAGAAGGAATTCAAAAGAGCAGACATAGGAAGAACCATCATCGAATAAAAGAAATTACACTCACACACACACAACACTAGGTAATTGTCTTGATTTTATGTTAAATATTTCTCAAAATTTATAAATATAATTTGTTATAATTTATGCTTTTTATATCATTAATTAAGAGCTAGGCCGATGCGATTTTGTTTAAGAAATTAACTAAATTCTCAGTACACTATGGAACATTCTTTCCAATTAATACTTCAACTTTCCAAATCTTGTGGTGAAGTTATTGCAAGGACTGTAGTGCATTTACATGTTGACCTTACCATGTGTACAAGTATGAAATGCGGATTTCAGACAATAAATGGTGCACCAATGCAGTTTGTGCTATAAAGATTTGACAGTGCTCCAGTTTGTTGTGTGTTCAATATTTGTAGGTACTTATTTGTTGTGCAGATACCAATGATCTATTAGAGAGTAAATAGAGTTGAGAGAGAAAATATTGACCTGTATAGGGTGAATCAGTCTCGGAATTGACGTCAGTGTATTTTTCAATATTATTATTATATTGTACAAAGATCCACGTGTTTTCCGTTATAAGTAGGAACTCTATCATGTGTAGATGGCTTTGTGATCAACAGCTGTTCGTTCGATTGTTATTGTAAGTGCTAAAATTTTGAAAGAAGTGACAAAGGAAAAGTGTTCGGAACACGTTTGCAAAAGTAAGTGCCGAACATGCGACAAAATTCGTTAAAACTACGATTTTGTCGTAAATAAGCCGCAAACGATAGGTATTTTTCGTTTCTCATTAGTCTAAGGTGTACTGCTTATGGGTTAGTTGGCATTTTCAGCACACACAACCAAAAAATGCCATTTATAAATAGGAGTTCCACCAATGAATCAGTTGAAAAGAGCATTCGTCAATGTCGGAAGAGCTTTTTATCTTAAGTTTCCGCATTTTTGTTCCTCTTGTTCCTTTGAATTTTTATTTTTATAGTGAATGTTTGCGGAAAAAACAAGAAGTTTTCAGTTTATAACGCTTATGATGATTTCTATTACAATGACTCACATCCATATTTTGCATAAAATAATGATTACATGAAACATTGAAAAATATGATAATTATTTCATGGTTTCTCAACTGTACACTCTAACCAAATTCATTATGCTCGTCATCAAATTATTATCTGTATATATAAAAATGGATCATGGTTTGTTCGGATGCTTAAAACTTGAAAACAACTGGACGAAATTGGATACTTCTCTTTGCGGTTTGTTCGTAATTGCTACGCGAAGGTATATAAAAAAGAAAAGTCGAAAAAAATTTTGGGCAAAACGAAAAAAAGTTACTTTAACTTTTGCTGGGAAAAATGTTATAGTGGAATTTTGACTGACCAAGAAGAAATGCGTATCAGATAATAATAACAAGAAAAACTAATGAACACATAATTGGACCTAACGAAGTGTCGAAGTTCACAAATATTAGAACATCGAATGGTGATTGTGAGAATCCTCTTTCTAAAGTTTGGAGTTTTTGCGGAGACAAATAAGAAGGAACTTCTTCGGCAACTCATCAATTCCCTTGAACATTTATTGACCACCAAATACAGCAAATTATCTCTGATGACATATTTATTTTGCCAACTTCAGGGTTTCAAACAGGCTGCATAAATTCCAAGAACGAAATTATTTTTGGAATTGAAACAAATGAGTGGCTTCATGATGCATTTCCTGCAATTGCTACAATAGATGGAGCACCAGAAAATTCCAATATCGAAATGGGCCGTTCTGGAACTAAAAGCGATTCTAACCTAAATAATTCATTCCCAAGCTTCGAAATTCATAAATCTTCTACAACAACAGAAGACGTTTTAATACTGGCTATGGACGATGTTTTTGATTCTTCAAAGAACATGCAAGCAGAAAAATTATCCGCAACCGATGTTGGTATTAAGGAACGCAACGATGTAAACAATGAAATAGAAGAAATCGCGATCGAAAATCTTCCTGCAGCCAAACACGTGAGTAAAGAAAGGCGAAAAAGTCCAGAAAATGAACAGCACACATTTGAAGCAATTGAAAAAAGCTCACCGAACAATTGTGGTAAGAACATTTGCACTGGCTAAAAATAGGAAAAGAATTATCAAAAGTAAAATGAGATTAGTTTTTGTTTTTCATTCAATAATCGCCGCGGGTATGAAGTTTGAAGTTGTTGGTGCGGGGAGGGAGGAGGGGGGAACTAGAGGGGGAGGGGCGGAGTTAGGAGAAGAGGATGGCGTCCGAGAAGAAACCTATAAAGTATGGGTGTAAGAAGATGGAGGACAATAGTAACCAATAAAAGAGAGTCGAAGAAGATAACCTAATAAACTAAACTTCGTTTTGCCCAAAATAGATTTTTTGATTGAATTAATTTCGAGCATTCACGATTGCACCCAAAATTTGTTATTTCGATCGATAATTGGCGATCGTTAACAGACGACGCAATAATATAATTTCAATTATAGATTCAATGAAATACTTTTCGAGTTCAATTGAATTCAATCATTATATATAAAAATGGATCGTGGTCTTCTCGGATGCCTAAAGCTCTAAATGATTATCACGTTGTATAAATCGCACATAAAGTTTTCACTAATCAATAATTTACCTTTGAAATAGCCAAAATAAAGAAAGCAAACGAACGAAAAAGATGCCATTGAAATTTGAAGAACAACTGGAAAAACAAAACAAATCGATAAATAATGTCACTCAGAAATTGATAATCCGCAGATTCGCAATGATATATTTCGTAAATGTGAAAGATCAATAAAAAATTATGAAAATATCGGACAGACATTGAACGGAGACTGCACAGCTCATATTATAAAATTAGGAAGAACATATGATGAGCTGTCAAATGGAATGACCGCCTACAGCGCCATCTGTTGGGAATTTTTCGACTTTTCTTTTTCCTAAATCTTCGCGTGGCAATTACGAACAAACCCGCAGAAGGAAGTATCCAATTTGGTACAGTCGTCTTCAAGTCTTAAGCATCCGAACAAACCATGATCCATTTTTATACATATTGATGATGATGATAATGTATGGGCGGGAATTATTGGCGATTATGTAAACAAAGCATATTTTTACCAAAAAGGTTGACTGGAGAAGCGCACCTTCATTTCTTCGAAGAATAATTGATACAATCATTGGAAAAGTTGCAGCTTATTTATAATGACACTCCAGTATCACCTCCCTCTCTCTCCCTCTTTTCTTGTTCTCTCTCTTAGGCTTCATATTCCTGCCGGATTTTCGACTCTACGTAATGAAGATATATACATAAGTCATACTGGGTATATTAGTACCTTAAGAGTTATTGTCTTCCTCTTTATACCCTCGGTTGTTATTTCCCCTTCACTTCAGTGGCTGCGTTTAACAGTTAGTTTTATGACGTACTACACTTTATTATTTCTTTGCACCAGCTTTGTTTACTATTCCTCTTCATCCTCTTGGGTGTGGCGTTTTTCTCTAGGTCGTCTAGTGGCTTCAGATCCTTTCATGTACTATCTAACCATCTAATCCTTGGGCGCCCTTTTTCTTTTTTTTTCCCGTTATGTCCTCAACATTGTGATTTCCCTAGTTACTTCAACGCGATGTCATCTTTCTCTCTTATTTTTTTGTTTTACATTTTGAAAACAACATTTTAAAGCATTGAAGAATTGGTTCACGATGTTTTTTGTAATCAAAAAGTTGAACTTAAACCGATATCAATGTGACTAGTGACTGAAAGTTAAAACAGGTTCCACTTAAGCCCATGTTACGAACGTAATCCTACGAAAGATCAATCCCTCAACTTTAAACGGGACACAACGAAACGGAAGAAGGAAGCGTCCAAAGCAGAAATTAGAAAATCGTCATCGGTAATAGCCACGTACAACGACTATCAGCGGCAACATCCCAACCGTTCAATCTCCGGGGAGTTTCGTAATTGATGTGTCTCATTAGAGAGATACAATGCGATGAACAGAGTCCTCTTTGTAGGTCTGCTTTCGCCTATTAGCTAGTCCTCCGTATTTGGGTAGACAACAGTCTAATTGCGGGTATATTATAGATACGGCCTACGCCCCTATACAGACGCTTCGATGACAGAGCGAAGATGGTTAAGTTGAAAGCATAATGGCAACGCGATACTACGCCGGATAGTTGGAGTGCATCGTATCGGGGCTCGCAATAATCGTGCTCGAGATGCGAATCACGCCAGCGATATTATTGTGTGTGTGTGTCTACGGATGTGTTTACGATGAGATGGGTGACCTTTTAGCGCGGCTATAATGAAAATGTATGGAGTGGAAGAGATGCATTGTGTTCCACTTTTTATTGAGAATAGAATTGTATATACAAGTAACACACCTTGAATTGATTTCTTTTGGAACGATTTGATTATAAATAAATGTTGCCAGTTGGTCGTGGAAATAATATCAGACGCGTATTTCAGCAACTAAGTTGCCATTTTCAGAGAGAAACTGAGGGATTTATGTTAATGCCTGGTAAACGCCAATAACCAACACCGCTGCATAACAACTTTAAGGGGTAACACCACTTTAACAGCCTAAAAAGGCGCTTTTTTGACAATTTATTTTGGATGGAAGAAAAGACAATATGATAATAATATTTGAGGAAGTTATTAAGCATATATTTAAGTATTGAAAAAGAATTATCATCCGCGGCACGCAGTGTAACTGGTGAAAATTTGAATTCAGAATAATAAAGGAAAATCTACATGGTTATAGCTAGTGAAAAACAGGGGATTTTAAGAATATTGATTCTTTTGCGATTGGCGAGTATTTGAAGCAAAACATTCAATTTTCGAACAAAAAGGGAAATCATTTGTTAATAACTAATGTTTAAATTAACTTATCAAAAACCCCATGTGTATTTCACTAGATATTCTTATGCTAAGGATATGGTCAAAAATTGGAATGAGTAGAATAAAAATTATTGTGGTTATACTGCCTGCCGTTTTGAAAACCCTGTATCGAGAAAAATGTGTGTTATAGACAAAAACAAATAAAACATTCGACTATTTGTAAGTTTTACCATTCATCTGATATTCCAGGACGACAAAGCTGCGCTTCCAGGTTTAAATATTCTTCCTCATTCTCTTTCCTCGAAGATTGTATGCTACAGCGCGCCTGTGCGCATCTGTCAAAGATGGCTCGGCGTGCTTGATTGACTCAGTATCGGCTTCTACACAAAAATTGTACACAGTGATCCAGAATGATTGACGTGTGCCGCTCTATACTAATATGACATTTGCCGCTCGATATACTTGCGTTTAACGACAAATTCCATAGGCGTGCCGACAATCCATTCCTTTTGTTACTCAATGTATTACATTATTGGATTTTAAAACAAAATTTATATTCTTCTTCTTCTTCTCGTTAATGCTTATGCCTTTCAGCGTCGGATTGAAAAAAAAATTTATATTCAATTCTTAAAAAGCGCGAATTAGAACGATGAAAGAATGAAAAAAGTAACAAAGATTATTACTCTATTTTCCCAAATATAGAATTAAGCTGAACTTCAAGTAATTGGTAGTCAAATCCATCGTAATCTAAAAGTTAACACTTTCAGTTAGTAAACCTACTAAAATATAATATATTCGCCGTTTTAGTCTTGAACAAGAATGTTTGTGATCAAAGAAGTGAAAAACGATCGCATAATCTCTAATACTTGCACGAAAACGCTAATAAAATGACCACTAAAATGACACCTGAGAATTTTATCTGCACGCCTATGATGAGGGCGCTGATCATCGAGACGAACCACCAATTTTCCCTTGGAAAGTAGTTTTGATAATAATACGACAATACAGCTGTCACGTGACCGTCCATCATTCTGGATCACTGTGTATGATTGGACCCCAATGGCCATCTCCAATACTATCATGATTCGTAGAATATTTGACACAAATATCACATCGGTAAACTCCTCACCACACAATTGTTTATAATAAAATCGGTGACACGTATTTCGCTAACTCGAGGCAAGCATCTTCAACAACCGTATAAACCGAAGTGGTTGTTGTTGAAGATGCTTGCCTCCAGCTAGCGAAACACGTGTCACCGATTTTATTATAAACAATTGTGTGGTGAGGAGTTTACCGATGTGATATTTGTGTCAGTAAATTACACCACAGTCCTTGCAATCACCTTTATCGTAGAATATTTGTCAGACCATCATTAAAATTGCACACCGCCATATCAATCGCTATATTCAAGAGTTTTTTAGTTTAATTTAGAATTAATGGATTTTGTTGAACAGGGAGACTTTCCATTACGAAGAAGAAGCTTTAAGTATATGTAATTGTTTCTTGGAAGTGAACATGTAGTTAAAAGTAGATGTGGCATTTAACTACTTAAGGTTGTTAGTCAGACTGAACACTAATGTCACGATAACGTTTTCCAAACCTCATTACCTCATTCCGAAGCACTTAAATATAAAGTATTGGGAGAGCTTTTTTTGTTTTCGAAGCCGCTGATCATGAATCTAAAGTCAAACTGTCAAATTGAAAATGGCGGATCCAACACGGCCAACCTATAGCCTAAAATTTTATAGAATTTAGTCCAACTCTGTACATCTAAGCTATCTAGGTTGCTGATCATGAATCTGAAGTCAAATTTGTAAAACTTATGAATTTGTAAATTTGTAAAATTTAAACGCTGCAACATATTTTATCACAAATCTATTTGACCTATTCGCAATCATCGTCAACTTCTGTTATATCCACGGAACCATCAGTACAGAGAAGCGTTACCAACGCTTCAAGTGAAAGTTTTTCTCTGGTTTTGTTAACTGCTTTCCCATGCTCGAAATGTATGGATCAAATGTGACAAATATCTTCCACTGTCTTTTTCTCTTCCACTTTTTGCGAGAAATGTTCTTTATATATATGTATTAATAATGAGAATAGCACCATCCTTAAACCGTATCCCACCGAATGTTTGAGGTACGAGGGTAGTCCCAGAAGTACCCGATCGCACAAGGAAGACACAAGAAAATTTTAGGAAATATATCTTTGTTTTCTCAACATAGTCCCTTTTTAGCTCAATACACTTCCCAGCGATGTTCGATGTTTATTGTTGGGAAATCTTTTACCACCGAGTCATTTCTTCGAGTTCGAGAAGAGAAAGAAAGAGAAGTTTGAGAAGAGAAGAGAAAGAAAAATAATCCGAAGGGACTAATTCTGGCGAATATGATACTTGAAGAAGCAATTCGAAGTTTAAGTCATTGATTTTGGCCAACGCGATAACTGGTGTGTAAACTGGTGCATTGTGATGATGAAACATTTTCATTTTTCCCCAAATACGGTCATTTCTTCTTGATCTCATCCCTGAAATGCTGCAATAGGTTCACATAATACTCGCCGTTGATTGTTTTTCCTTTTTGAAGGTAATCAATGAAAATTATCCCATGCCCATCCCAAAAACTGACGCCATCACCTTTCCAGAAGATGGAACTGGTTTCTACTTTTTCGGAGCCGATTCTCCATTTTCGGTTAATTATATCGACTGTACTCTCGTCTAGAGTGTGAAGTGATGAACCCATGTTTTCTCGATGGTTATCAATCGACGCAAAAACACGGCATCCTCACGACGCTGTTTTTGTTCTATCGTGGGTAAACGCGGCACCCATTTGTGCGCACAACTTTCTCGTGTCCAAATTTTTAGTCAATATGCGACGTACAGCACTTTTTTAAATGGATACCATGTCTGTTAGTTCGCGCACTTTCAGTCGATGGTCATCCAATACCATTTCGTGGATTTTATTCACTATTTCTGGTGTGGTCACATGATTTGGTCGACTACTGCGATCTTCGTCCTGGCAACTACAGCCCTGCATAAACTCTGCCACCCAATATTTTGTTGTTGTTGAGTGAGCAGACTCCCCCAGAGTAGAATCTAGCTCAGCTTTGATACTGGTTGGACTGAGACCTTCCAAATGAAAGTATTGTATCACATAACGATGACCAATTTTCTCCATGTCCAAATTCAATTATATCGTTCACTATTGATGGCTCTCAAAGAAATATTAAACAACGTAGCGTCTTCAAACTTCAAACTTAGGCTTTATAAGGTTGATACTTTCGAGCATGGTATTTTTTGAAACGGCAACCGCCATCTATACGTTAGATCGAGTACCTGTGGGACTACCCTGATACTATATAGTCTCCTCTTAGGAAACCAAGGAGAAAGAAGAAAGCAAACGCGTCAACTTCTCAAGTTTTGATTAGACGAGATCTAAAACAGCGCCGGGTAAAGTGGCTCTAAAATAAGTTTTAAAAATATCAGAATTAATACCAAATTGATCCGCATATAACCTGAATGATTAAATTCGGAGTGCACGAGCGTAGAACGAAAATAGTCCGAACAACCGCGGGGATATTAACTGGCTGGCGGAATAGCGCCGTATAATCGCTCATTAAACGAAAAACCCGAACGAGAAGTGTAATACTCCCCGTACGATATACGCGATCCCAAAAGCGGCATTAACGTTGACATTTACGTTACGATAATCTCGAATATGTTTTACGCTAAAAACGATTTTTTAATTAACTCACCCTCGTCTCGTTTCGGAGGCGAAATGGCATCGTGTAAGCGGGAAACCGAGTTTAGAGCATGTGTAATGTTTTTGCAATTAGCCGGAGAGAGTACATGAAGTGGGTGAGGAATTCGCGTTTTGTACAAATTTATTAGTGCGTTAAAGTATATGGTGTGTGTGTGTGTGTGTGTACTGGAGTGTTAGAAATTACTTCTGCTTATGCACTTAATGCTTGAAATTGATTGTTGATTTTGGTACTCAAATTGAAGTAATTCAAATTTTAGGCGGAAATTTAAATACATATTGTTTTGGCAACACTTCTAACAAGTTGTTGCTTCGTTTCACAGTCATACGAATATATCTGCGTTTTGTCAGCTACTGCATGCTGCTTATAATTTTTTTTTTCTAAACGTCCCTGTTACCATAGAGAAGATATGATGGATACAGGATGGTTTCTCTGTAGGAAGGGGTAGCTTCATCAGAATAATGCGGGGTCGTTTGAGCCGGGGAAGAGCTATTGTAATTTATGGCTGCAATTTCGGTAACTCGAAAGACGAAACCGATTCGGAACAACGGTCGGGTATTTATAAAAATGGCTGTAGTAAATGTGATAAAGCATATATAGGACAGTCGATACGCGCAATAGCTACACGATTTAAAGGACACGTGGTAGCATTATGGTAGGGTACATCCGTGTATCATCGCGAAGTGTATGCACGACATAAAAATGTAAAATTCAGAATTGATAAAATACACATAGTAAAAATACAAATCTCCTAAATCGCTCCCATTCAACACTCCGCTTTGTTCAGTCTATTATAATTAAGTAATATCACTGTTTGTACTGTGTATTTATCGTTTCAATTTTTTCGGGATGTTGCACAATAGAGAGGCGTTTTTGGCACCATTTATTAAACCAAAATTCGTCACATAATTGTACGTGCAATTGCATTTTAACATTTAATACTTATTCAAATCAGAATACAACGACTAATAGGTATCTTTCCTTCCTTTCACATTTTTGTAGAAATAACGTAACTATAAATTGGACACGCATGACACTTGATATGCTATTTAGAAGAGCCATTTACAACGGACGGGCATCGTCGAGGGCCGCCGCCCAAAAATTGTTTCTCCATCCCATACACAATTGTAGGGTAAGGATGGGGTAAACTTGCAGGTTTAGAATTTTAAGAAAACGATTTGTTCACTTTGGTTTTACGGTTTTGATAATGCTTGCCTCCTGCACACGTGTCGTCGAATTTTAATATTAAGCAATTGTCTGGTGAGGAGGTTACCGATATGATATAGTGTCAGTAAAATCCCACATCCTCAATAATAATAAAAAAATGGTGTGTGTGGTTCACGCACGTCTAAAGTGAATACTTTGCAGATCATACTCTCCTCGTCTCTCCTTTTCCTTTCAGACGAAGCAAACACGCACATATCCTTTCTCTAGCTCATCGCCTCTCGCTCGCACATCATACTTTCTGTTTTCTTTATCTTTCACAGGAAGCGAAGCTCCACCCAAATTTAACGCTGTTACGCTTACGGTTACGCTTACGCTTGGACTGGTCCGGTGTCCCTTAAGAAGTATTCACTTCAATAAAATGCTACGAGATAAATAGAAAGACCCCTAAGTACACCTCGTGCCGCTTACATTGTTTGTGAACGGATTTATGTTTAGTAGAAAACAATACAATAGCACATCTGTTACTTCGAAGTTTTACGGTACCATAGCCGTAGCAATCTCAGCGTAAATGTGTAATATATTTTTCGGCAATGATATGTTTTGTATGTTTTATTTTAAAGTTGTCTACAACTCATTGTCAGATGTATAAATCTCAAATAATTATGTTTTCCTGTTAAAAAATGTATTAAAAATAGAGAAATCTACATCCACTAAGTTTAGTTTTTCTAAATTCTTCTGGGCCAATCGATTTAGTTTCTGAGTTAGCAAATCTTTCAAAAGGGAAAATGTTGAAACACGGTTTTAGTTTTTAAACATACGCATTAGCGTGTGCAGATCGCCTTCGTTTTTTAGTAATGACGCATTGCCTTGTCTCTACCCAAACGAAGACGATCCTAATATCTTAAATCATACTCTTTGGTATCAACACGATGGCGCACCGCCACATTATTTACTTCCTGTTGGTAATTTCCTGCACACTGTTTTCCCAGAAAGATGGATCGGTAGACGAGAATCGATAGAATTGCCAGCAAGATCGCCTATTTTACTTTACTTACTTTGCTTTAAATTAAAAGAAAAACCGAAAAAGTGTAGAGATATTGAAGCAGCCTATTGAAGAAGAAATTTTCAAAATAGAACGAACGTTTTAGGTGAATTTGTCAATAGATTAGCTTATTGCCAAGAAGTTAATGGGTGGTATTTTGAATATTTAATTTAATACACACCGACCCTAGCTACTCCTCCTATAGCTACGCTATCTAGAATTTCCAAGGCCAAAGTGCAAAAGCTTGTGAAACAGCGCCAAGATTTCATACAGGCTAAAAGAGCCATAATCAAGGCCAACTTCACTAGGCATGCACAAAGGGCCAGGTTAGTCTAGATAAGGAAGTTAGGCCTCAACGAGGCTACTAAACGTAAAGAATGGACGGAAGTCCAAAAAGGCGAGGTCGGAGGGCAGTACTCCCGCAGGTCTTCCGAAAAGCAAAGGGCCAGAAGGTTTTACCTTCAAAGAGGCTGCTTTGGAGAGGATCGCGGTAATATGCAACGACTATGCAGCCGCCCAGATGAAGCCGGCAAAGCTTAAGGCAGGCCAGGACTCTATTATGGAGGCATATAACAGTATTACGGAGCAAAGACTTCAAGTCCGCTTTTAAAAATATATGTATAAGCGGAAGAACCGCTCTCACAGCTGTCACGTCTCATTAAAGGAATAAAGCTGGAGGAAGTACTCTAAGGAAGCATGAGGACCACAATAGACTTGGAAAGGTCACAGTGGAACAGGCATCAGTGCCACCTCAAGTAATCTAACATCTAACTTTTAACACACCGACAAAAATCTCCTCAACCCAAATGCAAAACGTTCAGAAGGGGTTGAAGAGATTTTTGTATTAACTGTAATTTTAAAAAGAAGTTTTTGAAATAGTTCTCTATGGGGAAAGTTTGCGAATTGTTATTAACTCTAGTAAGTATCAAATTACTGTATGACTTTTTTGTGACCGATTTTTGTAACCATTTGTAGTATTCTCCTGATGAAGTCGCTGAAAATGACAAACTGAGTTGTCGAAATAAGCATTTTTGCTTTCCCAAGTAGGATATGTTAGATATTGATTTCATTTATGTTATTACCTTGAAACGGTCGTATAAAGAACGGCAAAAAGTGAAGCTGGGACGAAGATATCCCGAAATAAATATAAGAGAAAATAATTACAACGGAGTAAATAACGAAGTAAATACATACATACATATGTCCTGTAGGTGAAGTGTTACGAAGAAGCGTAAAATTTTTCATTTTAATAAATACGTCCCTGTGGAATATATCCTCGTATATCATTCCTATTACGTGCAGAACACACAACTTTTTCTGAAGTTAATTTGTAAGCCGAATACTTCTCTTAGTTGGCCAGATTTAATATACCTATCTGGAGAAACACAAGTCTGTTGGAGTACATTTCCCGTAATTTATGTTACACCAGGGAATTTGTTTCTTTTAGCCAATTAGTCGACCATTAGAGAAGACAATTTCGTGCGATACTAACGACTACTTTAACATTTAGAGTAGAAATACCAACATGACAAGATAATAATTATTTTCTATGAGATTGTTAACCCAAATTAGTGAAAATATACATGTACTATTGCGGCAACAAAAATCCGGACAAGTGTTATAGGCTATTTTGAGCACTTTTTAGCAGTATAAACCAACCGTTTGTAACGTTCACGTCAATTTTGATGTAGTCATTTCTTTTTAATGTCGTGAATAGTGCTTTTGGAGACTGCAAATCTATTAGCTAGTCTCCTTATCGATCATTCTTCCCTGTACATATATATATATATAATTCTACTGTACGTGTGTTTGTCACTGAACTCCTCCTAAACGGCTTGACAGATTTGAATGAATTTTTTGCATGCGTTTGGGTGGCGCCCTGGATGGTTTAGATTCACAAATCAGCCCGGCACATTTAAAAATTAAGAAAAAATTAGAGATTAAACAAATTGACGACGTTTGGTGGGTTAGGTTATGACAGTTGTCATGGTGTGCGCAAAGACAGTCAAGGTTATGACATTTGTGATTGTGCGCGCATGAATAATTGTTATGTCATAATAGAAGCAAAGTCAGCAATATCCATCACAGTCTTATTTACAATGCCGCGAGCGAGAAGATCGAATCTTTCACAACGAAGTCGTAATGCAATTAGACTGCGGAATATTGCGAATCAATCCACTGTAGATGAAGAAGAAATCGCACGAGAGAAGGGCGCCGTGTTAGTACGGCCCAACTTCGTGCTTCACAAACACAAGAACAAAGAGAGGCCATACGTGAAACGGCTCGGTTGGCAATGTGAAATCGTCGAGCAGAACGCAGATCAATAACGTCGAGCCGCAAGAAGAAATCGATAAAGTCGCAAAATATACTATATCACAACGTGTTTTAATAAAGATAATCGACACCAGTGCAACACATTCAGCAAATAGTTTTACAGAAAGTTGTGCTACAACGACATGCGAATCATTTGGTTTACATTCAATAAAGCAAATGCTTTGCTCCCACGTGAATTTACTACTTTTTAAACTTTTATTTAACTTAATTAATTTTATCTTAACATTAAGAACTTAATAAAACTCAAGTAATAACTTAAGATTAATTCGGTGGTATGAAGTTCGCCGGGGCAGCTAGTATATATATATATATATATATATATATAAAATTTAATCAAATTCTTTTGGTCAATACTCAATTATTCGTCGTTTGTATTGTAACATGGAGTAGTCAGTGTAGAAACGCTTTTAGTTATGCGTTTCTGAACTTGGCATTGGGTTAAAGTTAAAACTCATCACTTGTTTTAGCGCATTTCTCCAATCCTCTTCGTCTATTGCCTTACTTTTCCAATTTTTGATGTCAAGTTCGTTTACTATTTTGATATGCGCCCTCCGTCTAGTTTAAGATCCTTCTTTTTCGCCTTTAATTCGAACTCACACCTTTTACTTGTTAACTTCTTAAACTTAAACACTTCTTCGTCTTCTTGTCTTTCCCCTTTTTCCATTTCTTTGAAGATAGAACTTGATAATTTTTGTAGATAGTGAGAATTAGGGATTGGATGGGAACTTGAACTTTCTTCCCCTTCTCCCTTTCTCTTTGTGCTTTTAAACATTGGAATTTCACAATGGATGTACCCTTCTATTTTCCCTCTCCTTGTTTATCGTTTCTTTGGAGGTTCTACTTTTCATTCTGCCATGTCCCTTGCTCTTTCGGGCATTGAAGTCTTGTACTGCTCGTTATCGCTAACTTGCTCCTTTTTTATTCTTTTCCTCTTTGTTCTCTCGAGCATCAGCAGTTTTCTTTATTTTTCTCTTTTGTGTTTTCTTTACATGCGAACTTTGGAATTTAAATGGACCCTTCTCCGTCCTCTTGTCTTCCTCTCTGTACTTGTGGACGTTACAACTTAGATGCACTCCACTTCGTGGACTTCTTCCCTCTTCCTCTTTTGCCTCTTTTTAGAAGATAGAAATTTGATCCTTTTTCGTAGATTGGGGAAATAAAGAATTACATGGGAACTAGACGCATTCCTTATCATCACCTTCTTCTCTCCTTCTCTTTGCCACTTTGGGCACTGGAATTGATATTGGATTACTCTTCTTTTCCTCTCTAGTGGTTAGTCGTCCCTTCAGAGGTTGGAGTTTGAACGTATTCTACTTATCTTCTTCTCTTTCGGTCGTTGAAATTTCAATCTGTTCTTATTGCTCGTCATCGTGTTCTTTTATTTTCTTTTTTATTCGCTCTTGTTCGTTCCTTCCACCATCAGGATATGAATATACGTACACTTATTGCTCATTTTTTCTCCGTGTTAGTCCTTGTATGCCAATGTCGAAATTTGAATGAATATTTCTCCGTCTTTTTGCATCTCCCTCGGCTTTTGTGGACGTTACAACTTAGATGCATTCTACTTTTTAGACTTCTTCGCTCTTCTCCTTTGCCCTTTTCATCGAAGATAAGAATTTCGTCATTTTTGTAGATGGTGAGAATTGAGAGTTGCACAGGAACTGGATGTACTTTGCTTTTCCTTCTGCTTAACTCCTCTTTGTGCTTTTGAGCGTTGAAATAGATAGTGGATGTACTCTTTCTCTCCTTTCTAGTCGTTTGTCTTCTCTTTAGAGGTTAAAATTCGAATTTACTCTCTGTTTTTCTTTCTCTATCGTGATTTTAAATTTTCATATGTTTTTATCCCCCGTTATTGCCTTCCTCTTTCTAACTTTATCCCCTTGTTTTTTTTTTTTTTGTTCTTTCAAGCATGAGAATTTGGATACATGCTACGTACACTGATTCTTCATTTTTCTCATAATGTTAGCGCTTATATGTAAGTGTCGGAATTTGAATTAACCTTTCTGTGTCTGCTTGCCTCTTCCTCTGCTTTTGTAGACGTTACAACTTAGATCAATTTACATCTTCGTTTGTTTCTCTTTCCTCCTATGCTCTTTTTGCAAGATAATAGTTGGGTCATTTGGAATGGTTCATATCACATGCTAATTTGGCCCATTTCCTGCCTTTCGAGCTAAGACATCTCAACTCGTAGATCAGATCGGAAAAGGTGAGTCGGGAGGGTGCGATTATCTCGATTTCCGGAGGTAAACACATCTTTAAGAGTTTCAGAATCCTTATCTGGTCTTCCTCGTCGGTGCACCTTTGGTGTGATATCATTGGCAAAGAAGTATGTAAGCCGATGTAACAGCCTATAGATGTGCCCCGATCTGTTTAGTGTTGTTAATTTCACCGAAAAATGTTTCGACGATTGCAGAAGTGTATAAATTTTAAAGCTGAAATTTTGAAAAGCAAAAGGAAATTATTCTTCTTTCTAGTTTTTGCAACAACTTAAAAGGCGCTTCTTGTATCTCGAGGGACAACAAATGCATTTAAAAAATCGGTTTCGGAAAGAATTTTGTATACGACCATAGGAGAAAACAGACGAAAACTCGTTACTAGCAATTCACATAACCAAAGAAAATTTATTGAAAACGTGAAGCAATATGTTTTTTCCTAGTATATTCAATTTGTAAGATGCAGTGTCTCCGTATATCAGCTCCTGCAGCAACGTATTAGGATAGGACAAAATAGAAGTGTTGCTGTGGCATTGAAAAATCTAAAGGTTGCGGTAGAAAACTTCGTTCTAAATTTTATTCTAACTCTTCTATTTAATATGAAATTTCTGTGTTTACCATTACGATATTGAATATCGATCGACGCTGCCGTCTTCGCGAGAAGCAGCCTTATTAAGTAAGGGGTGCAATCCCATTAGGGTATAAATAGAATATAGATCCAATAAGGTTTTGTTCTAACACGGATTGTATCGTTTCATTTACTTGAAGACTTCTAAAAGTACCTTGGTGGTCGTGTTAGTACTAATGCGATTAAAAATTTAGTAAGGGCTTTGTAAATATCGAGAAGCTTAAGTTTAATTTTAATTCAGTTACATAATGTTGGTATATCTAAAAAATCTTTATCAAAATGTTTTATTATAATCGAGAAATAATAAAATTTGCTTTTATCTTTTATTTTTAATATTCGACGAACGTTTAAGAATCAAATGGCCTTTGTACCAGGTGGATTCGAAAATAATAAAGTCGTTGGAACTTCGGAATTTGCGTTAATTTTCATTTTGCCAAGACGAGCTACAAACGTGTTAGATTTAAGAAAACTTTTCTCCGCGTATAAACCCTAAGAAGTCTAGATGGACCCGTTCAGTTTTAGTACGTCTCACTTAATTTTATTAGCAACGATCCCAGTCATTAAAACATAAGTCCGAGGATAATCTTATTATCATCATCATTATCATCTCAAACCGTACCGTTCCCTCTATTAGCTCTATTCTTAGACCCGACTATTATTACTATTATCGAGTAGGAGGCAGTGTCGTATGCTTCCTTCCGACATCTTCCGAAGAAAGCGGGGGAATTTCAACCATTCCGCGCGAATCTGATTTTCTTAACCTTGCTATACTCACGCATACGGTCTGTGAGACCGATTTATATAGTATAGTATACGTCTTTCATTTTGACGTGAGTATAGGAAGGTTAAACGTCAGCAACTTTCATAGATACTAGCGACTTACTTTAATGCTGAACGTATTACGTTGTTTGCGTGCATAAATGGAAATCAAACGAGAACTATACTTCGAATGTGTACAAGTCAATGTCAATCTCAAGGATCCGTACCAAGGTCTCGTGTAGTTTTAATGCTTTGGTATTCCCGTTTATGTATACATACATATGTATACGTTCTATAAGTACACATGTGTTTATTGCGCAAACATATTCGACTTATTAAGCGAATGTCGTTCCAGGATTCGCTGAATGTTCGGTCCTAATTAAGAAAATAATTGAGGAACGCGATGCGATGTAGAAGGTAAAGTCAAATGAGATTTGATATTTACATAGAACAAAAGGAATAAAAGAGCTGATGTAAATGTCATAGAGTTTTTGTATAATGATTTGATTTCACTCGCGTATATCCGCAAGCTTCAATAGCGCTTTTCTTCATCATCATTATCAATGTATCCGCACATGTCTTTGTAGAGCCTAGGTTTCCTTTAATCGTTTCTGTGGACAGTGCCAGACATTATAATCCGGACAAAATGAAATATTGCGCATATATTTTCTTATATCGTAAACAATGATGGTTGTCTAAATCCAGGAACACATGTCTATGTCGTGTTGTGTTGTGTTATGGTGTAAGACTCCTCTTCAATCACCTGTGGATTTCTCTCATACCTAACTCGAAGATTTTTCTTATTGTCAAAGCCATCCAATGAAGAGGAGCCTTTTCATCTGAAAAGACGATTTTCGACCAAAATCTCAAGTGGACCTAGCACCTAATTAACAAATTCATCACGACTTAAGTTAATATAACCTTATAAATGTACAGAAGCGACTGGATCATTAAAGCATAAGAGCACTTCTACCCCCTTGCACGTCAGGCCACAATCATCGAATTTTAAAGGGTATCTCACATCCATCCGTCACCTTCGCCTTGAAAGATGTTTGAACTTGCCTCGACTCGGCCCACTTGATACCACGTTCATGCCTTGTCATACGGAAACAGGCAGTTTCGTTAGATTACGAGGTGTATAAATAAAATAATGAGACGCGTGGTGTAGTGTTAAATTTTGTGTGAACTTCAGAGAGTCAAGTTGTTTGTTTCTAGCAATCGTTTTAAGGAAGCAGGTTTTGCCTGTAAGTTCCGAGAAAACGTACGCAGCACCAAAAGGACATGAGGAGGGACCAGTGCGTTGACTTTTTGGAATCGCTAAAACTTACTTACTTAATCCTGAAACCCGTTTGACCGTGAAGTGTCAGGTTGTGTGGAGTTGAGTTTCCTGGCTCCCTGTTCAATATTTGTCTCCACTCTTCTCTCTCCCTGCATCTTCCTCCCATGTCCTCCCATTTCTCTCCTCTTGCCTCGTATGCACTTTGTACTTCTGGCTCCCATGTCTTCCTTGGTCCTCCTCTTTTCCTTTTTCCTATTTCTTTTGATTCGTATTGCTTGAAGATGATTCCAATTTCCTGTAACGTGACTTGGGTCTTTGTGTATGATCCTGAAACCAAGCGCCAGAACATGGCATGGCATATTACAAGCTCTCTAAGGCCTCCCCAGCCTCTTTATTCGTCCAAGTTGAGACCCTGTCACTTTTTACTCTTTCCAAGATTGAAGGAACACCCCAACGCACGTCGTTTTGGAGGCATATGACCAGATTTAAGCTGTTGTAATCGACCACCTAAAGGCTACTCCAGTATCCGAGGTCCAACATTGCTGTGAGGAGTTGAAAAACCATATCCAGCGCTGTGTGATTTCCCAAGGCAGTTAGTTTGAAGGGGACAATGTTGAATTGTAATGTTATTGGAATCAAATCAGTGAAAATAAGTTGGTTTCATTACTCGATTTACGCATCCCGTATAATAATAGTTTTACTAGCATTGAATAACAACAAAGTCGTCTAACTAATTAAACAACTACTATCGTTTTTGGAGAGGGAACATATCTTAAGCTTAAATCAGTTTGGCTTCAGGAAGGGACCTAGCACGTATGCGGCTATCACTGCATTCTTGAATTCTTTATATCACAATATTGATCCGGGTCATGATGGTGGTGCTATTTTCTTAAAATCTATCTAAAGTTTCTGATATTGTAAATCTCGATATTTTATTGACCAGTGCGAAATTAGAGGTGTAACATGGGAGTTGTTTAAAAGTTATCTGGAAAATCGAGAACACGTCGTGGAAGCTGGGGGAGAAGCTTATGATTATCTGCCTTTAGGTAGAGGGGTACCGCAGAGCAGTGTTTTGAGTCCTCCTCTGTATATTATATGCGTGAATGATTTGCAGAATGGGGAAGAGGGGGCTATTATGTTTCGCCGACGATACATCACTGCTTGTATCTTTAAAAATGGACAAGCTATAAGAGAAGTCGCTGATGATTCGTTAAAAGAAACAATTATTTTCAGGACAATGAGACTTCGCTTCAGAATAGCGCATTCGGGCCGATTCTAACGAAAAATCATGTCGTGAATAATTTATATTCGCTATCGATGTTGGACGACTCCAACTCTTTCCCGCATTTAAAGTACTTCGTGTCAAAATAGTGTATTCGGAGTCTTAGGAGGGAGAATTGATAATAACTGTGAGTGGGGGGGGGAGCATATAGATGAGTTGTATGATAGGGTTGCATAAATGTGCTTCTTGCTTGGTAGGATGAGGAAATTGATAGTTTAATAAAATTTCCATGCCATCATTTCGCATGTACTAACTGCTTGGGGCATTACTAGAGATTCTAGGAGGGCGTTCCGCTCGAAAACAAGGGCAATCCGTGTAATGAATGGCATGGGTCCACAAATTACGTGTAGAGAACCTTTCAAGATAAGTAGTATTATGGCTACGGTTCGACAAACGCGCGTCTTGTTCGTTGGAAGAACAGTCTATATACAGTGAACAAGAGACGCGTTTGTGGAAAGAAGGCAATAGACGGAGCAGATCAAATTCGTATGGGTAGTTTGTATCTATTTATGGGGTCTATCATTGTATGCTAAGCAAAGTTTTGATGGGTTAAACTCAATAAGCAGTAATAGTGACTGCAAGCACTCTAGTGTATTTACTGACACTGAACTGTTTAAATAATAAATTCGGTGACACGTGTTTCGCTAGCAGGAGGCAAGCATTACTAAAACCTTGGAAATACCCAAACATAGATATACATTTAGTGAGAAGAATTGTCTATATATGGCTGCAAAACTCTATAATCAAAATCTTGGGGACATATACTTAAGGAATCAAGTCGTTAGTTACTTTTATCTTTTAATTATCTATCTATTACTCAGTAGACGAGTATTTAAACGATGATATAACTTAGGCATGATTAACTTTTGTGTATTCTTATATCATCTTGCGTTATATGTAATGGTAAGTCACCTTATTATATTTTTATATTTCCTATTATATTTGTGTTTTGTGTGGGATATTGTACTGAGAATTTAGGTAATTATATTAACAAGATTGCACCGTCTTAGCTCTTAATGAACGATATCATAAAAAGCATGAATTATAACAAATTGTATTTACAAGTTTTTAGAAATATTTGACATAAATTGAGAATAATTACCTATTGTGTTGTGTGTGTGTCAGTATGTAATTGGATCTCCTCTTATATTCTTTCTTCGGTGCAGCTCTATTTTCTATGGATTCCGTTTCTTAAATTTTTCATCTTCGGTGTGGTGAAGCTCTTTTATTTAACGGTTACTTCCTTTACAACCCTTTTGATCCAAATATAGTTGAAACTTCTATTTCAATCCACCTTTAACGCAGTAAAATCGTATTTCTTAATGACTTTTTTGTCTTGTCATTTTCGGTCGTCAACCAAACATATAACAGATAACTAGCTGTTTAATATTTACCATGGAAAACACTTCATAATGGCGTGACGTTGTTATAGAAATCTATATTGTTGATGTCCAGGTGTCCTTGGTTTTTTATATCCAGTGGTTATTAGGGATTCTTGTGATGTTAAAGTGTTGAATGTGTGTGTTTAAATGGCTTTCTATCTTTTAATCGACGCTTTTTATAATAACTGTTAATTTTATTTCTAGTTACATTTTCTTCTCCCATTAAACGTCTTTTGCTGGACTTAAAAGAAGAATTACCCGCAGGGTAATTAAATGCTTAAAAGGTCGCGTGCGTGGTATCGAAAAAGTATAAATAGAACCCAAAACTAAACCGAATGTCATTTGAACATGAACATCCAAAATCTCAACATTTACTGTGAATTTTAATATACTGAATTGTAATTAATGATAAATTATTGAGTGGCAATTAACCACGTGAATATTAATATACTACAATATACATATATCGTATACTACACTGGTACTAGTTCAAAGGTGGAAATAGATATGATATGATATGAGGGGGTTGTTTATATCTTCTTTCATTGTATTTCAGTCGTAACTTCATAAGAATAACAAAATATCGAATCACGTCTAATTACTTCTCACGTGAGGTGATTGCTAGAGTACATTTTTCCTCGATGAACAGAGTTTGTATCACGAATTCTCTAAGTGATAAGAAGCTGAGAATTTAATCGTAACGTGTCCCGTGACTAACCAAATAATGTAGATATTATGTCTGGTTGTTGTGTTTCCAACATCGTTCAACCATTCGTACACAGCGAGGGCTCCGAAATAATAAAGTACGGTTCGCGAGTATTAAGCAAGTCGCGATCGTTATTACGTTACGCCGCGCCGTTTCGGTCGCTTTCAAAACCGACTCAATTAAACGTTGCTTTAGAATTTCGCACCGCGACGCCCGCTTTTTCTAATTATCGCCAACCAGGCGGGCGCGAAACTTCGGATTTGCAACGTTTAAAGTGGAATCTGTACATACGTACAGGCAGGTATTAGTAATATGCAGCTGTGCGTCTGCATAGATTACCGTATCATAGTTATGTACATATTCAAGAGGCACCTACTACTATTATTAAATTGAAAATCGCCGCGTGCAACTTTACAGAAACTGTTGACGTTGGATCACGAGTACGAATCGATAATTAAGTTAGTATTACATTCGACGATGTTTCCTTGTATTTGTAGAAAATTGGAACTAATTTGTTTTTGTCGGCGTCGTCGAAAATATTTAAATTAGATGTTTTCCTAGACAAGGTCAAAATTCATTAAACAAACTGAATTATTTATGATTAGCGAAGCAGAAATCTTCAAGGGTCAAAATCCAATAACCAAATTTGGGTTATTCATAATTTCGGTTTTTTTTTTTCCTTTTTTATAAGCACCAAATTGATGTTGTAAGCAGAGACCGGATTATATGTTTTTTTCATATCGATAAGAATGGCACAATTGAACGTTTGAAGATCTACACTCATTTGGCAACTAAACCCTGGCTTAGTATTCCCACACACGTCTTTAGTATAAACACAATTTATCTGTATTAATAAATTAATTAATATGTTGAGATACATAAAATATATTGAAATGCGTGTGTCCTCTATTATCGTATTTTACGCCTTTCCGAGAAAGCACTCTTTATCAAATCCGTCCACCTGAACGTGCCTAGACCGCAAAAGCGTCATTTCCGATACCTCTATTTCAATCAGCTCTCTACGTACACACAGAACATTATAGGAGGGATTAGAATCTATCTCGTATTGACAGTTTAATAATACAAAGATTTTCATGGCGATAAAATATCGTTTATTCGAATAATCTCCAATTATGCAGGTGGGTAAACACTCATGGTCGGTAGTGTATGTATATTTATACCAACCACGTATTCCACTCAATCTCTTTTCCCATCGCGCATACACATGCAAATACATAATAGATTGTACGCGATTTCCTGACCATTCCAAGACCGATCCGAGACTGCCTGTCGTCTGCTTCCCGCTCGATTCGCCCTTGTCTCTCTCCTCTCGAAATCGCCGTCAGCCCCTTTTTAAATCACAGAGAGAACTATCTGCGGATATTACCACCCCTATTCTGGAGTTCGGCAGTTGAAGAACGCGCGCGTGTGTGTGTACCCGTGTAGAACGATAGAGTTCCTGATTGAATTCCGCGAGCTCTAGAACGTGTAGCTAACCTACTTTCGTTCGTCGGAGGTTATTTCGTCAACAACGCGATGCGTTGCCGATGGCACGGGAATCTATTCGAATTTGAACAATACGGTAGTGTGAGCTTCGACGTATGTACGGGTTCGTTATCATGTCAGAACGGATTCAATGGATTTGATTGATGCGATGGTGTTTTTGGACAACATACTATGGAACATATCTAAATAGTCTTTTTCTTTCAACTGATCGCCATAACAACGTCTGAAATTACTAAGAAAATGGCCAAAGGTTGAATTTCAAACAATAGGACATACATAAACAGTCAGCAATACATTTGACGATTTAAATTTTGAATATATGTACATACGTACAATACTGGAGACATTTGGGCATCAACAGAATGAAACGATCAATTTTATCCCGTGATAATTCTAGCCTAAGTAACCAGAATAGCTTTAATATATAAATATCCAGGGCACGATTTCAACAATTAGGTTGTCATCAACAGAAGAAGGATCACCGAAAAAGTCACGCGTTTTTGTTACTTTCCAAAATGAGAAGGATAACTACAATTTAAAAAGAAGTGGTTTGACGTTCGCGACACTGCGTTAGTTTAATCAGGACATGAGAGTTTGGGAAATAATAAAAGGTCAAATACGCACTACTGTAAATTACTGTAAAAAAGGGAATCGGAAAGGGAAGATGTTCACTCGGAAATATCAGACAGTGGACCAACGTGAACGTCGCGAATTTGCTTTATGTTGATGCCAAGGATGGAAGACTATCCAAAGAAGTGGTAGTTGACCTTCAATAGTAAGGAAGCACTTCTGAAACTAAAACGCCAAATCAAATTCGATTACTCGAGACATTTTGCACTAGACATTCCATGATTCGAAAGGTCATTGGCAAAATTTGCTAAAGGAACAAATTATGTTCTCATAAGAACGTGCTGACGTTTGGGTTTCCATGATACGGAGTGTAGTACTATACAACGGAGTGTTTGATCTAAGAGTAGAAAATAAATTATGTCGAGTGATCACAGAGCAATCGTTGACTTTGTACTACACCTTTAGTCCAGTAAGCAACGTATGGATGCTTCCAATAGAGTATAGTAGTTATAAGCACGTTAGAGAAGGGACGAAGAAGATTGACGTACAAGATTTATCTGTATGTTAAACAATAATAATAATACTGGGACCTTGAATAAATTCCCGATGATTTTTTCTGAAAATTAATATTTTATTTTAAAAAAGTTTAAAAAACATGTCATTAAAAGCGTGTACATCTTAAGCCGCTAGTTTTTCCCATCTTTTTGGCAACATTTGAATTCCATGTTGAAAAAACGACACGTCCTATGAGGATATCCAAGAATCGACCTATTTTTGGCATCCTCATAAGAATGGAAGCCCTGCTCAGCCAGGTCAAATGACATCGATTGGAATAAATGATAATGGGAAGGGGAAAGGTCTTCCCATTTAAAGCTTTCCAAGTACCGGTTCACCGGTTGGGCAACATGTGATTGAGCGTTGTCATATTGTGCATTCACTGTCGTGTTTCTGCTCGTAAAGCGGTCGTTTTTTCTTCAATGCCCGCTCAAACTCATCAGTTGTAGTCGATTGTAGTCTTGTAGTGATGGTTTCGTTCGGTTTGTGCAGCCCATAATAAGCTACACCCAGTTCATCCCATCAAATCCCCCATGATCTTCTACGCTTAAGGTTATTACCAATAAAAAGGTGTAAATTTTATAGAAAGCATCCTTTAAGATATAGATGGGCAACCTCCGGCCCGCGGGCCACATGCGGCCTCGAGTAAGATTTACCCGGCCCGCTACTGAATTCTTTCGTTGCATATTAGCACGGCCCGTCTAAACTTAATTCATAATGAATCATAAGGATACCACAAAAATGTATATTTTTCAAGATTACTCGCAGCATAAAACTTCTACAAAAAAGGTTGCCCATGCTTGCTTTAAGAAATAGAAAAGCGTTGTAAATATATACCACACACATACACTTCAAACATTTCAAAATCTAGAATTCCAAATTGCTATAACGACGTGCCGAAGAAAAAGAAATGAAGTTTGTTTATGACGACGGATGGGATGGTCGACGAAAAAGTCAGATAAAAAGTTATATAAAATACCAGGGTTAAAAAGAAGCAGACCACATCAAAAAGAAGTTGTTGTTTACAAACGACGAACAGACCAAAGAAAAAAAGTACAATAAAAGGAAAAGACCAAAGAAAAGAAGTGAAGAAAGAATTCAAGAGGGAGAGAGAGAGAGGGAAGTTAAGAATTAGAAAACAAATTACACACAATTATACACACTAGGTAATATATTTTGATTATATTGTTCATTATTTTGTTAATATAATACTAAAATTTTATAAATATTATTTGTAATAATTTTTGCTTTCTATAGAATTAACTAAATTCTCAGTACAATATCCACCTTTCATCGCCAGTTATAATACGATGTAAAAAAATTCCTTTCTGCTGTTGAAGCACCTCGTCACACGTAAAAAGACGCCGTTCGACGTCTCTCGGCTTCAACTCCTAAGCCCCAATGTCCTTGCTTTTGAGTCATTCCTAATACTTTCAAACGTTCCGAAGCTGTTATGCGATCAACTTCTAATGATTCTGCAAGCTCAGCTGGCATCTGAAATGAATCTTCATGAAGTAATGCTTTCAATTCTTCGTCTTCGAAACTTTTACGGTGCGCCAGACCGTTCGTTATCTTCAGCATCAAAATCATTATGTTCGAAGCATCTAAACCAGCCTCTACAAGTCGTTTCCGACGGAGCATGGTTGCTCTAAGTTTCAACAGGAATTCTGTGTACTTCAGCTGCAGATTTTGTTTGAATACAGTGCTGCAGTCGAATTCCCCGCAAATACTTTCTTTTGACAAGAAACTGGACATGTTTAACACTATTAAAAGCAGTTGTTTGTACCTCGACAAAATGACATACACTGAACTTGAAGCTTGCTTATAGTACTTACCTTATAGATGCGTTGCCATTGTTAATTACACGCTCGTAGTTCTGGTAACGCCATATGTTGGAAAACAGCGAGAACTTATTCAAAGCCCTGATAATAATAATAATAGTAATAATTTAATTTGGTCAACAGACGGACGGACGTTTAAGTCCGTTTACAGGCAATGGAAAAACAATACAATAACCTGAGTAGATACTTAGCACGGTCGCCTAGATGTAAGAGCTGTTAAGTAAAAAGAAATTGAATTTGAAATAACGGAAAAAATCTTATATTTGATCGAGTAGAGCTCCAATCTTTTCGACGTAGATTCTTATTCACATTACGAAAAATAATAATAGAAGCCACTCGAGAAATCAGAGGTACACAGAAAGCTTAAAAAGGAAGTGAATAAAATGTACGCCCTGAATTTTACACCCAACTCTTTTATATGTAAAAAGAAGCTTTAAAACGTTGAAACCAAGGTTAATTTATTATTACATAATAAGTAGAAGAATCAATGATCTAAGGACTTGCTAAAATCGATTCTTTCCTTCTCACAGTTATCTCCTCCTCGAGTTACTTCAATGTACTTGTACCCCAATGTACTCTTTCCAAACCATTTTGGAAGATTTCTCAAAGAAAAGACTAGCAGCTTTTACTTATGCGATTTTCTTTCATGTTTTTCTAAAAATTTGGCGGTTCTTACTTTCTTACCTTCTTTGAAAGAATATTCAATAGCTGTTAAGTCATTTGAGAAATATTTTCCCCCTTTGCACAAACTCATAACATTGTACTAATAATTTCTATAAAACGTTCCATCTTTTAGATTCTTTTCGATGGCTGAAACTTGAAATGTCAATAAACCGATTGCTTTGAAACTTATGCTTCGTGAAACTGTCAGTCTTGAAACTTTAGTTTTTATTTGAACAACATAATCTATTTTGGAGATAGCACTTTTCTGCACAATTACAGAATTAGACATAAGGCTAACTAATATTATCCTAAACATCGATTATTGTTGACATATAGAGGGATATAGTACACAAGTTTAAAGTTGCCTCCAGTCGTTAAACAAATTCGTGTTCCTGCTTCGTTTAAAAGAGCAGTTGATGGTTTATTATTAATAGAACCTTATTGTTTAGGTGAATTCATAAATAATTTACTGTAATTTTGATTTTTCTCATTGTCTTATTTCTTTAGTTGTTTTCTTTGACGTTTCCTTTGAATGTTTCTACAAAGTCAATACACATTATTATTATTATTATTATTATTATTAAATATTATTATTATCATTATTATTTTGGATCTAGGTGAGTGAAATATGTTATTTAGCCTTTCCAGACTGGTAGGGACCAACAGAAGAAGTGCTCAGTATAAGTTCGTCAGTCAATTCTATTATTTTGTATCCTCCTGTATTTTTCGATTCAAACGTTTAAACGCGACTAACTACACATGAAAAATACATCGATACAGGATTCTAAACGCAACTTACTACTAATTTTACATAAGTATATATCGCTATCTTATGCATACCTTTAATAGGTGTATCTAATATCCGAGCATTACGTACGGGAGCGGTTGCGCAAGACCTTCGCCAATAATACCTGTTGTTAGTTCTCGCTCGTTTGTTTGTAAATAAGTACGCGTTGATACAGGTCCGGAGACATTCGTCGTCGCTCATTATTTATCTCGCATCGACCTTGAACCGAATCAGGTGTTTCTCGGTGCTTTCGGGATTGCTCAACCGGCCGAGAGAAGAAAAGAAAAAACAATCCTACGTCACCTTCCATTCGCAGCTATGTAGTATAGGTGTGATTTTTAAAGAGCCGGCGGCGAACGAGCTGTTAATGAATAATTTTCCATTAAGCAAGAGTGCCAGGCAAAATAGTAACAGGTGATAATATCGAGATCGCACTCCGCACTCTGGTTCGTTAGATTTTCTATTCTTCGCAATCGTTCGGCGACCGTGGAATTTTTCGTTTTGCGGTTCATTGTCGATGTTGTTTAGATATGAAATGCTAAAAGCTGCTCGTAACATTTTGAGCAAGTTTATCAAGCGAAAGATGTTTAAAGCATCATAAGTGGGTAAAAATCATGGGTTTATAGTGGTATCAAGCTCAGAAAGTCCGCCGAAAATATGTGAACCAAATTCAAAAACACCGACGTCAGATGATATCAACCAAAAGGAAGCCTAATTTTACTAACAATAAGTAAGGTACCGTCTCTGGTACAAGTAGTGTTGCTGTTAGTGCTTTATATTTTCTATCTATATATTTTCTTGTATATGAGGGGAGATTCAGGGAAACATGTACCAAAGAAACACTGGAAACATGAAAAAAGAGGGGAAGACGATCAGAGAAATGGAGGAACTTGCACAGGATTGGAGGCTATGGAAGAAATGGAACAAAGAACGTTAAAACAACTCAACATCGACGCTCTATCAGGGCAGCAGGAGATACTGGGAAAAAATCTATTTTTTGCCAATTTATACTTTTATTTCTATATTGCTATTTGTTTTAACAAGATCTCGACTGAAACCTGAAGGTATGGAACGAAGAGCTAATGAAAAAGAAATTATATATAAATTAGGAAAGAAACCAAAACGATGGTAATACCTAAGCAACCTTCAGGAGTAACAACGTATTGGACTCTCGGGGACGTCTAGGTGAAAAGACCTAGATTTTGCCAATATTTTTGTATTGCAGCTACAGAATTTTCGCGCTCAGATTAAGGGCATCCTGAGGGCGAAAATTCTGTAGCTGCAATAAAGATATTAGCAAAATCTAGGTCTTTTCACCTTGACCTCCCCGAGTCTAATACGTTGTTACTCTTGAAGTTTGCAAGTTACGTAGTACTTGTTACTTCTTCCTGACTTAATAACTAAGAGCAACACAGAAATTAAACCTAAGTGTGGAAAAAAGAGATTGAGCAAGTCTCCAAGTTCAAATAGTTAGGGGTCGTAGTATCGGAAGATGGAAACATATTGGGTTGGTAAGAAAATAATTTCGGATTTGTAGTGTGAAATTAAACTCGTCTTTTTTGATACAAAGAATAAACTTTAATCAGATATGTATTTTCCATCTTGCTCAATCAACTTTTGCCATCTTTCTTGCAGGATCATCATCCCCCGATCATAGAAATTTCGGTCCTGATCATTGAAAAGCTGAACCAAAGTGCGATTTAAGCTCAACATCATTTCTGAAAGTTTTACCATTCAAAGAGTTTTGTAAACTGCAAAATAAATGGTAATCGGATGGTGTCAGATCAGGACTGTATGGTGGATGCGAAATCAATTCCCAAACAAGCTCCAATAATTACCCACGAGTTACCAAAGATGTGTGAGGCCTTGCTTATCATGATGACAGTTCCCTTGGGGTTTGCAAATTCTGGCCGTTGTTCTTCGGTTGCTTCATGCAGTTTTATTACTTGACAATAAATGTCCGAATTGATCGTCTGGTTTCTTGGAAGCAACTTAAAATACATACAACATCTTCGTAGCCCCACCAAATTCACAGCATGGCCGTTTCTGGAGGAATTTCGATTTTGATGTGGTCTTTGCTAGTTTATCACGCTTATACCATGATATTTTTCGAATGATGTTAGTGTACATAATCCATTTCTCATCACCAGTGATGATTCTTTTCAAATAAGGGTCGATTTCGTTGGGGTTGAGATGCATATCGCAAATATTGATTCCTTGAATTACGTGAATCTCTTTCAATTCATGCAGAATCCAAAGATCGAGCTTCCTAGCGTAATTTTCATTTGTTGTGTGCAATAGGTTTAACCTCTCTGCAATCTCTCGAATAGTCATATGACGAGTCTCCTCAATTGAGGCTTGAATTTGGTCATCATCAACGTCAGCAGGTCGACCAGAAAGTAGGTTACCTTTGAGTGAAAAAGCTCAATAACCGAATTTTTAAACTAATTGTGATACGTGCGTTCTGTTATGCAATTAACACCATAATCTTTTCTTTACGGAAATAAAAAGTCAAATATGCCGAAAATGTTAGTTTCTGCACTCTATGTTAAGATTGGCCCGAAACTAACAGCTACCAATTACGCGCAACTTGCTTCTAAAGTAACCTAATAATTACTAGTGTCAAATGTCAAAAGAAAGACTTTCACAATTGTAAGACTCTCGATGTGTGGCAAACGAAATTACTTTTTGCCAACCCCAGTAGAAGCAGAACCGGAGGATAATGAAACCTTCAACTCTACTATATTACCAACTGAACAAAAAAATAACCAACCAGAAGACCAAGATAACAATACACAACTCGCACTTTAAAATGCCGATTTTGTCTACCCAAACTGAAGATGGGAATAACTGCTTTAACATTTGATATCAACGAATGCAGAAGTATTTCAGTGTTTGGGAAGGATGGCTTTAAAAGCAAGATGCTTTCAGTCGACCTTTTGTTAGATTCACCACTAGAGTTGATCAATTTGCGCCAATAGTACTACAACCATCTGAAACGACTATATCACACATTCTCAGTTTCAATGAATAGTATGACGCCATCTGTATTCGTATAGCGCAACATGATTTTGTTCTAGTATAGCCTTTTCAGATAGTTGTAGTACTATTTGGCACAAATTGAGCAACTTTACTTACCACGCTTAATATTCAGGCTAATTGTCGTGGTATCCTGATTTGCATACAATTTAAACACGTAGAAATTCCGAAGCGTTTTGAATATAACCCCAACACCAGTTAACTTTTGTTTCGGCCAATCGCTACGCGCAAAAGGGCAATATCTTTTTTTTTTGATCTTGGCATCTAGGCCATTACCCACGAGAGCCAACCTTCGTATTAAGATTTTGTTGGGATATGTTAGATTAGCACTTTTTATCTCCCCATTTACCGGTTCGGAAGAAATTCGCTTATTTCAAAGAAATACAATTAAACAATTAGACAAATATTGCAGCTCGCTTTCATTGACATACTTCAATATTGATTTCTTCACATCCTTTACACTTCAATCTTACGAAATTAATTAGTGACTAAGCCCGACAGATCGTACTTAAGATCCTGTTCACGATTAGAAACAAAACATTTCGGCACCTTCCGATCTATCAATTATCGCCTAGTATATAGACCAGTTTCCTTTGTTCGCGATATTCGATTGCGTTCGATATTATTGGCGCGGCGAGTGAAAGCGAATTTTCACGCTTCACGATTAGCTAGTGTACAAATCAATGCTAGCGATTTTTGATTCATTGTGCCTGTACGTTGCCGATAATTACGTACTTGAAATTGACCTAGATTTTCGCTGACATAACTCGAATTTCTTTCCCCAAATCCGCTGTTCTCCACTTCGACGTTGGCTAGGTTCGTTTGTTGTTTGTGATTTCCTAAGTGCGCTAACAGCGTATACAAATATGAGTAGCTCGTTAGCACGTACGATCTATTAAAATGGAGAAGGCGGTTCGTTACACAATTATTGCCGATGTAACATTAGCCTGTGCGGATTGTTACATTGTCGAGTCGAGAATTGCTTACGATGCGCTGAAAATGCGAATAATGCGTAGAGAATGGAAATGGGGATATTTCGTATTTGTTTGAAAAGTATACGGTATTGTTATATAAGATACAGATACTGAAAACGTTCTAGCACCAGACTAATATCAGTAAATGTAATAAGTTTATATCAGAATTATGACTTACCTGCTCTTAAAGACAATAATACCAAGTCTAGTGCAAAAAAAGGAAAAAACAGATTACCGAAATCAGATATTTATTGTAATGACAAAGATTCAACAGACGAGTGCAACGCATAAGTTATGTGGTTGGAATATATTGTTTTTGATTTCTTAATCTGTTATTTTCACCGTTTCTCATCACCAAAATGAGGGACCACAGTCGTTTATCAGTAAATGATTGTGACGCCTGTCGTTTATTACTGATAAGCGACTGTGAGCCCTCATTTCGGTGATGAAAAATGGTGGAAAATAATAGGTTAAAAAATCAAAAACAACGTATGCCAAACACATAACTTATACGTTGCACTCGTTTATCGAATCTCGTAAGAGGAGTAGCACCGTCCTCACGGCGCCTGACGCTGTAAAGCTCGGAATTCCGAAATCCATTCTAAAGGCCAAGATGCGGATATGATCTAATGACCAATTGTGGTTCGAGCAACAGCAGTAAACCGTGCCAAAGTAATCCGGAGCCTACATAGAAGTGCCCTTGAGTTGCAAAGAACCATGAATCTTCTAAATTTCAAGAGAAGCTAACTCAACGCAATAAGTGAGTACGTCCCTACTTGGACATGCATGGTCAACTATCATTTGAATCCAAACATTCTCAGCAATAAGCCTAAATGCATGTTCTGTAGCGAAGTACATAGGTGGAACTACTGAGCACCTTCGTAAGGTCTGTGAAGTTGGCACCGCAAAATAGAAAAATCCTTGAAAATGACATTGTTTGACCATGCTTGATCACAAAATAGTTTGATAGGACCATCCTTCATTATCACGAAAAAACAATGATGATAAAATATCTCTCGCATGTAACAAATCGTTTGATCACGTTTGACCATTGCTTAGAATTTTGATAAAGTTCAATAAACATTATTTATTCCTAAAAATTGTTTGGCAAAATGGATATGTTCAGATTGGTAGTCAAAACCGTTTAGATAATCATTTGACCATGTTTGACCACCCCATGAATTTTTAGTTAACAGTAACGGAAATTATTTATTTATTGAATAGGGTTATTCAATGTAGATATTCAAGGATTTAAGGTCAAAACCGTACAGAAAGTCGTTTAACCACGTTTAACCATCGCTTGAAATTTCATTAGGGCATAACAGAAATTATTTATATATCAAAATTATTTACCAAAGTAATTCTTTTAGAATTAAAGCCGATACTGGGCTGAAAGACGTTTGACCATGTCTGACCACCTCATGAATTCTTATCCTGATGTATAAAACTCATGTACTTCTAACAATTGTTCACCCCAGTAGATATTTTAAGTCCGAAGGTTGATACTGTACAGAAAATCGTTTGACCACGTTTGACCGTCGTCGCTTGAAATTTCATTAGGGCACAACAAACATTATTTACAAAGAAAAAGTAGAAATATAAATAAAAATCTACATACATAACTCTCACAAAGATATCCTCACTGAGGCTTATTCGGCAACTCTCAAAGTTTGAAAGTTGCCGAATAAGCCTCAGTGAGGATATTTTTTTAATTATAACTCTTCCCATGCTCTTGGAACTATTTTTGTATTAAAAATTATTTATACATAGAAAGATAAGCAGACCAAATACGCTTTCCCGTAGTACCTCTGTATTAATTTTCTCATATTTAGAAAAATACTTGTTTCCTTCATGATTCATAACAACACTCTGTACTTTCACTTTTAAATACGAGCTCGCCCACCTAAACGCTGGACCTCTAATACCATATCGTAAAAGCTTTTCTAGTAATTGATCAGATTCACCACATCCAAAGCTTTTTTAAGGTCGAAGAGAGCACAGGCTGTCTTTTTCTATCTCCGGTGTTTTTAATAATGTTATTGTACAGTGATATAATGGCGTCCGTAGTGGAGCTACTCTTTCTGAATCTGAATATGGTTTCTCATCTCCTGCTATTTCTATCAGTCTTTTATGATCTATAATATATAAAATAAATAAAATCCAGTTACGTATTTCGGCAACTAAGTTGTCGTCCTCAGTGGAAAAGTGAGGAATTCAGTATCACTAGCGAATCCGGCTAATGCCCAAGACGAACAGCACACAACGAATACTGTACAACACCAAAACACTGCACAATAAACCTCACACAATGAACGCGCGAAAGACACTAAAACACTGTTGACACTGATGATGGATGGCAACTTAGTTGCCGAAATACGTATCTGGATTTGTAGAAAGCTGTGGTAAGGATAATTTTATTTCTTTTAAATATTATTTTAGCCACAGTCTCCTTATTCTTATTTGGTTTTATGATCTCGTCTGTTGCTTGGTTGTGCCATTCCTTTCTTCTTTGTTTTACTGTTGTCTATTATCTGGTACTGATCTCTGATTACCTGATTTCGTACTCACACGTGCTATGCCTGCTATTGTTCTAAGTAGTCTAGGCGCCCAGCGGTAACTACGAAAACGTAATTACGAAACAAGTTACGACAGCCTACATGTGCACAGAACTACTCGCATACCGCATCGATTCAGTACTGACTAGATAAGGAGATGTCGTAACTTAGTACGTTGTTACCGCTGTTTGCCCACATTAGTTCTGAACATATTCATTTAGGTAGTGCTTTGTCTCAACTCTGCTCTTTGCCGCATAACGTAAGACACTGGGGTTTTTATATTTCCAGCTTACACATCTCAGATGCGACGAGATTCTTGCACCTCGCAATACTTGCTCCGTCACTTTCTCGTATAAGCTGTTATCTCTAGAGATTTAGGCTCCCAAGTTGTTAAGGTTTCTTACCTGTTCGATCTTGGTTCCCCCAATTTCAAGTTTGTATCAGGTTTGTTCCCTCGATACTGTCATTGACCTTGTTTTTCTCCGCTGAGGCGCTCATATACTGATTTTTTAAATTTTAATATATAATTTGTGCAGGAAGCTTTTGCGAATTTGTTACTAAATCGGCATCATACCCACTGCCCTTGTTTCGTGGTTGTCAATTTTACATCCGTCCAAATCCGCCCAAATATTTTAGACTTAGGTACCTGAAATTTCGAGCGCCGATGCTGTGCGAGCAAGTTATGAAATAGCAAAGGAAGTTTCTCGTGGACATCGTCCGTTTTCTGAAGGCGTATTCGTCAAAATTTGCTTGATCCAGGTCAACAAAATTGTATCAAAACCAAATAAGCTTGTCTCGGGCGACAATTTCCAGGATAATTCAGAACATAGCAGAAGATTTGAAGCTTCAACTGAAAGACATTGCGAAAGAATTTATCGCAGTATCGTTCACGTTAGATAAAAACACTGACATCGAAGACATTGCTCAACTAGCTATATTTGTTCGTGAAGTTGACAAGGTATTAAATATGACAGAAGAACTTTAATGCTTTATTTCCAATGAAAGGAATTACGACCAGTATCGATATGGGCGATTCTCTGCAAGCTCCCACTTTTGTGTATCTTAAACATTTGATACATATATTCTTTTATTAAAGAAGTATTGGCTGTACAACATTAGGCACACACGTTAAACAACGTAGCTGCTATCCCCAATAGTTTTTCCATCTTTACTTAAGTCCTATTTGGATATATAGTTAGGCATTTTTCAAACGATTGAACACATTACTAAGTTCAAATAATGTTTATTTCATAGTTTCTGATGAATTTAATTATCAAATAATCATTTAATATGTATTTAAGTTCATAATGCGGTACAAAAGTCACAACCGTGGCATGTCCACAAGCCCAATTTTCAGAAAATTTTATCCGGTCATGTCTTCAATCTTCAATGATAGAAATAATAAGCTCTATATATATATAGGTATAAATAATACCTGACTTTATCTGCGATATTCGGAGTTTATTCGATGTTGCACTTTTGTTTTCAATTTGTAACTTGACTTTGAAAAGTGTCCATGAGTCCTATTTCATTTGTATTTTAACAGATTAACTCTACCCTTGATAACTGTATTGAGTATCTTAGTGCATTCCCAAGTCCACTTTTTTTCGGGAGTTAATTGACACGATAGTAGTTTTCTCTTTTTAACCTAAATATATATTGTGCCATGAAAGTGCCATCAGATTTCCATCGATTTTCTTATTATCATGGTTGATGGGGTGAATTGCTCACTGCATAATTAGTTATTAGTTGTCGTACACGTGTTTCAGTGGAAACCAAATCCTATCTTATCGACATGTGAGGATGTTACACGATGATACATCACAGTTCTTCATTATCAACTTAATTATTTACAAAAAAACTCGATTCACCTACTTCCTCTCCCATTTCGTACTCTATTTATTCCATTTAACATGATCCTCATGTCCCTTTTAATTACTCTGCGATTTAAAATAAATTCATGCGATTTTAAAATTTCCTAACCATGTCGATTGTTATCCAAACGAGAAGGTTATTATATATGTATGTTCATATATAAGCATGCGAAAGATATCAAGCATCGGCATTTCTGTGTATTTTACTAATTTGGCGAGAAGGCCAAATCAACTACATACACATACAAATACGAAATTATGTCGGTATGTCAAGAACTCCGACTCGCAATCGAAATTCGTACCATTTAACCGCACTACGACTGCTTGTTGATCGGTCGCCGTAGCACGCAAACACGTAAAGTCGTATTAATACGACGATTTAGTTTCGTAGCAAATATAAAAGCGAACAGAATTGGAATTTAAACTGGTTGCCGTGGCTGCGGCGCGATGTCGGTCCGTTTCCCTTTGAAACGAGGCGCCCCTCGCAATAAAAAGTAATAAGCCCATCTACATACTAATTGGTTTTGTTGGGGTTTATTTAACACTATTTGCATTTTTATTAAAATTACGGACTAGTTAAGGATTTTTTTATCCAGTCCTAGTATTATAATTATTGTTGGCCGAAGTAATTGGAACATGTCCGGAAGTACCAACGCGATTTAGACGGTCGAAAGCGTGGAATGAGAAGTTTTAGAGGAAAGTACGCATTTGAGGTTTGTCTAAGTTCGGTAAAAGTTCACGAGGACGGACGAACGGATCGACGGACGGGCGAAGAAGTTTTCAGTTTTAGTTAAAATATTCCCTTAGCTTTTGTGTCTTTAATAAGGTTTTGGGTATTTAGAAGTTCGGGAAAGTATACCGGTAGTTGTTTCCTAGGAGGACGGCGGACGGGTCGGATCGCGAATTAGAACGAACTATAAATATGCAGATTTAAGGAAAACTGAATATTACACTTCCGGAAGTAACTTTCTGAAAGTGCAGAGAAACGATTTTCGAATATACAACGAATGCAATTTTGCAAACAAAAGCTCCACTTCCTCGTAGCATTCCTCGATAAATGAGTAAGAACAGTATTTGTACGGACGCCGCTCCGGAGAGCTGAAGTAGGGGAAAATTATTAAAGTTGGAATTGTAAAAGTTTAGGATTTTTCGAAATAATTTAGAAGTCGATACCCTTTTTTGGATGAATTCTGCGAATTTGATACTGCTTGCTTTGTTCACATTAAAAATGCTTCTTGGGATTCTTTTTTTGTTTTGGACGTCGATGCACTCACCACAAATTGCTGTGGAAATAATCTTCTGCTATTCTCACCTCGTTTATTCGTTCACTCCCTTTTAGGGTAGGTTATCAATATACCAGTCACTTGAGCATTATGCTCTTCGTACCGTTTCCCAATAGCACTTCCATTTCCGTTCAAGTAACCGCGTGTCCTCCACAAAGGCCTATATCCTGCTCAACGGAAGTCAAGCGAGTATTGTTGTGAGCTCCAATAGATCCTTGCCGGAATTCTGCGAATTTGATGTTACCTGCTTTGTTTCTTGGGATTGTCCTCTGGAATTGGCGTTAACTTCGTTTTCCAAGTTTCCACACTAGTAATGCCAATGTCAATGCATTCACCACAATTTGCTGCGGAAATAATCTTTTGTCATTCTCACTTCGTTCATGCATTCTCTCCTTTAGGGTAGTCATCAATATACCAGTTACTTGAGCATTATGCTCTTCGCACCGTTCCCCAATAACACTTCCATTTCCGTTCAAGCAACCGCGTGCCCTCCACGAAGGCTTATATCTGGCTCAAGGGAAGTCAAGGGAGTATTGTTGTCAGCTGCAATAGATCTTTGCCGGAATTCTGCGAATTTGATGTTACTTGCTTTGTCTCTTGGGATATTTTTTTAATTGACGTTAACTTCGTTTTCCAATTTTCACATTTGTAACGCGAACGTCTATGCACTCACCATAAATTGCTGCGGGAATAATTTTTTGCCATTTCCACGTCGTTCATGCATTCACTCCTTTAGGGTTGGTCATCCATAGACCAGGAACTTGAGCTTTATGCTCTTCGTACCGTTTCCCAATAATGCTTTCATTTCCGTTAAAGCAATCCCGTGTTCTTCACAAAGGAGACTATCTTGCTTGATGGAGTCTGACTATTGTTGTGGGCTCCAGTAAATTCTTACCGAAATGCTTTCGTATGAGTTCCTTCAGTTGGGGGCTAGTTTCCTTTTGTAGTTCGCATCTTCTACACCACGCCACCGTTCCTTCACTATTCCCTATGTGTTGCCTAGATGCCTTTTTCAAGGGATAATGCCCGGTTACTAGACCGGTAATAGTTCTTGTGCCCTCTTGTGCTTCTTCTGATTAGATTAGCTGAAAATATTGTGTCTGGCACACCTAATAGGGCCCTAGTGTGGAATTTACCTTCAATCACTTTCCACTCTTTCTAATCCAAATCGGATTTCCTGTCTTCCTTCGATATTCTGCATAGAGCCTACAGTTCTAGGAAGTGCTTTATAATTATTCGATCCGGTTTGCTGTCAATTTTCATGTTTTGCTCCTTTCTTTTATTTTAGAGAACTCCGTTTGTGTTACAGGGAAGTATCTTTCAAACTTATGCTTTTTCTTCAGCATTTCTGAAGAAGTTGCCAACATGGAGATCGAACCGTCGATATCAAATAATGGCAGGAGGCCTCCTCGATATCATAAGGCGGTATCTTTCAAACCTGGTTGATTTTGAACCGTTCTCGATGTTTTCTTGGCGATCGTCTTTTGCTTTTGACTATGAAGGTAGTTCCTTCGATGTTCTCAGATATATGTTAGCTTTACAAGTCTAACTGGCCCATGGCTTGTACAATTATTTCTCATGCATTTCTGTTTCTTGCTGTTTGTTTCCATCAGGAACTTTCCAAAGTGCTTATATCCGTCTCCACTTCTAAATTCCATCTCGCTTTCGGTTGCCCTCTTTCACTTTCTCCCCCTATTGATATTGACATAAATAATTTTGGCACTATAGTTATTCTCAGATAGTTCTACGAAATTTCTTCCAAATCTAAGTCGTTCTCAATACTTTGTCGGCGATCTTCTCTTGTTTTTGATGATAAGGGGTGCTCCTTTGGCATATTGAGTTAGAAGCTCTTCGACGTGATGATTTCAGACGATCTGAATTATCTATACTTTCGCGTCAATTTTTCTTTGTTTCTTCTTTGAGATAAGAGCACCTTTTTAAGTAGATGCTTCTCCAACGTTCTCTTTTTGTTTTTGTTTTTGTTTTCTTAAGGGGAAATGAAGACAAATTCCTTCAATGTAGACGATTTTGACGGTTATTGATGTTTTCTTTTCCATTTTTTCGGTTGTTTTCGGAAACAGGAAGCGGTTTCCTTGCATTTTTAGGTAGATACGCTAAAACAGCTTTACTTCTTGTGCTTTTGACAGAACGTAGTTGGAAGTTCTAAGACAGCTCCTGTATCGGAAAAGCTTCCTCCAATGATTCATACTTCAAATATGGATGAGTTGGTGTTCGTATTGATTCTTTCGCCTTTCTTTTCTGAAATTTTCCGAATCAGGTTCATTCTCACCTATTCGATGCTTCAAAATCAAAATATTACCATTCATGCGACGTTTCCAAACTTATTTCAGGTTCACATACGTACAGGTTCATATACCTTTGTACTCAGTTTATCTGAGAGGGTGGTTCATAGTCCATCGCATTGAAACTCTTTGTTAGTTAGTTAGTTTCTTCGGTTTAGGAAATTCCTTGGCTTCAACTTCCGCCATTTGGCCATTTTCACAGAACTTAACTGACTCGAATGAACACAAGCAACATAAACCCGCACTTCACAATCGGAGCTGACCGGCTGACTAACACTTTAACTCTGAGGCCCGTAGGAGAAAAGGAAGTCCCACACATGATAAACAACAAAAGAAGCGAGACTAAATTTCGATCTGTTGATCGCTTAAGAAAATATACACACGTTCATACATCCTTGAATCTTCTTGTGCCAATATATAGTTAATATTTAATAGTAACTCTAGTCCCATTTCTCTTAAATCTTTTATAACTTGTTCGAACTATTGTTACGCCCTAGACATCCCAGAATTTTAAAACTCTTTGGCTTATCGTGACCCGCTCAGCCCTAACGTTCACAAAGGATATGTTGCGAAGTCGCCTCCTTGTCACGAGAAACCCTGGAAGATAGGATAACTCCTTTGTTTTTGTCGTGCGGGGGTGTTGGTTAAGCCGACAGTTTCAGTAGTAGTACATGGCTGGCTCTCGGACCACCGCTCACCAAGGTAGTCAAGACCCGTGTATGCGTGCGTAGGAAATAGGCCGATTTTCATGCATACATCACTGGAAAATAGGCCTCCTTATCCTCCTCTTTCAAAAATTTAAATACGCGCTAACCCTCGAAATTGGATATCTGCACCGACAAGGCCACTACCTTCCTAATTTGGTTCTTGTCCATTCGCAGTAATTGTCGTGCCTTGTCCTCCTACGGCTACACAGTGATCATGCAAGACTGCCTTAGTCTCTGTACCGAGCGTTTATTACGTTTTTCAGCAAATTCTTCATCTTGGTCCTTACGGTTTAATTAGGGATTACAGATGTAAGGTTTTGACCTTAGAAACTTCCTTTTTGCCCAGTCTTTTGCCCGGTTTCCTTGTATGCCCCGTTTTTTTGGTCGTTTCCTTGTATGCCGTGGTATCCTGGCGGATATCTTAGATTCAATTTATTGTTACCTGCCAAGGACACCAATTGATCCCAACGTTCTTGAACAATTCTTCATTGTGGTTGAATATTCTTAAATCCTATCAAAGCTAATTGTCTGTTCATCGTGATTTAGACTTTTTTGTTCGGGTTGCATTTCTGAGTCATTATTTGCGCATACATAAATATGGTAGTAATCTTGGACTTGAACAGAGCCGCAAAAAATCCTGACCCTTTAGGCTTATACTAACGTGTTTTCCGTCTATCCGTCCTATTTTCGCCTCACACAAAGCTGGTCCAATACTGGTACTAATCGAGTTACACTTGTTGAAACCAACGCTAAGGTACAAAACTCAAGAAGAGAACTTTTTCCCGGTAAAAGCAAATGTGATTTTATTCGATTTGCACGTGTAAAAGGTGTTCCAAGAATAATTTCCAAGCGCTTAATTACTAATTAATTTATATATGTAATTCATAGCTTATCACATCTGCATCTGTTACGTTACGTACACGTCGCAACTAAACTTTCATATTCAAGGTGGAATTGTAATAGATGCACACATGCGAGCGAGCTCGACTTTACGACATAATGCACTCGCTCGAGGAAACATAACAAAGCAATAATGCGAACAATAGTTTTCGCTATCCGCGGTATCTCGGAAGCGCGTCAATTTAATATAATTTTACGACGTGGCGGTCCGTTGCATCCGTACCTGCTACACACATGCATATTTGAGCGATGACTGTAGAAAGTCGGACTTGAAATTCTTCTACAAATCTACATGCATATTTCGTATTTCGGATTAGACGTAACGTGAAGACGTAGCGTGAACGAACATGAAGTACGTACATACATATGTGGATGTGATTGTCTTGTTGTTGAAGTTGTCGTATTAGGAAGGACTTTGAATGAGTAATTATTTGAACGATTATATTGAATTGAATTGGCGTGTGCGCAATTATCGTAGCGATGTGGTCGTTTGGAGACTTTCCATTTGGCTATGGATCACATATGCATGCAATGATGTTTAGCATAATTGTAGTGTTAACTTTAACTTTAACTTTAACTTTACTTTATTAGTTCAAGTAGATACAAATGTACATAGAACAAGTCAATACAAAAAAAAAAAGAATCAACATATACATAAATAAAAATAGTACACGTAAACTTTTTTAAGCAAAGAAATAGTCCTTAGTCAGAGACAGGGTGGAGATGAAGTCTTTATATTTGTACTTTCAAAATACTCATCAAGAGAATAAAAACATTATTCCGCAAATAATCGCCCAACGAGACCCGAAACACTCTCAAGCCACCATTTAAATTAATCTCAGGCAGCAAGTTATTAAAAATTCTCATACCCATATAAACAGGTGAATTAAAAGTACACTTATATTTGCAAAACGGTATATAAAAGTTATCTTTGGATCTTGTGTTACAACCGTGCTTATCCTTAACCCTACCTAGATTATTTCTATTTTTGAAAATATACATCGAGACATTATAAATGTAGATATTTGTCAAAGTCAAAACGCCAAACTCCTTAAAAATACCTCTGCAGGTGTGCCCGCGAGACAGGCCAAAAATGATTCGTAATAATTTTTTTCTGAAGTGTAAAAACACTCCATGCCGCTGCAGATAACCCCCATAAACATATGCCATAGCCTAAACGGGAAGCAATCCAGGCATGATAAACAGACAACATCTGTCCAACACCCAGCACCTGTTTAAGATTTCTAAACATGTAACACATTGAGTTCATCTTATTAATTAAATTAGCACAATGAGGCCTCCAGCTAAGACACTCGTCGAAAGTTATTCCCAGAAACATCTTTTCATTAGAACTCAATAACGAAACTCCGCCAATAGAGATTTCCAGGCTCTTACAATTACGCTGTCTATTATGGAATCTAACAGCATTAGACTTAGCAACATTTAATAATAAAAATTCTTTTGGCACCATGTTGCAAACTCGGACAGGACGAGCTCACACCTTCCAAGCAGGAACTCATCATTCTTGTCCGAAAGCAGAAAAGAATTATCGTCGGCATACATTAATAGGAGGTTATCGTCGAAAAGACTCCCCAAGTCATTACAGAAGAGCAGGAACAAAATGGGTCCAAGCACAGACCCCTGAGGAACCCCCAGAGAATTAACTCTTGTATCAGAATTTACTGTAACCAACAGTCCGCCCACAATACACCTTAAATTCACGTACTGCCTTCTCTCCACCAGAAAAGATGTGACCCAGTCATGAGACACCCCCTGAAGCCAAAATCGTATAATTTGCTCAGTAGAATCCCATGATCAACGCAATCGAAAGCCCGGCTGAGATCACAAAAGATTCCCACAGGGCACTCCCCCAGCTCAATATAATGGGGCAAGCGCTCATAGAACGATATAAGGGCCGTATTCGTTGACCTGTTACTACGGAATCCATGCTGTTTATCAGTCAAAATCCCATTATCATCAATAAAACGCATTACCCGATCCAGGAAACAGTATTCAAACATCCTAGAAGAAAACAGACGTCAATGTAATTGGTCTATAGTTAGCTATTTCGCAACGATCACTTTTTTAAATACGGGGATAACCTTGCCAATCTTCAATTGGGAAGGAAAAACTCCATACAAAAATGACAAGTTAACTAAATAAGTTAGCGGTTCACAAAGACGATCCAACACATTTCTAATAACAAACACAGGGATCCCGTCATGGCCAGAAGAGGCCTTAGACTTTAGCTTTTGTTGCAACAGATAAACCAGTTCGTTAGAAGTAAATGGATTTAGAAAGAGAGTTTTGCTGCAAAACCCAAACGAGGTGTTTGCAGCGTGTTTCAACCTTGAGAAATCCCCAGAAACACCCACAGGCTCATCAATGAAAAAGTCATTGAACATTGTTGCAACATCACTGGGCCGATCATAAACCTTGTTGTCAACAGACAAACAAATGTCCTCCATACGTCTGGACTTACCAGTCAACTCGGTAACAATCCTCCAAGATGACTTGACAGGATTAGAAGACCCCTCAATCCTTCTCTGATAATAACTACGTTTAGTCTCTGATATTAAGGCAGCATGCTTCAACTTAGAAACCCTGTAAGCTTCCTTTAGATTGGGATAGGTATTTTTGAGTATAAAAAGGTCCTTCAGTTTATTACTTGACTGTCTGACCTCGTCAGTAATCCATCCTTTAACTCGACCGCCGGAAAATTTGCATTGTTGTCTATACGGGAAATGCACATCACAGTAGTACAAAAATATATCCAAGAAGCAATCGAACGCATCGTCCACATTCTCGGAAAGATATACCCTCTCCCACAGTTCACCTCGTAACGCCTCTTTAAAATTCCCCACTGCATTGTCACTGAAAGATCTCCTGGAACCTTGTTAATTCGAGGCGGTCTCATCTAAATTCGTTGGTTAAAGTCTCCTTGCGCTTGCGAAAGAATCGTACTTTTGGAACAAATTTCAAATTGTTTGGTTAAGCAAAATGTCTTGGAGACAATCGAACGTTCTTGATTATTAGAGAAGTATGTAGTGCAGCGAATGCGGAGCAAGTATTACTCAGAAGTTGTAAGTCTGAATTGTGCCAAATACGTAATAGCTCCTGGTGCGCGTATATGGTGAAATTACCTTTTCTTTCTTCTTCTTTTCGATTCCTGTAGGCGTTGCTAAGCTGATTTTTACCACTTCACTGTAGAACAGCGCTTTGGGTCTTTGAGAGAAGCGAGACGAGAAACATTGTTATTTCATTATGATTATTCTTTGTTCTCTCTGTTATTGCGGTATATTGGGCTTGAACTAAGTCACTGTAATCCTTCATTCGTGCCTCCAACATTTTCTAACTATTGTCGATACTTTCAGAGTCACTGTTTTGTGTATGTTTGTATGTGTGTGGGGGTTAATATCCACTATTTTAACGTCCTTAAGCCCTTTCGATTCAGTCAGTAGTGCTGCTAGTATGATATTTGGTCCATTATGAGGGTTCTATCCGTGTACAGTATTTAGAAAAATAGTTTCAAGAGCTTGGAAAGAGTATCGATACGAAGAAAAAGTAGAAAAATTTATGTCAGAGTTATGTAGATTTTATTTTCCTACTTTTTCTTCGTGTACAGCATTCTATCCCAGTAGAGCTTGTACCTTTCGTTCTTCAGTGTGGTGATATGGGGATATGTTTGAATTGGTGGGCGAAAGAACAGTACAAACACCGAAGACGGTGGTTTTAAACTGAGATAGTCAAGTTTCTTAAAATACGACACTTGCGCGATGCTTTCAGTCATTGCTGTGGCAAAGTGTTTCGTTGGTGCAAGTCCCTTTGTGAGTTTCTGTTTTACTGTTAGTGAAAGGTTATGTAACGTAGCTATATCATGTATTATGCATTTTCTGGAAAAGAAATTGGTTGTTTTAATAAAAACTTAGTTGATAATGTCTACTTCTACTAGTAATAGACACCAATGTTGAATCACTGGAATCTATAAGGAGGGAGAAAAGGAAAAACGGAAGCAAAACTATGGGATATATGCTCGTATTCACGTTCAGGAGTAAATTCTAACGATTGAAAAGTTTGCTGCTCCGAAAAGTGTTGACCACGTCGAGTAGATCGTTCGAGAAATTTTGAGAAAAGTTAGGAGAGTTATATCAAAATGAAAAATGTGGTATGTTGGCCGAGTTGCCCAACATGCACAGCAAAAACGAACAGGACATTTCCAAATGAGTTTTATGAGAACGAAACTGGTAGCAAGGTCACGGAAAATTGTCCAAAATTTTACTAGAACTGCAACATTTTTCTACTACACGTCACATAAAAAGCCCTTTCCGGTTTCCATTCCATTACTAATACTCAGTAAGCTTCTGGAAGAAGGAGAAACGCCTGTCAAACATAACACTCGTCCGCATTTCTTAACTGAAAAGGCGGGCGGAAAACTAAAGGGCAGGCATATATAAGTGGTAAAATACCTCGATGCAAGTCTTAACGAACTGTTTAGAAAAAAATTGCCCAACAGTGCAGAAAAATATATGAATGCTATCCAAAATATACTGAGTGATATAGAAATTGCGACACCGAGAAGGGGTTGGAATTTCTGAATGAAATTTGGTTGGAATATTCACCTATGTTATAGTAATAAATGATCAAAGTTTGGGAGGAAAATATTTATTAGTTAAATAAAATTTAACAATTATTGTTAATAATGTGTGGAGCGGCCTATCTGATTTATACATTCATTTACATGTCGTAGCATTGATTGAATAAGGTGGTTTATTTCGTCTTGGGATATTGCGCCCCTATGCAAGTTGCATCTCATGTCTCAAAGCCCCCAAAGTCAAAGGAGGACGCTGCAAATTTTGCAACCCTCTACCCATTATGTCTCAAACATATTCAATGGGTGAAAGATCTGGAGATCTTGGAGGCCTAGAGCTAAAGATTAATCTGGGCCCGTTCAAACAAGTTCAAGGAAATCCTTGCTATATGAGGACGTGCATTATCCTGCTGGAATAATGGATCTTCAAGCTCCTGTAAGTATGGCAGAAGATGTGCTTCGACCACCAACGCAAAATATCGTTCTGCTGTCCTATTGCCTTGAACGAACACCAAGGGAGACCTGCTACCGTAAGTGATCGAACCCCAAACCATAACACCCACGGCGCGGCGTACGTGTTTCTCAACTGTAAATTGAAGATTCCGTCGTTCACCTCGTCTTCTTCTGACTCTCTTGCGACCGTTGTGCATGCCTAAACAAAATCTCAATTCGTCACTAAAGACAACACCACGCCATTCAATATTCAAATGAGATTTTTCATTGCACCATTGTAACCGTTGCTGACAATGTTCCGCAGTCAAAGGAAGCACAAGTTGCGGACGATATGATCTTAACCCAAAACATTGGATTCGGCGATAAACTGTTCTAAGGGTTACATGGTATTGAGGAATGGACGTCCAAAATTCGTGCACCTTCTACGTTGAGCGTCGCTTTCCTGTTTCCACCATCCACGGCTTGTAAGACCGTATAGATCAAGATTGCTAATTTGTTCGGTGGCGATTAGTGATGAAAGGAAACGCGTGAAGTATCAAGTTTATTACACTTTATGGTACAATCTAACACTATTGATACGCGTAACTAACAAGATGATTTAAAATAGCGGCGATAGCTTACAAATTTCACGAGACTGAGCACTGAAAATGTTGACTTGATGTGTCGGAACTGACGTTTATTACCAAAAAAGGAGGCTTTATAACCTTATGCGGAGATTTCACTAATTATGACAATGGGGTGAAATTCCATGTAATCGGTCGTTAACATTGAATTCGAAAGTTTACTTGCAATAAATATAAGAAAGCTCAAATCAACTCATTAGTATAATGGGGCGCCATACCCAGCTTAAAGACAATTACTGACTTGATGGATAACTATTCTAAACTAACCCAATACACATTCATAATAATAAACCGTTATTAAGAATTCGGGTTAGGCCCGAACACATGGCGTCCTTCTTCAGCAAACCATTGGTCACTAACTGTCCAAGTAGAGGAACATCGATCTCTAAATGACGGTTGTCTTAAGCGACGATCTTGACGCTCATTCGTTTTTCTTGAAACATCGGTTCCCCGTTTACGATGTCCCTGGCCATCTTCAAACCATGCACGACACACTTGCATTATGGTAGACCGGTTTCGATTTGCACAGTTAGGAATCTTCCCAAATGAAAAACCAGCTTCGCGCAAACTAATAGTTCGACCTCCATCGAATTCGCTTAATTGATGGTAATTGACTCGTTGCCGTACTCTAGGCATAATCAAACAAACACAACACGTAAACAACTGAATAACAATCGAAATAATGTTAATTAACAATGAAAAAGCAACAAATCGAACGATAAATACAGATCGAAAAAGCTAGCAAAAAATTAGTAATAACTGTCAAATGTGACGTTATTACATTACCACTTGATCTCACAAGTTAATCAATTATTATTTAATGGTAGCCTAACAAATCTACCAAGTTTCAACAAAAATATCGTACTCCTTCTTGGTGTTGCATTTTCTATGTCACTCAGTATATTTTAACAAAAACTATTTCTCAAGGTTTGGTAGACCACAAGTAGATATCTGCAGTGAATACGAACGTCTGGAAGTGAAAATAAAAGACTCTAATCTAAAGAATACTTCAAAAGGAAAAAATATATCATCAACTACAAATTGTATTAAAAATATGTGCCGAAAGAAACGGTGTGTGTGTGCCATTAATTTTAACTTTATTTTTTATACTCTTTTCCTAGCGTCAATTGTGTGTATAATAATGGTAAAGCACTAAGGCAAATAATTTTTGGAAATGTTCCTTTAACAGAATTCACAATAACCTATAGTTTTTTCATGAACCACATTACATTGAATATTCAACAGTTGACGCTTTCTATGTGTTATTTCTTCTTCCACTCACTTTCACACATTCATTTGTTGTACTCATATCCGTGTCCTTTTGTGCGCCGCTGGGGCAGAATCCTTACTCCTGTATTGTGTCTGTCCAAGAAAAACAATTTCAGAAGAAGTACTTCAACTGTAGTACGGTAGGAAGCAAATCAGAAATCTTTCAAATGCATTTCAATTTGCAATGTTTTCCCGGCCTCTGTGTGGCCCTTTTCGATTTTATATGAAACTCTAGTAACTATGACAGATTTATGTTCTCCGTCTCTGATTGCAAAATTTTTAGAAAAACTGTTGTTCCATGCTCGCGATAAAGTTGAAAAATAATTCAGCGAAGTATTGAATATTGTAAACAAGAGAGTTTCTTTTATTCTCATTGGTCGATTAACCTGGTTCTTGAGAAGCTTCTCTTTTTTTACTTATTTCTGTTATTACTATTATTATTATTACACTATTATTACTATTATTACTGTTATTAAGAAATATATAGAAGCTCGAATTTCATCACATATACTTAAACAATAACCGCATACCAATATCAACGGGATGTGCACCGACTTACATCATATTTTACGCAACTATAAATAATAACCTCTTCTTAATATGCAACTGGATTACTTCCTCGAGCATAATACGACTTTCTACGCCAATTGGATCGAATTACTTTCGTACATATCGGACTTTCTTTCTACCAGCTAATTGCAAAACGATAACTTCATAAATATTTAAGGCGAGCGTTAGATAATTCGACACACGAAGCGGATTTTTAATGGATTAAATCGCAACACCGTAACAATTACACGAACACACAACCGGGAGGAACACGTAATTTCTTCCCCTCTTAAAACAGAACAAGTAGAAATAATTTGATGAGGCATCATTTCTCGTCTCGTCGCTCTAAACGCGAAAGCAGCTACACTCAAAAGTAAAGGACGACAAAAGAAGATTCGAATTGAAATCGACTTCTTTCTTTGAAATTTTCTCCTTTTTTTGCACCTGCGAGGCCTGCGTCTACCGGCAGACTTTTATTCTTCCGATTGTTATCCTTTGATGTTTTATCTACGACGCGGCGGTCTATTGTGCCCTATTTCAATTCCGTTCGCTTTTACCTCCACGGAATACGTGTCTTTACTTTTTCCCCTTTAAAATATTTACGTCGGTTTAATTAGAGGGATTGTGGAAATCCTCTGTTATTAAATAGGAATCTCTTTCCTATTGAAGGGTTTTCTTTTCAAGCGTGCGTATGGATTTGGTATATACGTTCCTATGTGTATAGAATGAAAGAGGAGAAAACTATCGCAAAGCCTACTGTTATCGTTTGTGCTTCTATCCTCGGTTTTTGAAATGTTATATCAAGCGTCGGAAACCCGTGACTAGTTTTAGGTCTTCTCTCTGTAGCAGAATAGGTGATAAACCCTTTTACATAAGTCTTGCAAACTTCCTCCAATGGAAGGCCTTTGCTGCTTTTTCCCATTATTATATTTTCCTCATCATATCACCGTTACTAATGCCAATAAACGGTTTCGGGTCACATATTCTTTTTTTTTGGCAAGATAAGTGACAAACCTTTTCACCCGCTTAAGTCCTGGAAAATTTTTTCAGTGAAAGGTTCATACCCCTTCTTCCCATATTCTTATCCTCCCTGTCATATCGCCGTTAGTAATGCCATTAAACGGCTCCAGACAGGAGAGGATCGTGGACTCTTCTTTAGCAGGGCTGTCACCAATTTCGTTATCTTTGATCGTCCATTAATCTTTGGCCCATCTCATTTTGTTGACTACCCAAGAGTTTGGGTAAAGAATTTAGCAGCTCTTGACTGAAATGTAATCGACTTTAGCCTTGCCACGTGTGCAAATGCAAACCTTTGCCTTTTGTTGTTCCACGTTGAATATATTTCAGGACACAGAGAGTTTTTGCGTAGTACTCCACTTGGAAGATGAAGGGGCGTCCATCGATTGCGACAAATGAAATCCGGAACCGGATATTCCAACGCTAATTCCGTGCTATCTTTTCGTACAGTCAGTTGATCATAGTGATGGGGTGTTACTGGTGTGCTGTAACATCGTTTTAAAATTTCGGCGGCAACAACATTGATACTTTAAATATTGTCTTATAGGCGTTCGTTTTCAGCACATTATCCCTGGATAAGTCCATGAGATCGACACATATGGTGATCTCGTTAAATTCAGTAAGATCACCTGATTTGAGTTTAACGGCCTGTGCTATTCTTAGGATGTTTAATTCTGCCTCTCTGCTCATAAGAAGTTGATGGGGAGCGAGATTAAGCATTCCCTTCATAGGGGTAATATGGTAGTTGTTCATGACATCTGTAATTCCCAGACAGATGTCTTTGTTTAGTCTGTGGAGTGATTTCTAAAGCCTCATGTCGCTACATCAATCATCAGTAGGATAATTGGTCTAGTTACCCAGTTTATCATTTTGGATTGCTGTCTAATGACCTTTCCAATTGAGCCCTTTATCAAAGGTGATCCCGAAATATATAAATCCAGTCAGAGAACTCTATGAAAGTGGTAATCAGGGTGCGAAATTTTAGATTCAGTTGCCTTCTCCTTGTGAAAGGAGCCGCTTTTTAGTCATGTTCTTGAGCGTAGATTGCCAACAAATTGGAGAGCGATTTGCATACGATTCGATAGTTTATCGGAGATATGTCGATCGCTTGACTGCGGTTGGAATGGAATCCGCAAGTATCTTGATCAACGTTCGTAAGTGGTGGTAAACTCATTGTTCCATGGAGTGTTTGGTGTGATCCCGATAGATTCTGGAAGCTAGTCGATTCTCGTGGGCGTTAACCAGTGACCTCCTATGCACGTTCTGATGGAAAGTCGTTTCCATGGATCCACATCTAATAGAGAGTAACAATTGTTTCCGTAGCAGGCTCTGCAATCCGCCTGATGGGGCACTTAAGTTGGATATGTCCGAGTAGAGCTCAAATAGATAAATTACCATTGACCTATCTGAATTTTGAATAGTTTTGCTCTTGGCCGTTGCAGAACGAACTCTTTAAGGATTGGGAGGGTAAGATCTCGGTGCAAACCAGGGGATTGTAGCAACCATTGTGTGCCACCATCATTATGCTCTTGTGGAACTTGACCGCAGTCGCATCCCAGTATAAGTCAAAATTGGTACGAAATGTACCTCTAGCTTGAACGTGCTGCACAGAAGCGGTAACAAGACCAGCCTAGGACGCTGGTACTTTTTCAGAACTATACCAAAAGGGCTTCGAAGGTCAATTTCTGGTCGACGACCACCGCAAGCTATTTCCCCCATGGAATTCTATAGGAGACACGTACCCTCAACAAAGATGTTGTCAGTCGATGTAGTTCTTTCTCCAGTGAGCCTAACTATGACACACTGGCTGGGATTTAATTTCAGGCTTCATTTGTGTGTCCATAACACTAGTTCATTGATCAAGCTGAAGTGTGCAATAAATCAATCGCTCGTCCTTTGGTGCAGTGAAAATTGCCGTCTCGTATGCATATATGGCTAGCTCGGTTGCAGGAATCTGCCGCAGATCCGACTTATAAATCAGTTGCTGCGATCCAGGAAGGAAGCTTTGAGGAACACTAGTTATCATGGCCCCGAATATGGAACTTAGGTTTTTTATCTTCATAAAAATCGATCGTCCCTCGAGTTGGGATTTCACGATTCCGATCAACAAGTTGTTAAATTCAAACTATCTTGAGAATGAGACTGTCGTGTGAAACAAATTCAAATGCTTTGGCCAGATCGGATAATATCGTCCCCATTGTTTCCCGTCTTTCAATGGCTTCTCTTATAAGCTCCGTAAGGCGGAACAGCTGGAAGCCCGTCGAGAAACCACCCCTGATTCAATTTAGTGTAGTCTTGTCTGCTTCTTATTATAAGAACCCATTTGCGTTATTTTGAATCTCAAAGTTTTCCTTATCCACATAAAACCTCAAGTTCTCAACAACGAGTAACCACCCCAATCTGGGAGGAAACTATTGCTGCTAATTTTTTGCCAATAGCGGCCATTTGTTCGAATATTATTATTATTTCGAATTATCACTTTAGTGATATTCAACGCAATGTTTGCCCTGTTCCTCTTCTAGTTAATACAATTTTGTACTTGTTCCAGATACAAGAAACTGATACCTACAGAATTGGGAATCCCGAAGGAGACGCTTGGCTAAAGGTAAGATTAATGATATTTCTACCTTTCAAACTTTGTTCCTGTATTTCCCGTTTTCCTTTTATTCGGGAACCATTTTGTTTGGGTTCTCCTAACTTAACTTGTTTCGCCCAAAAAATCTATTTGTGAAATTAATTAGGTATACAGTTAGTGTGTATTACTAATGTATGTAACTATAATGGTGGTGATTATGTTAGTGCTGGTGTGTCATCGTTTGGTTATAAATCCTCTTTTGTGACAACAATTATGTTATCTTTTATATTACCTATATTACCTTGCCTTACCTAGGATTGCACTTATAGATGTAAATTCTTGGTAAAACTGCTGTAATCGCACAGTTTTGCAAGTGAAGAGGAAAGGTTTTAGTTTAGCAAGTAAACTAAATGAGGAACAAAAGACATATCCTAACATATCTTTTTTTTACAATCTGCTTTTGCATTTTATGTTTCTTGTAATTCTACTGAATTTGAGTTAGAGTATTTTAAGGTTTTAAGGTTTTCGAATTCTCATTTTTACCTTCTATTCGGAATTTGTCCATCCTACTACGAAGAACTCTACAGTTACATTTTCCAGAAGTAATTGTAAATGATCTAATTATCTGCAGATGTATCGAGTTTGGGTCGTTGTGTTTTTCTGGTCATTTTTGTTCAATCCCTCTACTCACCTTCATATGTAGTTCTTTAAAACTTCCTCATTCAAGTGCAAAAAGTTCAAGGGATTTACTCTGAAATAGAAACTTGAATATTTTGCTTGCGACTCGAGTTCTGATTACTGCACCTTTGGTTGTTGGTTGTGACTTCCGTTGTTTCCTCCGAAATGTCTTCTCTGTCTAAGTAGGCTTCGAGAGGCTAGATATAAACTTAAGAAGTACCCATCACTTAAGAATACTTTTCAAAAGAATGGCTAAAGAACTTTAAATTACTTGTAAATTTTCTTTTGAGTGAACGATATTGCCGATGGAAACTGACTTTGCTCAAAACATATTTGCTAAAATTTTAAAGAACATCGTAATTTTTATTTTCCATCGTGGAGTTGAAGACAGTAAACTTTTGCAATTTAAACTAGCATGGCCACATTCTCCTTTCTTTCGTAACACCACATCACCGCTATTTCTCGAGCGAATAATAATAATAACAAACCTCGTCCATCTCTGTCTCTTTCCACGTTAATCTACAAGGAAAGATAGGAAACTCGCAAGAACGATGGATCGCCTGCGGCTACTGGCGACCGCTGCAGCATTCATGAACGAAACGGTGCTTGGTAGAGAGGCCTTTCATCGTTTCTAATACTCCATTAGACTACTTGTATGTACATTCACTTACATAACACATTCTCGAAGTATTTGCTTCTTATCGACTTTGTTGAAGTCTAAATTTGACGCGTGCCAACTAAAGGCGATTGATTCTACGACGAGTACCACCAGATTAAATCGGGGCTATATTTATTATGTAAATAAGCATGTCTGAGATCAAACTCCAAACGCCATTATGCATCGAAGTCGCGGATTTTCAAATCTAAAACTGGCGCAGCGTAATTACTTTGACATTGTCGTCGGATGCGTTGAGGTAGGTGTACGGTTAAATAGGCGCAAAGGACGCGCTTGTCGTGCACGTGATGTCATCGCGACGAACCTTGAAGCGCGAACGTAAGAAGATGTGACATTTAACGACGACGAAGATCTGTGTTAAGAGAACTGTGCTAAATTTACAGTACGTATGATAATTAAGGACGGTATCATTACGACAACCGTCTTAATCGCGATTTCTTCGTACGAAGGTTGCCCGATTCTCTACGTTTAGAAACATCCATTAAATACGTCGCTTCTCGCAATTTACATATCAAAATTAAAACCGAAGAAAGTTCAAATAACATAAAACGAATTTTGTAGGGAAAAATTGTTTCCTACTATCACAGGAAAGCCGCAATTAATTCTGGAAGTTTCGCAAGTTTTATAAGGAACATTTGAAGAGTCACTGACCGTATGCGATGATGTAGGATGTTTATTTTTTAGACGTGGGAACGTAAATGCTAGTACGATTCGGGTCATATCAGGCGCAAGGTCAAGGGGTTCGTGTTCGTTTTATCACGCAGGCAATAAATAATGTGTGCCGAAGAAAAATAAAGGCGAATGTTTAAAATTTAGAGAAAGAAATATAAACACGTATAAAATCCGGGGGCGTATATCAAGCACGGCGAAGTACTTCTTTTGATAGAACTTGTTTCCTTATCCTTCTCGGCCGGATAGTTTGCTTTTGTTTAACGACGAGCTCGACGAGCGCCGCGTTTTTTAAATCATTCGATGATACATAGTTCATTGGTTCTAAAACTGCACTATGCTTTGCCCATTTTTAACCAATTTCTTTGCTTTTGCACTCACTTACTTTCACCTCGCACAATCTTCTAAATAAATTTGACGTATTAGTTATTGCAAACTTTGTATAGAGAAGAAATTCTACGCGTGCTTTTTTAAAATCGAAGTGCACATATAGAAAAATTAAAACTTGTGTTGCCGTGGAACATCTAAAAGTTAAGTCTACGGAATTGCTTAACCAACCGCTGCAAACATTTTGGGAAGGTGTAAAGAAAGTGTATGCTCAGCTTTCTGCGAATTTCTTTCACTAATTTTCTGGACAGGAGAATACAATCAGACTAGGAGCCCTTTAAAGACAACAAGCAGCGACGTATAATTTTGTAGAAGTAATTTGAGTTGTCGTTAAAAAAACTTTTCTTCGTGATCACGGTACTGATTTTGCTCTCTCCTCAGTCGATCGGAAGGTGTGGGTACCCCACGCTTATAGCTCTTTTTCTTGTTGGTCAAAAGTCATCTCACCGGTTAAGTTAGCATTGAGAAGAAGGGCCCAACCATGTCATTTCCCAAAATACCTGCCCAAATATTTACTTTTTCTGTAAATTGAGTATGTGCTTCATGAAAGAAGGATTGGTGTAACACCAATACCTCAGATTTTGTGTGTTAACATTTCCATTGAGGGAGAAAGTACTTTCGTTATTAAAACAAATTGTTTTTATGCAGTCTGGTTGTTGGTTAATTTGATTGGATATATTTTCACAAAATTCTAGCCTTCGGTCGAGGTCATTATTTGAAAGGGAGTGCACCATTTTTAATTTATACGAATGAAATTTCTATTTAGTCAACACCCTATGTACTGTCCTTTAACACAGATAGACACAACATGGGCTGTAGAAGTAGGGTTTACTACCATTTCTGCAATTACGTCATTTTTTTGTCATCACTAATTGTTCGTGGAACAGATCGTTTGGCATTTTGAACACTACCTGTTGCTTCAAACTTCCGAAGAAGCTCCCTCAAATAAGTCATCGATAGAGGGCAATCGGGGTACCTCCCACTGAAAAGACGTTTTCCTGTATGGACGTTGTTTCTACATTCACTAATTATTGATGTTTGTACATGTGAGAGGGTTTCGATATGAATTCTCTCACAATGCACGTATTACGCATCTTTTACAGTTATCTTTTCTACAGAAGTGGACAACTTGCGTTGCCACAGCCTCGTGCAGTAACTGCAGTCGCGCTCTTCGGCTACCCGCCGTGGGAGAAATGCAAATTACAAAATTTTGATCTTCTCTTGCCATCCGTAGACGTACGTTTCGCGGTTATACCGCTCGTCAGTACGGCTTTGCAAGAGCTGTAATTTCGTATACAAATTTTATGTATATATGGTCTGATCATTTATGTTTGTACATGTGAGAGGGATTCGATATGAATTCTCTCACAATGCACGTATTACGCATTTTCTTACAGTTATTTTTCTACAGAAGTGGACAACTTGCGTTGCCACAGCCTCCTGCAGTAACTGCAGTCGCGCTCTTCGGCTACCCGCCGTGGGAGAAATGCAAATTACAAAATTTTGATCTTCTCTTGCCATCCGTAGACGTACGTTTCGCGGTTATACCGCTCGTCAGTACGGCTTTGCAAGAGCTGTAATTTCGTATACAAATTTTATGTATATATGGTCTGATCATTTATGTTTGTACATGTGAGAGGGATTCGATATGAATTCTCTCACAATGCACGTATTACGCATTTTCTTACAGTTATTTTTTCTACAGAAGTGGACAACTTGCGTTGCCACAGCCTCCTGCAGTAACTGCAGTCGCGCTCTTCGGCTACCCGCCGTGGGAGAAATGCAAATTACAAAATTTTGATCTTCTCTTGCCATCCGTAGACGTACGTTTCGAAAAAAAAATGCGTAATACGTACATTGTGAGAGAATTCATATCGAATCCCTCTCACATGTACAAACATCAATGTTCAGACCATATATACATAAAATTTGTATACCAAATTACAGCTCTTGCAAAGCCGTACTGACGAGCGGTATAACCGCGAAACGTACGTCTACGGATGGCAAGAGAAGATCAAAATTTTGTAATTTGCATTTCTCCCACGGCGGGTAGCCGAAGAGCGCGACTGCAGTTACTGCAGGAGGCTGTGGCAACGCAAGTTGTCCACTTCTGTAGAAAAATAACTGTAAAAATGCGTAATACGTGCATTGTGAGAGAATTCATATCGAATCCCTCTCACATGTACAAACATCAATGTTCAGACCATATATACATAAAATTTGTATACGAAATTACAGCTCTTGCAAAGCCGTACTGACGAGCGGTATAACCGCGAAACGTACGTCTACGGATGGCAAGAGAAGATCAAAATTTTGTAATTCACTAATTATTAAGAGGACAGCCACTTTGTCGGTTAGAGTACCATTTTGCCTATGCAAACACTTAAATGGCTGGTTAAACAATAATTAAAGTAAATATCATGAATATTTAGTTTAATTATATAAACACTTTTGCAAAAACTTAGCAAAGTGAAAACAACTAGAAAATTAAAAAACGTCAACTTTTGCTTACATTTCACCAGAGGCGGACTTTAGGCGAAACTATAATTTTAGTATTTATTCAACTTATCCATCAAAATCACCCTAAATCCAAAAAATTATTATGACTGCATAGGTATTTTTAATACCTTTCAAACGAGATGTCACTTGCCATAAGGCTCCATTTAAAATTATTGGTTGAAGTGGCCCTGTGACGTCATCTATGACTATTACGTCACCTGTTACGACTAGTTAAGACGCCTACATTCACCCTCCAAAGTACACTGTATAATAGACTGGATTTCTTTGGTTTTCTAGTCAACATCACTTATTTGCAAATTTCTTTCATGACCAAACTCTTTATGTTTAAATGCACCGGAAAAATCTAAACTGATAGATTTTTGTTACGATTAAACTCAATTCTTAAGTAGCTTTTACTGAAGTTAACTCATAATATCTCTAAACCACAACTCAATCCTTTCTTCTCATTACATCGCCGCATAATCTCATTTCTGGCTAAACTTATTACGTCTCGACCGAGAGCGGGCCTCGGAAAAAACTTTTCACCTCTTCAGCCCTCGCGGAGGAACGAGGTGCTATTTAACAGATTGGACGGCGCGGTCCCTATTGTCCCGGGCACGAAAGTTTCGCAACAGGAGTTACGTAATTTACGGCGGGAGGGGGACGGGGACCGCGATGGCGCACTTTCATAAAATAAAGATACTTCCTAAATTGGGAACTTGATACTTCCTTCGTTAGGAGATCGCCCGCGCCCTTCGTCCTTCGCACGCGCGCGAATTATCTAAAATTCATTAGCGACTTGATTGGCAACGTTTAATGCGAAAATTGAATTTAAAATTTAATTTAAATCGAGTGTATTTCGGTGTTCCGGAAGGGCGGGGAGAGTTTACTTTGTTTTCGAAGAAAATTAAGCGGATAAGAGCACGGATTAAGTTTACCATTAAATAATTTATTATCGGGTGTAATCTAACTTTGGTTATCAAATATTTACGTGCGAATTTCGAAAGGATCGCTAGGTGGGACGATCAATAATTTGAAAATTAGTGCGTCGGAAGATACTATGTAAAAATATTTAAATTCGTTTAAAATTAGAGAATACGATAATATCAAAATTTGGAGTTTTATCGATTTTAAACCCTGATGTATGGGCAGCGTTATACAAACCAAGGAAAAGAAGTTGCGTAAAACAAGGGGCGTATGTTACGAAATGGAAGTACCTTAAGAAGCATGAAAATAATAGGTGAAAACTCAGCGATGATATGCATATACAAAAACTCAAATGCACAGACGCGTACCACCGGCAAATACGTAAGAAACGGAAAGAAAACCGGCATTTCAAACTTATTTTCTCTTTGTACCGGTTTTATTTTGTGGAGGTGCGAAAGATACAAGAAGAAGAAAAAACATACAAAATGGCGTCAGTGCCACGTTATCTTGCTCGATATTCTGCGGTTATTTTACTTTGGCAAGCAATGTATCCAAGGATAAATTTGAGTTGGTTGGGAGTAGAAACTTCGTATACTAAAATTCCTTGCCTACTTTGCTTGGGGGAGTAAAATCACCGCATTATTCGCTGATGTTACACCGCCCCAAAAAACGATGCTCGACTCATATCAATCGGTATATCTTTCCTACTACTCTTCTGCTAATTATATATTTTTGCCTAACTTTGTTAAAATTGTCACGAAAACGGAAATGATTATCCAATTTTGTGGAGAATAAAATCGTAACAACTCATACATAAACTGAGGAGAGAAACGTATGAAACAACCTCCCTCTTCTCCGAAGGTTTGACTTAATGCTTTTTCAAGCCTTGTCAGTTCATTCGTCTCCTGGTCATGGTCTTGGCTTTGATTCTGCTTACCACCTGCGCTTGTTTAAGGTATGTCCTTTTGGGTCTTCCTTTTCTCCACATTTCGTTCCTTTTTCTGTGTCTTCTTGCATCAGAAATTCTTTTGGCGGGCATCATGTTTTCCTTCATACATACATGACCATACCAGTTTGACTGCCTCTTACCAACTTTGTTCATCACCGGTTCTTGCTGCAAGTCTTGTCTTATGTTTTCATTCTTCACCATGCCTCATTCTGCTTTACCTGCTATTTATTTGAATTGCTCTAATTCCGTAGCGTTTATTTCACTCTCGCGTTTCTTACGGAATTATTCATGCAAATTTAAATTGGTTTGCACATATTGACTATCAGCGTAGATCACTATCGAAGGGCTGTTACACTCTAAAGAAAGCAACTAAGAAATACATGTGACTTAGATATATTACTATCGTTTTACCATGCCAATTCCTCTATGCGATATGAAATCATTCATCGGGGCTCGACTTTTGAGGCCCATCGAGAATTCCTCATGCAGAAGAGGGCTTTGGGAATCATACTTAATTTACACTGCAGATAGTAGTGTAAAAAATATTTTAGCCAAACAATGTTATTAATATTTTATGATATTTATGTTTTGACTTTACTTTCCTTCGTTTTTCAAAATAAGAATGACTGAACACTTAAGATCATTTAAAAAGAATCAAAAAATTAATTAGTACATATTAATTCTTACGTAATTTACGCATAGCTCATATTGTTTTCTGAAATAAACTTTATTATTAGTATTATTATTATTATCATTATTATTTGTTGTTCAAGTCTCGCCAACATACAGCAATGTCGGGATCGAGACTGTATTGTGTACTCTAAGTTTGATCTTGCTGATTACTTATTATTTGCCGACATTCATTGAATTTATATCAAAATATGTATATCGATAAGATCAGATTGTAAACGCGAAATACGAATAGTCCGGAATACCTCATTTTCATTGTAAAACAATTTCATCCACACTGAAATCTTCTTAGAAATCTCAAAATTCCAGCAAGATGTAGTAGTCCAATAGATAAATATGCGGAAAGAGGATGTACCGTCTCGGAGATGTTGCAATATGATTTCTACGATCAGACATATTTAATACAATAAAGAAATTCATAATAGAAGGATGCAAGGAAGAACTTAAGATAGCAGGAAAGTTTGAGCAAAGAATCGTTGAAGACTAACCAGCAAATCGATGGTTAGAAAGAAATTATATCCCAAAAAATATGATAGTTAAAACAATATGTCGTCTCAGAGGTAATCATGGTATTTGCAGGAGGTATATAATAAATTTAGCTGATAATGATACATGCATGTGTGGAAAGATAAATAGCCTGAAATCTGCCATCATGGAATGTCAGATTTATTAGAAAAACATTGTTTCCCAATATCCTGGAATTAAAAGAGAGCATCAGAAGTGAATGTTTGTTTCTAATATCAATATTTAACGTGTGTTTCTGGTCCAAAAGAGGGCGGTAAGAGCAGTGTCTGGGCTATAATCTATGGACTTTTGAAGGTCATCTTTTAAACATCTATAATGACAATTTACACGTCATATGTGTACGAAGTGTTTTACGTATGATATCCAAAGTAAATTTTGTCATCTGAACCATACACGAAAAAATATGCCTTAATACCGGTAAAACACTCTACTGCCAAATATCAAAGGTATTTGTACCATAACGGATATAAATGCATTAACCACATTCCCAAAGAACTAAAAATGCACCCACGCTGCCTGCATTTAGGTCAAATTTGAAGAGGCTGCTGATTTCAAATGTTTTATACAGCCTTGATGAGTATTTTTTAAATTAGAGTATAATATTTGCGTATTCGCGTTCTGTACTTGTCTTTGATCATTTATAATTTAGATATGATATGTATGTGTTTTATTTATGTGACATCTATTATATTATATTCTTTACACATTGTACGAATCTTGGATATTCATAAATCTTTGACTTTACTTCAGGAATATCTGTTTATACGGCAGCTTTTTTTCAGAACCCTAATAAAATCATTATTCTTCTTCGCAGGGTGTACTTTATAATGTCTCGTTTCATTTCACAACTCAAGATGATAGTCTCTATAGTCTCCAAGAGCCATTCGATTAGCCTTACATTATATTATTACCAATATATCAGGCTGTACTCATACGTATGCAATTTGTATTATTCTTTTGTTGTGACGGTTTCTATACTTTCGTAAAGTCTTGGAGATAATGTTGATGATGATTATGATAATGATAACCCACGTCTCAAAGCTAGTATGCTTCTTCGAACTATGGTATGGCAGTGGTAGACATTATTTCATTTGGGATTATACATCTTCATTTCTGCCAAATTATTCAAACCAAAATGCCACCATGTGGTGCTAACTTTATCCAAAAGCAACAGATAATACATGGAAGTCCACTCGGACGGTGCTGTCCTCCTACGCTATGACCTAGTCTTTAGCCGCTTCGACAAACGTGCGAAGATTCGACAGAATTCTAATTCGCGCCCTTTAGTACGTAAGAAATGCACAGAATCATCATAATCTTGGTATTTCGAACATCACATGTCAGCGACATGACAGAACAAAAATCCCTGTATTCAGATGGTGGTAGCTCCCCAAGGTTTACTCCGCTTCCCGTAAAAATCCGTTTGCCAGTAATCTTCTTCAACCTCAGCTGAGACAACGACCAGATTCCCCGATCACCAGCAATTTCCCAAAAAAAAGGGATGTGTAATTAAATGACGACTTACTTCCTTCCCATTTAGTTTATTTAATCCATTTTAATCTATTTCCTTAACTTCGCGATTGCGGCAGTTTTCTAAAAGGCATTAAAGATTTGAAGGCACATTGGTCCGACCACAAACTAAGAATCGAATTTGTAGGTGGTGAGTCACATGTTTCCATTTTTGTAAAATATTTAAATCAAAGGTTCCCTTTGCAATACCAAAGAGGAAGCAAGAACGCACGGAAGTCATCGTCGTCGAAAAATAGTAAGATGAAGAGGAGTGAAAACTGTTTCATTTGCAATCATCTGATTTGATTTTTGCGGAATTGTTTGAGCCGGAAAAGAACTGTTCAAGCCAATCCCCTTCCATACAAATGTTATTCTAGAATTGCGGGAGATGAGCTTAAATCGCAGCGAAAAATATTTCTGTAAACCCTCAGAACGTTGCAGGATTGCTCTTTATAGCTTCGTTGTGTTATCTTCACCCAAATTAACAAAGAACACGTTCAGAACTTTTTGATCAATCGGATTTGCAAATATTCAAATTGGATGACGCGTGCTAGAATCATTTCGTTTAAATTCAAGGCACTATGGGTACCTGGTAATTCATCTTTGGGGTATTTTTCTAACTGTTTCAAGTTTGCATAAAATCGAAGCACTAAAGCAGTGATTTAAACGTAAAACAATCATCGATTTAAACCACATCCACCATGAAGATATATATTTAACGGTGTCAATCGTCAATTTATGGGGCTCTTACGAAATCGCCTACCACATTTATAATCTCGCCGAATCAGAACGACCGCTACATTATAATAAAAGCTCCATTATCCCTCGAATGCACGCACGATAAAATTTCATCTGGCGACAAAATGCATTCGCGACGCACTCGATTTTATCGAATCGAGTCGCATCCGAACGTTCCCATTACATCTAACCTTAACCGTGATGGCAGGCGGCGTATCCGCACGATTTCAATCGCGTATTAAAACGGATTCTTTTCCCGTCCCTAACGTAATTACAACGTTCGCGTTTCGCGTCGATTTTCTCATCTTTCCGCAAAAAAAAAGTATATGTGCGTATTAAGGCGATTGCTGTTTATTAACGAGCGACGTACATTCGCAGGAATTACACCGAGACATAATTACTGAAAATAGAATAAGATGACATACTTACCGAACGGGTCGCAGTCGATGATTAATCTATCGTAAAATGAGCTTAACTTCCAGACCTAATCTTCTGGAAATTTTAAGTCGATGTTTACAGGAGTACGCCGTGCCCGTAGAAGGTAGGCGTGTGATTACTTCGAGATAAAGTCGACGGTTGTTGTGGAATCGTCTAATGTTGTTTGGGTTTGCTGGTTTATCATTTTGTTATTTTCATCTTAATTACTCCAAAGATACCTCGTATATTTACATTCTAACGTAGAATTGCTCATATCGTAAAAATCCAGACACTCGCGGAGTTGAAGTAGTCCTTGATGTCCTTGACTATGATTACTTTTATCTGGTGTCTGTATTTCGAGACCGTTCACTTAAGACGTTAGACGCTGATACATTAATTATTTCTTAAATACTGTTGTCCCAGACTGGAACAACTTTTCGACATATTTATGATGGGTTAAACCCCATTATTTAGAGACAAGGATAGATATTACCATCTCGAAAACAAAATAAGAAATTCCATGAAGAATAGATATTTGTTATTATCGATTTGGTAACTAAATACAGTCGAATTTTTTATTTAATGTACAACAACAAGTGTGTGTTATTACAACATAAACGATATCAACAATTAAAGAAAACATTCCTGTTCGACTGAATGACGGGTCATTGCCTTGATGGAAGGTGAATTTTTGGATTCTTGCAGTCAAATACTACGCAAAAAGATTAAAAAGAAATATTATCAGAGAAATGGTAAATAAGCGGAAAACATATCGATGCATTGGATTGGGGTATGAAAGCGGGCAAACACTATAGACGTCCGCAGTACTCTAATGTTACGGTTTCTCAACGATTCGATGAAGTTACTGACGTTGTTACTTTAATTTTGTAAATTGAAGAACTTATACGCTCTTCAACGTTATTTTAAACCAATAATATTCTCCGTTGCAAGCTTGCTCCATCCTACCAGTCACACCACGTAAAAGAAATAACTCAAATTGATGAATAGATTGCGACTAGAGGTTAAAGAAAGTATTTTGAATACAATTGCCAATTTACCAAACAATTCGACCTAATAAATTCGAGTTCTAGAGTTCTATTTTAAAAGAAGATTACACACTAGTGCGCCAGTCGACCAGAAAATTCGATTTTAGGGGACGAATTCGAGTAATGGGAGCGTCAACTTAGAAGGGTTGAAGTATACTGAGTGACATAGAAATTGCAACACCAAGAAGGGGTTGGAATTTCTGGATGAAATTTGCTTGGAATATTCACCTATGTCATAGTAATAAATGATCAAAGTTTGGGAGGAAAACCTTTATTAGCTCAACAAAATTTAGTAATTTTTGTTAATAATGTTTGGAGCGACCTCTCTCATTTATACATTCATTTACACGTCATGGCATTGATTGAATAAGGTGGTTTATTTCGTCTTGGGCTATTGCGTCTCATGCACGTTGCACCTCATGTCCTAAAGTCTCCAAAGTCAAAGGAGGGCGCTGCAAATTTTGCAACCCTCTACCCATTATGTCCCAAACATGGCCAATGGATGAAAGATCTTGAGATCTTGGAGGCCAGGGCAAAAGATTAATCTGGGCCTGTTCAAAGAAGTTCACGGAAATCCTTGCTACATGAGGACGTGCATTATCCTGCTGGAATAATGGATCTTCAAGCTCTTGTAAGTATGGCAGAAGATATGCTCCAACCACCTCCGCAATGTATGGTTGTGCTGTCATATTGCCTCGAATGAACACGAAGGGAGATCTGCTACCGTAAGTAATCGCACCCCAAACCATAACACCCACGGCGCGTTGAACGATTCCGCCGTTCACCTCGTCTTCTTCTGACTCTCTTACGACCGTTGTACATGCCTAAACAAAATCTCAATTCGTCACTAAAGACAACACCACGCCATTCAATATTCCAGTGAGATCTTTCATTGCACCATTGTAACCGTTGCTGATAATCTTCCACAGTCAAAGGAAGCACAAGTTGCAGACGATATCTTAACCCAAAACTTCGGATTCGGCGATAAACTGTTCTAAGAGTTACATGGTGTCTTTCTTCACCAAACCATCGGTCACTAATTGCCCGGCTACACGAAAATCGATCTCTAAATGACAGTTGTCTTAAGCGATGATCTTGACGCTCATTCGTTTTTCTTGAAGCACCAGTTCCCCTTTTACGACGTTCCTGACCATCTTCAAACCATGCACGATACACTCGCATTACAGTAGACCGGTTTCGATTTACAATTTACGATTAACAATCTCCCCAAAGCAAAAACCAGCTTCGCGCAAACCAATAATTCGACCTCTATCGAATTCGCTTAATTGATGGTAATTGACTCGTTGCCGTAACCTAGGCATGATCAAACAAACAAAACACGTAAACAACTGAATAACAATCGAATTAATTAATTAATTAACAATGAAAAAAACAACAAATCGAACGATAAATACGGATCGAAAAAGCTAACAAGAAATTAATAATAACTGTCAAATGTGACGTTATTACATTACCACTTGATCTCAAAAGTTAATCATTATTTAATCATTATTTAATGGTAGCCCAACAAATCTACCAAGTTTCAACAAAAATATACTACTCCTTCTTGGTGTTGCAATTTCTGTGTCAGAATGTCACTCAGTATATAATTGCAAATAAAATTGAAAAATGAAGGCGGTCGAAAAATAATTTTATTTAGAAAAATATAGTCATTTTGTATTAAAATATCTACACCCTAAACGGTTGAGAGAGGCATCACTCTCTCTTTCCTCTGAGGTTTCTACTTGTTAGTTTCCTGTAAAATCGAATTCTTTCATTTCTTAATTAATGTGAAATTCGATGAGGATCTAAAGCAGATGAATTTTGCAAAAATTATCTACATCCGTTCGTAGAGTGCGATGATGCAATTGAAATTAGACTGCAGGTGACTTCACGTAAAAATCAGTAAAGTGGGATAGGCATAATGTCCAACGATGTTTTCTCTTAATCTGTCCGCAACACACAACAATACGAACACAGATATTCCACAGACTTAGACGTCGACAAATTTTCCGAATTTCCATCCCAAATCAAGTATGCATGGAAAAAATGGAGGAAGAAAATGCGGCAATCGAGTCGCGGTACTCTATGCTGCGTCGTAGCGCCCGACACTGATACCAAAAACGCGAGAAAGAAGTCAAAAAATAGCGAGGAAATCGTTCCAGTACAAATAGCGAATTTATGCAGTCGATGTGTTTCGTTTTTGCTGTCTGTAGCGAACATGTGACGACGAAGATTTTTCACGGACGATAGAATATTTTGCATGTTATTGCCGACCGTGGATTTTCTCTTATGTTTTGCGTGAAAATTTATCCTCCTTTTGTTTTTTCCCCATAAAGAATGAGAATCCGCTGCGTTTGTCCCTTTTATAACTTTATAATACTTTATAACTTTAATTGTCTTAAATCTTTGGGGGAGTACAATGACGCAATTAGAAACGAAATTAAAATGCCGTCATGCGAAATTTCTCGGAGAACGTTAATTTATGTTCTGAAACTTTAGTCGGTTATTTTGAAGAACAATTATTATTATTTTCCTAGTCTAGTCTAGTCTAGACACGGTAGAAACTTCAACGGCGTATCACTGGCTGTTTAAAATTTGAAGTTTGAAGAGCATATGATTGAGACTTTAAATTGTGTTATAACTAAAGACCAAAGATTATATGTTCGAGATTTGATTAAAATATGTACACACGTGCATATATATATATATATATATATATATATATATATATATGTGTCTTAAATGTTAGCAAAATATGTTGAAGATATTCCTAAAAAGTCTGGAATATGTACAATATGTTTACAAAATATTTGTAAAATGTCGAATATATTTTGAAATAACAAGTAAAAGAAACAAACATCTAAGAAAATCTAAACAAGTTTGATTTCATTAATTACCTCCTTATATATATTTGTAACATAATTTTTTCTTTCGTAGTTTCGTCAGGTACAGTATTCTTGCAATGCTTTTGCAAAAATACTTTAAAAGTTAGGTTTTGTGACTTATAAAGTGGTATATTAGCAGAAAGCAAAGCTTTGGTTAATTTCGAATTAAATATTTGTTGTTCACTCTGACTTTTTGCAGGCGAAGATGAACCTGTTAGTGACTGGCCTACAGACATTTGCACTAATTTTGATTGTCTCATTTTTTTCCAACTTTCGTTTATGAAGGTCAGTCGAGAGGTGTTGAGTAATTTGGGATCTTTTCTCACGTAGGAATCTATAGAAGAAGAAAATTATAGTAGAAAATGTATACGCCCTTTTAGATCTAAGATAAGAAAATGATTTTGAAATTAAAGGAAAATATTTTTATTAATGGAAATAATTTTATTCAGCAATTCAAAGCAAGGTCTTGAACCAATTGTATGGCAAACTAGAATTTGCAAAATAAACATGTAATTTGAATTAAATAAATACAATAAAATTGTTTTGTGAAATTCTCTACTTACCAATTTACCGCACGCTTCACAGAATACGTTTTCTTCGTTCAAAAGTAATTCTGGAACGGTTTTGATCCAGGAGGCTACTAAATCGCTTTTCATTTTTGGCATTTCAAACTGACACTCTGTAACAATTCCCTTTATTCGGTGTTTGTAAACGAAAATTTTTAAATGATAAATGCTGAAACGTATACGCTCCCTACTTAATTATTTCTAACCAATCGGAACTCACCTTTATTCGCTTAATTTCCGACTTTTATTCTTAGAAACCGCAACAAAATAATCTTTGCTCTTCGGTATTGAACATGATATTTTGTTCGGAAGTTTAAAAGCAATTAACAATTTCTTCGAAAAATGTACATAAATTTCTTGGAAAAGACATTAATCCCTACTTAAGTAATGTTTTTTTATTATATTTAATGAAATATCGGTAATCGTACAATGTAAATTTCCTAGAAACTCGTCTACTATATTTTTTATAAAAATAACGCGATTTTCAAACGGAAAAATATGTCGAATAATTCCAAATATGTTAAAAAATATTCGAGATATGTGGAAAAAAGCCAAAATATTCGATATATGTAAAATTAAATTAGTGCTAAACGCCTTTATTTACCATAATTCGTGTAGATCTTAAAGCGGTCAATTGTACCGTTGATAGTTATCGATATACCAAAAAAAAAAAAACATATAATCCGGTCTCTGGTTAAAACTGAAGTCGTTTTTAAAATTGCAATGTATCTTTTAGATTTACGTAAGAAATCAAACCGGGCAAAACGAAGGGAGGAACAAGATCGAACGATTGAATTTTAATTCGTATCTCGAGCTATCACATATTTTCCGTTGATGAGGTCGACGTCGCTTCATCATAAATTAAAGGCGCCATGCATATTAAATGCCTCTTAATATTTCACGAGTTTTCGGAAAATCTCGCAGGTGCTATATTATGACAGCTACGGATTTTCCCTTCTTCCTCCGCCTTCCTTCGTATCTCCCATTCAAGTCGACCGGAACGAGGCCGGATTCGATAATTCCGAGTCAACCCCGGATTACCACCGCCTTTTCCCGTTTTCAATCTCTCGCCGCGTTATTATTATCGCATCCTAGATCTTTTACGTATCCGCGGCGAAAATGGACGAAAAAGACGAGACCAGCCCGCGTCGCTTTCCGGACGGGCGTGAGGAGTGGAGGGATCCTTCTTCCGTCGAGTTTGTTTCGCCTCGAAGCTGAATTTTCGTCGCCGGCATTAAACTTTTATCTGCGCCATTAGCCAAGTTTTATGAAGTTACTTAAGGGCGCTCGCAAATTTTTCAAACCCAATTACCACGTAATCGTCGAAGCAGCGATAAAATTCTGATGTCGGATTATTTACGGCCACTACTGCTGTCGGACCTGCGTTTAAGCGCCGTTTTACGCGTGGTGTTTATTGCCGAATTGTACTAGAGCTTGTAGGTTGTTAAGTGTAATAAAGTGGTTGTAAAGGTCGAGAAGAAATTTTGCAATAAACACCATAAATATTCGGTGCAGAACTGTTTTAAGGAAGAAGTTGACAAATCTTACTTACTTACTTACTCAAGCCTGTGCCTATCTACCTTTCGTTGTAAAGCTTGGGTGGGTCAAATTTCCTATTTTCTGTGTAATTCCGTCCACCATTTTCTGTTTCTGGTCTAATCCTTAATTCCTTTCCACTTAATTCCTCTTTCTGCCGCTGCTTCCCTGATGTCGTCATTCCATCTTCTTCCCGATCTTCCTTTCTTGTTCTTTCCTGTCGCTCATGTCTCATACACTTTCTTTATCAGTTTATCATCATTCATACGACACATATAGCTGAACCATATTAGCCTCTATTATTTTCCATCTAGGTTTAATTCCCAGGTTTTGCCAGTATTTCTCATTTCTTATCTTGTCTTTCTTGGTCTTGTTTTCTATCCGTCTTAGGAATCTCATATCCATGGCGTTCACTCGCGATTTGACCTTTTCTGACTTTGTCCAGGTCTCACTCCTACGCGTCATTGCCGGTCTTATCACTTTTTTCACTATTTATGTTTTGATCTGTTTTGGTACTTCCCCTTTTTCCCAGAAACGTTATCCCCATCGTATAAAACATTCTTGCTGCTTTTGTCATTCTTTCAGTAATTCCTGGCCCCATTTTTTCCGTCCCACTGAATTATTGTTCCTAAATATTTTGGTTACTATTAACTTGTTCTTATGTTCTTCCTTCGATTTTGAGGTCGGTGTTGAGAAATTGTCAATAATAACGAATACCATGAAACTGTCTCTTTATATAGTTCTTATATAGCTATTAAATTCTAATTGCCTTCAGTTGTATGGGCGAGGTCAAGCGTCCTTCCCGAGAGATTTTTCCTCAGTATCGCGTCCTTCATACTTTGAAGGTTGGAAGTCTTGTTGTTGTGATCGAAGATGTTATTGGTAACCTATTGGAAATTATTCAGTATATTGTAGTATATTAATATTCACATGGTTAATTGCCACTAAATAATATATCATTAATTACAATTCAATATTAAAATTCACGGTTAATGTTGGAGTTTTGAATTTTCACGTTCAAATGACATTTGGTTTAGTTTTGGGTTCTATTTATACTTTCTCGATACCGCGCAGGCCACTTTTTAAGCATTTAATTACGCTGCGGGTGTTAGCTTTTTCTTAAGTCTAGCCAGAGATGTTTAGTGGGAGACAAGAAATATAACTAGAAATTAAATTATCAATTATTATAAAACGCATCCATTAAAGGATAGAAAGCAATGTAACCATTTAAACACACACATTTAACTCTTTCACATCATAATAATTCCTGATAACCACTGGATATAAAAAACGAAGGATACCTGGATATCAAGAATATAGATTTCTATAACAACGTCATGCCATAATGAAGTGCTTTCCATGATAAACATTAAACAGCTAGTTATCTGGACAACGGAGAAATAATATAATGTAGTGCTGGTTTCCGAAAACAACGAGGGGGTTGACGACTAGGGATGACAAGACAGAAAAGTCATCGAAGTACGTTTTTACTGCGTTGAAGGTGAATTGAAATAGAATTTTCAACTATATTTGGACCAAAAGGGTTTTAAAGGAAGTAACCGTTAAATAAAGGAGCTTCATCACAGCGAAGAAGAAAGAATTTAAGAGAGGGAATCCATATAAAATTGAGCTGCACCGAAGAAAGAATTTAAGAGGGGATCCAATTACATACACACACACAACACAATAGGGAATTATTCCCAATTTATGTCAAATATTTCTAAAATTTTGTACATATAACTTTTTATAATTCGTGCTTTTTATGATATTGTTAATTAAGAGCTAAGCCGGTGCAATTTTCTTAATATAATTATTTAGATTCTCAGTACAATATCATGGACGAGGCTGGTTGCCGTCGATCGCACCTGGTCCGTCAGGTTATCCCCCGAGTCCTTGGACCATCTTCTCGTTACCATAGCTCTTCGATAAACTACAATTCCTAATTCATCCCCTTCTGAATGGCTATACTCTTATATTAACGGATCTTACTTCGAAGAAAGCTTTGGCGCGAGAAACATATTTTTCCTTGCTTCCCCCAAACGCGAGGGGGATGAAGTTTTCGTGCGTCGGTTTTCTACTACCCCGGGATAATTCCCACCGACGACGTAACAAACTTCGAAACGGCGAAGAGGAAGAGGCATCCCGACAATAAAAACCATCGGGGTTAAATTGCGTTATTTTTATGACGTTCGGGGGCGTGAATAACGGCGATAATAAAGCAAATTAATTGCGAAAACAAAAGCGTCCGACTTTTTCATTACGATCGCCGCTCGCATCCCGAGTACCGTAGCCGGAGCGCGTTACGGCGATCTCGGGAGCGCTAATAAGATGATACTTTTTACAATATTCATTCCGGCGATGATTAGTGACAATAAAATTTATTCCGGAACGTCGTCCTGTCTGGAGGAAGTGGAGATAGCGCCGTTTTATTAGGGTAATATATCCTTGGACTTCTCGCTTTAACTTAATTCTAGATGGGGAATTAAAAAGACGGGTCAAATTGCCATCCTCGGATAGAAATGAATACGTCTGATTCTAGTGCGGTTATACAACGAGACTTGCCTGTTCATCTCAAGTGCGAGCAAAGATGAAAAAGAGCCCACTGTTGGCCCGTTTTAATTTATAATCGGTTCCGAATGAATGTCGGCATCGAAAAGTGCGATTATCATCTCAAACCTCAGATGCATATGAGAAAAGCCCCTTAAGGTTGTTACTGGCCTCAAAAGCTTTTGGTAAAATGATAATAATAGAAGGAACAGTCGGAAACGTGACCGATACGGAAGTTAGTCGTTGCAATTCGAATAACCCACTTAGTTGGTTATAAAAATGGAGATCCAGGCCGTACCAGTTCAATGGAAACGGCGTGGGTTCAAGTTCGAGAATTTATTAATAACCAGGCGCCACTCTCCTATTATAAACCGGATTCCATCTAAGTTTCTGGGGTCACTCCAGCTTCACTGATTAGTTGAGACGAGGTTATCCGAACCGTTCTCAGATGTTCCCAAAAATAAATTCTAGCACTCTACTGGCATATACTAGGTCCTTCTAGCACTCTATTAGTCCTATACAATATACCCCTACAACAACGTGAAAGAAAAAATAACGTCATCGTAATTAACAAAGAGGAAAACTCAATTCCAATAGAGAGAAAAATAAACATCCGACGTGGTCGTTAGTTCGAATAGTAAAATTGAGGAAGCGTAACTTCCAAATTCACACAGCGATAATATTAAACTTCCCAGAGTCGAATTTTCGTACAGATCCTCGAAGAGCGAGTTTTCAAAGCGAAAACGCAATAACCTATTCACGGGGAGTACATGCTCAACCGAACGTCACAGAATGCCTAACGCCTACCTCCAAAAGGCGCGAGTCGTATCAAAACCTGGCCGTAACAAGGTGTCAAGAATCGTTTTTCTGTTTTTGACTTTTTTGTGTATTTCGGTGTCTTAAGAATCACATAACGTAAAGGCGAAAGATGCAAAAATCAGCTTTGCAATGATCGAAATGTAAATTCAAGGAACGTCATATCGTATAATTCGGCATAGAAAAGGGTCGAAATACAAGTAAATGTAATTTTAAGAGCAAGAATAGGTAAAAAATAATAACCCTACGTAAAAATGGGTCAAAATCAAGAACAGAAAAGAAAAAGTTAAACCATAATTATATTATCCTTATGTTATATTCTTTTTGAGTTATTGTCGGTGCTTTTACCAGCTTTGAGTCCGTCGTCTTAGATTTCTTGAGTAGTTGTTTTTCCACACTGCTGCTGATAAAATTGACGTTGTTTCTTTTGCACGCTCCAAACGCTCTAAGGCAGTTCTCAATGTCGTTTGTTGTCTATCAGTATTTTCATTTTGCAATCGGAAAAAAATATTGCGTTGTCTTGGCAAACATCGCATAAGTTGTCAGCTGATTTCATTGTCGTAATGTAAGAGCAGAACTTACTTCACAGATGTGAAGAAAGAACTGCGTCCGATTCATGACTTTATAGTCCTGAAATTTTGGAAGACGCCCTGGAAGAGGTATAGCAATTCTACAAAAAATATTTGAAGATCTTGTTTTCGCGTTTTGCTGGCTTTCCAGCCTGGTCATGTCTTTTCAAATACATACATATCTTTATTAAAATGTTGGACTACATTTGTATACCTATCACGCTTTAGATCATGGATGTAGAAGTACATTTTCTGGCATATTGGAAAATCGGGAAAGAAATGTGATTTGTCGAGTTTTCGTTGTCTCAGCCCGTGCTCCGTACTTCTTTCTTGTTAATGTAGCGCATTGACCTGATAATGCTACATCTTGCCTATTCGCTTCCAAGTGGTTTAATATAACTAAATCTTGTTCGTATTTTTCTAATTCATGATACGAATCTCGAAACTTACACACAAGATGTTTCGGCAGTTTTTTACTGCATTTTGATTTACAACATACCGGAGCAGTTTCTGAAAACATCTGCTCAACATTTTGCAATTCTTCCTCATCCACGAACGATCGCTCAATAGTCACATCGAGAGCAGAGGTTGATTCCTCTTCAGATGGAAGATTGGAATAAATTACATGTAAGCACTATAAATCTACATTTAGCGTTTCACTGACTTTAGAATCCATTTTTCAAACACGTAATTTATTGCAATTATTCCCTATTGAATTCACACAAAAATCCTCGAATCGCACGAAAAATTACATTACGAAGTTGAACACTGGACACGAACATCACTTGCGGGCGCACTTGAAGTACTGGGATAATACACTTAAAACGATATAATAAGGAAGGACTTTCATTTGTTGAAGTAAATTGACAACAAAAATGTTTGATTTCGTTGTTTCCTGAAGAGTTGGTTGTGGTACACCGCGATTCCTTGCAAAACGCCAGGTTCTTTTTAGAACTGCCCTCACAGCTGTGAGATTGGCAGTGGGTAATATGATCGAATTATTTCGAAAATAAAACGAACGAATTCATATCCCCTCACACAAGCATAAAACTACATTTAAGAGCAGAGAACGACATCAATTTGAGCGCATCTTGACAATATGCAACTAATAACTTTGAAGGCCTCGTTCTCAAAATCTCGTAGACGGTCACATATTTTAATAACGATACCAATCCGATTTCGTACTATTGGAGACTGTCCTATTCTTGGATTCATCCGGAAATTCCATCAATACCTTACAGCAGATGCAATTCCATTCGTACTTTACATTAATTTCCAATAAACCTATTAGTGGTCGTCTTACTCTCCCGATAGACGAAGCTTCGAGTGTTCCTCGAGAGCACTTCCGGAGTTCCGATCGCGCGTCCCAAAGCACTAAGTCCTTTGAGATCGGATAAGAGCTTCCCGTACATTGTGTTTGTCTTCCCCGTCGTCTGGTCTTCGAGTGTTTATTAATAATTATTCGGCATTTCGACCCGCGTTACTTACCCGGTCGAGCTCCTCGGTACGTAAATTACAAGGGAAGAAATCACTTCGCTTCGTTAATAAGTGATAAGGCTGCATCATATTACGCCGTCCAGGTGAGGCGGGAAGCCACGGGCGGCACGAAGGGACGGGTGGATGGTTGGATAACCCCGGCCGACGTCCGAGTATAATTTATAAGATTAGTTTAAGGGATCGTGTTAATGTAAGGTCAGTTTAGGGGCCGTAACTGATAACGCCTCGACCGAAGAGCTTTCCGGATTCGTATTGTTTCCAGATTATCCGACTCGGGGCGCGCGCTATGAAGCGCTTCAGTTTTTGCCAACTATCTACCCGCGTATATTATATCGGATTTGGTTGCGGGGCGTAATTGTAAAACCAGGATTGACTTCGGAACGAGCTGCCCTCGTAAGTTGTACGTGCGGGAGGGTGTAATGTCGTAATGGACCTTTTAAATCCACTTATGTCGCTTGCAACAAAAATACAGTATAAACTCGGTTCTTGCACATACTCGCTACTTGCACACCTCGATTCTTACGACACTAAAATTTTTCTCATTATGTATTCAGTACTGGCAACATTCGAAAATTTTCGCCTCAATATATGCAACTCTTTTTACGTGCGTTTCACAGTGTTGCATTTTTTTGTTTGTTTGTTAGCCACTTACACAATGCATGTATGTATTTCGAGTTTTGAATTAAATAAAGTTCGGGGAAGTCCCGCCGTAGTATGAGACAATTGACGAATTGAATTGAATTATGTTGAGAGTTGAATTGTGCGTGATTTGGTTTCAAGATGGTACAGAAGCATTTTACAGTGCTTACAATAAAAGAAAAAGCTGATGTTGTAAAGAAATGAAACGTGGGATATTCTATCAAAGCAATAGCTAACATTTTTCATGTGCAACAACAATAACACGTGTCAAGAAAAACGAACCATTCACAAAGAAGTTTATCACACAATCTGAATCCGACCCAAGTAAAAGAAAGGCGCTCAAAGTCTCCGAGTTCCCGAAAATGGAAAAATCCTTGTTCAAATGGTTTGCAAATCAAAGAGCACGAAACTTATTAAGAACAAGTGACAAGCTGAAGGAGGAAGCCAAGTTACTCCATGAAAAAGTCCAGGCAAAGCCAGGTGGCTTCAACGCCAGTAAGGGTTGGGCTGCGAACTTTAAAAAGACATGGAATCCGAAGGATCAAAATACTATCGAACAAGACTGATTCTATCAATCCGTTTTTGGATCAACTCAATAAGAAAATTGTCAATGTTGGTTTATCAAAGCAACAGATATGCAATGCTGATGAGTCTGGATTATTTTGGAAGCTTTTACCTGATAAAATTCTTGTGCGTTCAAAAGAAACCTCAGCAAGAGGTCCTAAAATAACCAAAGAAAGGTTAACTCTTCTCGCATGTACTAATGTTGCCGGAAATCATAGAGTTAAATTGGGCAATCGGCCAATCCACGTTCATTAAAATTTTTTGCTGATATTCCTGTTGTCTGTACAGGAAACAAAAGTGCCTGGATGACATTGGCTTTGTTTAAAGAATGATTCCACAAAACATTTGTTTCAGAGATACGTAAATTTTCCTCAAGAAAATTATTTTTTAAAATAAAATTTCTTTTAAAACAGGTGAAAGAGTTTGTCCGCAGCAAAAACCTACCGCAGAAAGCACTTGTGCTCATACATGTAGATAATGCTCCATGCCACTCAAAAGATGGCGAGTTGAAGAGCCATGATGACCAAACTCGGTGATGTGCTTTCCTCCAAATTGCACCGCTCTAATACAACCCATGGACCAGAATGTTATAAGGCTTACCAAGCTCAGCTACAAGAAAAGCCTTTTAAGTCATACTGTCGGTCGTGGACAAACTATTGATGAGTCTCTGCGAAACATTAATCCGAAAGACGCAATATGCTTTTTAGCTAGTGCATGGAATTCGAACTTCGTTTCAAAAATTGTTCGAAAAACCATCTGAGTGGGATAGTGAAGATGTCATTCCTCTTTCAGAGCTACGTTTACAATTAGTTGATGATGCATCTAATGTTCAGAATAGTACAACTTTGCTTCAGGAAATAGAACCATTGCAGCAAATGACTCATTTTGAAATCGAACAATGGATTATTGAGAACACTAGCACACACAGCTTTAAATGAAACATACTTTATCGACGACGACGAAGTTGTCGGTGAAGAAAATTGATGACGTGGTGCTTAATTTGAAAAGCATTACATCGGAGGAAGCTCTATCAGCATTTAGTATTTGCTTGGAATGGGTAGACCAAAACAATATTTTGAAACCAGTTTGTTTATGCCGTCCGCGTAAATCTCTATCGCCGAAGCTGTACAGCTACTGCTTTTAAGTCATTATCATTTTGGAAACTTTCTCCTGATAAGAAATTTCTCGAGTTTACTGGAAAAATCACTTGGAGACAAGTCGGGGTTATACGCACTTGAACTGCAGAAGAAGGTCAGTGGTCTTGTCGTGTTGGGACGAGCAGAAGAACAATGACAATTGTCAGCATTCCCCGGCCTCTTGTTTTGGATGGCCGTACGCAGCTTCTAAAGTGCTTCACAGTACGTGTCCGCATCGATGATCGTCCTTTGGGGTATGAAATCAACCAGAAATAGACTTCTTCAGTCCCAGAACACTGACGTCATAACCACATTTTTCGTGGAAAACGACGGCTTAAACTTTCGAGGCCTTGTTGGAGATCGTGGATGGTGCCACTCCATGGACTTGCGTCTTGTCTCAGATGTGAAATGGCACACTCAGGTTTCATGCCCAGTAACAATTTGGTCAAAGAATGCATTGCCCTGTTGCTCTTAACGCGTCAAAAATGTCAACGCTGCACCGATGCGATTAGTCATGAAAATATTTCGCCCTTTTCCATGAGTATATCGTCCTGACAAAGGAAGGTTTCTTCTTCGTTCTTCTATAAACCATGTAACCAACGCATCTTCAAGCTGTGCATTCTCGGGTGTTTTTAAAGCGTTTCGAATACCTGGACCTTTTTCCGTTTTCACCAAATAAGATCGTATCTTCTCTTCCTTGCTCTTAATACCGAAAATTGTAGATTTTCCAACATTATATTCTGCACAAGAGAACTTAACGAAACACCTTCTTTTATTTTATCTAAAATCTCGCATTTCTTCTTCTTCGATGTTGAAGCCATGACCTAACATAAATACGAAATACCGAAGTCGCGACAAAACGGTAAACAAAATGGCGACAGTAGTAACGACAAACATCAACAGTGCACGACAGACAACTGGTGAGTGAGCAACAGTGAGTGGAGCGTTCGGATTATCAGGGCTTTAGTTATATAACAAATATTATCTCAATTAATTTTGAAAAACTATGTATACAGTTATATATATTTTTGAACATTTTTCGCTAAATAACAGGCCTTTCTTGCAGATAAAACTGACATTTTTCATCGATTTGATCGGAATTAATGTAAGATGTCGAAAATTGTTTTAGACTTTGTTTCCTGAAAGATGTAGGTACCTGCTTTCATACCTAAACAGCATAATTTTCATTACCGATTTATTCCGAACTTTCTCGGATACAAATGGTAATCGATAAGCAAGCAATTTCGACACCCATCTTGGGCAATTTTTTTCGTAATTCAGATGGTCCTTCACGATCTGCGCAGATGAAATCATCCACACATTTCTTCAGATCGTCAGTGATAAGAGACGGACGACCTGACTGCTCTTTATTGTGTACATTATTTCTTTCCGCTTTGAAATTTCGAAATCAGGACCGTACATATGACTCATCCATTGTTCCCGTATCATACACTTCAGTAATTCTGCGATGAATTTTGCGTGGATGGACGTTTTCTCCATTCAGTCGCGGATCGCATTTTGGCGGCATTTTCTATCTTATGCGCCACAGTCATAAAACTCCACAAAACACCACGCACAGGAATAACTTCAACTCTTTCTTCTCGCAAAGCTACGATGTTACTGTTGACATCTACGCCACTTTGCTTTTAGTTGAATCAATCCGTACGACTAAACGGGTCCTATTTTCAGGAACGCCCTCGTATAATTCATATCCACTATTCCAGATAAACTCAATCTACCTAAAACGAGTCTCGAACATCCCTAATTTTATGACATCTGCCTTAGTTTCCGATCTAAGCATGTTTATACCAGATCAAATAGCATCACGAGAGGTCGATATCATTCGAAACGTTTTCGTTCTCGAAAGAGCCAATTAAGCGCTCGCGAATCGGAAAGATTTTATCGTCCGAGAGACGAAGAAGAGCCTTGCTGCCACCGCCACCGCCGCCGTCGCCCGCCGTACGAATCCGAAACTTTCGGCCGCGCCGGACGACCGAAAGATTAAAATTGTTTGCGTAAACTTATTAGTCTTCGGTTCCGAAACTTTCTCATCATAATCTCTTTTTCCTCCTTTTCTTCTCGGGACGGAGGCAAAATTACCGGAAAAAATACAATTTAAAAAATTGCTTTTGCCGTTGAACATCTGCCGGGAGAGACATGAAATATCGAGTCGCCATCGGCGAAGTTGAAGTTTCCTCGGTGAAGTTTTAATTCGGTTTTCCTATTAGTGTCCGAACGACTGGCGAAGTGATAATTTTGCCGAAACGATAAAGTGATTTTATTCTTTTCGCGTTCGCGTTAGTAGGATTATGGATCTAAATCGAATTTTAGGGGATAGGTAGTCGTTTTCTGGAAACAAATCCGGGAGGACGAAATAAAACGAAATAAAGTCGTTACAGCAACTAATATCGAATAAGAGAAAATATGCGATTACTTTGTAAAAGTTGCGGAATCAAAATCCCATAAAAATAAAGGTCCCGCCTTGTGTAGAAGATGCCCTTTTTTGTTAGTTGGACTAACTACCTATTGTTATGATATTTCTTATTTTATTTAAAGGAATTATAACTAGAATTTTTAAAAGGTGGATGGCGTGTTAGCATTAAGTGGTGTAAATCGCACTGACGCTGTCACTCCTTCGAATTTTATTATTGAGTGACAACTTATCAGTGATAACTTATCATTGAATAATAAAATTCGGAGGAGTGACAGTGTCCGTCCGATTTACACTATTTAATGATAATACGCCATCCACCTTTAACAAGCTCTTTTTTCGTCTGACGTCAACAAAATAGCAGATTGCTCAGTTCTTCCGGTTGATGTAGAAGCTGGCAAGGTCGGAATCAGTGAAATCTTATGAAACCTTTTCGTTTGAGGATAGACACCTTTGAAAACTGTTGGGGCGCTGATCTATTGACACGCCCCGACCATGCAATTGCTGGTTAATACTCTCTGGACGATTTGGAGTTCTATAATCTCGATTTTTCGCAATTGGAGAATAAGGTTCACAGTACGGTCCAGTGTTGCGATTTGTTACTGCTGTATTTTGCAAGTATCCTGAAAGGGAACATCGTGGCACACAATAAAATTTGTCTGCTGTTGTTAGTGTCATTTTCCCTTCTTTAATTTGCTGCTTAGCTTCCTCCATAGTATGTCCATCCCATGTTCTAACATGAGGTTTTACGACAGGTTTTCTTATATAATTCGTCGACAATTTGAATGGAAAATAATGGGAATAATTCCTTATCCTATGATTAAAAATGCATTCCTCAAATCTTTGGACGTAGATCATTGATTACTGTGAGCAAAAATTTCCATATTCAGTATTTACAAAGAAATACTGATGGAGTCTCATTTAAATTGATAAATATTGGTAAATATTGAATTTACAGCGATAAATACTAATCAGTATTTCTAAAATAAGCTCCCCGATCTAAATTGTTGATGGGGCGTGTGTCCCCAAAAAATACTGGGCCTCATGTCTCGATTGCACAAGATTTATATAAAATCCTTTTGTTTAAAAGATATTCATTTACAGTCAATGTCCAAGAGGTGATATATCAAACAACTTCCTAACATTTGGAGATTATGTTGCTTTAACCAATATCTGTTGGTATTTTGACTTTAACGTCATCATTTATGAACGACCAGAAAAATTTTCGGCCTATTTTCGCTTTCTCTTTTTCAGGAAAGTGGTCAATTATGAACGGGAAACTCATCAAAGTACAACTTTTTCTAGTCACATTTCTCATTCTCCACAAAATACTGTTTTGCTTGAGGTGGCCCTCCAATGACACATAAACAAACATATGTTGTAAATCTAGAAAGTGGGGCGCTTGTCCCGATGGAGTACATGTACCGATGGGGCACATGCCCCGGAACTACCATACACAGATACAATATGATTTAGAACTTTCTTATGAGATGCGATTAATTGAGGGAAATTTTCTTCTGAGATATTTTATTATGTCTTTACCATTTCTGAAATCAAATTTCTTCTTTGAAAATGAAATTTCAAACTCCAGTCTTAAACATAAATTACTTGGGACAAAAGAGAGGAGAACAGGAGATATTAAGTTTCTAGGGGGTTGTTGATTACAAATAAATAAAAGTTTTAAACCACAGATATGGTTGTTCCTCCCATTTATTTGGGAATTTCAAACTGTTAAGTAAATAGAAGTTGTCTGAGCCTTAGAATACCCTGAAATATCTCTGAAAACTATTCGGTTTTAGAAATAGAAATGTAAAAATAGGGAGTATATGAGTGATATGAATGTCGGTAGTGTCATCTATTGTTCGTTTGAATTGTTTGGAAAATGTGTTAAGCTAAATATCAATATTTTATAGGCATTATAAAAGAAATCGGTTTAATAATAAAATTCGGTGACACGTGTTTCGCTAGCACGAGGCGAGCATGATCAAAACCGTAAAACCGAAGTGAGTGAATCAAGTACTTAACGTGCATGTGTACCCCACGCTCACTGTAGATTGGGGCGAAAAAATATTTCCCCACCCCACACGAATTAATTAGGAGCATTAATTAAATGATCTAATTAGTTATTATACTAATCTTCGAAATATTGTCATAGAACTATAAGTAAAGGGAAGGCTGCAATTAGATATTACGAAAGAATAGAAAATTTATATATATATAAAAATGGATCGTGGTTTGGTCGGATGCTTAAAACTTGAAAACGAGTGAACCAAATTGGATACTTCTTTCAGCGGGTTTGTTCGTAATTGCTACGTCAAGGTTTAGGAAAAAGGAAAAGTCGAAAAAAATTTGGGTAAAACGAAGTTTGCCGGGTCACCTAGTGCAATGATATATTTAAAAACAAATATTAGCCTGTTAAATAAAATCTCACGATCTCACTTTTATTTCAACAAATATCTAAACATCGTTTAGTTATTACATCAATATCTCAACCTACATGGGAGAGTTTTAGTTGGAAGGCCCATCGTCGAGGCTGTGAGGTTCCAAGTGACATCGTGGGCTCTTAATAACGCGGTGTTTCTGAACCTCTAACGAATCATCGCCCGCTGCGAAAAAATTGTTTTGGGTTTATTAGTTTATTAAAATTAGTTTCTATAAAAAGTAAATAGAAAAACGCTCACATGGCAGTCCCTTTTTACACTTTTTTCCATCTGTCTCTTGCTTCATTCCTCCAATTCGCAATGCGCAACCTTCGTACATCTTCGAACGCGTTGTCGCTCCGTCTTTTCCTTGCCTGACTTTTTCTTCTCTTCCCAACCGGTTTTTTACAAAATAACGTCTTGAGCATTGCTTCCTTTCCGGGTCTTTCTACGTGCCCCAACCATCTTAATCTCTGCGATTTTACAACCTCTGTAGTATTGGGTCCCTTAAATAACAGTTCCATTTTTTGTTGGCTCTCCTTTTCCAACCATCTTCTTTGTTTATGCTCCTGTAGATGGCCCTGACTATTTTCCTCTCCCACCGTTGTAGTCAATCCTCTTCGGTTTTGATTAGCACCAATGCTTCGCAAGCATACCTTGCGGTAGACCGTCATATAAACTCGTTCCTTAACTTTTCATGATACTGTTTTAGACTTCATCATATGTCGAAACATGCCGTTTACATTTTTAGCTGCCCCTTGTATAAGATGATGTAACGAATACTAAATTTGCACACACACCGTGAGGCTAATCAAAATGAAAAACATAACATTACCTTACTAGCAGTTCATGTAACACGAAAGTCCTTTCTTTGATCCCTGATTATAACGTGAAATTCCTAGTTTAATCTGGTATCAGGAATTGCGATAAAAATTCTTGTTTCGCTTGCCCAAAATTCCACGTTGATTCACTCGATTACAAGCCAACGCGTAATAATCGTTCTTGCACCTTCCCGATGTGTTTTTAAGTGTTAATCAATATTTCAGTTAATTTGACGAATCTATACAGTAAACGATACGAAATACTGGCGTTTCTAACGCAAACATGACCATGTCCCTTTTTGGAATGCAACCTATTCAGAAATACATCTATCTCTGTAGCATAAATTGCGCTATTCGAATTATTGAATCGCCTAAATTTCGCCCAATTCGACTATTTCTGCATAATTTAACATTCTGCTGAAAATTTCGAATACGTGACCATTAACGCGTTTGGTATTCGATATCCAGCCGCAATCTCGTTGCGTTCTCAATGCAGTACACTCAACACAACATGAATGCGTTCAAGTATCTCTCTGGAATTCAACTCATCTCATCATCGGTTTTCGTTTTAGCGAATTGAAAGTATAGTGAGAATGCAGAGAATTTCAATATTGATTTCCCTGAGTAGGATCTCACTTTTCAGTTATAAATAATTATACTACCAGTAAACAGTTTAGAAATATCCCTTTTCTAAGATAAATCGGTTCTCAGTTGTGCCAAAACGACTTTGGGAAACTCCAAATACGTATTTCAATAACCAAATTGTCATCTTCAACGGGGGATAAAGAAAACTCGTCATATTTGGCTCTAGACATTTCTCGTTCTATCTTGCATCATCGTTATGAACAAATAACAGTTGCAGTCGAGTTTTCTTAAATACCCATGAAGAGGTTTAACTTTTCGTCCTAAACGATACTTTGGGGTCATAAAAACAGTATGCCATTTGGATTCTAGTGAAGAAAAATGTCAAAAGGTTCAATTATCAAACAAAATTTTCAAGGATTAAAGTGTTCATAAAACTTTAAACGCGGTTTCTTCGGAACCACTTTCTTCGAACTGGGAGGATCGATTTGAAATTTTTATAGTAGCTTCATAAAAATATTCTCTTTGGAAGTACACAGCCGTCTTTCGATTGAATGTAAACTTTTTTAATGAACAATTTAATGCTCATTGTTAGGACAAACAATCGACTCATTTCTTACAAAAGGCACCACTTCCAGAAAAATTGATTTAAAAGGAAACTTCTATGTACTTCCAAAGCCAATTGTATATAGATTATAATTTTTTGATTTTTGTTACGGGACGCATACAGACCGAGAAATCCGTCCTCCCGTGGGGATGTTTTAAAAAACGCTGTTTTCGTCGACGGGCTCTGTCGTCGCCATTTTGTACGAAAATGACAATAAAAAATTGTTTTTCGTACTTCAAAATGCCTTAAATAAATCCTCCGAAAGGAAATTCTATTCTGTTTGTCACACACCCGGAATAAATGGTCAAATTTAAGTCCTTTTTCTGCCTCTAGAGTGGTTTTACCCCGTCGGATAGCTGGTATTTAGTGCTTCCAGTGATTTTTCTGAATAATCGTGCTTGTTAGTTGTAATTTTGGTATATCTGGTATGTTTTCTGTTCTAAACCGAGATCGGAGGAAATCTGTTATTATTTACGATTAGTAGAATTATTTTCTATATTTAATGATTCCGAGAACATAAAATTATAAACTGCTTATTCTAATTCCTGACACGCAACATCTTGCTATGGGGGCTTTGAAAATTACCAGCGCAAAATCGCTAATTAGACGCAATTCATTTCATAGGATATATTAAACAGAGCTCCCGTGATCGAGACGAATGTCGAGTAGGAGATTAAAATGATTCAACCTTGTGCGCCACAACGCGGCATAGTCGAGTATAATAATGCAGATTTAAAAACGAATCTATAATTAAATCTTAATCTATCATGTGAAAAAGCAGAATCTACAACTAGGAATGCTTGTCGACAAGAATAATCGCTGCATCTCAATGCATTTGACCTTAAATAACACTGACTTGTCCTCTTGTTACTTAATTAAAAACACAACTGGAAAAATATCAAGTTTTTTGTGAATTTTAAATTGTTATACAATTTTAGTTGAAATTCTGTTTATTTTTGACATTTGTGTAGATTACGTACATGGATGTTTACATTATCATCACAATACACCTTCTAGGTCATTTTTGTTATACCCGTTCGAAAATATTTATCCTTGCTGGTAACAAAAAGCCAATTTTCGTTCAATTCTCGACTTTTATGTTCGAAATCGTTAGAAGGTCTGTGTATACTTCTAATCTGCGCAACTTCTACGTAATTTGTGCGTATTCGCTTGCGATCTTTGTATATCTCGAATGCGATACGCATTTCAAAATTACTTTACGCAATCGCGCGGCTTGAGAAATGGCGTGCCTATTTGACATTAGCCCAGAAATGTAAGGTCGTCGAGCGATTTTCTTGGCTAATTCGTAGAATACGATACACGCGATCGGGTCGAGTTATGTAATGCCGGCGATTCAGAGGCGGCTGGTACATGAGAGCACAAGAGCACGTAAATCTTAACGGCTTTATCGCATATCCTCCCGCGATCCGCCTCGGTTCCACCCACTTGATTGCACGTGCGAGTTTTGCCACACTTTCAACAACGTGCGAACAGTTTTAGCAGCATCGAATAATCAAAAAGTTTGCTAACTCCTTTGTACGGCGTGGAGATGCCAACGTTCTTTGCGACGGGGATTTAGTTTAGTGATAATATAAAATTTCCAAAACAATTATTTTATCCAAGGATGAAAGGGTATGGTCGGAGGCTTTCTCTATTCTTCTTTTTTCCCATGTTTCGTTTCCGGTCTTGTATTCCAACTTCCTCCAAGTCCTGCTCATTCTTTTTTCCGCCATACTGTTCCTGGTCCTGCAATTATTGCCCAAAGTATCAAAGGGTGTGCTGTTATGTACGTTTTAAGTGCATAATGGTCTTGTATAGCCTTAATTTGTTCTTTTTGTGATGTTTTTGCTGTTAGTACCCTGTTCAACAATCCAGGTTTCTTACTTCCTCTCATAAGTCCTTGTCGTATATCTTCTTATTTACTTGCATCATTTCGAAAACATATTCTTGACCAGAGCTATTCTGATTATTGATTTAGGTCTAGGGTGAGCACAATAGACCAACGTGGTCGCAGTGTAAAGCGCCATTTTGGGCCAGACTCCACCCAATTACATTACATAGGAATAGGGTGCCCAGATACCTTTGGTCCAAAATCAGGACATTTAAAAAAGTAGCACTTTTCAAGATAACGTTTATGAATACAATAAAACATCAAATTTGCACGTGTTTACTGTTAGACGATACCTGATTCAGCAAATTTCCGTCACCCAAAATCTTTTTATACATTTCACAACACGATAAATAATGATTTATTTTAATTTGAAGCAAGCATTTTACGTTTTTAACATTCAATCGATTTCGATCGCCTGTCCACTGCTTTCTGCATAAGGAAAATACTCGTCCCACAGCCGCGTTTGATGTAGAAATCGAAAAATTATGCTAACGGGAGTTTTCAAATCAACAAATTTTTTGCTTCGAAACAAATTGGACCATTTTTTATCAATCGGCAAATTATTAAATTCATCAGAAGCTTCCAGTAATGAGTTTAACTCATTTATAGGCATGCACATATATAATAAGACAATCTATGTATTTGAAAATGAAGCGATGAATTGAAAAAATAAAAAGTTCAGGACAAATCAGGACGGGAACCTGAGTATCAGGACGAAATCAGGACATTTTCAGAATCAGGACGAGCTTCTAAAAATCATGATAATCCTGATAAAATCAGAACATCTGGGTACCCTATTTAGGTCCCATTAGAATCACCAACCGCCCGTATTTCTAAGTGTTTAGTTTTATTTTTATTAATTCGTAGTCCATATTCTCTTACCGTGTCTTTAAATCTTAGGAATACGTCATACTACAATAAAAAAACAATACGCGCATATGGCATAAAGCAGAAACATGGAGAACACGCACACAGCTACAGGCAATTAATTTTATTGTATATTATATTTTATTTTATTTCATCCTCCAGTTAAAATGATTTTTCTCACTTTGCCGGAGGTCTATCTCGTGATCTATTGCTCGCTAGAAACTTGTCTCTATAGTTTTCCTAACGATTCGGGCATCCACCATCCTTGAAATGTGTTTGCCCTACTCTTCCTTTCTCCTTCATGTACAGTTTGGATTGGTTTCTTATGTCTTAACTTCGTACACGTTCAGAGTGTCTTTCCAAGGTTTCCAGGTTCCTCATCCGTTTCTTTTCCAATAAATCGTCAATAAATCCAACACTACATACAAGTTTTGGTCGCTCTCCGCTTTAGCTTTGTACTAAGAAATTTTAATTATTTTTCCACCTCCCAATTTCTAACTAATTTCTTCAGAGGTAATATCTTTATCTGATATATGTACTTCATCAATTGGAAGTTCTTCTTCGTCACTAGGAGTGCCAACATCTTTTTCTTTCTATAATACCTACTTTCCTCTTAACGGCATATTTCTTTTTTCTTGCGAGCCCCTATATCTAATTTTTAAGGCGTGCTTATTAAAACAGTACAATTTCGTGAAATTTATAGATTTTCCCCGTTTACGTTCGTTAGTCTTTTCTTTCCCGGCGATTTTGGGAAAAGCGCGCAAAATCATTGGCGATGCTAAAGACTGCAAATTACAGGAAATGTTTTATTTCGAGTTTTCATGTTTCTCAATGTATGTGCTTGGTATCGTTTCCTTGTTGATTGCTTGTCGTTGAGTTAGTGTTAGTTGGTCACAAGTTACATTTTGTTCCTGTGATATATTGTGGTAACATTGAATGGAAGGAAATGAGTTGTCAGAAAATATATCGTTATTTAAAGGAAAAATTCCGGACACCTTAAATTTGAATAGTGGATTGAATTTATCGCCGACACTTGGTGAGATATTTTAAAATTAAAAATTAATGGAACACTCGGCATTGCTTTACAAAATTATATTCATAACCCGATATACATTTCGCCTTACGGTATCTTCAGGACTGACATCGACTTAAGAATACAATTTTCTGAACCAATACCAACTGTTTTATTAATTTATACCCTCAGATTTGCTTGTTCTATTTCTTGTTTGTGATTGGATGGTAGCTCATATGCTTTACGAAATGCCAAAAATTACTGGAGCTTGATTGGAATGCATATAGTTCTTAGCTTACAAAATTATTTAAAGAATACAAATTTCAACAATGGCGATGATGTTAATTCGCAGTTGGTTTGGTCTTATTTTGTGCATTAACATCAGAATTTTTCTGAATGTGGAGTTATGATTTCGTTTCTAGGGAAGGCAGGAAATTCATACTAATTTTGGTACTAAACTACTATCATCAGGAGCATTTATCTTATTAAATCTGTACAAATCAACAGAAGAATAGAAAATATTTTGAAGATACACCATGCTATTTACAAAGCGTTCTTTCACAAGAAAGAAATCTTAGAAGAAATTAAAACGAAAATGTATGCAGATAAATACTTACTTACGGAAGCGAAGCATGAATACTTACTAGAAGTCAAAGGAAGAAACTGTAGGTAACGATCAGAAAAGAACAAAAGATTCAATTTGCACTGCAAGTCGTGAAACAATGACAATTGAATTGGCGGAGTTATCTTCAGCGACTTGACGAGAAAAAAGTAAAGAGAGTGTGGGAAGCAAGAATTCAAAGCAAAACAACGAGACGACGACCAAAACTGACTTGGAATGGGAATATAGAGAAGAATTTGAAAAAAATTGGAAAAAGATGGAAGCAAGGAAAGGTTATGACACGAAACAAGAAGCAATCAAGTACTTCCTTGATTGCTTGCTGTTTTGTTGCCCTAATCACTTGATTAGTGCAACAAATTAAAACTAAACACTAATGGGATATTAAAGGTGTGACAACAGAACGATATATACGAATACTTCACATTAACATTGGAGAAGGACCGATGTTTACGTTTGCAATTATTTACCTGTTTGTTCAGCACGCAAAATCTCAAATTGGTACAGAATAGGAGAGTCCGCATTGTCGTGCATCCCTTCCCAGTCTAACCACATTTACGTACATATGTACATACATACCGTTTCGTACTACCCCCATTTAATACGAACGCGCAGCATACTGCCCCCGTTCGTCTTGCAATAGCGAGATTCCGCTCTGATTAAACGCTTCTGGCGCAATTTGTTTCGGCCAATACGGGGCGCATTTCCGATTGATTGACTTTAAAGCCGGGTCGTTTCGAGATCCTGTTAATTTTTACCCTAGTTGTAGTAGTCGTATTCTCTTTGCTCATGTTCTACATGAGCAAAGAGAATACGAATCGATGCATTGTATGGAGTGTCCGAAAGCGTTTATACACACCCCGCGACATGAATACGACGATCAATAACTTCCTCCCTAATTTACACTTTCAAAACAATTTAACTCAAAATTGGGCACATGCTAGATAAATATCAGAGGGAGTTAGTGCAATCAAGGGACTGTAATATGTGTACGTATCATACACAATCGTTGAAAATTTTCAGGGCCTGAAAACGCGTGCAAAATATAAAGACCGCTGTGTATTGTTGTTATTCGATCCTAGATTATTTTGATTTATCAATTATTTTGTAATTTGCAACGCAATCCACGGAAAATTTACATCAATTATTCCCTATCTATCATTCACGATCAACTCATTAACACTGGATTTTTATTCTTATCCAAGAATTATGAAATATATGAATATACATATGTATGTACATAGACGCAAATGTGAATACTTAATTCGCTCAAGTAAGCGTACACTAAGCGATTATGAAAACGAAACTAACTTAACGACGGCGGCGGTGACAGCAAGGTTGAAGAAAAATTACTCGTAACCTCATTGTCGATCATCCGTACCTAGATACGTACATCTTACACAATTATGATCTTTATATTGTCAAGGTTGCGACCGGTGATACGGCGATTCCTTCTTGAACAAAGCGAAAAAGGTGTGCGAGTTGGTGGTGAATGCCGGTCGTATTGAGGTCGCCCGATCGCTCTTTACAACGCGAAGATCTCTTGGGTTAAGCTTCCTTTTTTGCAATGTGAAGCACGAAGTGACTTACGCCAAAGAGGGATTAGTAAATGTTTTCTGGTTAAAACACATTTGCAACACGATTTGCTAAATTTTTGAAAAGACCGTATTTCCATTTGATCTAAAATTTTGGATTTTCTTTGCCCTCTGGCCTTAGTCTTGTTTATTTCAAGATAGAAAGAGGAACCGGTAAAGGGAATAATGCACATCTACGAGATCACTTATCGTATTGATTCGGTAACCAAGTAGCTTTGAAATTTGCCGATATGAGGGCCAATCAATGCAAAAATTTCAGGAAAAAATACGAAAATATCCAGCGAAAGTGTTCTGTACACAATTGTAGACAGAACTGGAAGCGCTTTGGAACAAGTTTTCACAGAATTTTATCTATTTAGGTCGTCTATCAGGCTTACTATTTTCGAATGCTTCAGTACCATCTACAGGGGCTAAAGCAAAGAATCAGGATTACACGACAATAAGTCGTTAATTCAACGTTTTGTCTCCTTAAATAAACCATACTGTGTGCTGCAGCATAGCAGTGCTAGATGATACACTGTCGTGATGAAATCAAACCCCATCTTTTATGTGAGCTCTCCTGATTTCGTTGATGATTTCCGAAACTAACTAATTCTGTATAACCCTCAACAAAAGTATTAGACCAGGCGATAGAGGAAACAGAAAAACAAAACGATAATTATGGGAGATTGGAATGCAAGGGTACGAAAAGACACCAATAGAGAAATGGGATGCATGGGAACCTGTGGAAAAGAAACTTTGAATAGGAATGCTGAAACCTTGAGAGATTATATTGTAATCTCAAAGGGTCTAGCATAAATACTTCAACAAATCGAAACAAGAAAAGGAGCAGAGGTAAGAACAAATCGTAGATTAACAATACCCACATACCAACAAAAAATGATCAGAACAAACGATGAAAGGGAATGTAGTAAAATAGTAATGTCCAAGTTAAGAAACGAGGAGCTGCAAGAAAAATACCAACAAGGGATAGGCAAGAAACTGACAATATTGGTAAACAAGAACCATATATTGAACATGGAGGAGAAATGGGAACAACTTAGAGAAACATTATTGAAGAAAGCGGAACTGGTATGCTAAAGAAGAAAGTACAATAAGCAACAATAAACAACGAAAGAACCATGAAGTTAAGTAAGTTAAGGAAATGAAAAGTTAGTGAAACAAAAGAAAATAGCATGAAAAAGCCTCTTACAGGCAAATTCTAAAAGACACCGCGATGAATACATGGCAAAGAGACGAGAAGTCAAAGAAACGGTAGAAAAGGCAACGTGAGAGAGAGTCCTGGATTCCTGGATAGAATTCGGAGGAGGGGGGTAGATGAAGAATATCAAGTAAACAATAGAAAATTCTGGTGAAAAATCAGAAGTTTGAAGGAGAATAGGGGAAGAGAAATTTGAACGATAAATTGAACCAAATAAAGACGAGAAAAAGGCAATCCCAAAAGTCTGGAATGAGTACTACACAGAGTCAGAAAGTAACAAGAGGAGAAGAAATATCAGAGAAATACAGAGAAATAGATAAGGAAGAGATGGAGGAAGCCTTGCAGTGTATGAAAGGTGGCGAAGATGAAATAATACCAGAGATGGTCAAATAAATGGCTGAAAAGGCAAGAGAATGGTTGTGGATCATAATTAAAGAGGTTTGGTAGCCCCTTAGAGTTGGAAGAAAATTCTGATAATTCATATACATAAAAAGGGGAACGAAAATAATGTGATAGCTACAGAACAATCGGTCTGGTCCAAACTGGGTACAAGCTATATACGAAGATATTAAGAAGATAGGTAGAAGAAAAACTTGATGACGCACAAACGGCATTTAGAGCAGGAAGACAAACTAACGACAAATATTAAGACGACCAATAAAAAGAAAGATAGAAGAGGGAGAAGAGCTGTTCCCGACGTTTATAGATCTAAGGGTCTGAAAGAACTGAAAGTAGAAGAGAAAGAGAGAAATCCTTGAACCGCTGAAAGTAAGTGATCTCCTCTATACAGACGATGCGGTACTGATATCAAAATGCAAGACCAAAGTTGTGGACAGAAAAGATAGAAAACATGAGAATGGAAATAAATACAGAGAAAATAAAATTAATGACAATCAACAGAAGACAAACACGTTAAAAATTGCTTCCAAGCTCGAGTGTGATTTATGTAAGTGAATGAACGACTCCAGCATCTATTGATGAATAAAGAAGAAGATCTGAAAAGGAAAGATGAAGGAATTGAATGGCTGGAGCTGGCGCTCTCTCAGAACAGAAAAAGAGAAGAAGCTCTTCAACGTAAAACTAACGATACTTTCAGCAGCCAGCAGGATTTTGAAAAGATCGTTGACTTCGATGAAAAGTAAGAACAATTACAACGAGACCAAAATGACGCCGAATACGTTTAACTATGAAGGTAAATGTCCATACCTACCTAAATTACCATACCCATGAAAGAAATCGAAATAAAAGTTCGCATAAAAATTTGAGCATCTTCAATCGAAAGTAAATAATATTGACGTTGGCAATGGCGATGGCGATTCTTCTACTAACCAACAAACAAACAAGAATATTAATAAAAGTGTTGCAGGTCATGTTCATTTCCTCCTAATACGTTCCGTGTGTGTTCCTTAATTTTATTTCGTGTGTCTTATTTTGAATTACTGTTCATTGTATCTACTCGTTGTATGTGTTTGGATTAACTATTGGTTCATATTGTTTATATACATCCACATTTATATCTCAGTTCTGTTCAATAAAGCCTGCGTTTCTTTAGGTGAGCTCTGTTTGGGTTATTTTTGTGCGCTTTTTGAATGTTTCAAGCCCTAGGTTTATCGAGCAGAACAGGCGTCAGTGAGTACGAAAGTGAACCAATTTCAGGTAATTGGACGAATCACTCCTTCTGTTTGGCGATCTGCCGCATGGTTAATCCGATTTTTATTATTCAATGGGCTTTTTTATACATAAACTCTAACTCATAATCTCTTTTTGAACCGTCAATGCTGCTCTAATGTCCACAAGCACCAGATTCTACGATTTTTAGATTTAGAATGTTCTTACAATAGGAGGAATACCGGATTCTAGAAATTTGTGCAACAGTGTCTGAATGTATTCATATTGGGCAAAGTTCCGTTTGGTTATTAAAAAGGACAGCAATGAGGTTTTTATTATATACAACTTAAAGCTACTACTTTCAGCTATTTCTTTACATAGTTACCATTAATATTGAGGCATTTGTCATAGCGATGAACCAGTTTTTTTAATGGCCTCTTCATAGAACTTTGACGCCTGTGAATTAAGCCATACTGTAACACTGTCCAGCAGCTCTTCATCGCTCTCAAACGGTTCTGAATTTCTGGAAAAAAGGCACTCAGTTCTGCGATTGTAAATTGCCGATTTTAACGAATTTTCTCTTCAATATCACCCAAATGTTTATCCATCACAGCAGTTGGTCTTCCACTCCGTTCTTCATCATGGACATTAGTTCGTCCTCCTCGTAATATACGACACCATCTTCTAACCATACTGTCACTCATTTTCATTTTCACCATGAACAGAACAAAGATCACGAGGAATTTCAACAGTCTTCATGTGCAGCACGTAGATCATAGTCGGCGGGGTTTTCAATTGCAGCAGCCACCAAAATAGCACGAAAGAATATCCGAACGATTCTCTCACTCGCACTTCCAGATTCACGTTAAACCAGACTACACCGCAGGATTGCGACCACGTGGATATCCCCACTCCTTTGCTCACTAACAAAATAACAAAATAACAAAAGTGACTATTAAAACCGAATGCAACAACCAATTATCACGTGCAAGGCGTTTCTTCTCAGAAAGATAAAATCGATTTAATTAATTCACTGGGCAATATTGGAAGGGTAACAAACCACTATTTACATGAACGCCGCCTGTTAAACGACTAATTTGCTTTGAATATCACCCCTAACAGTTGCTCGTTGCGGCTTTAATTTACCAGGTGATTATTTCGGTATTAATTTCAGTTCAGCGGTTATTGTAACATCCACGACTACAAATTAAATATCGAACCGACATCAATCGAACGTTGTATTAACGCATGACATCAAAACATATCGGAATCGATTGTCTTTTGTCATTTTATTAAAAAATTGGACATAATAGTAATAATTGTAATCAATACTGTTTGGAGATACTTTTCAAAGGACGATCGTGAATCCATGCGATTGGATCGATTGTGAAATGTATTTCGGCCGTTCCACGTTCGCGACGCAAGACCGTTATAAACCCTAACACAATTGATTTCCGTCACTTAAACTGTTCTATTCGAACAAATTGATTATAATTAAAATCTATTTGAACCATCCGTTCTGTTGAACTCTCTCTCTCTGGCCGAAGAAAATAATACATATGGAACGACGATCCGTAAACGTGGGGCTCAAACGTGTGTACAAAGCAGATGGACACGTCTGTGAATTTAAATCGGATTTAGTTGTAATGAGGAGCAATCTGATTCTATTAGGATGATTTGTGTAGAACAAACAGACGTTATTATAAGCGCACATGTTTTATTAAATTATCCATGAATGTCATCAATACAAGGGCTACCTCACTAGTGTTTTACATGTAAAAGGCAAACAGGAAGTCCACCGAAAGTGCTTTACTTCTTCTCAAAGTATCCTCCATAAAAATTGATACACTTTTGATTTCATTCGAACGCAGTGTTAAACTACATTACAGTAAAACCTGTCAATAAGTATTGGCCGTTATATAAAAGTGGCCGTAATTGACAAGTTTTTCGTCTTACAAATAAAATATATAATTGGTTTCTAAGATTTGTTTCTTTATTTTATTAATAATAAGTAAATATTATATGAGTACATATGTTAAGTTTTCTTAAAGTATGGTTCGATCTTTGTTTGCTTTAAAAACCACAGCTTCGCATGTACGTAAAATTCGAGAAATATCCATAAAAATTTCACAATTGTTATTGCACAATAAATAATTCTCTGTCTCTTAATTACGAACACACTTCGTTCATACTAGATAAAGTAGATTTTGGAGTTTCACATTCGTCCACATCACTACTATCAGAGCTATGTTCTTCATCATTACTGCACAATCCTTCAACAACTTCTGTAATACAGAAGCTAGGGCCCTCTGTAGGCACATGACTATCAACAGAAGCTAATTGTAGTATAGTAATGCTCGAATGGTTAATTACCATTAGAAAATTTATTATTTACTACAATTCAATATATCAAAATTCACAGTTACACAGTACACACAATGTTGGAGTTATGGTCTTCAAATGACATTCGGTTTATTTTTGGATTCTATTTATACTTTTTCGATACCACGCACACCACCTTTTAAGCATTTTATTACACTACGGGTGTTATCTTCTTATTTTAACTCCAGCCAGAGTCGTCTATTGGGAAAAGAACAATGTAACTAGAAATAAAATTAATAATCATTATAAAAAGCATCGACTAAAAGATAGAAAAGCATAGCAAACATTCAGACACATACATACAACAGTTTTACATTACAAGAATTCATTAACTACTGGATATAAATAACCAAGGATACATCGACATTCAAATACAGGTTTCTACAACAACGATATGCCTGGATGAACTGGAGTCAAGGTGAATTAAAATTTTCGTTTCGTGGACAACGGAGAACTAATGTGGCGTAATCCTGGTTTCCGAAAAATAAAAAGTTTGTTTGGTTAACGACGAAGAAAATTGACAAGATAGATAAGTCAACAAAAAGTTTATAAATATATTTGGAATAAAAGGGTTTTAAGAAGAGGCACCAGTCAATAAAAGAACCTCACCATACCGGAGTAGATAGAAATTAAAAAAGGGAAGAATCCATAGAAAATAGAGCCACACCGAGAAAAGAAGTTAAGAGAGGAGACATAGGAAGAACTATCATCGAATAAAAGAAATTACACTCACACACACACAACACTAGGTAATTATCTTGATTTTGTGTTAAATATTTCCTAAAATTTATAAATATAGTTTGTTATAATTTATGCTTTTTATATCATTAATTAAGAGCTAGGCCGGTGCAATTTTGTTTTAAGAAATTGACTAAATTCTCAGTACAATATTCATCTAAATCCACAATTTCGTTACGAACTGTATGAAGGAGTTGGGCAAGCGGTATTTCGTGTTTTCATCGAACATGGTATCTTCTTGGATAACATCAGAGAATCCGGCCTTGGAGTAACATTTCTTAAATGTAGCTGGAGACACCTTTTTCCAAGCAACTGTAATCTATATAAGTGCATTGCCTAAATTTATGTCTTTTTCAGGATTTTCAAAATCACATTCACCATCAATAAACGTTAGAAGCCTGTTAATCAAAAAATTGCGGTAAATCAACTTGAAATTCTGAATTATTCCTCGATCTAAGGGCTGACAATATGAAGCGGTGTTTTCCGGCAGAAATATTACTTTAATATTTCCTGATGGAACTTGTGGAGTATGACTTGGCGTTATTCTAGAAAAGAAGCGCTTCTCTCTTTTGTTTTTTGTTTTTTTTTATTTTACTGTCAAATTTATGCAGCCATCATGTCATAATTTCCGTTGTTCTACATGCCTTTTTGATAGAAACCCTTTCTAAGGGTAATTTGTCAACATGATTATCCTCAAAACAGCGAGGATTTTTATTTCCTCCAATTATTGATGGATCTTCATTCTCACCTTCCATATTTGCACACAGTAAAACAGTCAAACATTGTTTTGCTGCGTTCTTTTCTGCACAATTCTCATTTCTTTAATGCAATCTCTTATTTGGCATGACCTTGAAATCAACGGTAACTTGGTTTTCCAGTCCTATATATCGTCCAAATTAATATCTGCGGATTCACCACAAACTCACCAGAAACTTAACAACCATCCATTAGATGCTGCAAAATCTTTAAACTGCTGCTGTCTACAGTGCTTTCGCGGACTTAACGCATACTTTTCACTTTCCGTGATTATTTTTATTTTGTCTTTTAGCGAAAAACGTTTTCTTTTAGCGGCATACTTAATTAGGAACCTTTTGAACACTGAGACAACCTTAAACTAACCAAGTACCTTTGCTGTCTAGGCGCGTTCGGGACTGAGATCGCATTCATCGCACAAATACCAAATAATTTTGGGTACTTTCATCAATAAAGATATATTATAAATAGTACGCACGATATCGGCAGGTAAATTACTATGAAGATAGGCCGTAAAAATTTGGTTTTATTTGACCGAGGTCGTTTTATAAGGGTAGCCGTAAATAATGGGTTTTTGTGTATGTGAATTTCCTTATAGTCGATTCGGGCAACTTTGATGGCCTCCTTAGACAGGTGGTCAGGTAACACAGGTTTTACTGTATTCTAGTTTTCAGATGGAACACTCAAAATGGCCGTCTTGAAAACATTGACTGCTTCTTCCAGTGATTGGAACAGTAAATCGTCAATGCATTTTTGATTTCTGAGAACGCAAAAGGATCATTAGTACGGAGGGATGATTTAATAATTCATTGTCCTGTCGCTCTGAAAACATTGTTTCTTTGAGCTGTGCAAGATCTCGTATTGTTTCGGTAGAAGATTATTCTTCCTAGCTCGAAAGTTTTTCGAAGCACGCTGATTACTTTCAGCAATTAACGGCCTGTTAAACTTGCTTCATAAGGATACTACAAAAATGTATATTCTTCTTTGACCCTCTACAGAAAAAGGTTGCCCATGCCTCTTGTAAAACAATTGTGGTCACTTGATCTGCCTTCTAGACGACCATTGCTTCCTTCATTTGATATACCATGGGAGTGGACAACTGTTCTTGGATTCTCATCATCTTGTAACACGGAAACAACAGATTGTTGCTTATTTTCCGCTTCGTAATTTTTAGAAATTTTTAGAAGTAATAAGTAGGTCAAGATCAAGTGGTCAGAATGATTATTGCAGCTTAGAACCAATATTGTTTCTGGCTAAAATCTACTTTTACGAGGCGATTTCTTTCGGTTCTGTTTTAAAAATAAATCCATGATTCGTCACCACTGACATTGCTGCAAACGGCTTTCTAAGCTTCTAGAATTTTATAAAGGAATATTTGTTGTCTTTTTTTTCTTTCTTAATTTTGTTTTGTTTTATACACTATTTGTTAATTTTACTTTTCTATTTTCTGACATATGTGTTACGCACATTTGGATGCGTTTAAGTGTATTTACATTGACAAATTCTATGCACAATGTTATAGTACAGAATGAAATATAGATAAATAAATAAATAAATAAATAAATAAATGCATCCTCAAATCATTTCATCATTTTCCATCGGGAACAAAGAAGATGAAAGCATCGTTAAGTTTTAAATCAAAATTCCACACATCTTCATAAAATTTATTTACGTCCTTATTAAAAGGAGTGGATTATGGACCTTTTCGTAAAATCCACCTACAAGAACATAGCCGTCAAATTTCCTACTTCCGGCGATCTTCCCTTTTTCGTTTTATTTCACTCAAGCACCGCTTTATTATCAAATTTTATCGACCGAACCGTTACGACAACGTCGTCGACGACCATAATAACTTTGCCGAAATCCCTCTAGAAGCTCTCGCAGACGAGACGATCGGGGCCGTTCTTGAGGTGTGTTTTTGCGTGCCCATAACGCGACCGCTCATATTCGCCGACGAGAGCTACCGTACTCCAAAGATGAGGGTGTCGCAAATTTTTCCGACGTGTAGTGGTTGGTCGGGCTGAGCTAGCAGGTAGCCGATTAGAATTGGTAATTTCTGCGAGTGCAGTTTAGTGCATCGGACCGAGTGTTTTTATGGATATTTTATGGTTGGTTACAGAGGCTTTTATGTGTCGTTGTTCGACGAGTTTGTGAGGATTAGATCGTTTTATGTCGAGATTGGGAATAGGTGGCCTTTTGCTAAATTTCTGGTGACTGAGTTATTGGTTTATTGGTGTGGTAACTAGGATTTGGAAACTTATTTAAAGACAATACAAATGTAGATTTTAATTGGAATGAAATAACTTTATTCACGTCCGGTTTTGCCTAGTGCATCAAACGAAGCAGTATCCGGTACCGGCTCTATCATATACCAATACCAATTGCATTCAAGGACTTAGGTAATGAACGAAATGAATGATAATATGATGCTGTGAATGGTGGTAATATATTTCCACACTCCGTGTATGTGTTTACCTTAAAATATCTTCCCGTTATCGGCTTGATTTCACGAAAATAATTTTTTCGAGCTTCTAATCGTGTGTGATACTTTGGGCGAATTTTCCCACTGTCAACATTTCTCTTTTCACCATTTCAAAAACGCGAAATCCGCAGAAAAAAGACGTCTAAGAACTCAACGACAAAGTACTTCCCGGCAACGAAAATAACTCCTACCCTATTATACGTATGTGCTTGTGGAGCGCGTCTTTAGATAAAATCCAGCTTTCTCGCCGCTATAATGCACTAGAAAATATTATTCCGGCGCTGATTCCCTAACCCACCGAGGCATAATTGTTTTCGCAAGTGATCTAGCGCACCCCGTCCTTGGCTTTCGTCCTATCCCTCCCCGATCTTCTTCTTCTTCCGCATGCATGCATGTGTTGTTGGGGGCGGTTGCGCGAAAGCAATTTGGACCGCCGACGCCGCGGACGACTTTAAAATATAACGGGGGCGGCGGCCCGGTTCTCTCGACTCGTTATTTCCGCGTATATTTATATGCAAAACCCGAACGCAAACAAACCGTTTATGCGGCAAATTCCCCGGGCAATTTAATATAGCCTCCTTTCCTCGGCCGTTACGCGTCGGAATAGGAAGAACGGCAAACAACTATTCTATTAGATCCTGCCGGACCGAGTCTTAAATTTTATAAGGTGCCTCGAGGTTTCCTCGTGGTTTCAAGAGAGAAGGGTAGAGATGGAGGGAGAACCGTCGATGTAATTGGAAATACTCTAGTCTACGAGTTAATGTTTATTAATACGGGGGTTGTTCTCTTTACGGTGGGCCTAGTAAAGTAATATACAATATATTAGCTAAACAAATCTATATATATATATATATATATATATATATATATATATATATAAATGGATCGTGGTTTGTTTGGATGCTTAAAACTTGAAAACGACTGGACCAAATTGGATACTTCCTTCTTGTTTGGTTTGTTCGTAATTGCTACGCCAAGGTTTAGGAAATAAGAAAGGTCGAAAAAATTTTGGGCAAAACGAAGTTTGCCGGGTCACCTAGTTATTTATAATAATGTTGATTATGATAATAATAACGGGTATATACCCCTAATGGAGGTACGTCGATTGTAAGAGCTTTCAAGATTTATTTTCGTGGGTAGATGATGCATTTTCTTGGTTTATACTTTCTTGACGATATCTCTCCTTAATTTTCTGTTTGCTGTCTTTTGCGGCCAGTTGTTAATTCCTGCACTCTTTCAGATCCTCTGTAACCCCCTGTAACCATGTCGTTCCAGGCCTACCACATCTTCTCTTCCCTGCAGGATTCCAATCGAGTATCGATATATACAAACCCCTATTTAAATTTAACGCACCACTCAGTTTTTCTAATTTATATTTGTTATTGGATACATTATTGGAGCAATATAGCAAAACATAGGTGGCTAACTTCATCATAAGTAAATGTTGACAGTTCGGAATTAGTAAGCATCAGTAAAGAGTGAATAAGAACATGTTAATTATGTTTTGAAAGTTTGTTGAGATATCTTCTGAAATTAAAGTTACACTTGAACATTATTAAACCGAGATTTTATAAAAGGATCCATTTTAATATGAAAAAATACGATCTAATAATAAAGAACATGAATCGACCACGCTATTTAACCAATGTTGAGTGTGTAAGGGCATCAGCTTTGTTAGAAGGACAGTTAGTCGAATGGTAGAAAGTCTTAGGGAAACTGCATCACACTCTAGAAAACGTGGAAAAGGTAGAAAGAAAGTCACTAGTAGAAGGGATGAGCATTTTCTCCGACAACAGGTGTTGAGAAAGCGAAATCTCACTACTTCGCAGCTTACAATTTAGCAATGAATTCCAAACACAAATGTTAGGATCTCCCCTTTAACTGTCACAAGAAGCAGGGGCTGAGTAGCAGGAAGCCTGCAATTGTACCGTTGCTTCCTGAAGCACACCAAGTAGTACGATTAAGATTCGCCAGAAATCATACAGATTGGACTGTTGACGAACGGAAGAAAGTTTTGTTCACCGATGAAACGAGGATAAGCTTAAAATCTCCAGATGGTCACGCAAGGGTATGGCGAAAACTTCAGATTTTTGTACTGCACTATCTCTCCAAGGGAATCGTTTGGTGATGGGTCTAAAATGTTCTGGGGAGGAATTTGCTTTAACGTTCACATAGAATTAGTCCCTATTAATCAGAGGTCAATGAATGCTGTGTTCTATCTGGGAAACATTATTCAAGACCACGTCATGCCTAAAATGTGAGATGTCATTTACCTGACCCTAGGAATCTTAAAAATCTGGAACGTGTCGTTCTTTTAGGATGCGATAATATTCCCCAAGAAACCATCCAAAACTTGATCGCAAGTTTACCACCGCGAATGCGAGCAGTTATCAGAGCTGGAGGTGTTGCCACACATTTTTAGATTTTGCAATTTTCTGAGTTTTTGTTGTACTTACAATGCTGAATAAATTATTATTTCTTTTCAACTACAATAAAGCAACTTTTTTCGTTCAAATATCAACTAACAATAAGACAAAAGTACGTTGCTTCATTACTTTCTAATTATCTTCTTTTAAATTGCCATATATATATATATATATATATATATATATATATATAAATATTGAATATTGTCTATATGCAATATTTAAGGCATATGGGTCATTCTTTTATAAACCGTACGGATTTGAGGAAAAAAAAATTATCACTTTTTTTAATGACATACAATTTTTTTTCCAACATCTTCTTATTAATTTAAACGACACGTATATCGGGATTTTGTTTGCAAATGTGTATTTTTGAAAATATGTGTATTTCGTGTTTTAATCGTTTGCTGCATTCTCTAATATTCAAAATTCATTATCTCCGGTTCTATTGAACGGATCGTTCTCGTTCTTAAGGCATTGAAAACCTTGTTATGTCAGCTTTCTATTCGCATGTTAAAAATATTCCTTCATCGTTATTCAGTACAAAATAATAACAATTGAATTGTTTAAATGATGTTTTCATAATTATGCCCACAACGTATAAAATTGAAAAAATACCATATATTCGTTATGTCTCATTCTAGAAGACCCAGTTTTGAAAAAGTGGGTTCTCTATTCAGTCAGAAGATATTAAATAATATCGAACGCGCGCCGTGCCGCATTCGAACGTGCTTAAGCTTGTGATCAGCCTTATTCGACACTCTGCGATACATTTTATTGTTTCAAAGCCTACCGAGTGCATGTAATGCTCCTTCGTGTGTTCATAACCTACAAGTTCGGTGAAAAGCGTAAAGTTTAAACGAAAGAATGTCAAACTCATCCAAATTGTTGGCAGGGTCAAGAATCCGAACGGATAGATGCTTTAATCCGTTTAATTTGTCTCCTCATCCGACAATACAAAATCAAGCGGAGCCTTAGAAAAGTTCTGCGGCAAAATTTATTGTTATTGAAAGAACCAATAACAGAAAAGTGCCTGAGACAGAAAATTTGTAATACGTGTCGCCGTAAATTGTCGAAATTGCATAAAGATATTGAAAATAACAACGTTCTTCAATCTAACCAGAAGGTATGTTTTATTATCATCTATATTTCACAATCACATGTTTGATGTGCGTACGAATATTCTAGTATGAAGAAGTTGATGATTTGATCTGTACCACCTCAACAAATAATGAAGCGTTCGGCGAAGATTATGACGTGGATCAGGTTCCGGAAAGTCCTTCATCGTTCGAGACAGAGGAAGAAGTGACTCATGAAGCGATTGATGCAGTCAATAAGGGTTTATGTTTGATTGGAATTTCACCAATAAAAAAAGAAAGTTTCTCAGAAGTTCTATTCGAAAGAGAAAATAAAAAACATTTCTGAAGCGATGTCAGAAAGGATTTTCCATACTACGATTAATGTGAATGATAGTATTGTTGAGCAAAATGATGGAAATGATATCTTGAGAATTTTAAAGGACGAATTCAATGCAACTACAGAGCGTCCAACGAAAATGAAAATTTTGACCATTTTTAAAGAATGGTCTTTTCAAAATCCAACATCATTTTCCTACTGCTACGATTCACATGATCACTGTTGCGAAGAAAATGCCGTAGAAAAAGGTATCTTAGCCGATCCCAGCCCGAAGAGCCATCCATCGATACAACAAGAAGTAGTTGATCTGATAATCAGCTTCTACGAACTTGATGAGAATAGTCGCATGATGCCAGGACGAAAAGATTATGTTTCGGTCAAAAAGATAACAAACGTATTCACGTGCAAAAGCGATTACTATTAGCGAATTTGAAAGAACTTCACCAACTATTCAAGGAAAGTCACCCACAAATCAAATGTAGTTTTTAGAAATTCGCATCTTTGAGACCGAAACATTGTGTGTTAGCAGGTGCAAGTGGAACCCATTCAGTCTGTGTTTGTGCTATTCATGAGAATATAAAATTATTAATCGAAGAGTCGAATATTAAAAACCTGACAGCCAATACTCCAGACCCAATCAAAACTTATCATGACTGTTTAAAACGTATCATTTGTGTTGAAGCATCAACAAATTGTTATTTTGGAACGTGCTCTGAGTGTCCTGGTGCAACAGATCTGATCGACGAATTAGAAAACATTTTTGAGTATAATTACATTGACGAAATCACATACAGACAATGGACGAACGTCGATAGGACCACTTTACAAGTTATGGTATCCCCAGCTGACGAATATTTACAGAAATTAAAGATCGGTTTAGAAAAATTACTTCTACATTCATACCTCGTAAGAAAACAGAATGATTTCATGAAGAACAAAAAAAAAGATTTGACAGAAAATGAATGCATTGTAATCTGTAATTTTTCGGAGTACTATGCTTTTGTTGTTCAAAATTATTATTATTTATATTATATATATATATTATATCCGAATGTTTGCACCATGATACGATTGCCGTTCATGTGTTCCAACAATATTTAGTAAATTTTATTAAGCGGAACTTTAACAAAATTGAAAAAATTATATATTTTTCTGATGGAGTGAGTGCGCAGTATAAAAACAGGAAAAATTTTGTCAATCTCACTCATCACTTAAAAGATTTTGGTGTAACTGCGGAGTGGCACTTTTTCCCAACTTCCCACGGCAAAGGTGCGTGCGATGGCTTGGGTGGGACTTTAAAGAGGTTGGCTGCTAGAACTAGCCTTCAAAGAATAAACAATCCCATACAAACGCCAAAAGAATTATTCGAATGGGCAGCTGAATCACTTCCTAATATTTCATTGGAATTTGTGGAGAATAAAGAATACAATGAAGCACACAAAAAATTAGAGGCAAGATTCAAAATGGCTTTGACGGTGAAAGGGACGTTGACATACCATTGCATTATACCGATTACGGAGAAAAAGGTACAAGCAAAGCATTTTTCTTCGCAGGAACATTGGAATGAAATTAAAATTATGAAATAATTCCTTTTACAACGTGTCGTTGGAGATTACATGATATTCATTTTATCCGAAATACATGTGCGTATATCAATATACTACAGTCGCTTGATTTATCTCAATATTCTAGTTATTCATTTTCATGGAAATCGAATAGTACCTAATATTTGCGTTCCTCAGTTTTCGATGATTTACATTTAAAATTTAGTCAAATAATTAGGGTCACGTGTACTCAGTTTCTTTACGAATAATGTAAATTTTTTCGAATAATGTAAATTCTGAAGTACTGATATAATAAAATAGCTGTCTAAAAGCAGGGATTGCGCGCAAACGCGAACGACACTGTTGTAAATCTGCGCGCGCGGTGCGCGCCGCACGGCATGCGCTCGAAATTATTTAATATCTTTTGACGGAATAGAGAACCCAATCTTTTCAAAAGTGTTTTTTTTAGACTGAGACATAGCGAATATATGGTATTTTTTTCAATTTCTTACGTTGTGGGCATAAGCATGAAAACATCGTTTAAACAATTCATTTGTTATTATATTATACTAAATAACGATAAATAAATATTATTAGCATGCGAACAGAAAGTTGACATAACAAGGTTTTCAGTGCCGTAAAAACAAAAACAATCCGTTCAGTAGAACCGGAGATAATGAATTTTAAATGTTAGAGAATCCAGACAACGATCAAAACGAAAAATATACATATTTTGAAAAATACACATTTACAAACGAAATCCTGATATAGGTGCTGCCTTTTCTCATGTATATAAGTGATAGAAAAATTTTGTAAGGGATCCAAATTATGAAGTCAAAAAGGTGTACGATTTGTAAAAGAATGACCCATATAAACAATAATTATAGTGGTATAGTGTAATTTTGAACAGGAGTTTCATTGCAATTGATTCAGCCCTCAATATATGACCCAGCCATTCAACTCTTTGTTACTCTATTTTGGTTACCATCTCCTCTTCTATTTCTTTAAAACTTTCGAAGTCCATTCTAGTCCTATATTCATTGTTGTCCAACTTGATTAGTACCAGTATAGTTCTTAATATCTTTCCTTCTGCAATTCTTAAACAATCCTCTTGTTTTATCGTCATATTCTTCTGCATTAAAAATTCTCGGTTTTGTAATAGGATGTTCTCGGAACTTTAACAACATAAATACCATAGTGACTTTATATCATGCATTAGTTAGAAGCAGATTGGAATATGGTTCTATCGTCTGGTCACCTTACTATGTATACCAACAGCTGCTCATAGAACGGATACAGAAAAGGTTTCTGAAATACTTAACATTTAGACAGCAAGGCGAATATCCTTGTCGTGGCTCAAACTATGAACAACTGCTTCGAAATCACAACTTTCAGTCTCTGTCTACACGGCGTCAAGTATGAAATTTATGTCGAACTTGATTCGCCGTCGCTACTATCTAGAGTTCAGTTCTTGGTGCCTGCCTGCGCTACCAGGTCCATGGATATATTTCGTGTGCCCAGGGCAAGGACAAACATTATGATAAAGTCACCGATTTCACATATGAGCAGATGTTTCAATGAATATTACAGTAACCTGTTGTAGAATTCACTTTGTATATATAGAAAACGTAATATATTTTTTTTATTGTAATTACTTTTGTACATTTTCATTTTCTTTTGTTTTCTGTCAATTTTCTTTTTTTTTTGACTAACTCTGATAGTACTGTACTTATTTGTATCATATTAAGGTTATTGTCCTGTTAGTGGATGTAATATCTACAATAAAGTTACTATTATTATTATTATTATTATTATTATTATATTGATCGTTTCTGCGGCATACATTATCGTTGATCTTACGATTGTTTTATATATTCTAAGTTTAGTACTTTCTCCAAAGATCTTAAGACTTTTTCGTTGGCATAGTATGCTCTGTGTGTGGTCATTATTATCCTTTGAAGTTCTACCTCTCTTTTCCGTCATTATTTCCAGGTACCTAAACTTAGCAAGCAGCTCAAATGTATGTTCTGCTATCCTGACTATTGGTCTGACTTTATATTGATCTACTGCCGTGTCAATTCTCATCATTCTTCTTTCATCCTGGTTAATCTACAATCCCATTTTCTACCCTTGCTCCACTATTTTCCCCAGCATTTCTGTTATGGTCCTTGTATTTTTTGCTACAAGCGCCATGTCATTAGCGTAAGCAATTACCCCCCGCCTTTAGTTCTCAGAGATCCTTTATCAATTTTTCTTGGTACGTATTCCGACGTCAAGTTAAACAGAGTTTCCGATAGTGCATCACCCTGTGTAACACCCTTGCTTATTTCAATTACGCCCATTTCTCCCCTTTGAGTTATATATGAGGTATATATATTATCAAAGAATACCCTTTCATCGTAAGGTGTAGGGCTACAATAATTCAAATAATTACAGTTCATAACCAAACTTATTCCAGAGCTTCTTGTTCTCCGTCGTTTTCTTTGTTTCGTACCAAGTACTACCTTTGCTGGTCAGTATTGATCCAATTTCTTTATCCCAAGTTGTAGGTGGTGCCTCTGCCTTTCTTCGTTATAGGTCTTGCTTGCCATATTTCTTTGACTTGTTTTTCTCAACTCATCCTTTGCAGATGTTCCCACCATGCCAGTTCTATATGCTCTACGAATTCTTGTATTGAATCTATTTCCAAATCTTCTCTGATTTTGTTGCTTTTTATTGTATCCATCAGCGTAACACCTATTACTTTTCTTAGGAATTTCATTTCCATCGTTTATTGTATTTTGTTAGTTGTTCTCGTTGAGAGAATCCATGATTCACAACCCTAGATTAATATGGGTCTGCATATTGTCTTATACACATTCATTTTAGTGTTTGGTGATACCTTTTTCTTGCTTAGAAGTTCTGGCTCAGCGAGTAGAATACCTTGTTTGCTTTTTCAATCCGTTGTTGGTTTATTTTGACTTCTTCGGACCCATTGTTTTTAATTAGCTCTCCCAGATAATTAAAATTGTGTACTTGTTCTAGTCTTGTGTCATTTACTTTGATGTTAATATTTTCCTCCTGTTTTGTAAAGATCATTACTCCTGTTTTCACTAGGTTTAGTTTCATTTCGTATTTCTCTAGGGTGTATTTCCATATTATTAGATCTAATTCTAGTTCCTTCCGGCTGTTAGCTATGATAGCGATACTGTCCCTAAAAGCGCATACTGGTATTCTTATGGAGTTCAAGCTCCTGTATCCTATGTGGACTCCTTTCGTTTCTGCTTTGCATTCTTTGATGATGTCCATGAATATTGTAAACAAAAGTGGGCTAACAACTCCGCCTTGTCTCAGTCCATTCCCAGTCTCAAACATGTCCGATTTCATATTGTTACTTTTCACATAGCTGTGGTTCTCTCTGTATAAACTTTTTATTTCTCTCATTAACTTTTCCGAGATTCTTCTTTCTTTTAGTATTTTCCAAGTTTTAGCTCTTGGGACTCTATCGAAAGCCTTTTCAAGGTCCAGGGATGTGAGATAGGCTTTCCTATTTGGTGCCCTTATCTTGTGTTCAATTTCTTTAAAAGAGAATATGTGACTTTTCAGTTTTGATCCTTACTATTGTTTCCCTCATCGTCATTTGGATTAGTCGCATGAGTTCACCTTGTATTCCAATAACAATAATAATAATAATAATAATAATAATAATAATAATAATAACAAATGTTGGTTACCCTATCTAAAAAAGATTTTATTGTTTGCTGGATCCTAGCAAAATTCGCTTTCCCATTGTTAACGCGAACGGGTCCGAACCTTCTACCCTAAAAATAAAATTTCTTCTTCCTCTCGATAGCCGACGTAACGCATCGAATCCGAAAACAAATTTCTTCCGAACACGAACTCTATTTAATTATCTTCTCGGGGCGCCGTTCGCCCGACGGACGACAAATATTTGTCATTTCGGAGGGTTAAAAATTCGATTTTTCCCCTCGGTCTAGGTGGCACGCCGCTACTACGACATAGGTGATTTTCGCACTCCGACATTCGTATTCACGTCGCCGAACGAAAAATAATTTGTTTCCGATGCGGACGCGCTACGTGTCGAACGATGGGAACGATATCGCCGCGTCGTCGGATGCTGCGAAAAAATGTATAGGAAATTTCGGCTTGGTACCTATATGATATCGATTTGATGGGCGACGGTATTCGTGAACGTGAATTTTTTTATTGCGTCGTTCTTGCGACGATGATGATGCCCAGAACTGCGTACGGTTCCGATGTCGCTATAAAATGGAGGTATATTTCGCGACCTGTGTACACGTGTGCGTGTGGAGCTTGTTACATTTTTACGTTCTTTCCAGTTCCTCGTTATTGGTATGAATTTGGACGTGATATTCGTTGAATTCTCTAATCATTCTTTGTTTCGAAATACGCGAATTTTTGCATAAATGTCGACGACGCAGATTTTCTAAGTAGATTTTGGTATTGCACAAGTGACGTGAAAAATGCTTCGCCGAAGCGTCAGCCAAGGTTCGCGAGCAACGCCTGTAGGTTTTCTCTGGGCGATGGAATATTAAGGAAAAAACCCATTGGTGAAGAAAAAATGGAAAGATGGAGGGAGTACTTTGAGGAGCTGACATATACAGATAATCAAGACCCCGAGGAACAAACACAAGTAAACGAAGATGAAACCTAAAACGTAGAACCCATAACAGAAGAATAATTAAAAGAAGTGGTGAAAACGATTAAACTAGGAAAAGTATCGGGAAAAGATAACATCACCCCTGAAATGATAAAGTTCGTGGAAGAGGAACACACAAAATTGCAGAATTAATGAGAGATGTACTAAAAACGGCAAAGATATCAAAAGACTGGAAGACAGACGTTATCTTACCAATATATAGAAGAGGCGACAAAAGAAACTGCACCAACTATAGGGGGATAAATATATCAAGAGTTCCAGGGAAACTATTAACCATAATAATGTTGAACAGAACCAGAGCTAAAATAGATTCAACCTTTGAAGGTACTCAATGCGGATTCAGGAAGAATAGAAGCACACAGGACCTCATACGTATTTACATTAAGACAAGTGAGCGAGAAAATAATTAATAAAAACCAGGAGATACATACACGCTTCGTTCACTTGGAAAAGGCTTTTGACAGAGTTCGAAGTGAAGACATCTGGAAAGTGCTGATAAATTGAGGGATAAACCAAAGTACAATAAGGGTAATAAAGGATATGTACAACCTGCTGTCAAAAAAGGTCGCTGTCTGCCGAAAAATTTTGAGAGCCGCTCCAAAATGTCGGGCAATGTACTCGTACTTAGTCATCTTCATAGATTTTACTGGTCAGATTATTATATTACTAACATTAAGTTCAAATCTGGAAAACTTCGAGAACCTTTTGACATATTGAAGAAAAACTAGCACAATCCTTTCGTTCTCTTCATCACGGTGATGTCAAAAAGAAGACTTAACTACTTTACTTTAGAGCAGTACTTGCTGGAGCCTTTCTCGTTCATTATTCACGTTATGACATCGATAGAAGAAAGTCGTGTTCTGAAAAATTTTGGAAACTATTGACAGAGAGGACTGTTTCCAAAAGTGTTAAATGGTAAAAGGTCTCACGACTCTACAGATTAGTTAGTCGATCTTTTGACTTTGGATATGTATATCGGCAGGCTTCTGTGACCATTGAAATTCTTTTGTTATCGTCCTATATCTATGTCGAAAAGGAGATGGTTCTCTACAAACAAGTTTGAGAACTGCTGATAAACATAAATCTAATATCGAAATCTGGATTACACCCTTTTCAATTCTTTTACTGTCCTCATTGCGACTTGGCTAAAAGAGAAGATTATAGCCTTCTGAAGAGGTTTTTGAGAACCGCTAAAAACATTTGTATAGTTTTCGATAATATCGGAATATTGATTGCACTATTAATACATACGCCATATTATGACGTCACCAAAATTGAATTCCGGTTCGAAAGACAAAAATGTTGGGAACCGCTTGAAGACGTCGGTGGATTCTCACAACCTTTTTAATTCCTTTACTATCCTCATTGGGACATAGTGAAAAGAGAAGATTACAGCCTTCTAAGAGAACCGCCGATAAGTACTAATATTTTCGATAATATCGGAATATGGAGTGGAGTATTAATACACATTATGACGTCCCCAAAATTGAATTGTAGTTCGAAAAGCAAAAAATTTTGGGAACCGCTTGAAGGCGTCGGTAGATTTTCGCAAGCTTTTCAATTCTTTTATCATCTCCACTGTGACGCTGTCAAAAGGGAAGATTATTGCCTTCTTAAGGGGTTTTTGAGAAACGCTGAAAAACATATTTTTCTCCGACAATATCGGAATATGGAGAGCATCATTAATATTATGACGCTGCAAAAATTGAATTTTATCCCAGAAAGAAACAATTTTGGTAACTACCTGAAAAAACCTTAGAAAACTTTTTCGCTTCTTTTATCATCCTCATTGCGGAGCTGTCAAAAGTAAAGAAGATTACGGTCTTTTAAAAGTATTTTGAGAACCACTGAAAAACCCGAACGTTCTAGAAAATGTCGAAAAGTGCATTTGGTCGACTTTTTAATTTCATTATTCGCATTACGGCATCATAGAAATCAGAGTGCATTCTGAAAACTTTTTGGAACCACTTGAAAGGAAAATTTAGATCTTCAGAATTTTGTTTTAATTCTTGTTATTTTTGTTGTGATGTTTCTAAAAAAATTGCATATTGGGGAAAGTTCGGAAATCACTGGTAAAAACAATTATTTTCGAACGAGATTTGAAGCTTAAAATCTAGCGATTTTAAAAATCATTGGTATCGGTTTTTCATCGAGTAAATAAAGTGTTGTTGAAAATTAAAAAAAAACGTTGGCCATGTACACAAATATAGTAAAAACAGTGAAGAGTCCACAGAATTCGTTACAAAGCAAGGGGTCAAACAGGGCTACGTCCTCAGTCACCTTCTGTTTATAGCGGTAGCCGATGAAGCAGTGAAAGAAGTCAAGAAGAAATTGAAAAAATTAGCACTGGGATATTGGCAAATGAGACGAAGTCAACTGACAGAACTTATGTTCGCAGATGATACAGATCTGGTTGGTAGATATTAAGGAAAATCTACAGCATAACCTTAAAGTATTAGAAAAAATCATTGAAGATCAATAGGAAGATTAATATCGGAGAAACAAAAACTAGGATAATTTTTAACACAAAGAAAACTCACGAAATAAGAGGGAAGCAAATCGAACAAGTAGAACCCTTTAAATAGCTAGAAGGAGTTATGGAGAGAAACGGTAAATTGGACAACTAAATAAATGAAAGGATGGGAAAAGTGAGGGGCATCTTCAAACAATGGAAACAGAATTTTTAGGAAAGAGAGATATCCAAAAAAAAACAAGAAAATTACAAAGCTGCTTATGAACACTCAATTCCTGGAAGCGACGAGCAAACTGACAGGACATAAAGACGTCAAATAGAAATTGAAAATTTTCCAGACGCAAAAATTTCACAGGAAATTAGCAAATTAGGAAACATTTTAAGGTCATATTTGGTACTTGAGGGTGATACCAGTTTGCACAGCAAAACTATGGTACGCCAGTTACCCGAGACAAGAACCCAAAGAAATTTCTATCACATTAAGTTCATTCTGAACCGCAGATTTTAATTTAAGGTTTGAAGCTCCAGGTTGATGAATTCTTATATATAATTTAGATTTCCCCGAAAGTTTCGACTTCTTTTTCCTAGTTAATGTCTTCCTTGGAATCCCACGATTAATCAAAAACCACAACGTGACGGATCTAAAGTTATCTACCTCAAAATACAATTTCCAAACCTGCTTCATTAATTTGCTTCAAGAGATGTATTCCCGTGAGCTCCACCGCCAACCACCAACGTAAACATTGGAACCACCGAGGCGAACGTTTTAGCTATATAAAGTCGGATTTTTAAAGAGCCGCTCTCCTAGGCCCCATTCATAAACAAATCACTTTTTCCCCCATCGCATCGTCTCGACGACCGCCTGAAGGCGAAATTTACGTATTCAAAACGCGACGTTCACTTTTATCGGAAAAGAATCACCCGAAGCCCGCCCGCGGAATGCGTTCGAACAATTTCCTAACGCGAAATAAAACCGAAAGGAAGGAACGGAGCGAAGGAGGAGACGCCGTCCCCGATCGTAACAGAGGGACTCTTCAGAATCACAATACACTAATTTTACGGCGAAGATTTTATTTCCACGGCATTTGCATCGGGCGGGGATGTCGTTCCCGCGATTCGTCCGAATATAATATTTCAATTTACTAAATTATGTATGCCGTCGTTTAAAGCCGGAGGCGAAGTTTGTAAAGTTCCGAAGAGAGCACCGCGACTCTTCGCAGAAATCTGAATTCTACGAGTGTCTCTTTCGAAATGTTCGTAGCTTTCGCCGTCGGCAGCTGGTGCCGGAGGAATTAAAACGGGGACGGCGAAAGATTCGCCCGGGATGAATTTTTATTGTTTGGTGCTGTTGAAATTAAAATTACGGAAAGGGAAAATTTAAACGGACGCGGGGGTCTCTCTCTTCTTCGAAAATACGACGAATTCGGGGTGAATATTAAAGTTTTCGGGAAAGTAATTTCTTGGGGTGGTATCACTAGATTATTGTAGAAGTCTGTCATTTTATCGTTGTACCTTCTGATCAAAAAGTACCCGGAATTTGCCATTCAACCAAACCGCGCTGGAGATATTCTTAAAATCTTGTTTTTTCGAGGTTGGTACATCAGTCATCTGGCGCTCAAATATCAATTTGGGCGCCAACTGTCGGAAGTTTGTGCGTGATAGCTTTGTAAATAAGTCAGTGTTTGTTATTTTCTGCGAATTTCGCAATGTCGAATTTAGTTGAGCAAACAGTTTGCTTCAAATTTTGTGTTTCTAACAAAATATCATGTGCTGAAGCTTCGAAAATGTTAACGATAACCTACGGGGACTCGATAATATCGAAAACACAAGTGCTTCACAGATGAGTCAAAACAAACAAAACACACGACAGAGTCGATCCTAAATTAAGGCTTTGTTGACCGTTTTCTTTGATTGTCGTGGTATGATCCACTCCGAATTTCTTCCGCCGGTTCAAACAGTAAATAAGGAGTATTAGGTGAGTGTACTAAAGCGTTTGAGGGGAAACGTTCGTCGCAAGAGACCAGAATTGTGGAGAAACAATTCGTGGTTTCTTCACCACGACAACGCACCGGCTCAAATATCTCACCTTGTACACGATTATTTGACCAAAAACAACGTTTATACCGTTTCGCAACCTCCGTATTCACCTGATATGGCTCCTTGAGACTATTTCCTATTCCCATAACTCAAGTTACCATTTCGCGGAAAACGTTTTGAGACGATTGAGGCGATAAAGGAGAATTCGCAGAAGGAGCTGAAGACAATTCCTAAATCCGCCTATGAATACTGTTTTGAAGATTGAAGGAAGCGTTGGAATATGTGTATTGTTTACAGTGGAGATTACTTTGAAGGGAATAAAATTAATATCGAATAATAATTGAACCGTTTCCGTTTTATTGAAAAATTCCGGTTACTTTTTAATCAGAAGGTATATATCCATAAAACGTAGACAGAATGTCGACTTAAAGTGTTCTATTCCTTTCTAAAATATTATTGATAAAAATTGGTACACCCGTGCACCCGTTGATTCCAAATATTAAAGCAATTATTCCGATCTTCACACTGAGAAAAATATTATTTTAGTTTGAAAGGAATTGCATTGACTTAACATTTTTTCAGTTTTGCATATGGTCAATAAGAATTAGTTTCCAATTAACTCTAAGAAATTTTTGAAAAAGTTATTTGAAAATTAATTACGTTCCAGTAATAATTTAATAATGTTACTTTAGAATGGTAACAATTTTGAATTGAAACTCCTTGTAGCCAATCCACTTCGATATTAACTAAACATGTTTATGGATTTATATGAAAATAAAACTATATTAAATCTAAAAGCATACGTTTCTGCCACAAAACTTTTACATCATTGAATGAAACAGCAAGTGGTTTACCTCAAAATAATTAAAATTTTAACTGAAAACGTTTTTTATTTTGTCTCAAATGCCGTTCATCTTCATAGTAAAGGATTTACCTATTTCACCTAAAACACTACAAGTTTGAGATCTACACTTATTTTTAACTTTTTCTTAAGGAAATTGGCACACAACTATTACTGTACACTAAATATTTGCACATAATTTTTGCGGTAAACGCTAGGAATAACTGATACTTTTTTAATAATTAAAAAGGGTCAGAACCACTTCATGTTGTGCAACATCTGCGAATATATTTAAATCATCATTGCCATTTATATTTAATAATTTGCTTGGATATATTTAATTTAGAGTAATAGTAAAAGTCTCACTGCCTTTGTAACAACTGCTCCAGTATAAATTAAGTAAATTGTGGGAATCAAGTTCTAATGTTCTAATTGAAATACTTAATATGGATCTAGGTCAAGGAAAGATTAAATAACACTGAAATTTTGCTTACAGAAGTAGATTAAGAATATGAATTCATAATTCATGTTTCATACCTACCAATAATTTTCCAATAATATACCTTCCTGTACTGCTTGACATCAAAAATTCCTTAAATTTAAATTGTAAACTTGTCTGAAGTGTTGTTGACACTGCTCTCCATCACAAAATTTTAGGTTTTTTGTTGTAGCATTGCGATACGCTTCTTCGATTTCGGATACATCTAATGAAGATGAAGAAGAATGGGGATTGGGTGTAGATGTACGAGGCGCAGAATATTAGCTCTCAACTGATGCAGTTTTATTTCATCGTGCGGAGTTTAATATTTTAATATTGTTTAATATTTTAATAATATATTTTGCCCAACAGATTATAATCCAATTACAGGACAACTACTTCACAACATATGTATATTTAAATCTATTTCAACAATACATAGGTGCTATCACACAGCAATCATCTACAAATACCGAAAGTTAGTAGTACAAATATTTAATATTGAAACCAATGATGAAAAGTGAATATCAATGGATTAATCTGAAAGGTTATCGTAATTCACACACATCCTACAGAGAGGGGATTTAATTAAAATATTAGTATTTGGTTTACTGCAGTAAAACATCCTTGTAGATCTAGAAGCTGGACGAGGTACCATGAAATTAATTTGATATAATATTTTCGGCGCGTCCAGACTATTGTGAAGTAAATTGAAAAGAAATTTAAGATCGGCATGAGTTCGCCGCAGATCAAGAGGTTCAATCCCGTACAAGTCCAGAAGTCATTTGTGACTAAAGTTCTGAACAGGATATATAGAATAATCGTTAAAGTAGATATATTTTAGAAAACGTCTTTGGACTTGTTCTAGTGAGTTTATATAGTATTTATAAAAAGGGGACCAAATCAACGATGCATATTCCAGCTTAGAGAGCACGAAGGAGAAATATAAAGACAATTTAAGGATTTAAGGAATCTTCTAAATTTATCTAAAAGTATTTTGCGTATTAATCTAGAAACGTTCTTCCAGTTAGGAGAAAAACAATTGGATTTAACCATCCGTGGTCACGTGGGATCTATCAGACGCCACTTTTCACTTTGAGCGCAAATTTTTCGTATTTCTCGGCTGTGAATAGGATTTCTGTCTCCATCTACCTCAACTTTGTTTGTTTGTTTGTTTGTTTGTTTGTTTGTTTGTTTGACACTGAAGTGTCCTCCATAGGTATGGATGGTTAGCAAGTTGAATCTATCGTTAGTTTTTACCTGGCTTTCAACTGAACAACATATTGCGCCAGAATACCCCGTGTGATCAAGTTGATTATTAAGTTGAAAAATTTGAATTTTTTTTTTCTGTGTTAAATAACATCGGAAGAAGGCAGAAATAAAAAGGAGAGGTGTCAATTATGCAACAGAAAAATGACAAAAAGAAACAAGAGAACATTGCAGCTCATCTCTACGAGCCATTTGCAATAACCACCGACCACATATGCGCATACAATGCGGCCGAATGGATTAAAATTTTATTTACAATCATCAATCAATAATAATAAGACTGACAATAATACAATGTATTTTGGTTTTCGTACGAATTTAAACAAAAATTCAACCAACTTTATTTTTGTGCATAATGCCACATTATTTTTTGCTCCAAAATCAGCCTACTTCATATGTCAAAATAAATACCTTTTTTAGAACACTCACTATACTGCTATTTTTTTTTTTTTATAAAACCATAATATATAAGAAGTATCTTCTCCAAATTTTAATTATAAATATTAAAAGTTGACATGGCTACGATGTTTTGCATAAAAACTTTTGCGACATTTATTTTTAATGATTTTTTTCATTATCTTGCACTTTGTTTTCTTGCAAATAAATCATTCGTCCTTGATCTAAAATGTTTATCGTATGTTCCAAAATTTTTACATCAATATCGGACGGATATTCTTTTGCAATTGTTTATTGAAATGGCTGGGTTCCAATGGACCCCAGTATAACCATCTAGATTCTATATTGAAGTGTGACCACGGAGGGCTAAAACAGATGTTCTCATTTCTCATACAAACTAATGCCTGTTCGATAGATATGCAAAACAGACTTGAATAGAAATAGTTATACTTTTGCAGGCTAATATTCTTGTATTTTTAAAAAATGGTATCATACTTCAAATAAATTTAGCACAAACGCTGAAATTTTTGTTAAAATATCTCAATTATTGACCTTTGGTAACCTTTTAAGTACGAAACTGACCTACATTCGACAATTAATACTCGCCACTGTACATGTGTTGGTTTGTTCTTTCCATTAACGTACAGACAACTAATTCTAGCCTATTGGCACATTTTAGAGGAGTGCCCCGAAAGGTAGTACCCAAAAAGAACCATATACCTTGTAACTACCCTAGTAGTTCATTATAAACAAAAAATTGTTAGAGCTGCACGGAGGATGTTGCTCATCCAAAATCTCGATTGTCTCTTCAGCTGTATGTGAAATCGCAGATGATTTGACGTTCTGAATTAGTTTCCTGCAACAGGGTGCGTACTTCTGGCAAAAGAACTTTGGCGTGTGATGTGGGTGCGGGTGTGTATGGGGATGAGGATGTTGTAGTATTTAACTCCATATGAACCGTTCTTCAATCTTGTAACGGAATTAAAGCTACATGACCTAACTTTAATATTAGCTTTGCCACGATCTTCTGCGACACAGCACGGAGACGAATAAAATTTATTGGATTCTCCTCATCATGGAACACCCAACACTTGTAGAATATCTGAAAGACGTCTACTAGCACTTTTATGATTTTCTCCACGTAAAATTCGAATCGTTTTTAAAATTGCACCATTTAAGGTTTAACTCTTCACTCCTCTCGAGGAAACTAGCGCCGTTGCTATTAATCTTCGAACTACCCCTTGTTGAAAGGCGTCTCCATCTATGCACAGACCTGATACTTACTCCGTATTTTATTCATATCCGCAACACGGCGACATTAATCTCGCCCGCTTCAAAATTTAACAATATCCGGGCATTACGAATACGGTTAAGTGCATCGCGGCTTATGAATAATTTCGCTCGGTAATATCGAAGTTTCCCGGTAGCATCATAATTTATTACTAGACCACCGTTTCGGTCGACCCCGCGAATACAACAACGTTAACAGCGTTTTATCCATTACCCCGTTCGAGCTTTACCGCGTTATCGCAGTCGACGTTCCGTTTCATTCGATGTTACCATCAGATTTTCAACTACCTACCCACCTATCCTATTCCTTTTTCTTTTTCTCCCTTTTCCCCTAGAAAAACTTTCGCGCGTTATCTCGTTTAGGCGAACGCAGTTTCCGCTTTATTATCGTGTCGTAGTCGTCGGATAATTTCGCCGAACTACAATGCGGGAGGTTATTCCTGTTTTAGAACGGGATTCGAATGAGGGGGAGCAAACAAACGTGTGCATGTGTGTGCGTGTTTGTATTAATGCAATTGCCCTCGCCAGTAAATATATGCGAGAACAACTGGATAACAACGAACAGAGGGCCGGGCGGATACGGGATAACAGCGGAAACTGTAAGTGGGCTTCCATTACGACGGCGATGCTGCGAAAAACGATAAAGATCTATGGACATTAGTAAGTAACGCGGTAGCTTCATTATAACTTCGAATTGGGTTTGCCATTAGAAGTTGGAAATGGGATACTATAGTTTTGTTTTGGGGGAAACTGCTGCGATCTATTTACTAACTTCTTTGGTCAGTGGTAGCAAATTCTTTCGGATTTTGCTTGGTACCAACATTTTCCTGTCAATATTGCCAGTTTTTTCAGGACTACTATAGCAGTTTCACTATTTTGCTTCCTTCTCGCCGTTAAAACCGAATTCGTCGTTCTTACAAGGTTGGATAATTTTGTGGGGCACAAGCATTCCTTCCCTAATTTTTGCGTTATTTCTTGTAGAAACCGTTTCATCCATGTATCATTATAATGGTTGAACACCCCGTGTGGGGTTTCGCTACTCCTTAGAGCTCTCTAGTTTGATTCACTGGGGTAGATCAGTTTCCACTTTCTTTTCCCATACTTTTCTGTCCTTTGCTTTGATTTTACAATCTTTAATTCCGTCCCTGTTAATCTCCCTTTCCAATTCCGTCATCTACTTCGACCTTGGTCCCCCTCTTCTTCTCCACCCTTTCCCGGTTTCCCCGCCAGCATCGCATAGCTTGTCGCCTCGGGGCCTGCTTGTTACTAGCTTCAAAAACTTTTGGTAAAATGAAAATAATACAAGAAAAAGTCGGAAACGTGACCGCTACGGAAGTTAATCGTTGCCATTGGAATAACCCAATTAGTTGGTGATAAAGATGGAGATCCAGACCGTATTAGCTCAAAGAAAACAGCGTAGGTTCAAGTTCGAGAATTTATTAGTAACAAGGCGCTACTCTCCAATTATAAACTTGATCGCAATTAAGTTCCTGGAGTCAGAGAGAGCCTTCAGCTATCTCAATTCTATTTAAAATAACATAAAATAATAAAAAACAAATTGGGGCGAGAGAATGACGTTAAACAGCATTTTATTTGTCACTTGTGTGTGTAGCGGGTCTCATAAAAATTCAAACAAATTTGCTTCTTAACTAAGACTTATAACACTCTCGGTAGCCGCTGGAATTCCAGGGGCCCCACAGCCACCTTACAGCTTTAGTAGAACGTAAATAGAAAGAAGTGACAAGAAGATGTGTGCCCCCCTCCTTAAAATGCTAAAAGAATTGAATCTTAAGTGCAACAAATATCTGACTAAATTAGCAAAAGTAAGAAAACCCCTTTCTACTCGAAAACACATCCCCGACTTAGTAAATCTAAATTTAACTAAATAATTGTAGGGAATTTTCCCAAAAGCTCAATAAGACAAAAATAAAATAAAAGCGGAACTTAGCATAACGTATTTTCGGTTGTCAACTTTCGTACGGCGGCGGAAAACTGAAGTCCTTCCAACTTCTATGATAATTCTTAGGTGTTCTTAAAATTCTCCGATGTTCTCAAATAATCTCTAGCCCTCTACTAGTTTATACTACTTCCTTTACTAGTTTATATTAGATCGCTACAACAACGTGAAAGAGAAAATAACGGCATTGTAAACGACAAAAAGGAAGATACCTCTAATTGAAAAAAGAGCAAATGCTCAATCGCCCAATTAGTTCGAAAAGGCAACATTGGGGAAGCGTAACTCCCAAATTCACACAACAATAATAGTAAACTTCCCAGAGTCGAATTCGCGTGTATATCCTCGACAAACGAGATTTTAAAGCGAAAGCGGAATAACCTATTTGCGGAAATGGACCTGTTTAACCGAACACTACAAACAGAGTATCTAAGAAGGCGCGAGTTGTATCAAAACCTACGAAATCGGGGCGCCATCTACGCGTCAGAAGTGGAGCGAGGGGCCAAAAGTAACAATACCGGAACACTAACAAACTGGCCAAAAATGTCCCAGTCATCTTGCTCTCGCTGTTTTATTCTTCCAGCTATGCCCACCTTCACTTTCTGCGTCAATTCATTATTTGAGTTCGCCGTTCTTAAAAGTTTGGATAATTTTGTAAGACACAAGGATTCCTTCCTTAACTTTTGCGTTATTTCTTGGGGAAAGCTTTTCACCAATTTATTATTATAGCCTCGTGCGGGGCTTCGTCGCTCCTTAGAGCCCTCTAGATCCACTCATTAGGGTGGATCAGTCCCCACTTCTACTTTATATCTTCTCGCATAGTTTTCTCCATGCTTTTATGTCCCTTGCTCTGATTTTTCAACCCTTAATTCCGGTATCTGTTTCCACTTTCGTTATCCACTACGACCTTGGTCTTCCTCTTCTTTTCCTGCCTACTGATTCCCACTCCAGTATCGCATAGATTGTGTTCGCCTGAAGCTTTGATCTCCAAGCATGTCTCAGCCATCTTGGTCTTTGCTGTTTTATCCTTTTAACTATGTCCACCTCCACTTCCTGGGTCAATTGATTATTTCTTCTTCTCCTATATTGGGTCCCCCTATTTTTATTGATCCTAACATTATACGAAAAACCTTTCCTTCAATTATCTTTAATTCTTCCTTTTGCTTGTTTATCAAACTTATTACTTGGGCTGCGCACATTATTATTGTTTTGTATACTTTAATCTTTATATCTCTGTCTAATATTTTTATTAATTTCTTATTGGCGTGTATGGTTCTGTTTGTTGTTTTAATTTTTCTTTAATTTCTGTCTCTTGCTCTTCATTACTAGCTATCCTTACACCTAGGTACTTATGCCTGTCTACCTCTTCTAAACTGTATTCTTCCATTTTAATTACACTATTTGCTTTTGTTCCTTTATTTATCCTTCTCAGTGCGTATTCTAATCTTAAGTTGAACGCCTCACGTGTCATCCTGTCTAACACCTTGATTAACTTCAAGTCTTTCAGAATCTCCTTTTTGTTTTAACTAAAATTACCGTCCTCTTCATTGTCATGTATATTAGTCTTCTTAGTTTTTCATGAATTAATGCAATCGTTCTTTTTCTCGAATCGAGAACTTATATCAAGTCGATGAAAAGTAGTTCAATGTCTGTCTTGTACTCATATACTTCCTCTAATATTTGTCTTATGTCGTATATTGCATCTATTGTGGACTTTCCCTCTGAGAATCCATATTGGTACTGTTATTGTATGTGTTTGTTGGAGTTTGTTGATATTATCTTATACGCTGTACCCAGTAGTGTAATTTTCCTGTACTTACTACATATTTACTGATCTCCTTTTTATGTATTTTTATGATTTGTTCGGTACCCAAATCCATTGGAATCCCTTTTTCTTTCCATATTTTATAGATAACGCTAAATATCCCTTTTTACGCTTTCTTTGTTCTCCTGCTTTAACTTTGCATCAGTTTAGAGGTATTTGATTCTTCCTTTTTGTTTTTGATATGTCGTACTTTGGTTTTGTGCTTATTAGTTTCTTCGTTAATTTTTTTGTGGAAAGATTTTGCGTTCTTGTTCGTGTTTTTATTTTCTATTTCTTCTAACTGATCGTATATCCTCTCTCTCGCCATTTTTGCCAAGTCCTTTACGGCTTGTTTCCTTATTCCTTGATATATTTCCTGATCTTCCTCAAATTTAGTTCTTAACCAAATTAGGAACCAAATACAGCAGTCTTAGTTCAGTTGAATAGGAAGCGTTTGAAAGGACAGCACTGGTTCCTAATAGGTTATTGCACTAATTTCCCTGAGTTGACGGGCCAACTCGATAAACATATTTGCTTTAAGAAGGAGTGAATCCGCTTCGGCTGAGCACGCTCTACATCTAACCTGCAGATATCTAAAGATACAAGCGTTTTGGTAACCAGAGGGTTGCAAAGGGTAAGTGCTTAATAGTTTCACATACTTCGCTACAGAATTAGTACTTGGATTCATTGTTGAGGCTGACGTTATGGAGATGATAGTAGACGTCAACGGTCAACCGATACGGATACCAGTTATGACCCTGAATTATGTCTTTTTAGTTCTAGAAGGCTCATGGTCTCATTACTCAATGAGATTTGTATGAATGTCTGGGACTGCTTAAGCCTTGTCTGCCGTTACCAGTCTCAGAAATGTTGAAGGTACTGTCTCTTCTCTCTTCTCCTCTTGCTAGAGCAGACAAAAATGTATATGAAAAACCTATAAGAAACATAAAATCGCAGGCAGTTTCCTTCGTCGGACTCTATTCCTGAAGAACCTGAAAGAGGAGACAGCAAAACGTCACCATCAACTAGTGGTTGAACACGAAGGACATTCCTAACACGCACATCGGACGGGAAACTTATGAAAATAAGGAGGAAAGATCATATCATTTGCAGTGAAGTTAACCACTTAAATAAAGAGATCATATTCTAAAAGATGTCCTTGCTGATTTAAATTAATCTGGACATTCTCAGCTCATCTAATATTAAATTACCAAGTAATTACTCCCCGGCATACTTCCGTGACTTATCGCTCCGTAGTTACTCCAATGCCGTGCCTTGAAAATGGTAATTTTGACTGCCCCAACTGAAAATTGGAATAATAACTTTAACATTTGCTTTTAACGAATGCGGATGTGTCAATCTCTGTGGAGGAGGCTTTATTTATTTAAACACCTTAGAAGTCACTTTCAATTCGTTTACTGCTTGTCTCTTCTAACTAGCTAGATATAACATTAGGAAGACAACCATCATACTGCCAGCCTTTTCAAGAGTAATGTAGCAGTTTCAGTATTTCGGAATAATAAAATCAAAGTTAGTTCGAACACGAAATACATAAGCATACATTCCAAATTATCGAATCGAATAGTATGAATACATTTCCCCTTTAGTTCGTCGCGAACGCTTTGTATTCATTAAAACTTAATAATCCGACAAGTTGGAATTTACTTGTACGTATTCGTAGAATAAACCGCATAGAATCCACGGAACAAAACATTTGGCAATGTTGATTTACCTTAACAAGTAACATACCTCGCCGTCGCGTCGCGTATCTAACATAACTTTCCGCTTACCCCGTCGAAATATATTAATTACCGGACGAAAAAGAGCGGGATGATTCGGTGGAAAGGATCCGCGCATACATTCAAAACCGTATTAACTGTTTGCACAAAGTTTCTCTAATTAAACGGTAAATTCAAACGTGAAGCGACCACCACCACCTCCCCGAAATTAAACCCATTTACGGGAAGCCGTCCGTGAATATTTCAAGCCGTGTACACGCCGCCAGTTACTAAGGAGATTTGCGAGAGCTTTCAGTTTAGAAGAGACAGATCTACTCTTAATAATACACCTATAACTCGCGCTGCCCGATTGCGTTAAAACGATCCTCCGGCTCGAGAGACACAGGTAAAAACTAACAACTCCCCATTTAGAAATTGAAAATCTAGAATGTTCTATTGTATATCTCCTAGGCGATGAATACTTGGACTTGGATAGGAATTAGGGGGACGGAGAAGTGCGAAGCAGATGAAGAAGAAATACTCGCGAGGAACAATAATTTCGTTTAATTTATGAACCTGCGACTTAGTCGGGATTACTTTTATTGTCTTTGCTTTTTGTTCCTGTCCTTAATTCGTATTATTCCTCTATTCGGGTAATGTAATTTTGCAATGTGTAATCCTCTTAATGTTGCCGTAAATAAGAACGCGCAGGTGGCTCGGTGGACAAATGAAAAATTATGTTTTTGGAACGACGGAAATGGAGTAATTACGAAGAAATTATCTCTGGAAGTATGCCCAGAAATAATTATTTGATAATTTAATATTAGATGGGGTGCGAGTACGCGGATTAACTCAAATTAGCAATGGCATCTTGCAAAATATGATCATATTATTTAAATCTTTAACTTTACAGCAAATGCTTTGATTGTTTCTTCCTATTTTCATAAGTTTTCCATCCGGAGTTCATGATAGGACCGTTCATCGAAGACCACGGCGTGCCAGTAGTTGATGGCGAATGACAGACACCAGAACGAAACTTCCTGCGATCATTTCTTTCATTTCTGTATTTCATATACTACATCATCATACTGAAATATGGAACAGTTACTTCAATGTTTTTGGGAGATCTTTCAAAGCATCCATTTCCCATCTGTGACGTGCCTTTTGTTATCCTCACGATCTTTTCCTCCTAAATACGGCTAATGCGTTTGATTGTTGTTTGTTTTGCACGATCTGTGAATATCTTCACTTTTTTTGCAAAATATAGTGCTGTTCGTGAAAAGCTGAACGAGGCATATATCAAAATGTGTTTTGGCCCAGTCCGTGTACGTAGCATCTGGCTTTACATCAACAGCAGTGTATATCAAGAGCTCCATCCGCTATCGTAGCTTATTTTTTAGGAAAAAATGTATAGGGTAAGACTCAAAACTTTCCCACGTTATTACGCAATCCACAATTCTGCAAACCTGGAAATTTTTGGTGGAATAAATCTTTCAGGAGCACTCAAGAATTAGCTTAGCTACTCCCAGAGTACTCTTAGAACACGCCTATACATACTCATGAATTTTGTTTCTAGAGAGGCCTCGACAATATCATGCATAGAAATCGACGAAGTTGTGTTCATATTATAAAATTTTAAACAAAAAGGGAACGAAGAAGAATTTAAATGAGTTTCTACATAAAAATCTACCGAGGCACGTTTGTTCATTTCTCAGTCAATCGACGCGTCTTGACCAACCGAATCCAACTCCGTAGGACTTCCATCGATTACTCCAATTGTGGCCGAAAAAATCGCAGGAAATCCTGAAAACGCAGACTACCGCATAGTTGGTCTGGGCAAACAGCGGTAATTACGAAATAAGTTACGACAACCTACATATACACAGAACTACTCGCATACGCATCGATTTAGTACCGACTCAGGTGAAGCGTCGGCGTGACTGTTCGTAACTTATTTCGTAATGCTCAGGTTAGTGATAAATTTTGACAGTTTGACAGATGGAGTGGCAGCTTTCGATGACGTTGCTCTTGAAATATTGGTGCTTTATCTCCTTCTTTTCCTTCTTATTCGAGTGCTATCTCCTCTAAGAACATTGGTTACGGTCACGGTTATTTTAAAATGCGCCTCCAAATAATTCCATCGGGCTTTATCTCGTAGTATACGCTAAAGGTGTTAATTATAAAGTAATAAAATGCGCCCCCTTAATAGCAGGGATTATCCAAACCATTCAGTAACAACTGTCAAAAGTACGTCGTCGTACATGTTAAATTACTGTCAAAACTGCAGAATTTATAGAATGGCCAACAAGACGAAACGAAAAACGAAACTTTGTAATGTTCTGAACTTCTCATTGTTTCTGATATACTATAGTTTTCGTTGACCCTGCTCTTAAAATAGTGGTGCTTTATCTCCTTCTTTTTCTCCTCATTCAAGTGCCCTCTCCTCTAAGAAGGTTTGTTAGTTTGTTATGGTCATGGTTATTTTAACTTTTAAAGTGCTGCTCCAAATAATTCTGTAGGACTTTGTCTCGTAGTAGACGCTAAAAACTGTTTATTGTAAAGTAATAAAATGGGCTCCCTTAATAGCAGGTGTTATCCAAACCATTCAGTGACAACTGTCAAAAGTACGTCATCCTACCTGTCAAATTACTGTCAAAACTGCAGAATTTACAGAATGTCCAACAGGACGAAACGAAAAACGAAACTTTATAATGTTTTGAATTTCTCATTGTTTCTGATATACTACAGTTTGCGATAACCATGATCCAATCAATCTTATGCTTTCGAATAATTAATTTAAAAAACTGCTAATTTAGAAGTATCGAAAATCATAGCTATTGGACATATTAATTGGCACCCGGGAATTCTTAGTTATTGGCACGGGGCTAGAAATAGTGATTAAATATAGTTATGTATATGGGGGTATACGTTGCGTTTTAGATGTACATTCATATTTTATTAATGAACGTAAATTACATACATATACATAATTCGGAAATAGTTTATAATTAAGTATTATTCTTAAAGCTAATCTTGATGCATGTCTATAAAATTCTTATGAGTTTCTGGCTCAAATTTAAACAGATGGAATGGAGCCAAAAATATTTGAGCGCATTTCTATGGGGCGGTGAATTGACGTTATTCTTGTTTGTCATTAATTTTATTCTTCTCTATTTGAAGTTCCCTTGTGTTCCTCTGTTGGAATTCATGCGGTTACAGTGTGATACAAGATATATTTATTTTTGAATTTACCTCGTCAATTTGAATAATATTTGGGGTACTTTGACCGTTCCTTTTTTGCTCCGGCTCACTCCATCTCTATTAGTTTTCCGTTTCCTGTTTCTCCACCCTTATTTGCTTGCGCTCCTCTTTCTGTTCTTGGATTTTTCTCTTTCGTCCTTTTTCTTCTCTCAGTGCAACCTGAAATTTCTCTGAAATCATTGGAAATGATTTCAGTCTTAGTGCTCTGAATATATTTGCAGTGGGACATCTTTCAATACAACATCTTTTCCGAGTTCTTCCCTACCAACAAAATCATTCATTTAATCATACTCTTGATAATAAATATTGTCATTTCATAACAAATCTTTTCTTCTTTCTGTATTATTTAATTCGTTTGTTATATTGCCTCCAGAAGTACCATGTTTGCTAATATTTTGATCTTTGGAATCGTTGTCATTGTCATAAGTAACGTTTTAGTTCTTTGTTACATTTAAGTTTTCTACCATTGTGTTTTTGTTATCGCTACTGGTGCTGCTATTGTTTATTATCTGGCTCTGATTTCATAGATGTCTCTATGAAATCAGCTTCAGATAGCTTATCAATAGTTTTGACACTGTTATTTCTCACTGTTTCCTCTAATTCTGGCCACATAGGCTCTAGGTTATTGATTCTTGAGTCAAGACTGTCTGTTAGTTCATTCTACAACTTATATAATTTCATAAATTCGTTGTTGCAGTCTTCTTCAAATTTCTGGAATACTCTAAATTTTTTAATATATTCTCAACCAACTATTCTTTCAAATTCTTAAAAATATGAACGGAACACAAATGGTGCCAATCAATGTGGATCTGTCAATAATATACATTACTGCAAGCTGACCAAGATTTATTCAAATCGAGGGATGAAGCTTGGGGAACGCATCCTTGTTACTGATTCAATGCCAACTCATCCGACGAACGCCCATAATCTTTAAGATATGCTAGTGTTTTGGAAACTGTAAAATAAATTCTTTACAATTTTCTAACGCCATAACTCCAGACTAACACAATTGTGTCACACCGCTTTGGTATTCACGATATCGCGTCTACGATTATCGCAGGTACGCGAATGAGCAATTAAGCGCTAGGTCAGTCGGTTGAAAAAAGCATCCATACTTAAGCAATCGATTTCCATGTCAAGGAACCTTCGAATAAACCGCCGCGCATAAACACCAACTTCAACTTCGTTTATAAAAGCCAGCTGACTCAATCGTTCCCATTATCTCCTTTTTTAAAACCGTTCTTCGCCGACTCATTTACGCACTTCAGCTGTCGTTTTCGTTTTTTATCATTACTTTTTCTTTCATCTCCTTTCCTCTCGCGCTACGCGCGAAAGTCCTTCGTCCCGCGGGATTGTTTTACGAGAAAGGAACGAAACACGACAGAAACACGCGTCATCGCGGCGAGAGATGCCCCGATACGATTTGCATTGCAAATTTCGAACGCAATACGGCGCGCGAATATCGTCGGCCGGGAACTCTCCGAGCGCGCCGCGCCGCGCCGCTGCGTTTTATTAATGTGTTTAAAGTCATAACGGTGGCCGTAATTGTTCCCTTTTTCTCAGGGGGTGACCAAATGTTACATCGTGTAAGCGTCGGGCGCGTTAATACTTCGCTCGCTTCGCGCTTGATTTATTACCGGGTGGTAGTTGTATTTGTAATTGCGATCGCGGTCGTGCTTTGATGGTGGTACAACTATTATTTCGAAACGTGTAGCTGTAGCATTTATACGGGCGAGGTTTCGTTCGAAAATTAATGGACGGTCATGGAAAATTAATAATACCGAGTCGGAACTGATAGAAATCTAATCGGAGATTGCAATTTCAAAAACGAAATTGCTTGCAGAGGTTCTGACTTTCTTTTGTAGTGTATCGATTCATGTAGAGTCAAGGTAATCACGCTAGAGCAGATCGATAAACTCCCAATCGTTGCAGTCATTACCAAAGGACAAAAGGAGATTTAAAAAAGTAAGTTTTAAGTGATATTAACTGGCAAGTGTTACAGCTCTTGCAAAACCGTACTGACGAGCGGTATAACCGCGAAACGTACGTCTACGGATGGCAAGAGAAGATCAAAATTTTGTTATTAACTGGCAAGAGAACATCCCGAACCCGAAAATTAAAAAATTGAAAGTTTGTGAGCAAGTTGTACACACCCAAGTTCATGTTGGCATCACGCGTCAACAACACCTGGAGGGTGCTTTTCGCATTTTTCAGATCTTCATGCAGGATTATGTGCACAGATTCTACGGAAATGCTACTTATTCGACAATCCTCCAACCAACTTTCTCCACTTGCTTGATCATGTGGTCAAACCCGGCGGATCGAGGCTGAGAATGTCTTGATTTTTTGTCACATGACGTTCTGCGTTCTTTGAACTGTTGCACACATGAAAGCCCCGCCATTTTAAGTATCAAAAAGGGTCCTCACTCTCTCTGCTGTCTGTAGGGTTTCGTATGCCGCACAGTGCTGCCATCTCTTTCAGGCATTCACAATGAGTGCACGCGTATTTTAAAATAAGCAGTATGCTTCCATTTTTTCCAGTCCTGAGAGAAAAATCGGAGGTGCTATCACTTGAATGCACCTTGTATCTCTGGAAGTAAAAGAAAATTCACAATATCATAGTCACGCTAAGATATCATTAGTCATACATCAGCACCTCAACTAAAATTCATAAGTCGACGTGAGAACACCGCCGGTATTAGAGCACGACATACTACCATTACAAACGACAACATCAACTTTCGCGCTAATATTTGCATCCAAGTCGTCGCTCATCTCTGAAAGCGCTTTTAATAAAATTACTCCCGTCAGAATCACGTATTGTTCCTCGTACGGAACCGGCTCGTGTGGCGCTTATGCTTCTCGTTTTTTTTTCTCCCAACGTTCGGTGCGCCGCTATAAATATGGAAGACCTGCACGTTTCGACCAAACTGCGTGCACGTCTGTCGCATACATCAACCGGCTTTATACGTCGGGGTAAAAAAGACGACTGTAAATAATTTTCGGGGTGGAGAAAAGCTCCGCGACGGAAAGGTAATGTAAAAAATGCCCCAGATTAAAGCTCGGACACGAACTTTTTAATGCGTTGGCGCGGTGAAATCCTAGTTTGTCGCCAGTTTGGGACATGTTAATCCGTTATGAAAACGTGCGTGTTTGTTTCCAAACTGTTGCTTTGCGGTAGAACCGGTCTGGACGATTATTGAAAATATACTGAATGGAATTAGAAAGTTATTATCTGATTAAATTATGATATTAATAAGTAAATACTTTAATACTCCGCATTATTATTATGACTGTAGTTGTACACCCCGGAGGGGTCGGAAATCCTAGTCGGATCTCTGGATCATTACAATTTCTTCTGATTATATTCTTTCCCATATTTTTTTCCATAGTTTTCTGTTTTTCATGTTTTGTTTCCAATTCATGTGTCCGGTTACTCCCTATTAAAATATAAAATTCTTTAACAAACACGATTTAGTAATCACTAGAAATAAATTCGGACTTATAGATTTAAGATCCAGATTACTAAAGCATAGCTTCACGCGTAATTTAGGTTTTTGCCCATCTCGAATGTACTCAGTAATAAATCGCAAGGTACTTATGCAAATTGTAAAGTGTCTGAATAATTTTCTAACATCTAACACTTGAGCTTAGAAACATCATTCCCAGTAGATTTAATCGTGCCGGTAAAGTCGGAGCTTTTCGCCAGCCTGTCATTAACATCCACGCCCGTAGATCAATAGGTGCTTGAATTATTTATTATTGTAATTATTGAGAAAGGTTCCGCCTCGACTTAAAGTCGATTACAGTATTGCAGTCTTCGTAATTAATTAAAGTATCCGCAACGTAGGCGGAAGTTCGAGCGGGAACATGATTTTAGGGTATATTTAGGGTTGTAATTGAATTAGGCTGCTCGATATTGGGTTTGATGCTATTTTCGTACGTCCTCGGTTAAAACGGGAGTAGCTGATAAATTTCTAGAATGAAATTTCTTGAGTAATATGTAGAATGAAATGGTAACAGATAGTTTTAGTTTAGGATGCGCCGGGATTGTGCCGTTTATTAAGATTTTTGCCATTTTGTATTGTATAGGAATAAAACAAGGAGACAGCTTAAGTCCATTAATATTTATTATAGTAATGGACAGAATCCTGCAAAATACGAGGAAACGCACCGAAACTGTGAAGACACTGTTAGGATATAACAGACTGGAACCTGTAGCTGTGGATGCATTACTGTACGCCGATGATCTGGCACTAATAGCTGACAGTTATGTGAAAATGGAAAAATTAACAAAAATATGGACAGAAGAAATAGAAAAGATGAAGATGGAAATAAACGTAGAAAAAGCAAACTAATGGTGATAAATAATAAAGAGCCAGCCAGTAATCTAATAATTAAAATAAACGATAAACAAGAAGAAATTGTCGACGCATACCAATATTTAGGTACTATTATATCGAAGGATGGAAAAATTGATCTAGACATAGCAAAAAAGGACGGAAAGCCACAAACATATACTATGCTCTGAATCAAATCGTCTTTGGAAAAAAGAAATAGAACCCAAGATCAAACAGATAGTATACAATGCAGTAGTAGCCCCCACAATAATGTACGCAAGTGAGTCCTGGACAATACAGCAAAAACACGAAAGCAAAATAACAGCTATGGAAATGAAATTTTTGAGAAAGATCGTGGGGAAAACAAAAATGGACAGAATAGAAAACGAACAGATAAGGAATATGATAAATCAAGAAGATATACTAAAAAGAATTGAAAAATGTCAACTGAATTGGTATGGCCACATAATTAGAATGGAGCAAAAGAGTTTGACAAAAAAATAATAGAAGCCAAAAATAACGGGAGAAGAAAAAAGGGAAGACCAAGGAAAAAATGGATTGACAGAATCAACGAATTAGGACGAAAGCGAGGGAAGACCATAGCAGAAATGAGAAGAATGAGTACAGAGCGGACACGATGGAAAGAATGGATTAAATCGTCGTAAGATCCAAAAATAATCCGACGCTGAAAGGCATAAGGATTAACGAGTAGAAGAAGAAGAAGAAGAATTGTATACCGAGACTTTTCAAACATTTTAACTTAAATAGTGAGAAAACATAATACTGGTAAACAAAATCTCACTTTTTGCTTGTTCTTTTGATTAAGCAGGGTCACTCTGATAGTATTTTCCTCACTGATTCTAAATCCTCTTTCCAAACTTGTGTGTCAGGCATAGTTTCTGGTTAACACGCCTTTAAAATTTTTAAAAGGCATAGTTCTGGTATCTAACACATCACTCAGTAAGTTTGTCGAATGATGATAAAAATAATTAATAATAAAACAACTTTTAGGCAAAATTCGCGTTAACTCATGAACATAGTCTCCTTCAAGACTGATACATTCTTTCCAACGCTTCCCAAACATTTCGATGCCTTTTTTGTAGAACGATTTATCTTTGGCCTCAGAATACCCTTCAGTTTCGGTAATCACTTTTTCATTGGAACCAAATGTCTTTCCCTGGAGCATGCCTTTTAGGTCTGCAAAGAGGTAGTAGACGTCGGTAGCCAGATCCAAACAATACGGCGGATGGAGAAGCAATTCAAAGTGCAATTCGTGCAATTTTTCCATTGTTGTGATGAACTTGTGATACGGTGCATTGTCTTCGAAAACGAACACTTTTTCCTCTTCATTTGGGTTCGCTTTTTCGCAATATCTTCCTTCAAACCCACCAATAACGCCATATAATATTCAAAATTAGTGGTTCTTCCTTTCCCAAGGTAATCGATGAATAAAATACCGTGCGCGTCAGAAAATATAGAGGCCAAAACCGTACCAGCTGACATTTGCGTTTTTGTTCACTTTGGACGGTCTTCATCGTTTGCTGTCCACTCAGTTGATTGCCGATTTGACTCTGGAGTGTAGTGATGGATCCACGCTTTATCCACTGTCACATGCTGTATAAAAACTCTTTTTATTGTGCTGAACCAGCTCCAAACAGCACTCTGAATCGTCGACGCGTTGTTGTTTTTGATCAATTATGAGCAAACGCGGCACCCATTTCGCCTAGAGATTTCCAGTGCCCAAATGTTCATGAAAAATGATGAATACACTGCCTTCTGATATCTTTAAGGTGTCAACCATCTCATGCAACTTCAATTTACGATCGGCCGAAACCATTTTCTTGGCTTTCCTTATGTTTCCTGAAACAACTGAAGAATTTGAGGGTTCAAGGAGTTCATCATCATGAGTGTTTGTACGGCCGCTTAGGATCAGGAAGCCACTTTTCTACCATTTATCTCGGTGAAGCATAGACTGAATAATACTTGTCACGCCGTTGCTTTGCTGGAACCGTATTTTTACAATTAAAAAGCACACATCATCAACACACGATATTTAGATTTTTCCAGTGTTAAATTCTAAAAGTAGAGTCACTAACACCACTGTAACTTGTCAACTAAACCTCCAATTATCATCAACTTTGGACACGTATCGTTTGAAGTTTGGTACTTGTTAAGACGTATAGATTTGTCAATGGTGCCATGTACCTGCCATACTACGCACTTAAATTCTTATATTAATGGGAGTTTAAAATGTATTTTTGCATGATTTTGCAATGGGAATATCTCTTTTTAATGTGCCACAGTAATCGGCCAGCATGCTTGGGGCCAACATGCTTTGATAACGCGAGTCCATGATAGATTTATCGTGGTGGAATCGCTCACCGTGCTCGTGGCTGACGTGACTTAGATTTTCCGGAGAAAAACTAAATCTAAATGAAGAAAATGTACCTTTAGTCACCAAGAGCTTTACAGTTCTGAAGTAATTCCTCCAAGAGGTCTTTATAGTTATTTTCAAAAAAGTGCCGGACTACTTTCTACCTTTCGTTCTTCGCTCATCTAGGGAGGCATCAAACTCAGGATCGTTTCATTAACCCTCGCATTTGAGGGCCAACTAATACACCTTCTTCGATTTTTGTGTGACCGATCCGTGGAAATGTGTTTTTGAAAGCACAAATCGTCACCGTTTCTATCCATTCCTTTTACGAAATTCTTCATCAATCAGGACTTGATGTGTAGAGGTGGCAAGTGGATTTTCTGGTGATCCATCAGAGGTTGACTGATGATATTTTTGTTCTCCGAACAAGCTGCCTTCTTGATGGCTATTGTTCTTTTACATGATTGTTTTGTGTATCTCTACTGTTCCATTTGCACAAGAAATAGCAAAATTTATCATAGTTGAAGACCGAGGCGATGACTTTCAGATCTTCCGCAGAGCTGCCAGGAATGTCTTTCATACGCGGTGCTATGCGCGTTGGTTGAGGAGCAAAGGCTAGCTCGCAATAATGGACAACGCAATTGCGGAAAGGTAATGCCTGACGGACGATTCAAAATCAGCATCGAGAACTACATAAGAAACAGTGCTCCGCATCAAAGAAAGAAAAGCAATGTTTACTAGTTTAATTGGCGCCTGAAATTTATGGGTAAACACATTATTCAAATCACCTATTTATCGATCGTTTTAGTTATTCAATTCAAAAACAATTTAAAGTTAAAACGTATCCAAGCGCAGATTCCAGAGTTATGAATATAAACCGCAATAATTAGAATTAAGCGATGATTGCCGTAAATTCTACAATTTCAACACGCCAATATAAGTTAGACTAAATTAGGCACCGCGAACTACATACACATGCACACACACACACATACACGCTAACGTTAGTTTCGAAGAGTTTCTCGTCTCACACACTGTAATTAAAATCTGTCAGACGGCCTAATCGCCAAAAGTGAAGTTGTGCGGGATATAATTTCGAAATCCCGTCTTAACCTCATCACTCGAATAGCACGAGCAGCCGTTCTTAAGTAAATTTCAGTGACAAGAACAACTTCTCGCCGTCGTCGTCGCGCCCGTCTCTTCTGTTCCTAGCTCCTCGATTATGATCCGCGCGCGCGTTCTACTACGGCTCTGAGACTTTGAAAGATGTTTGTTTAATATTACTTCTGCACGGCGCGAACATTATCGAATACATGGGAGAGAGAAAGATTCTTGTTAGTTCTTTTCGGGGTAAAGTAAGTGGAAGTTTCCGCGCGTTCGGCGACGCCGTTGTTCGAGAGTTTTACTTCGTCCTTTAAGCGACGCGGTCGTGTCGTTCTTGTTTGGCGATTATGATGAATTGAGGATAACAAGTTTCGCCGGAGTCATTTGAATTTGATCGATGAAGGACCGAAGAGAAGATGATAAAAGGAGCACGTTGACGGCGTGGATCCGGATGGTGGATATTACAAAAGCATTGCAGATTCTATTAGATCGAAAAAAATAGGGATAATTTTATTGGGTACTGTGAAAAATATTCCCTTCGTGTCGACTTTTAGTACACAATCATTCACTGCTTAGAAAAAACATATATTTTCTTGCAGCTAGTTCGCCTTCCTTAAGATTTGTATACGACATCGTGATTAATGAATTTCGATTGTTTCGAAACATTTTAGTGGATAATAAATCATTTAATGTGTCATTACGAGCCTCTGAAACAGAAGAAGATAAGCATTCCATTTACGTCCATTAGCTTTAAAGGAAAAAATGTAGTAGACGAGGGATCTACTATTAGACAAGTTTGTTTATTGTTTTATCCACCTACATTTCGATTTTGTAATTGTCGAGAAAATAAGACGAGCATTTTCTGAAATTTTGAAACCTTCGAATGTCTCCGTATTTTTCCATTGGAAAGGGAATATGCACAGATTTCTCAATGTTGTGTAATAAGTGTGATGACAAACACCCTCACACCGTGAGAATAGTGGAAGCCCCGTATTTGAAGGGCTTGTTCTGGTGAAGAGAAAGTTTTGCAAAGAAGTTGAATAGTGTTAAACTTAAGCACTTTGTATCTCGATTCTGGCACCCAGAAGGGGTAAAAGAAGGTCCCCATTAGCAATGTGGTAGGCTCCAATCAGATTGAGGTTGGTGTCCCCGATGGACAATAAGTCATTGAGTTTCAATGAGCTAGAAACACAATAGCTAAGAAAAGGTATGACAATGGTCACCATACAAAAATGAAAAAATAAAAGAATTAATTACAAATTTAGTAATTACCTACTTAAAAAATTGGAATTTAAACAATTACTGTTTGAGTCCTTATACATTAAGGAAAATTTAGTGTATCACTCAGGTCTGCTGAAAAACCAATCATATTACTAAATTGAGCGGAATTACTTGTTACCGGTTGTGGAAGTTTCCGTGCGATCTCTCTAATGTTGGATTCTTCAACGGTTTCTTTGAATGTCGTTGTCTGAGAATGACTTTTGTAAAAAAGATACCATATAGCCTTCATCCCCCTATTTGGGTAACTACCAGACAAACAACAGCAAATGTAAGACTGATAATTTGCATATTTATAAATAAAATACTTCATTATGTGTATGCCTAACTAGTAATAAAGAAGCACGTACTTACCAAGAAATGGTGGAAGCAATGACATGATCGTCATGTCGATCAATTTATAAATTCAAAATAGTCATTTGAGCATCAACAAGCTTGAGTTTATCCTGGTCTTAAACCGGTGGTACCTTTTTCGCATCTTCATAACCTCCATACTTGCATTTATCCTTGACTGAGCGATTTTAATGATTTCCAACGTCTAATAAATTTATCTAGATCCTGGTCATATCATTGTGACAATTATCTTAAAATTTTGGATGCTGAAAACTCAATTTGACTTACACAATTTTTCCAGAAATCCTTAAATCTACCAAGCTCATCGGATTAAAAACTTTAAAATCGATCCACGTCTTCAAATGACAATAACTCCAATTTATCTAAATCCTAGTCACATCATCTTGCCAACAATCTTAAATCGTTACGTGTTGAACACTCAATTTTAGATACATAATTTTTCCAGTAATTTTTAAATCTAATCATCTCCTCGCATCAAAAAGTTTAAAATCGATTAACATTTCCCAGTGCCAATAGCTCTAATTTATCCAAATTCTGCTCATTACAACTTGCCAAGAATCTGAAAAAATTTTGCGTGTTTGTAACTCAATTTTTTGAGCCAGACAATTTTTGCAGATATCCTTAAATCTGGGCATCTGCTGTTCTAAGATCGAGGCATTTCTTGGCGCCAAAAATTTCCAAATCGACCCAGTCCTCTCGAGTGCCAAGAACCCTAAATTCGTGTTTGAAGTTTGAGTCATTTCATTTTACCAGAAATCTTAAAATTCATGCACATCTCGAACTGCACGACACTTCGATACTTTTGGGAAAAATTTTAAAATCGAGGCACTTCCTCGTATCAGAAACTTCAAACTTTACCCCTTCGAGTACCTAAAACCCTAAACTCGTACAAATTTGGGTCACCTCATCTCGCCAAAGGTCTTAAAATGTAGTCACGTTTCTAAGTACTAGATACTCAACGTGAAATATTCATCGTTTCCAACAACCAATTTACTAACCTTCACAGTGTAATTTAAATGTTTTCAAATTCTCTCCAACTTCGTATTTGTAACTGTCTTTCCGAAATTTCCGAATTTATTTCCGTTTCAAGTCTACTTTGACTTTAGCGATAGTCGGCACTCTTCATGTGGCAGTAAATAAGTCATATTTACATTTGAAACTTCAGAAAAATCCAGAACTTAACAAGGCAACGTTTTCAAAGCAACTCGCGCATGTATAGCAGAAAACTTGGCAACAATAGTGGTGCGCAATATTTACGGGGTCGACTGTTTAAAATCTGTCATTTAAGATCTAGTTGATGCACTCTTGGGGTGCCTGAGTTGATAATTCTAAACTAATCGATACTATCTAAGAATAATTTTTCAAGGTTGATCATTGCATCCACTGAAAATCACAAAAACAATCAATTTACAGTCACTTCCTTAAAGCAAGCTACACTTACATTCGAGTCTTGGAAAAATGGTCAGTTGAGGGCCCCAAATTGTAAATCAAATAAGGGATCAAAACTTCCAGCTCAATCTAAGTATTTCTTCAAAATGTAGCACGTATAACTTTTAACATTTAATAAGAAATGGAAATCCAATTATCCCACGAAAGTAGTGGTACATCGCAGTTAGAAATCAATCCATGCTGGGTATTGCAACCCCCGTTCTTTAGATTACATCGAAGTTCCTTCCCCAGCGTGGCTTTTCTCGGAGCTAAAGTGGCTAACTTTTAAAAGTTTTAATTCCGAACGCAATTATCGCTTTCAGACGATCGATCTAAAAGTATTAAACTTACGTATTTTATTTCTGAGTGCCTCGCTGTTTCGTGTAGTACCTTAGAATGATCTCAACACGAAAGTATATAATATAAATTCACTTTGTTCCTTTGAAAATTATAATCGGTGTGCAGTCGAGATGGCTAATTGCCATCGTCCTAAAAACCGCATATCTTTGAGGTAATATTCCAGTTTCTGAACAGGAATAGCATAGAATGAATTCAGTTTTAAAGAGTTGGAAAATTATGTAGGCAGTGCAACGCTCGTTCAGCTACACTCAGAGATTGGTGTGTAGCAGTGACCGTTTTCGTGATAGTTTGTTGAAAATTTGTGGACGTAAATTCGTGTGAATAGGTATTAAATTCATAATATATAGGTAAGTCCTTCATGGACAAAGTCAAAGAACTATACATTAAATTGTTGACACTTTCACTCTATTTTCCTCAGATATTATGATGCCTGTAACGTGACCTGTTTGTTTATTCTAAAATTTACGAATAGTATTTAATCCATCGATGATCGGCAAGTCACGCTGTCGTAAGACTTTACGGTAAGAGCAAATGCAAGAGAAGCAGTTAAATATGATTAATTACCAAATTAATTCTCTAACAGAATCAAAACTAGCATGTTTGCAGATCTATCATATAATTTCTTCACGCTCTTTGTCAACTTTGGCCAACATGAATCAAATCTAGAAGTGGCACTGCACGTAGCTTGCATTTCTTGTATTTCCACTATAATCTGCATGAAAGTTTTAGGTTCAATAGACACATTAGTAGGTCTTGTAGTAATGCGTGGTTTCATCAGTTTGAACACTAGAACTTTTGGCAATAATAAAAAGATGGAGCCAAGAATCCTATATCCTAAATTTCTCCAGAAATCCTTGAAACTAGATATCTTCTCGCATTAGAAACTTTAAAATCGAGCCACGCCTTCGAGTACTAATTGCTCTAATTTATCTAAATTGTGGTCATGTCATCTTGCCAACAATTTTAAAATATTGGATGTTAGAAACTCAATCTAAGCCATATAGTTTTTTTCCAGAAATTACTTAGATCCAGGCACCTCCTCTTCTAAGATAGAGCCAAAATCGTGCCAAGGACCATAAATTCGTGTACATTTGAATCATTTTGCCAGAAATATTGAAATTCAACCACATCTGTAAATACTCAGCACTCAACTCGAGCCATCCACTTTTACCAGGAATGCTGGTACTGGAAACTCCAAACTCGAGCCTCCCTTTTGTGTGTCAAGAACCCTCAATTCGTGTAAATTTGGTTCACCTCATGTGACCAAAAATCTTAAAATTAAGTTGCGTTCCCAATGACTAGAAACTCAATTGAAGCCAACTAATTTTGTCAGAAATCCCAAGACATAGGCATTTCCTTGTATTACAAACTTTAAATTCGGGGCACCACTTTGAGAGCCAAAAACCCGAAACTCGCCTAAATTGCGGTCAGCTCAACTTAGACAAGTACTACAAACTTAATTTACCCAATCTTCTTAGACATCATAAAATCAAGCTCTCGTCTCGCGCTAAATATTTCAAAGCTGAGTCACCACTTTGAGTGCCAAGAATTCTACATTACTAAAAAGTTTGGACCATCTCATTTTGCCTAAAATCTGAAATTCAGCCAGCTTCAGGTGCCAAGGATCCTAAAATCTAGGTATGTCATACAGTGCTAAAAACCCCAAATTCGAATCAATCATTTTTCCCGATATCCTAGAATGTTTTCCAGCATCTGAACCCTTAAATTTTGGGTAGTACTATCTTGTTTAAAATATTAAAATCGAGCTACTTGCTCGCAGCAATAGTCCTAAGGTCTAGACACAGTTCCAACTGCTCCGCATATAGTCTCGTCTCGGAATATTCGTCTCCTATACTCGCGTCCTTGTCAATTCCTCGTCTGGTATAGTACGTGGATCGCGGTTTCCTCTTCAATTTGGCAGAATCAAGATGTCGTTTCTTTTGTCAAGTCCATTTTATTTATGTGCTTGTTGAGCCGGCAGTGCCCTGTTAATAATCCCACTATCACCCTGACAGACTTTTTGTCCCTGCGCAGTAGATCCGTTGTAAACTTCGGCATTTGTTCTCTAAGAAACTGTTTTGCCGATCTCTCGTCCGGGAATTGCCTGCATCCATTTCCTCCATTTCCAATTCGTCAGCTTTTTCGTTCCCACGGTAGCCCTCGCGGGAATAAGTGCCAATAATTCTAAAATCGAGCTACATTCTGAAGTGCCAAAATTGCACCATCCTTTCGTGTCAAGATATCCTGATGTCAACCTAGCCTTTCCAGAAATCTCAGAATGTTTTCAAATATCTAAATCCTTAAATTTCAAGTGGTACCATCTTGCCTAAAATCTGAAAATTGAGCTATTTCGTCGGACCAGTAGTCCTAAAGTCTAGACACAGTTTCCTGGTGTCAAAATTCCTAAATTCGTTATCCCATTACCGTACCGTACCGTATCCCCCATTTTTCGAAAGAATGGTTAAATCGAGTGGTATTGGTACCAATAATCATCAAAACTCCTAAATTTAAAACCATCTCCCATTATCAAGATTGCTACCGTCGGACCACACCTTCTAATCTTAAAATCGGGGAGCCACATTCACAAGTTTCAAAAATTTAAAAATCGAACTACCCTCTGCAATGTCAAGAATTCCTAAATTTAGGTTATTCTTTCATGTGATGCCAATCCAGTTGGTTTTGCCAAAAAAAAAAAAAAACGTAAATTCCAGCCTCCTCTCGTGCAAAGATCTTGAAATGAATCAAGTTTCTCGTGCCACAGTCCTTAAAGATCGAGCTATTCCCTTACACTAAGAATCCCCAATTCAAGTCCAGCTAGCGTGATATCAATTTCCAAACCGATTTGAAGTTGTTCTAGCATGTACCTTCGAGAATACGTTGCTTAAGGAAAGCGAAGGTAACACCGCGCGAAACCCTCAGGGGCTCACTGTTAACAAGTTTAACAAGTGAGTTCGGCAATTTAGCGCTCCCGAGGTACCCGAGCTAAAACCCAAACTAAGGTGTAAGGTAACGTGGCGAGAGTTGCGTGGCCGCAGGGGTGTGTGGTATTTGACGTTCCCCTGGAGGCACCAGGCGAAACCCCTTGTAATTAGCCTTACCCGATCAAGCGGGGCTCTGATCGGGCGGACATATACTTCCCTAGCTACCCTTCGTACAGCTACGCTATCTAGAATTTCCAAGGCTAAAGTGCAAAAGCTTGTGAAACAGGATCAAGGTTACATACAGGCTTAAAGAGCCATAATCAAGGCCAACTTCACAAGGCCTGCACAAAGGGACCAGGTTTAGTCTAGACAAGCAAGTTAGGCCTCAACAGACCGTGGAGGCTACTAAATGTAAAGAAAGGACGGAAGTCCAAAAGGCAAGGTCAGAGGGAAGTACTCCCGCAGGTCCTCCGAAAGGCAAGGAGCCAGAAGGTTTAACCTCCAAAGAGGCTGCTTTGGAGAGAATCGCGGTAGTATGCAACGCCTATCCAGCCATCCAGATGGAGGCGGCAAAGCTTAAGGCGGTCCAGAACTCTATTGTGGAGGCTTGATTACCACAATAGATCTGAAAAGGTCACAGTGTAACAGGCATCAGGGCCACCTCAAGTATTCTAATCTAATCTAACACCGCTCGAACATCCAAATACAAGAACTGCTTCCTGAAAATCGCAATAGGTACAACTATTTTGGTGGCAACTAGTAATTTTCTTTTTTAATAAATCGTACATGTTTACTGCATGCTTACAACTTTGTCACATTATAAATCCTTAAATGTGGTGCCACTCTATGACATACGAGAACGTTTCGTCATCCCCTTTTCCATCCGTAGGTAGGTACATCTATTCTGTCGATCGCACGATATCCATCGTCGATATTTTCACCATCGCCGATACGAAACAATTCAGTACAACTGTTGCGAGTCGCCGACGGCATATTTCACGTTAGTAATGGTGCCATCGGAGCGCCGTTATTGTTTTCGTAACGCGGCGACGGCGACGGCGTTCGATCAAAGGTGATTCGCGTCGATATTTCAACGGAAGGTCGTACGCGCCAAATATCGAGCAATAGAACGGAAAATTTAGTTTTGATGTTTTCAATTTCACGGGTTCCTTAACCATTATACGCTCGCGGCGGGGAATTTAGTTATTTCGCGTCGGTACGGCGGGAGGTCCTTCGTTGTGTGCGAAAATCGGGTGCATCTCGTCGAGCTTTTACCGACCTTTATTCTTTAATGCGCGGCCATAAATCATTTCTATTTCGATGCCGCGTCGCACCGTTCTCGCTCTATCAATACGTCTATAGATGGATTATCGACGAAACTGTCTTTTAACGCTTCAACAGTTCGGAAAAGGTATTTCTGTTAGATGTACTGGATTTTCCGTAATGTGCCGTCGATCTTGAAAACGCAATAAGTTTTCAATGGGAATATTCTTTAGAATTTGTTATAATCACCTGTTTAACTCGCAAGACAAGATTAAATAACAGAACTTTTACTTCTAGAAATTAGGATAAAAATACGTATTTTACACAGTTCTTTAAATATAAGAAAGGACTTATCATAACTGCACACCGGATTATGTTCGAGATTTGGCTAAAATATTTATGTCTTATATCTGAGCAAATATGTTGAAAATATTCCTAGAATATCTAGAATATGTAAAATATGTTTCAAAACTATTTTCAGAATGTCGAATATATTTCGAAGTAACAAGTAAAAAAACAAGCCCTAAGAAAATTTAAACAGGTTTTATTAAACAGATGCCTATCACTTAGATTTCTACATTAAACATTACATTCCTTACTGTAAAAATAATTCACTATCAAATGTTTTTCAATATTTTCTATAGTTAAATTATGTCTCCCATCCGTTAGTAGCGATTTGTACGTCGAAGAACTTCGTTCGACGTCAACTGATGTGATTGGTGCATATTTCAAAACATTAACAGCTTCCGGATTTAAATCGGTTCTAACATCAAAATCGCCACGGAGGATTTGGTTTGCTTATTCCAACAAATTTAAATCGCTATTTCTTTTTAAAATATCATTCAATTTTTTATTTATGAATTACCCAATTTTTTCAAGAACTTTCTGAAATTTTTCCTTAAATCCATCAATTAAATCAAGAGACTTTTGCAACGAGAGTAATTCAGTTTCAATACAATAACAATAATTTTATTAACAAAATCATAATTGGATTTAATTAAGCAAAGTTTATGGTGCAGTGAATTATTTTCTGGAATTGATTTGCACTTTGAAATTGCACCAATATTTTCCTCTTCAGAACTTAAAATAAGTTCGTTAATAGGGAAACTGGCAGCTTTCAAACATGTTCCCCACCTCGTAATTATTGGTTCCTGTGGCAAAGGAGTGTTAGGTAATTTTTGCTCTTCGGTATTGAACATGATATTTCGTTTGGAAGTTGAAAAGCGATTATCAGTTTCTTGGAAAAAGGTAGAAACATAAATAACTTGGAAAAATCATCAATCCCTATTTAATTAATATTTATTTTACTATATTTAACGAAACATTGGTAATCGGAGAATGTAGATTTCCCAGAAAGTCGTCTACTATATTTTTATAAAAGTAACGCGATTTTCAAACGGAAAAATATGTCGAATAATTTCAATTAAATTAAAATATTAGAAATATGTGGAAAAAAAGTCAAAATAATCTAAATATATAAAATTAGATTAGTGCTAAACGCTTTTATTTGCCCTAATTCGTGTAGCAAATGCAGAAAACATAATCCGGTCTCTGCTTATAACTCATGTTACCCCATCACTTTATGCACACTCAACTAACAATTTTCCACATCAAAATGTCCAAGAAACGTAAAAATTTTCTCTCCATTTACGGTGATATACACGAAAATTGAGCGCGCGACATAAAATATGAGAGAAAGGAGAGCTCGGAAGAATCGCGAAAACATCTCGAAATAGCCGAAAAGAGTTTATTCCGGCTACTTCGCAACGACAAGAGGGTAACAATACATCGAGATCGTCTTAACGACCGCCGTATTTTATATCGTTCCGCTTTTATTGCTTCTTTTCTCTCCTCCATTATTCTCGTCGGTCGCGTCGGTTTCTTCGGCGCTCCGTCGTTCGTTAACGCGCCCGGTCCTTTCCCGCAGCAACCGGCGAGCGAATCCGTCCCTAATTTTAATTTAATCTCCACCAATTAGTGCTCGTTCGCGTCGTCCGTCGCGGAACAATAGGGAAGCGTCCGGGATTGAAGTGTGTCCGTCGTTTAAATTGCTTCGGAATTGAAAGGAAGCGAAGAAAAAGAAGGGGAGGACGGGTCGATCTAATTAGGTATTACACCCTTGGATCTACTTTTTTGCGCTGAGAAAGATTCCCTTTTATCTTCGGACGAGTTTTATGCGACTGAAGGGATCGTTTGCTGACCTTAGACTTGGTCGATGTCTTTTCTTTCGAGAATTGTCGTGTAGAAGTGGATGAAAAGGTTTTAATAATTTTATTTGCTGATGCGCTTGTACACATGATGGATAATGACTGATTTCAAATAAGTTTTATTTGCCATCGCAGCAATGGAAAGGAAATTACATTTTTCTGCAAAAATTCCTTCCATATTTAAAATAATTCAACCCTTTGGATTAATTAACGTTTATCTCTGTAAATCGCAATGCCGAATAAATCTCCACATCGCCTTTGTTAGCACGTTTTTGGTCTATTGACGGAGTTCTCTGTATTTGCGAATACTTAGGGCGGAATTTCATTGATAACGCGTAGAGCTACGTTTATGCAATCGAAAATTATTGCAGAGCTACTAGTTCGTATAAACTTACATCTTCTCCTCAGAAATCGATCATCTTGAATGAAAAACAAAAGGCACGCGTTCTTTCTATTGCACTTCCTCTATTTAGGATGATAGCTCAGGTAGGGGAATATATATTTGGCGCTATCCGAATTGATGTGGTAAGATTAAGTAACACTTCACCTTATTAGGTGTTTGTAAATGACGAACATTTTTAAATAATAAATGATGAAACGTATACACCCCCTACCTAATTATTTTTAACCAATCAGAACTCACCTTTATTCGTTTAATTTCCCATTTTTATTCTTACAATTAGAAGCGGTAACAAAATAATCTTTGCTCTTCGGTGTTGAACATGATATTTCGTTTGAAAGTTTAAAAGCAATTAACAATTTTTTAGAAAAATGTAGAAACATAAATGTCTGGGAAAAGCATTAATCCATATTGAACTAATATTTATTTTAGTATATTTAACGAAACGTTGGCAACCGTACAATGTAGATTTCCCGGGAAAGTCGTCTACTATATTTTTCTTATCCTTCCTATACTCACGCATACGGTCTGTGAGACCGATTTATATAGTACAGTATACGTCTTTCATTTTGACGTGAGTATAGGAAGGTTAAAAAAGTAACGCGATTTTCAAACGGAAAAATATGTCTAATAATTTCAATTACATTAAAATATTCGAAATATGTGGAAAAAGCCAAAATATTCTAAATATGTAAAATTAAATTACTGCTAAACGCTTTTATTTAATTAATTCGTTTAGATCTTAAAGCTTTCAATTGTTAGGGCGGAATTTCGTCGAAAACGCGTAGAGCTACGTTTATGAAATCGAAAATTATAGCAGAGCTACTAGTCCGTCTAAACTTACGCCTTCTCCCCAGAAATCGATTTCGGCAACTAACTTATCATCTTGAATGAAGAAACAAAAGGCACGCTTTCTTTCTATGGAATTTTCTCTATTTAGAAGGATAGCTCAGTTAGGAAAATACATATTTGGCGCTTTCCGAATTGATGTGGTAAGATTAAGTTGTTCTGAATTACAGGTTTTTATTTATTTATTCTTATAGCCATCCCTACTCAAATCTCCCAGTTGGCCCGTTTAACGGATCTACCACCATTATCTAATACGATCAGGGACGGAAATTGCACTGAATTGAGCAGGAGCAAAAGCCTTGGACCGGTTTCGATCACGTTGGGGCTCCTCAGCGAGGCGTATACACTCCTACTGAATGCAACACTTCATATCCACAATATCATCATCATCATCATCTTTTGTCCTTCTTTACCTTTCGGTATAAGGCTTCGGAGTCACCGCCCAGTGGCATTTCCTTACTTTTCGCGGCATATTAGAGGTAACAGAGCCATATTTTAGAGTTTTAAACTACTACTCATCCGACACTGAAAGGCATAAGGATCGACGAGAAGAAGAAGAAGAAACTACTAGGCTCTGCCACGACCAAGTTCCAAACTCCGGATCTTCGAACTGTGAAGCGCGTGTTTTACCACCCAGCCACTAGCGGATTGTCCACAATATATAGCTCTTATTTTTGATCACCATCGGCCAGAAAATTTAAAATACTCATACAAGTCCATGGTTTTACATGCAGTGTGTGTTCCAAAATCAATTCTTTTCAACATTGAAACGTACTAATTTGGATCATAAAGCCTTCAGTAACATTAACCCTCCTCTTTAGAAAGATACGATTATGCACGAAGCGATGACTCTTAGAAATTACACAGTCTGAGTGTGTCCTCTACCCAAAATCTGGCAATTCTGTTTACGTTTCCATCCATTTAATTCAAAACGTACTTCGTCACTAGATAGGATTTTTCCGAAAAATCACCGCCCAGCACTCACCGAACGAATCCATGATGCAAGCTAAGACGATTGGATTTTGCGGGTCTGCAGATGCTGAGTTTTTGTAAGAGTTTGCTGTACGTTGCTCCGTAAAAGATCTACTTAACCTTCTTTTCCTTCTTCTTCAAGTGCCGTCTTCTCTAAGACGGTTGGTTATCGTCATGGCTGTTCGTAGTTTTGAAGCTGCCGCTCCAAATAATTCCATAGGGCTACTACAAACCTCTACTACAGACTTCAAGTTATTCATCCACGAAATGCGTCTTCTTCCTTAACTTCTTTTACCTTGTGTCTTTTGCTGTATTATTATCTGCTACAATGCATATTTTTCCCTTCTCATTACATGCTTCAAGCATTGTAATTTTCTTTTCATACTTCTTCTTCAATCTCCTGAGTACATCCTCCTTGTATATGCCTAAATTTCAAGTGCTTATATCCGGTTACTAATATCTTGTTTTAACGTCCACGCTTACATTCCATAGAGCAAGGCCAAAAGAAGAAGAAGACGTAGAAAAAAACGTAGCATCTCAACATTCTTATTTTAAGTTGTAGACATCCACGTGTTATCGTTAATAAACGTGCTAGTAATTATCACGGCTTCAGGCAATAGGATTAAAATAAAAATTTTGTACAATTGTTTTGCTTTTTTATAGGCATTTCTTCTTAGTTTTGTTATCTGTATTGCTCATAATATTTTCTTCGACTTCGGTCACTGATCCCTAAATTATGTTAAACTCAAACCGATCGCGAAACAAGTTTCCGTATATTATGTATATCAGCGGATAATTCAATGTTGGAAACAACTCGTCGAGATCAACGACCCGCTGTTTTTTTCTCTCAGACAGCACGAACTTGAACTTATTGGGTAACCGAAATCTCTCGGTGATGTAATGGATATCATTGTACAGGTGTAGATTTGTGATATAATTCACTTCTTCATCAACTGATAATCTACAATAAAGAAAATTTGCGACGTGGATGATATCGTTTTAGAAACAATTTTGTTTTAATTTGTTTTGACAAATATGTAGTTAAGAAAATAGAAACCTTTACTACGAAATAGAGTTGGATGAAGCTGTGTGTCTATTGGAAATAATTGAGAATCTATTTACGTACTCTTGTTCCACAATTGCCTTAAAATTTGAACCATTTCAGTATAAAAACTGAGAACAAAATTACCGAGAATGTTCCTAAAGTTCTAGAAATTACAATATTCATCCATCTCATGAAGCCACAGTGTGCTGAAACAAATTTGTAGTGGTACTATTATTAAATATTTTGAAACTCACAAAGTCTTTTTGATTTTTATAAGTTATTGTAGAAATTTGGTTATAATTTCTTGACTTCCTTAAATTTTCATCCAAATTATAATGTAGTATTCTAATATAAACTCCAATTAATTGAATATACATATTCCAGCATTTCTTTTACCCATTCTTTAAGATTTGTTCAGAGTCTCTGCAATCCACCTATTTATAGCAAGTTGGACTTCTTTTAAAATCTCAAATTTAACACTCGGAGGTGCTTCTTTCATATTTGGGAATAAGCGAAACTGAGTAGGAGCCAGATCTGAAGAATGAGGTGTATATGAAAGCAATTGCCAGCACAATATGTTTAAAATATCTTTCGTTTTCCGTGCGCAATCCATTCTTGCATTGTCCTGTTGCAATAACGGGCGTTTATGTAACTTCCCCGATCATTTTGCAATAAAGGTAGCTTAAGCAATATTCCAGGGCGTTTTGCTACCCCCTTGCAATTCAAAATCTAATTTTGTTGGTGATTCCGTCTGACCTTTAAGGTCGATAGCAAAAGAAGGTCACTAACCGGAAAATTTTGTTTAAATATCGATAACAATTGTTGTTGAAAATAGTCGAAGCCGAACCTGACAGCATAGTTCAGTGAAGACGGTTGTGCTGTCAATGCTGCCACGTTTAAAACGATTGCGCATTGGTAGACTGCATTTTTAAATTCTGAAATACACCTCGCAGATGTTGAACGACTAAATAAAAAGAAAATTATTGCTTTTTTTTGATTTATACGCGTTTTACGTGTTTGTGAAAGTGGCTGTGTGGCAATAGGCTGTATCAGTCTATACCTTGTTTCTAAATTGGGAGACGAATTTCTGAACGAACCCCAAGTCCAAATTACACTCTATAAAATCTGGTAGAGAAAACAGAAAAATATAATAAACACTACAATAACCAGCAGCAATAAACAAATGTCAATACATTTAATGGAATTACGTATATAATACGATAATAGCAGGATCGGTGCAGTGTCATTTGGTGCTGCTTTCGACCAATCAGAATTTACTATAAAAGTGGTGTGTTTGTTGAAATTCGTCTCTCTATTTTTGGGTATAGTAGCTGAAGTATACTAAACAATATTGCACGGGACACCTGCATAAACGTGGTAAGACTTGTATCGGAGCAATGGCGATTTACGCAATTGAACTAGACCCAAATTTGCAGAACAATTGGAACATGCTTCGTACATATTTTACACATAAGGTTCTAATCAAGTGACAATCTCCACGTTGCTAAATATACCAACTAGTGTTTGGTATAATTCTTGAAATTGTTGCTAGTGGACTCTGTTCTCACTAGGAGAAGTATAACTGTGGCAATTTGGAGGCCACATTTAAAATTCCATTAATCCTAACAATCCGACGCAAGCACCCATCATCCCCTTCTTGATTTACGTACCGCCTAGTACATGCAAGTTATACGGTTATTTTGCGCTTTGGTCGACGGAAAAACAACATCAAATTAGATTAAAAAGAGCTCTCCTTCCTTCTCCGAATACATTTTATCAAGTAAAATCTGCCACATATATCAATTCCCCGTTGCGTGGAAGACGACGTTCGCGAATAAGTTTGCAGACGACGGCGTTTAATATTTATCTCTTTTTTGTTTGTCGCGAACGCACAGTTTTAAGTAAAAAGGGAAAATAAATATACCCGCCCGCCGGCCGGGATTTATTTATTGCGCCCTGGCGTCAGAAACGTAAATTTCGCGCCGGTTCCAATAACATTTATTCAATGCGACCCCATAATCCGCTTAAGGGTTTCCCTGCGGGATTTAATTTGCTATGGCGGATTTTGTGAATGGTTTTTTGGATGCCTGTTGAGTTAATTTGTTCAAATTAAGTTCCGGGTGCCCGTCGAATGAAGCCGACAATTTAATTATATGTTATTTGTTCGTAAAATTCGTGTATCTATTAAGTCGGAAAAGGATTTAATCAAGACTTTCTTGAGAAAATGGATTCAGTTATACGTAGTTTTGATTAAAATGCCCGTTATGGAGTAAATAAATGAAAAACAAGTAAGTTAACGGTATCTCTAAATTGGAAACCAGTATTGCATAAAGCAGCAATTTGATCTAATGAAAGTCATTTGGTTTGGAGAATCGTCTAGGTCTTTCCCGCTCAAATAATTTTGGACATTACATATGTATCTAATGTCATTCGATATATTTCGCAAAGGGTCTTGAACTAGTTTCACTAAAAACGTTCCCAATCCTGGGCGGAAGCGTGATTTATAACACATACGTGTAGTATTTATTTTCCCCGCGTCTAATGCGAATTCCTATTTGAATTGCACGCGCTCGAAGAACTTGAGTATTCCTCATACATTCGTACATCCTCCTCAAGTCCTTCGCCTCCATTACCGTACACCTCTACATACATACATAGACGTGATTCTTTCCCTACCGCACGCGATTACGCGGATATAGACGTTAGGTTCTCGATTCCCGTAGGAAGAAGCAATGTACTGTTAAACAGTTATGGGCGAAGAACATATTCCTTTCCATAACATTTATGTTCCTCCCCGGAACGGAGGCGGATAATCGCGTAGGAAGGTACCGGCACGACGACGGGGGATTTGCATTTTACTGCGATTGCATCCGGAGGGTTTCGAAAACGGGGAGGTTTCTTACGTCAACTTTAGCTGGATTTGATACGCGAACCGTCGTGCTTTACTGTTGTTGCTATTGTCCTTCTACGTAGCATAACGGGCACTTCTTCGCGGCATTACATGCTTCGGTGACTCTTGCTTCGCTGCATAGGCTCGCCCGCTTCGGGGATGGCAGCAGCGGATATTGTGTTCGATCCGATGTCCAGTGTTGTGTAAAGCAGATAGGCTTTTGTACGTCTTCGGTGGACTGTTGGTGAATTAATTCGGTTCGTGAAATACTAGCGCGCTGTCAGAAGCGTGTTAAATATGCCACTGCGGTAAGCGCAGCGTTATGAGAACGATAATAAAGCTGGATGTACCGTTTCATGCAGCGAGTGCGAAATGTACCGGATAGATTTCCCTTTTACGACAGAAATGGTGATACGAATATGAAGTTAAGTTGTGGGTATACGAGACAGGTGTTTGCTACGTGCCTTCCTATACAGGCTGTCTAGAAGGGTCGATACCCCAAAGGCGGGAAATTGAACCTTTGTGACTGCTAAAATACGGAATAAGATGGAACGCGGTGTTCAGCAAAAAAGTGGCTGTCAAATCTATTCACAATCAGCAACGGCTCCGGTTAGCACAGCGTAGGGAGTGCGTCAAGGGTTAACTTGCAGAGCTCTCTCACACTCCCCGCTTTTATCTTAACACGTTCTGATGTCCTCTTCAATCTTCTAGTTCAGATTTTCCCAAATTGAGTATCAGACGGCCAGTCAGCTAATAGTGGAGACGAGGTGGGTGTACCTATATTGTAATAACATGAATGGGCGCAACTTGCCTTACCTAGCAACGACACCAAGAAAGCTCGCTACAGGTGCAACCACTAATTGTCGACAGGGGGAGGTACAGAACATTCAAGTAACGTCCAGTTCAATAAAAGAAATAAAAGAAGGTAACTTGATTTGCATACAGCCACTAACACCTTGTATATAAAAAAAAAAGAAAAGAGAATTTAAGTTTTAATCCTTGATCTAAAATGAATACTTCGAACTCAAATAGGATTTGAACATTCTTAAGGAACTTGTGTATCTAACCCTGTATATGATCATTAAAATTATACGGGGGAAACAACAATGATTAAACTATCATAAAGTTGAAACTAAGCACAGTAAATAAATGAAATGATTGATACAATATGTTAAACCCAGAAGGATAGAATGAATTATTTTTGAACTTATATGGCTAGTACAGTAAATTTCAAACTAAATTATTAACAGCGTTATGACTCTCAGGTGTACACCCACTCACAATTAATATACAAGTTGTCCTAATCATCAAGGAATAACTATCGGTTTAGCTTTATTGAACACCAAATCAACAATCGGCCAATACACTGCTAATTCTGGCCTCGAAGGACAACCAATAGGGAGGACCATAGCTGTTCTTCTGTTCTGGCGGGTAGTGATACACCACTGGCAGATATCAACCCCAAAATTACAGCTAAACACTAATATATCTCAAACCAATTTGCCAAGTTCAACGCAAAAAGCGCCTTAAAACTGGATATAATGGATTAGTTACATGTATGTACATAATATACAGATGATCTTCTTTTAACAAACTAAGAAATTTAACCTAAATGAGTAATATTTCAAAATGACGGTCTTACCGTATAAGAACGACGCTCCCTCACAAAGTTATTGCGAGTACCGAAAGATATACATATAATCCGCAGGTTATTACGCTAGGAAAATCTACCATTCAGATTTCTGTAATCATTCTCAAATAGTAAGTCCGAGTTAAGCTCGAATGAAATCCAAATGCACTCAAAAATCCACAAAATGCTTCAGGTAATTGAGAAAATCTTCCAGAACTGTTGTCGCCTTGCCGGATCGGAAACGAAAGGGGCAAAAGCGATTCGTAATCGATTGAAGTTAGCCACAGAGAGCCGATAAGTAGAAGAATTCTATTTGTAATCGAACAATGAACTTCACCCAATTGATATCAGATAGCGCCACGTGTCATTTGGAACTGATACCAATCTACCAATGATCAAAATAAAAATTTACCAAAGAGTAATTCAACGCTAGCGGATATCTGTACATATTATTGTTATTATAATTTAATACTATTATTGGTACGTAACAACGTACCCACTTGCCATAAGGATTTTTGACTGATAAGCTATCGATCGATCGAACGTAGAGGTACGTGGAAGCGACAAGACAACAAATTCTATTTTAGCGCATAAGAATTCGACAAATCATGGCAATATAGTTGGATATAAAAGTACTTAAATTAGAATAAAATAAAAACAAAAAACAAACGTACTATCACGGAAAGTTCTGAGATTATTACCCAATTTGAATTTAAATCGTAACTTGTTTCCGGTATAGACGTCCTAAAACCAATGTTAGAACTTGCTCAAAAACTCAGTATGCTGCATGATTTAACGTTAGCACATCTTTCATACCGTATGGGGATGTGAACTGCATTTTCATTGTGCCCAAATTCCATTTCTGAACCAGATTATTACTGGGCATGCAAAATGGGCACAATATAAAAATACCAAGGATTGCCATCACTGGGTGAGTTCTAGAGATAAGGCAGTAAATCGGTCTAAAGTTGGATTTTATCCAATGAAAATTTTTCTTTGTTTGGTGGGATACCCAAAATTATGAGCTGCTTAGAAGGAGTGAAACGATAACGGCTGATTTTTATTCTCAGTAGCAGAACGGTTTGATAGAAGCTGTACAAGGAAAGTTTCCAGCACTGGTTAGTCGGCAAGGCGTTCTATTTCAACAGGATTCACGTTCACACATGATTCGTATCACCCCCAAAGTTGATGAAGAAGATTTTGGCTGGAAAGAAAGTGACATATTCTCCATACTTGCCGGAGTTCGCTCCTTGAAAATATCACTTTGCTTCCTCGTGCTTCCTCACTAACCGGAACATACGGTTCAGATAAAAGTAGCTAAAGCAATGAGAGCTGGACGTTCCGGAAGATGTTACGAACATAGAAACACGGCGTTCGAGAAGCAGGTGGCTGTCAGATTGCCTCCGAGAGATCTGTTGACACGCTGATACTAATGGTTAGCTTGGCGTTAGCGTTGTAGGTGATAAGGGGTGGTTTATCTTCACCATAAAAGATGTTAAGAACGCTTAAAGAAGGTAAAATAAAGTACAGGGCGCTAATGGAACTTAAAGGATAATTTTGTTTCCACCTCGTCGCGCTCAAGAACGAGATTGAAACCTCAGACGGGTGACTCGCTCAAAATCTGACAAGGAAAGTGCTTACTCTCATCTTTTCCCGCGTAAATTTAGAATAAACAGCCGTTTATTAAAATGACAAGATTAAATAATGAAACACGAAAATAAGTATGGGAAGAAAGTAAAACAAGGAATGCATTGAGAAAAGTCATGATCTCAAATAAAACAGCGATTCCTATTGCGATAAAAGTTACGTCAAGACATTCAATAAAATTCAAATAAACGTGAGTCAAGGCGACGTTTAGTAAAACGCAAGAAAGCTCAGTTCTTTACAGGTACAAACCAAAAAAATTACCATCAGATATATAGAGGAACTTACTGACTAACGTGACGGATTTACATTAAATAAAACGAAACTTCAATAAATGAAGCAAGAAGACTACAATAAGTAAAAATCAAGGTTACTGTCTATATCTCTTTGCAACATCCAAAATCCTCAAAGTAAGAGAGAGGGGGAGAAAAATCAAAATGTCCCCAATTGGTTTCGTCGATATAACAAATATAATCGGGAAACAACACCCCATACTGCTCACCAACGCACGTCGAAAGCCGATACCTTCTCTTCACAAATTACCGATCAAAATGCTTCGCGGAGAAAGCAAAAGATCAACTCCAACGATACATTAACACTGTCAGACGGTGAATGAATGGAATAATGCTCAAGTTTGGAAAATAGGCATCGGTTCCTTCCAAAAAACGCGCGAAAGAAAAGACACAAAGTAAAGGACCCTTATCGGAAAGCGCCTCAAGCGATACAAACGGAAAACACGCTCTTTTTGCGATGAAAAGACGTAGGCACAGTTCCTCCAACAACTTCTAAAATGCAATATGAAATAATACAGTATGTTTAAAACGAGAATCTAAAATGCATTAAGGATTTTGAAATAAGATGCTGAATGTTAAGGAAAATATGACTAACGATAATTTAGACTGTAACAACTTGTTTCAGAGAAGGAGATATCGAAAATTAGCGATGTCATCTTTTGCTCCTAACTAAAGCACCCTTTTGCAAAAAGTTACTTGAGAGGTGTCTTGAGGTTCTGGTGTGCTACTTCTGACTTTGTGGAAGCAGCCTGTAACTCATCATCTCCTGATTATCCACCAGATTGGTGAGCCGCTATGAGAGTTTCTTCGAGCAGAAGCAACTTGCAACGCACTACCTCCTTGACTTTCCACCTGGTGATTAATATCTTTTGAGATTCAAGCGGATGTTTCGGCATCTGTTTTGTGGTTGCAGCCTTGTCTGATTATGGGACTGGACATCTGCGATTGTTGTATTCACTTTTCATTATAGCTCACCACAGGGTTAAGAAAGCTCTCAGCGGAAGTGAACTTACAACGTAGAAGAATTTTCTGACGTTAGATAGAAAATGGTTCTCACCTTTGCCACATGAATTTGCATGTTGCGAAATGCGTATTTTGATTAACTGAATTGTTACCCTCATAAACGTTTGATGATGACATCGCCACTTTAATTGTCGAAATACGCACTTGTAAGCATCCACACCATTCTAGCCCCGAAATCGCAGTTTCTTCAACAAATTAAGAAGCAATCCCTTAAAATAATCACTTTAATTCATCCCGTCCCAAACACACTTTAACAAATATTTATCCATCTCCGACGACCGAACTTCGCATGCCTTATCTGAATTTCCTCAGTCCTTTAAGTCGAAACCCGGTCAACCGCCACCGATTACTCGACCCGGACGAACTACGTACAAACATACGTTCAAACTCTCCGAACGTCGTTTGACAAGCGCCGAGTTGTTGGGACACAACCCGGACCTAAATCTTACACACCGGAAATAATGGTCGAGGTGTTTCGATATCGGAGCGAGCGTCCTGCGTGTTATTGGAAAGCTCGTGCGGCTTCTATTGTTCCCCGAGGGCTCGTTTATTGTACGTACTCGTAGGTACGAGATTTCATTATCGACGTGCCCGGGTCGTACGAAACGGGACGTATTAGGAAAATTAGAAAACGTACGAATGGAAGAATATTTCGTCCGAAATGTACGTGGGAGAAAGGACGCGGTTAGTCAGAACTGAATGCGATTCGTCAAACCGTCGGGATATTTAATAGATTGAAAAAGTTTTCCGGGAACGGTTTCTCGGACCGACGGATACTTCCACGTCGCCGGTAAATATTCCTCAGGGAGAAAGTGGATGGTGGAGAATTACGTTATATGAGTTATGAAGTTTGGGGTAACCGTTTCGCTTGCTTGTTTATTTCTTTCCGATTGCAAGATTGCGGTGGACCATTAACTCAAAGTACTGATTCTTGAAACCAAAAATTAAGTTTGTGCTGTTTGATGCGAAGAAGAAGTGGAACAGGATATCTGCTTGCAATAAATGATATTTTTATTATTATGTTTCACTTTCAATGACTTGAACGTCTTGAATCTGCTTCGAATGTATCTTCCTTCTAATACTAGAGTGTTCTCTTATATCCAATTGATAATTTTTGTGTCATCATTTCTTTCTGAATATGTACGAATATCGAAATCAAATCGAAAATTACCTCTCCGCTTAATAAATAGACGTGACATCTTCGCAGTACCCGAGCTGTTCCACGGATCGAAGCCATTTATTACGCCGCCGAACGCAATTCGACGAAATCGTGAAACAGATTGCCTCCGACGGCTGTCAACAAAGGAATTTATCGACTAATAAATTTTAATGCACTTGTAGTCTTCAATAAACGTCCGAGGAAATAGGGAGTGGGCGAAATGGAAGTGGTGATTCAGTTAGCTTCGTCCTTCGTAGTTCGATCTTGCGACAATCGAAAAAGACGAAAACGACCTCCCGTTGGGGCGAATCGGACCTCCGACGAACAATAAGGCGAATTATCGTCCGTCTAGGATTCTAATTTCGAACGTCAGCCGTTCAGGTGAAAGAGGACGAAGGAGTCTGGGGAGGGGGAGGGAGGAAGGGAAGATGCCGAGGATGACCCTAGCTATAGCGGGAAATTGTTGATTGGCGGAATAATTGGCCGGAAAACCGAATCTGCGGAATCGACTACTCGATTAGATGCCTCTGCAGATTCTGAGAGTTGAGTGTAATTCGAAGAAGGTAGGGTTTCACCTCCACCCCCGATTTCGGACAATCTAAGGTCCAACATAATTGTCCGAGAATGGAAGTCCAGCCAAGGAAATAACACCCAAGATTTAAGCAATCGGTGGTGAACCCAAGAGGAGGTTAGAGATTTATCATCAAAGACAATGGAAATTGATAAAGCTTCATAGTAATAGAGAAGGCATAGCGAAAAGAGGAAATAACACACATTTGACTGGTGAGATGGAATGAAATAGCACAACAACATGAACAAAGAACATTAAAGAAACCATTGCAATAACCGAAGCCGTAAAAGAAATATAAAACATGCGATTACATAAATATATTTTGGTGTAATACAGAGGGACAAAACGCCCAAAGGGAATGTAGAAGATAGATAGCAATTGAATGGGAAAAGAAAAGGAGAAACTCAAAAGAAAGTAAAAAGACTATAATGAAGGATTTGAAAAGGAAATATTAAAAAAATGGAGCCAGGAGCGAGAGATAGGATTGAAATACTCAAGCAAGTAAAAGTAATAAATCCCGAAGGAGAAAAGAAGAACAAATAAAATTACGGAGAAAAAGTAATTCCCAGGCGAATCATAAGGTTTATTTCCGAAGAATTTGAATGGATTTTAGAAATAATGGCGTATGGTACAGAGTACAACTGGAAAAACGGAAATCTGTGACCATCGAGAAAAGGAGAAACCTCGAAGAAGAAGAAAACGAGCAGGGGGAGAGATTTTCATTGGAATTGGGGGTCAATTTTACAAATCCTCAATTAGGCAGTTCACTCTGATTTGGTCTTCTTCATTCTAACAGATCTTGGAAATACTGGTTTGGAGGCTATCCCTCACTGTTCAGGGCTATGGTACAAAAACCTTACCGTTTGACGTAAGCATGAGGGGCGGATAAAAAAGGCGCGGACTTCAGGAATCTAGAGGAGAAGACAGAGGAAAAGAGGGATGACAAGAAGCCATTCCTCCAAAACATTATTAACATTTTGAAGAAGAAGAAGACCATATAGAAGTGCAAGTTTCGCTTATACGAAACCAGATTTTATAGACGGCAAAAATGTTTATTGAATGTGCAACTCGATTCTAGAGCGTATTGTTGAGTAGGTGTGACCCGATCTTGATGATCCTTTTTTAAAGATTTTCAGTTCAAGGTAGTCTATCTGGAGACTCTGATTCAGTTTTGATGAATTTCAATTTAAATAGTAATACTTTAGTTGGGAGTTATGGCATGACTTTACACAGGGCATTCAAAGAAAAGGTGGAGTTTAAATTTGGGGCAAAGATAAAGAATACCAAAGAAGATGCAGGTCTTCACTGTGTCGAACAAGAAAGAAGGGAAAAGAGATGAATATATTTCTCCAAGGTACCTGAAAGAAACGAAAAGGGCATAAACGAACGCAGTTGAAATATGCAGACTTTTAGGGAGAAAAATGAAGGATCAATTTGAGACTAGAATGGAGATTCCCCTTCTTCAGGAAGGAAAAGAAAGAGGCCTTGCAACGGGTTATACAAGAACTGAAAAGGAGTGCTCGATTTTGAAGACATTCATTCGGAAAGTGTTGCATTCGGTATTGAGAGCGCTTCGTTGACGAAATGTGGTTCGATATAATTGTTTTTTTTTTGCTCGTGGATATGAATAGATTTTGGCAATTTTAGCAAAGAAATCTTATCGATTGCAATTGTTGGGGTGTGGCTCGATTTTGGATGTTTCGACTGGGAATGGTCACTCGATTTGAAAAGCTTTTGCTAAGAAATAGCTGCTCTATTTTCATGACGTTCGCTCTGACTGTGTTCCTGTTCTTTCCTCTTAAATATCTTTAGCATTCTTAAGAAGCACAAAAACACTAAAGAGGGATAATCATTGAATTGCCAATTCTTTTTAATGGCAATTTTGGGGAATTGTTGCGTACTATAAAGTTGGGGATCAATCCTAGAAATTTTTGTTAGATTTCGGCTTAAATTTAATGATTTTCGTTCTGACGATTTCAATTTAGAAATTTTCGTTTTAGACGATACGACAATTTTGAGGATTTCTGCAAGCAAATTTGAAAGGGGGCAATTCTTTTGGGCTACGGCACGACCTATGCAAATTTTTGTCGAAGAACTTCAATGTCATTTGTTTGACTGTTGATTTGATGGCGTCACTACCAATCCATCCAAATCATTTGCAACAGCAGAAATTTTTATTGAGAATTGTAGCTTTGTTTCCAGAATTTTTATTAGAGGAATGCCATTAGATTTGGATGATTTTCGTTCTGATGTCGCAGTTTATTTATTTTTTGGTTTTAATAGTTTTTATACGGGGACGAGGACTCGACCTAGAGGATTCTCGTGCGGAAATCTTCCAGATCGCAATTTCTGGAGGGTGTGGCGTGATTCTAAAGATTTTCGTTGGGGAATGTAGCTCGATTTTGGAAGCTTTTGGCGATCGAGCGTGGCGTGATTGGCAACTTTTACTACTGGAGATGTGGCTGTCGATTTCGTCTGGAGTCATCTTCAACATTTTGAAGAAGAATAAGAAATCCATAGAAAATAAGTCATTAATGAAAGTGAAATAAAAAGTTGACTGTAGCAGAAATCGGAATTGTCTCCTAAACAAAGTCTGGAAGAAATTTTTGAGTCGATCCCCAAAATGTTTGAATAGGAACTAAACTATGGAATATGTGTCGCTCTTACAAATACAGGTCCTAAAGGTATTTAAATTTGTACATATTATTCAGAGAAAAAGCAATCGCGATGAAAGATATTCATATCTAAAGTCACAAGAAAAATCACATATGTCCTATTAGAAATCAAAGATTAAATATCGTGAAAGCTCCTCCCAAAAATCATCTGTTTCAAATCCGTAGATCCTATGAAGATAATATGGAACCATCACAGAAATGACAGAGATCACAACAATCGTCAGAAATTTCGCGGAAACGTACACAAACATAATTTAAATTTGCCGCCCTTTTATTCAAATTGGTTCTGCGTTCGTTTCACTAATTCGGAACAATTTTGTCATTTCTAACATCCCGAATCCTGCATTGCCAATGACCATTTCCCTGAAACTTTCCCGCCTTATAAATTACACGTAAATTCTCAAATTATTTCTTCAATTATTACTGCACATCCGATATTTTAAACTGATATCTGCTTCCGTGTCTCGTAACAAAAAAAGAAAAAGTATAAAACCTAGGAGCCACGCTCCGAAGTATCTAATTAATATTAAATTAACCAGCTCGGCTCCGGCGAAATCATGATAAGAGAGAGGACTGCGCCCTCACTTCCCGGTGGAGTATGCATAAATAACGGTGCTTTGCTTTCAAAACTACTACCACCCTTCGTATACATACACACATACGTAGAAGCGGCTTAACGTTACGAGCTACACTTCCACAGGTGTATAAGATGCAGATATGGGAAACAATTAGATGTTTCGCGAGGTGACAGTTGACAGGGCGAAATTCTACCGGATTTATAACTTCGCTGAAAAGGGTCGATTCCGGTGTTAGTCGCCCGTGTTAAATTTACATTTTGCCTCTCTCCGAATGTGACGTTTTAAGAGGTGTAGGAGGGCGTTAGTGGTACGTCGGTCGTTCCGACGAATCGGAGGTGGTTTTGGAAGTTGTTGGATGGGAGCTTTGCCGTTTTGGCGCAAGTCGACTAAACATCTTGCCGGTTCATCTAATTTGGACGCAATAAGAATAGTAACTCAGAGTGAATTAACGTTGTTGCAATAAATCTACCTATAGATACTGAAGATGCAGTCGGGGTTAGCGAAAAAGGAAGAAAAGATAAAGAATTTCCGCTGATCTAATCTTTAAAGTGGGATCATATTTATGAAGAAATTCCGAAATAATGTTAGGCAACAGAAATGCTAAAATTCGCAGGGAGAATATATATAGACCGACATTAGGAAAATGTAGCAAAGATCAAGTATCAAATGAAAACGATCGGCTCCTGTCAGATTTTGCAAAAGAAGAAAATATATTATTTGCAAGTACTTGCTTCCAAAGATCCGGCGATTACCGGACGAAGAAACTGTAAATCAAGTTGATCACATATTCATTGAAGAACTCCAAGAAAAAGCATTAAAACGAATAAAACATGTAGAAGACCGGATGCTGATAGTGACCATTTCATGGTAGGAGCAATTATGAGGATAATTATACCACAGATCAAGAACCAAGAAGGAAAGAAGCTAGAGAACAGAAAATTAAGTAGAGTAAGAAGTAGAGAAGAAAAATTAAAATATGAGGCAACCAAGACAAGAGAGATGGAAGAAGAGGCATTGAAGAAAAATGATTGAAGATTAGATAGGCAAAAATTGAAGAAAAATGTATGCAAAAAGTATGAAACTATGAAAATTCAAGAAAAAAGGTGAAGAAACTGTTAAGATATAAGAAAAGAAGATATCAAAAAGGAAAAAGGGTGTTTTCAAGCCAACACAGTTTCTTACAGGGACAAGAATGGAGAAATTATAGCAGGAGAGGTGGAAAGCCTGAATAGATGGAGGGAATACTTTGATGAATTGTTAAATGGTGACAATGGGATGAAAAGTGAAAATGAAGATCATGAAATAAATAGGAAGGGCAGTCAACGATTAAATATAGAAACACCACCCCCTACCAAGATAGAGGGGAAAAGAAAAAGAGGACGACCGATGGCGAGATGGAATATAGAAGTAGAGAGGGATATAAGCAGGTTGGATACTTTCGGATTGGAAACAGAAACTAAGGGACAGAAATACATGGAGAAGACTAATTACACAAACCATGGGCCGGATTGGGCTCGCAGAGCTAATATGTATTATTCTTAAAGGGATACATAAACAGATTTGTCTACCAAAGGAATGTTTCTCCTATAGTTTCTCCGCAAGAGGTATCAACATTCTCGTCCAGCCCTTTCAAACGTTGAAACTGGCGCCGTGGGTGGTAATGTTCGTAAACAACCGAGCACTTCGATTGGTCATCGTTTGCAGCAACTGAACATATCGTATGGCACCATACCAAAAAAAAAAAATTGATTTGAGATTTTCACTTACGTGTTTACAAAATTCATTTAACTCAACAACGGAAGCTGTTGGACTATTTACAGCATCGCAAACTCATTAATTGGGTGCTGGAAGAAGGTAATGATTTTTCATCGAAATTCGTCTTCAGCGACGAAACACATTCTCGCCTCGGTGGCTAGGTGAACAACCAAATTGTCAAATTTGGGGCTTAGAAATCATTTCACCAAATCACAGTGACTGTTTGGTTCTCCTCATGGACCAATGGCGTACTTTCTAGAAAACGCCGACGAAGCCGGGGTTACCGTTAATTCTTGGCATAAATTGAATGAAATCAATGTCACTCGCCTCTGGTTTCCACAAAGCGGCGCCAACTCCGATAGAAGTCGTGAAACAATTGCTTTATTGCGCTTGAAGTTGATCGCATCATTTCTAGCAACGGCGAGCTCAATTGGCTTCCAAGATCATGCGATCTAACTCTTCTGAATTAGTTTCTTCGGGGTCTTTTGATTAAAGTGTATAGTAATAATTTGCAAGCACTTCAGCACCTGAAAGGCAACATTCGAGCTACTATAGATGCCATTGATCTACCTTTATTGCCAGAAGTTACCGAAAATTTTGACTTCTGGGTGATTGCATGTGAACTTCCGGGGCTCTAACAAACTCAATGAAGGCGGGTGTGGCTCCCAATCTTGATCCTAGCATTACTACTACGTTTGGTATCTCTCAAATCCAGAAGGAAGAGGGGGTGAGGTTTTCGATGAAGGAGCAACTCACAAGACCAGATAAACTCGGTTTATTGCCCTAGACAATGAGGAGGAAGGTGCCAGTCAAAATTATACGTAACTGTCTTAGATTAAAATAATGAAAATACCCGAAATCAAGGCACAGCAAATCGAAACATCCAAATTCAGTTAACGAAACCTATAAAAATTTCTAAATACTAACTAGATACAAAAAAAAAGCATAAAGATTTACGACAGCAAGATTACAGGTATCAAACACCATGACTAGAGGGTCGCAATTACGTAAGGTTCGACGGTGAGATGTCAAATAAAACGATTATAATCCCTCTAAAAGGATTTTGCGGATAATAAACCGAATATTCATTCCAAAACTAGTCAGGATTCCAAATCTGATTATCAAATCGAGGAAATACCACTCAAACTCCAATAATTCCAAATCCAAAATCACAGAGGTAGTCTTAACCCTGCTGTTAGATTTAAAAAATGTATTAAGAGACCAATTGGTTCATACTACACGAATGCAAATTTTTTATGAAAATTGATTGAATTCTATAATGTAATTTATAAATATAATTATGAACCGTCAATAATTTAACTTGCCATCCATTTATCGGCTAATTGGGCGCTCTAATGTGTTTATGTTAGCTCGAGCGTTCAGTTCCAGCAAAATCGGACCAAATGGGCTCAATCTAACAGCAGGGTTAAACGTATCCAACAAGCTAGACCGTATTAGTAGAGGTATTATAAATGCAAAAATGGCTGAGCAAAGAACCCGACCTCGAATATATAGCATCGAAGATGGCAAAAACAACGAACCAAAAACGGAAGAACTAAAATGGAAAACGTAGTTTATATCGGAGAAGAACTACCAAAGTAAATGAAGATGATCTCTAATTAGATATTCCTCCTATCGAATACCGTTGGCGTCACAACAACGGATTTGGAGGAAAACTTCATCGACATTGAAATGTCCACAGAGAAGACAAGCAAAATCGAAAGATATGTAAATTGAAACTAAACAAAATAAATACTTGTACTAATAGAAAAATTACAGTTACTTCACATTTCATTACATCTACGTCGTAAGCGGCTGCAATCGATTATTATTATTCTGATTATTATTACTATTATTATTACTAGATTATTATCATTATTATTATTATTATTATCTAGAAAAACATGCCTGAAAGAGAAAAACATAGTCGTAATATCCGTAACTCATTCTCAGTTAATTATAAAGATTAGGTAACTCGAAGGCAAAACCTCCGATAATAGCATCATAAATAATCTCGATAGACTTTTATCGCCATCCATTACAACTTATCCCAAGTCCATTATATCGACTCCATAAAGAGAATTTCTCAGACGTCCTAAATTACCATCCTACGCCGATTAGTCCCCGGGATCCCCCGAAACCCGTACGCGTAATAGTATATGCGGCTTATTAAGGGATTTACACCCAAGAATTGGTTTATTTCCCGATCGAGATATCGTTAAGGTCACCATTCGTATTAATAATGTCGCCTTCCTAATATGTGAAACGATGATTCGATGTACGAGATCGATGAATAATTCCGCTTATCCTCGACGTTTTTAGGCGCACAATTCACGTTCTCCGTTCCGTCCGGGTTTTCATTTCGTTTCCGTTTCGACGTTCGGAAGGATTTTCGCTTAATGACGTAGCTTAGCGAGTTTCTTTTTTCCCTTCTGATCCTGTTTCGCTCTAAGCTCTAAGCTTCGATTTTATACCTCTGCGAATATGTGCGTGCCAACGGTACGTGTTACAGGATGGATAGAGCGGTTTCCAAATACAAAAAAGGCGATAAAACCAAAAGGCGACTCGCATCAATTGGTGGTGAAAAGTTCCGAACTGGTTCTACAACGGAATTTCAAATGGATGCTGGATCATCAAAATCCAATCATAATTATTCATCCCCACAGTGTATCGAGGTATAATAGATGATCACAACGTTGGTCTCCTCGTTTCCTTCTTCTTCAGGTTATCTTCTTTCTTAGTGACCATCGTTTCTCATTCTTCCAGTTTTATGGTAGGTCCATAGCCTCGCGATTTCTCTCCAATTCCTTCTGTTCTTTGTCTTCCTCCCGTTACAGTTCTGGACTTCTTTCTCTTTCAGGACTTCCTCCATAGCTTCCACCCAGCGTTCCCTAGGTCTTCCCCGTTTCCTTTTACCTTCTGGTACCATCCATGTTACATCCTTTACGTCTCTTTCGTGTTCCACTCTTTCTAAATGTCCAAGCCATTGCATTCGTCTTGCCTTGATGGTGTTGCTAACTAGTGCCTCGTTAAACAGTCCATACAATTTTGCGTTTGTTCTTCGTTCCCATGCTTGCTCTATCTGCTTACCTCCGAAAATTTTTCTCAGAACTTTTCTATCCCAAATCTCTAGCTTTTGTTTCGTCTTGTTAGACATTATCCAAGCTGCACATGCGTAGGTTACAGTGAGTCTCAAAATAGTTTTGTGGATCCTTACTTTTGTTCTCCTTGACACTTCTTTCGATTTCATAATTCTACTTAAACCATCTGCACATTTATTGTGTTTCGCGATCGTCAAGTCCACCTCCGTTTCTTTATTGCCGATCAGTATTCCCAGATTCTGGGTAACCTTCTACTTCTTCAAATTCTGTCAACGTGCCATCTTATTTATGTAACTTGGTACGTGGTAATAATTTTACCTCCAGATTTATTTTTATTTCCATGAATTTCGTCTTTTGGTGTTGAACTCAAGGCCTATTTGTTCCGCCTCCTTCATCAGTTGTTTCGTTTTCTCTTCCAGTACTCGCCGATTTCTTGGTATTAAGACCACATCGTTCGCATAAGCTGTGCAGATAATATTCCTTCTAATCTAGACCAAAAGATGTATGAAACATGCACATTAAAATTGCACCTGTCAGATCATTTTGCTCAAATGATTATCTACACACAGCAAACAGTATTCATCCACCTGATGAAGCCACAGTGGAACAATATTTTAGTGGTACTATGATTAAATATTTTGAAACTTATAGTCTTTTTGGCTCGTAACAGCAAACATCGTTGAAACATGAAAATAAAACATAATATGTTAACATAAGGACAATAAATAGTACGAGCATTTTCGGTTTTAAAGAAAACTATTTACTCATAGGCACATGGGGTACATTGGAGAATAAATCTGCTAGACATACGGGTGCAATGTTTTCAATGCTTTTTGAATGCACTATGCGGACAACATTCCCGAGAAAAAAAGAAATTAGTAAAAATACGAAATGGTAATTTAAAACCAACTGAAGATTGGGATAAATGCATCAACATTTGATCCAAACGATTGCAAAAGTGTATCAAGCTTTGTGGAGGGTACCTTGTAAAAGCAATGAGCACTCGATCTACTGTTTCTTCTCAATGGCTGTCTACAGTATTAAACGCACACTCTTCGTACTTGTGGATATTTAAGTCAATTAGGAAGACGAACTTATCGGTCATATTCATGTTGCACGAAGTGTATATAAGTCTAGACTTGCTGGATATATATTCCCATACATCACATATAACGTTTCAACGGAATAAGGGAGAGAATTTTCTTCGTCGACGCGAGGCCGTTCAGCCGTTCAAATTGGAAGTTATGTCGAACATTGACAAGAACTTTATTCGTCGGATTTAGCTCATTGTATCCGTCCCTTCCTCTTTATTTTATGAGTATTACATACATTCGATGTAGAGGGAGGAAAGAAACGTAGTTTTCTCAAAATTTAATCATTAGAGAGACAATATTCTTTCATTAGATCCAGTAAATGTCGAACTCCGTTCCATTAAAGTACCTATGTATAGGGAAAACGATAGATCTATCTGGGTACTTGCGATACGATTAGGATAATACCATCGATGCAATTACTTTGATAAAAACTCAATGTAATGTACAGATATCTTCCTATAAAGCTGTAATTCAACTGGTTCTCTTTTATATCGTACCTTGTAATTATGATCCGGAAACGCCTTGAACATGATCTTACCGAGGTGCTGTTTGAGGCAGGCGACGTTACATAAGTGTTGGAAGCAGTAGGTATATGCCACACGCACGTTTATAATCTATCGTTAATTCTACGGACGTAAATAGAAATATGCGGTAAACAGAATTACCTATCTCCAAGTTGTAGAGTGGCTTAGCGTGTGTGTTGCGAGATGATTACGGTTTGTGATGAATTTTACGTTCTGCCGGCTAATAATTCTAAATTGGCGTATACCACTGAGACCTTGATAATTGAAGCTTGTGCCTCTAATAGAAAATATGGTCGTTAAGTTAATAACCAATAAATCATACAGTTGTCTATTGGTTTGAAGCATAAACGAATAAGTACAATAAAAGGGAGATGATGTTTCTATGAACTAAAATAGTATACTAGAGCACTCAAATCCTTTTAATCCTAGATTACGGGATTTTTTTAATATACCTTAATACGGGACTATCGTAAAATTTGCGACAACAAGAAAAACTCATCTTTTACCAAAAATGTTTGTTAAGAAAACCTTTTAAAAATAAAAGCAGCATATTTTTTGGAAAGTTTATATAAAATACGACTACAAAATATCGCTAAAAATTAATCTTCTGGAACCTTGAGAATAAGGGCAAGATCGATGATTTAAATCTATTAGTAAGATAATATCGAGAATAGAGTGACCCATTTTTTTCGTTCATCTTTACAAAGTGAATGAGGTTCCTTGAAGCAGTTCTTTTACCTCTGTTGGGTACTTCTGCATGCTGACCGTTTGCACTCTTTCCGTTCAGATCCGCGATGTTGGATTTAACTAAAAGCTGATTTCTTTCACAAGCTTCAAGTTGAGGCTAGTATAAGGGATCGTCGGAGTTCACTTTAATTCCGCCATTATTTTCCTCTGACAAAATAAATATATGTCAGTAAAACTACATTGTACGAAAGAAAATAACAATAAACTTGCCCAAAAACCAACTAATCGTAATACGGAGCTGTCGTAAATTTTATGACATTGATGCAAATTGATCGTCACGTTGACAAAAACAGTTTCGTAGACTGTTGTCTAGCTGACTACTAAACAGGAGGATGCTAAAGACCCCAGCCTCATACGTTATCCCGAAATGAACGAAATTTCACGAAGAATATTATCAGTCGTAGATTTTACGAGTGTCTCGTAATCTAGAGTTAATTTTGTGGTAAACTTGGAAAAGCCCAAAGGAGTTGTGATCGCGTTATGGTTGTCTGTTCCCTTCTAGAACGTAGAAATTTCTCTTTTATATTTTAAATTGTGATTGTTGTTAAATTATGAACAATTTTTGCGTGTACACTTTGTTCTCTTCCTTATTGCCAAAAACTTTATGAAAGCTGAGGTACAACAGATGCACCGACTGTACTTAGATATCTTAGATGTAATTTATAAAGTGGTGAAAAGAGCTGACATTCAACATGTGCATAGATACAAGGTGGCGCAAAATTAATCATCCAATTTTGTTTTTGAATAACTTTTTTACTAAATAAAAAAATGATTTTGAGTAATGGAAATCTTTATTTGGACCTTTATAATTTTTCTGTTAAGTGGAAAAGATGATATCTGTCAAGTGGCTGCCTCCAGTGTTGATACACATTTGTGCCCGTTTTATCGCATTTTCCATGACTTTCCGCAAGATTTCCGGTGATAATTGTTCGCATTCTTGTCGAATATTCTCCTTAAGGGCTGCGATTGTCTGGGGCTTGTTGGCATAAACCCGCGACTTCAAGTATCCCCAAAGAAAGAAATCTGGGATGGTTAAATCGGGCGATCTTGCTGGCCATGCCAAATCGCCAAAACGGGAAATTACGCGACCAGGAAACGCTTCCTTCACAATATCCATTGTGGCTCGTGCTGTGTGTGCGGTTGCACCGTCTTGTTGAAACCACATGTTCACCAAGCCCCTCTCATTCAATTCTGGCAGTAAGAAGTCGCTTATCATGGCCCTGTAGCGTTCGCTAGTAACAGTAGCCGTATTGCCGATGGTGTCCTCAAAAAATACGGCCCAATCACTCCTCCCGCGTGAACGCCGCACCACACAGTGGCTTTAAGTGCATGTAACGGCTCTTCGTGCATCACCCGCGGATTTTCAGTGCCCCAGAAACGAAGATTTTGTTTATTGACGTAACCGCTTAGATGGAAATGCGCCTCGTTGCTCATGATGATTTTCGACTCAAAATCGTCCTCTTCGTGATTGAGATTGAGGATGGCTCTACAATAATTCACACGCGACTGGCGGTCAGCAGGCATTAACTGATGCACCGTTTGCACTTTGTACGGCAACATGTGTAAGTCCTTCACTAAAATTCGCTGTAGGGTCCGTCTGGTGATGCCCAATTGCGTGGCCCGTCGTCTGGTTGATGTTTTTCGTTCTCAGCGACATCGTCAGCCACAGCCGCGATATTCTTGGCAGAACGACCAGTTCGGTGACGGCCACGACCTGCAAGGTCTTTTGTGGTTCCAGTCTGTTCGAGTCGAGCAGCTAAGCGGCGGAATGTTTGCCCAGTTGGCGCGACACGATTAGGAAATCGACGTCGAAATTCACGCTGCGCTAACACCACCGACCGATTATTGGTCAAAAAAGTCGACACAATTATTCCACGCTCTTGCGGAGTATAGCGCTCCATTACTTGTCAGTTTGTATACTGCACCTGTCTAGTTCACAAATGTCAAATATGATTGACGTATGACGCCATTTGCAAGAATTATAGCATCTTCCGATAGGGTGATTAATTTTGCGCCACCCGATATATAAAAAAAAAGAGAAAATAAAATAAAATGGAGAGTGCCCTAAAGTCGATCCTCCAGCCCATCACGACGGATGTTCCTCAGTAATGACTGCTGATTTCGAAGCTCTTCATTTCTTGACGTCAGAAATGAAGCGAATCATGGGCTTAGAGCTAAAAGATCAACAATAACCGCTCTAGTGAGTATGACGAACAACCGAGCGAACATAAATAATAAAGAAGTATGCTACTTTATGTCTTATGACTTGTCGAAGGAGTGATGACTGGGGCGATATTCCCTGATTTTTGGAATGGACAGAGTTTACCACGACGACCTTATATGCCTACTGGTCATCTTGTTTTCGGCAAGGGAATAGCAAAATCTTTCAAATCTTCTTATTTCTTCGGAGGCATTTTTCGGATGCGAATGGGAAATTCCGTAAAGTCGACTCTCTGGCCCATCATGATGGGTGTTCCTTAATGATTGCTGCTGACTTCGAAATGTTTTATTTTGTTTACGTCTAACATCGTGGAGGAACCTAAAACGAAGCTAGCGATTTATGCTAATAAGATTGTTTTGGAAGAGAAAAGAAAGTTTCCAAAAATTGAGGCACCGGCAATTGACCAGGAATTACTTTATATACTATTCTTATTCTAAAACGAAATATTAATTTAAAAATTAATTTTCTTTTGGGATCCTTTGAATAGCGGTTACCTTCCCATTGCGCTCAACATGTTGCAAAAACTTGTGGCCCTTGTTGATTGATAGGTTTTGCTGTGAAACCATGTCTTTCATCATTACCATCCTACGGCTCAAGTTAACGAGCAATGATGCTAATGATTCACGTTCATAGAGGAATACTGAGCCCAAGCGATATATCACGGCTCTGGAATGCGATGTGCAGAATTTAGCTTAAGTTTCTTGTTCTTCATCATCTTCTCCTCAATGATGTTACCAGTGTTGGTGAAATGTTTAGGATTTGATCCTTTCCTTGATTCAACTGTTCTATGCCCCTCGGTTGACTTCTAACTTTTTCATTCCTCCGATATTCTCCTCTATTTTATCTAAATTTTCAATGTTGTGCATTCAATACGATGGTTATGACTCATTGAAAAGTTTTTTTGTAAATCCCTTGTTTTCTGTTAAATTTAACCTAAATTAAGGAAATGAAAAAGGATCATTGGCTAAACGTCATTTTTGGACTTAAGAAAAGCAATGATAACAAAGAAATTTACAAAAATGCTTTTCGATAAATGTTAACTACGGTATCTAATATATGGTATTGAAAATTTCAAGCCTGTAGACCTGCTGGTTCTTGACTTATTACTGACAAAAGAACCTTCCTGTGCTCTTAAAATTGTAAAAAAGGAACTTTATTGAACTGTTATACATACATACATACATCTTTTAGAGATTTTTTGACTTTAAGCGATCTTCAATATAAATACCTTATAGTTTCAAGAATATATATATATACATATATACGCCCCGAAATCTGTAAAAGTATGAATTGGTTAGCACCAAATGTACAGGAAGGATGCTGAGTATTTTGAATTTATGCATTGTGCTGATTTGTCCCACGTTTGGGGTGTCAAAGTAAAACTTTATGTTATGATATGATCTACCCCACATTTGAGGGTGCCAACTCACAATGTGATGCAATATGCTTTTGTAATCGAAATTTGGCTTAAGACTCTTTTAGATTAATTTGGAACTGATAAATACAACTTTTTCACTTCTTTACTAATTTTACTTTATACCTCAGGGCTTTAGGCTCTTATTTCTAGCTGGAAAATTCAATTCTAGTTTAAGCTTTAACACTTTATCTTTACATTTTCTCTATATTTAACAGATCAGAGATTTCTCTTTTCCTATACAACCTGCATGAAGAAGAAATACTTTAATAGTAATCTAATTTAATTGAGTCTTTCTGTAATTTAACGTTTACCACGTTTACTTATTATCAGGGTAAATCGACACAAATTTGATGTACTTTTGTATATAGCCTCGCTGGCTGTTCCTTTTTATATTTATTTATATTGAGAATTAATGTCATCTCTCATTTACTTTACAGTATTTAGGAGCACTTTAGTGTTTTTTTATTAGAAAGAATTGCAAAGCTATATTCATTAGTTACACGTTTTGAAATTATAAGAAAATATGTGCAAAGAACAGTGGAAAAAGCTTCACAAGTTTTTAGGGGGCTTCGCGACTGCGAATAATTAAAGTGCTCCAGTTGTTCAATCTGCTGACTCCGTTTATTACTAATTTCCTTCTAACTAGCTATTCGTTGTTAATAGTAAATTGTGAGCTTTTGTTTGAGGATATGTGCATTAGACTTTGATGCAAATATGAAATAAATAGAACAGAACGTAGCGACTTATGAATCATGAATTATTTACTTTTCGTACATCATTCGAATGAGTTGACATTAGAAACCGCTCATTCAGAAATAACCATACGTTCTGCCTCAGGATCCATTTTTCCCTTTTCGAAAATAAAAGGAAAAATGAACACGATACGAGGTAGGAAATTATAATAGGACCTTCCGTTCCTTTTTCTCTCATATTTTCCGAAAGCTCGCTCGCAGAATTTAATTATTACACCGGATATCGGCCTAACAATTCAAGAGATACAAGACGTACCGCGCGCGGATCCGGGCGACGCAGACGTCGGTCTCTCTTTCCATTGTTAGAAACGAGGGATGAAATATGATAAATTTATGTATGTATTCAGTTCCGGGATTCGCCTAAATTGGCGAATTATGAAACTCCTTCGGTCCGACGTATATATCGTGTAGGGGTACCTACATATATGGATGTATGTATGTATGTATGTAGCAGGTAGAGGATGCCCTGGGAGAAAGACATATTGCCTTCGTCGACCGCATTCGGCTTGCGTCGAAGGAGTCATCTGGCGGACTATCCTGTTGGTAATTTAGTCTCTCCGGACCGTTCTCGTCGTTCCTTTTTCCGTGTCACTTAATAAATCAGCAAAGATTTAGGTTTGGTTTTTGCATAAGAATACCTACGCGGGCGCTTCCTGTCGTCCTTTACTAGATACCCGGATGCTCCGCTTCGCGTCATAAATCTTCCGGATAAATACAATGAAAGGAGGATGTCTAAAAGAATTTGTTTGTAATAATTTCGGAAGCCGATAGCGTAAAGGTTGGCCAATTCGATGGGGAAATGTTTGCTGAGTATGGAATGCAGAGGTAGTCCTTTCAGTATTGGATATAGCCATTCTATAAGCAAATAATACGAGGGTAATCCCAAAAGTGAGGTCTCCCAGTTTAGAAATAGAAAAACGAAAATTTATTTTCAATAATTGGTACATCACCATAGAGCTTAAATATTCCACTATTTATTTGTTTTACATAATCGTCATTTCGGCCAATGCATTTTTGTAGGTGCTATGGCAGTTTATGCCCATATCATATCAGCTCTCCGCAATGTCGTTGAGGAAGCATTGCACCGCTTCTTCCATCTCGTAGTTGTCGCTAAAACCCACCAACCCGGACAAGTGTTTTTAACTTTGGAAACAAGTGGTAGCCGCTGGGTGCCAAGTTCGAGCTATAAAGTGGATGAGTAATAATGTGCCATCCAAACTCTTCCAAGCTACGTGGAGACCAGCGTTGTCATGGAAAAATCTTGACCAGTATGGAGTTATGAATCAAGTTTCGAATGAATACGTAGAAGTGAAATGATGTAAGTGTTAATGTCGATGCGGTAAGGCACTTCGGTTTTTATAGGTCGAGTGGTTGCCATTTAAGGTCAAGAGTCCAGAATGCACAGAAAAACGAAAATTGTAGGAAGACTCGCAAGTAGAAGAAAATAGCTGCAAAAATGCGCATTTAAGTACATATTGGGAGGATTTCATAATCAAATTACAAACATCAAACATACTAGCATATATGGTGCTTACCTGGAAATGAAAGCTACTTCTCATAAAGTCGCGCTGACGAGCGGTATAATCGCGAAACGCGTCTGGAATGGTGAAAGTAGTTTTCTAATTACACATTCTGCCACGGCGGGTTAGTCCAAAAGCGGAGCTGCAGCTACTGCAGGAGTATGTGGCAACTTAGTTGTCTCCACCTCCTCCTGTAGAAGTAAACAGCTGCAAAAATACGCATTTAAGTACATAGTGGGGGCATTTCTTAATTGAATTCTTATATGTAAAACCATGAAGAAGCACGAGAAAGTGGAGTACAATTAGAGCAGATCAAAAACTTATCACAGAATATGAATACATGGAAAGAGATGGTCAGCTCAACTCGACTGAACAGTCTTACACCTCACGGTAGGAAGACAGGATTAAGTAAGTGGGTAAAATTGTATATGTATGATCAATTTATTCCCTAGTAAGAAGTGAAGCAAAGCTTTTCTTGTACAGAAAGTCTCCTAGCTCCTAGGAAAATGGAAGTGACGAAGCAGCATGAGAAATATTAGAAAATGTCATCGACTACTAAGTTAACTAAAAGATCGTCAAGATAGGAAAGCAAGAGGAGGAAATAAACGGATCTAGTGCTAAGGAATTCCTGCTCTAAAGAAAAAGAAATGGGTGCATATTTTCTGTAAAATGGAAGATTAACTAGCCGTTTACTTATGCAATTTACACAGACTAAAACTATATAATCATCACGGATATCAAGATCTAGTCCAAGGCAGACACTTCGTAAGTTTCATTCCATTGTTAATTGCACCCTCAACAAAATTCTAGTATATATATGCGTACCATTTTCATATCAATGACGATGTTGTATAGGATATCATACAACTGGAGTCATTTTCATCATTTATCGAATTTAAGTAATCCCACGTTTCGCCAGTTGTTCTACAACCGTTCCGATAAAGACTGTTGATTGCCAAACTCATTTTGATTAGTGATTTCGGCATAATAAACGATAGAAATGCTCCAAAGAGCACGGCAATTTATACAGTGCACATGTCCAAGCAATTTTACTGTTCGTCACTAAAATTTTTGAGCATCTCACAATACCTGTGAGCCTTTATTGTAGTCCCATGAGTCACGAAATCGATCAACAATACCACCTTTCGATCCCAAAACCACAGCCGCCGACAAACTGTGCCTACTTGAATTTTCGCCGTTTGGACGAACAGGAATACCGCCACCTACGTGATTGTTTGTAGGTTGATCTCAGGTATAAATGGCATGCCCAGGATTCATCGCCCGTAACAATCGAATCCAAGAAGTCGTCCCTTTTAAGAAATTCGTGAGAGGAGTGACCAACTGTTCGTGGGTACGTCCACTTTCTAGTTAAAGTCTTATGAATGGTAATAATAATTTGCTCAACCTTGCCTGCTGTCTCGTCGGAAATTGATTGTCTCCAGCTTTCTTCCTCATCGCGAATTTCCGTGCAACCTGATGTAAACACTCTACACCATTTTCAGACGTTTTCGATATCCACGCACAACGTCTCTACGCTTATGTCAATTGGCGATAAAATTCCAATGAGTTAACGACTTTTGAGTTTAAAAACCGAATAACTGTGCGAACGTCACACCCATCGGCGCTTTAGTACTAAAAGCCAAAACTGAAAAGAAAATGCAGTGCTAAACAATCAATTACTTGAAAGTGAGAGAAGCAAAAGACAAGATAATGTGTCTAAAAACCGCCCAAAAAGTTTTCCTGCGGTCCTGGCGCTTTGGGGACCCTATTTTTAAAACTACCCTCGTAGTATGTTGATTAACAAGGAAAAAATGGATTATTTTTTTGCATTCGTTTAAAGCAAATGGTGAAGCAGAAATGTGACAATTACAATTGAGACTGTAGTTGAAGGCACCTCCAACTGCAACTTTGGGAACGTAAAAGAAATCATCGTTTTTACTTTCACCTTCTATTCTATACATACGATTTCCACGAAAAAGCCTCAACGATAAATTCTCAACGAAAGATAAAAGAGAATAGAAGACCTCCCGCACGCACTATTAGTAAATGGACCGAATTAATACGGCGAATTTACGGGCTTTAACGGAACGTGACGAGCGCTGGCGCAGATAAAAAATTACAGTCTATCAGCGAGGCATCATCGACTAGGGGGCCACGTAAAAGGTACGTCGGCGGAATTTTCATTTTCAATCTTGTGACGGCCGGCAGTGGCGGTGGCGGCGGCAGCGGCTATCGTGTCTGTTGTTTCCTCATCCAATTTTTTGGTGCTCGATCTATACACTACTACCGGAGGGATGAGTTGATCTTTCCTTTCTTTCGCTTGCTTCCCCCGTTTACGGATGTAGTTGGCATTTTAGTCGGTGGAAATTTATTTCGGAGGTAGACGGAGGGATTATTAAGAGGGGGATTAATCGATAAATTTTGGAGAATATCTCGTCCGTCGGGTTGAATATGTAATGAGTTTGGTAAAATTGTAGCCCCGCCCGGTGCACGTCCTAACTGACGACACGATTTATGAACGGTTTTAGAGCAATTTTGGTATTTCGCCATTTCGGGGTTCTGTAGAGTGGGATCCAACGTATGTACATATCAAACAGACTAACTTAACACCTTGGAGCTTAATTTGATCCAATGGTGGTGAGGTAAAAGTTGTGTCGATACGAATAACTAGTTTCCGGAATGTCGTGAAGTGTTAAAATTCGAAAAAGTGCTTCGGGAGGGTTACAATTACAAAGAAAAAGTATAATAGAAAAATCTCAATAATTCTTACCTAAATGTGAGGTCATTTAGGTGAGAGTTTTTCTACTTTTTCTTGTTAAAATTGTTTTTAGGATGTTTTGATCACAGTTCAGTGCTCCAGTCTTAGAATTTACGTTTATTTCGTTTTAAATTCTAAATTCTATTTTATGTAGCTACCACCATATACCGTGTGTCTCAGATCGAGTGAGATTGCATGGGTAACTTTCTTATTATTGAGGAAGGAGCTTTGTTTAAATGAGATATGTTTTGCAGCTTTGTATGCTGGTTTAAAGTCTGTTCAAGTTCAAAACGTCAAACCGGTCAGAAGTTATTAAGAATAAAACAGAAAACTAGTAAAGTATAAGGGCTACGTAAAAAGTTTAATATGAAAATCGCTGTTTCGGATAAAATTCATGTCGAACAAGGTGGCTGCTGTTGAAGTATTCCCACCAACTAGTTAAAGTTAAATGGCCACCATATTGGATTTTTAGGACATGAGTTTTAAATTGGGCTTATCGAAAGCAGTGACCTTCATATTAACCTTCTTTCCGTATCTCTTATACTTGATGTACAAGAAAATAACAATTTTTCTGATTTTTTGCGATAACTTCTGACGGGTCTGACATTTTGAACTTTCTCAAACAAATTTTAAATTAGCATTTAAAGCTAAAAACATATCCCATTCAACCAAAGTCCATCTTCAATAATAGGAAAGTTACCCATGCAATCCCACTCGATTTGGGACACACGGTATTTCATTTATGCATATTTCCTCCCTGAAGGAAGCACCCAATTCGTTGATTCGCAAGATTCCGATTGGCATAGCAACAGTGTGTTTACGCGTCATACCGCGTAGTGTGTGCGCAATAATTGTGCTAATGACCATAACAAAACTGCTGTAAACGAACTCAACCTTTCGGTACACTAGGTATAAAAGGAAACAAACAGGGAACATTAGTTTCAAATACACTTTGGAGCAAAAAAATCGACTCAGACGGCACACTCGCAGTCTCCGAATATAGATCTTGTACTTAAAGTTTTTAAAAGCAAAAATGGAATTTAAGCTTTAGTTTCCGTGTCAGAGATATTTTACTGTGAGTGTGCGGTCCGAGCGGATTTTTTTGATGTATAAAAATTTTGTAATAGAAATTTCTTGCGGATTTTGTCTGCCCCTATTTGACATTGGTTGAAATGTCCTTATTGCCAGCTTAAGAATAATGAAACTGTAATATTTTGCGAATCCTGAAAGAAGCGTTTACCGTTTGGAGCGGCCATGAAAATCCGCAACGATATAAAAACATTCTGTTTTCTGTTTCATTCGATTTTTCAAAAGGACCATCAATATTGGCCTTTTTGGAGCCAAAAGACGATAAGATGCAATGTTCACCTTGATACACAAATAATACCTTTCTGATCCATCACAATTACAAAATTCTTTCATATATATATATAGAACCTTTATTGGCATGTTTCATTTCCATATTAATCGTGTTACAGAGGTTTATAAGAACTAAATACAAAATTCAGAAAAACAAAATAAAGAACTAAACTTAACTAAACAAGAAAATATAAAAAGAACAATCTCAAGAATACCAACAATTACACTTAGCTGCCAAGCGCTCTGTAATTTAGTATTCTTTTGAAAAACATCTCCCACCCCTCTTCTCATTCAAACACCACCGCCAATTGCCCAAAAATTTCTCTCTCTGCGTCTGACCACACCATTCCCCGACATTTCCTTCACTGCATCCAGATTTCCCCTTTCATGTTTATACGCAATTTCAATAATGCAAACTTCAACTTCTTAACCTTTTGAAATTTTGAGGTTAAAGTTCGTTATAACTACCCCAAAAATAACGTTATATTGGAGTTACCATTAAAAAAGATGTCTTTGATTTCGACCTCCTTAATGATATCGCATTCCCTCCACCCGACTTGTTCACCCCTTAAGAATTCGGGTAACCCCACCATTTCTCCGTGGGAAATTAAAAGAACGCCGGCGACATTTTCGCGCCGAAAAGCAACGCGCCTCACAAAAGAGGGCGCCTACAAAAACCCTCGATCAATCATGTATAATAAGGAAGCCTCCGGCATCGCCCGACCTCCGAGTCCTATGAACCCATCGCGTTGCCGAATTTAATTGAAAAATTCCGCGGTCAACGTGTTCGAAACTGGAAGTCGAAGGGATTCGATTTTCGTCCTAACCCTCGCACTCGCTTTCTCGTTCGTGTGGGAAAGGTCCCTGCTGGAAACCCTCGGAATATTACCCCAATTCTGCGTCTAATGATTTCGGATTTTTGTTCGTCGTTTGAAACGTTCGGATGCGTGCTACGATGGCGTTTTCGCATTCGTTTTTTCGTACTTCTCGCGAACTTCATTACGGCGGCGGGGAAATATCGAATTTCTGATATTTCTGGAGGTAATGATATGGAAATTTCGTAGATGTTTGATTTATACCGTTGTGGATATCATTAAAATTGTATTGGGAGAAAATTCAGTTGAATTTTGTGGAAGAAAGAACTGGATGGATTGAATACAAAAGTCTCACTCGACGCCCTACTAAGACCCGCAAAGCTCGCATTAGAACAGGAACATATCTCATAAGCTCCCTCATCATCTCGTGAAGACGGCTGAAACTTGCTACCAGATTTCTAAAAGATAGTAAACTAAGCACTGGAGTGATGTGTTCTTAAAGAAGTTCTTGGGTTTTAACTTTACTGCGATCTTCCACAGCAGTACCAAGTTCGTCAAGAATTCTGGGGATCTTCACCTTAGGAGGTGATCTTCCGGGGTTTAAGTGAGCCAATCTCTTTACTAATCTGGGCAAACAGCGGTAATTACTGAATAAGTTACGACATACAGCATACAGCGTACTGACTAAAGTGGGGAGTCGGTGATGCTGTCGTAACTTATTCCGTAATTGTACGCTGTTACCACTATTTGCCCAGACTACCCTTTACCATAGTCGGTTATAAATCGACGAGGCCAAAACTTTTAGATACTGTGAGAAGGAGGGAACAGCCAAATCGCTTTGGATGCGATCATTCCTCATGTGCTATGGAGCTCTGGGAATCATCAGTAGAATCCTGTTTTGAAGAGTTGCTATTGTAGAAATTTGGGTTTTCATAGCCATAATCCACACTATTGATAATTGGGCGAAGCATCGGTTTAAGAAGCAGCAGCTCAGTCGTTTGTGGGAGAGGGCTTCTGCCGTTTAAAAGGGAAAGTAGGGCGTACTTCAAAGGCATGTATTTCGAACGAAGCGTTCCGTACGTGGGGATGTCTGTGAGTGAATCTGTGGTCCAGTGTGACCCCTAAATATTTAAAATTTTGGCCCTCCAGGAGACACGAGCACCTTGGATGACGATATCATCGTGGATGAGATGGAGCCTCTCGGTGAATTTGGCTACCAAACGCTTGGTTTCGTTAATAATCAATATCCACCTGGAAGCCAAGTCGATCAGCGACTCTGTGGCGTGCTGCAGGCGGTTGATAGCGAGGTCTTCTAATCCTGAGGTGATATCCGATACCCTAAATGGGAAAATCGACATATGAAGAAGAACAAGAAGTGATTGTGTCGTAGCTGTGTGCCCATGGAGGATCTCTGCTGGACGCCTGGTCGTATTCGGAAGTTGGAAAGCGCACTCGTTCAAAGCCATCTTTCATCAATACCAACTGTACCAACTGACACTAGTGGTTGAAAACCTGCTCCACATATGCAGTAGAGAATTTACAATCTACTCCTCCCCTGGAGGAAGCAACCAATTCGTAGATTCGCACGTTTCCAGTTGGCATAGCAACGGTATGCTCGCGCGTCATAATGCGTAGTGTGCGCAATAATTGTGTTAATAACGAATTAACAGTAAATAATTCCGAAGGGTTGAACACTCAGTATAAAAAGAAGTACGTAGCATTAGTTTCAAATCACAAGATTGGTGCGAACGCATGGAACACTTTGGGCTCAGGGGAGAAAGGCGCCTTCGATGAAGATATCGTCGTGGGTGGGATGGATCTTCTCGCTGAAAATGGCTGCCACACATTTGGTTTAGTTAATCATCAATATTCATTTGGAAGCGCAATCAATCAGCTTCTCCGTTGCGAGCTGCAGGCGGTTGAAAACAAGGCCGTCCAATCTTGAGGTAATATCCCCTCAATGGGAAAAACGACACGAAGAAAAGGAGTCATGTGTGTAGTATGTCGTAGCTGTAGTCCAAGAAACGTATCAGTGCATTGTATTGAATATGTCAAAAGTTTAAATTAAAAATAGATCTCGAATCAACAACCATATTTGAATTAAGGTGCTCTGAAATTTCTGGGCCCAGGAGGTAACTGGACCCAGGGGGTAACTGGGCCAGGGGTTATTCATACTCATATTTAATTATAATGCTATTTCATAGACACTCCATCATCTTCTATGTTTTTCTCTAGAACAACAGGCAGTACTTCATTTGGACCCATTTTGTAATTGTGAGAAGTTCAATAATTTTTAAGATAAAATTTTCTCAAACAACGTCGTGTTTTCGAATGTTTAATGAGCTTCCACTATTTCTTGGTATCTCTCCCTTTATTACTAGTGAAGCATATACATACATAATGAATGATTTTATCTATAAATATGCAAATTATCACTCCTGGGTTTGTTATTGTTTTATTTGGTAGAGGTAATCCAGTTGCCCCAAAAATGTATAAGGACTCAAATAGTAATTGTTTAAACTCTTTTTTAATTAATTAATTTATTTATTTAATTTCTAATTAATATCTTTATTTCTCCCTTTTTGTCATTTTTTTGAAATTCCATGGTAAGAAGTGATTGTAATTCTTTGTATTTTTTGGTTATTATTTGAATTTTTCTTTGCCCCTTTTTTCAAACGCCCTTGTTAGGGTCCAGATAGAACGCACGAATGTGTAATTAAATCTAACAATCATGCGTATATGTTTTCTAAATCAATTGAATGTATAACAGTAGGTCCAGGTAGCTCCAGGTGGGGTGGTCCAGTCACCCCAAATTGACGGATTAACTGGACCAATAGGACAAAAAATTATATATTTATATAAAAATACATAATGTTAAAAACATACCTTAAATGGTACGTAATATGTTGGTTTGCTTGTTGCTAAATAATCGTGCAATATTTTGCAGTCACACATTGCTTGTCCCAAATTACAGTTTTGTAAAGGTAACTGGAGGTCCTGTTGTAAAATCATGACCCAGTTACCCAGGCACACCTTTGTTGGTTTAATGGCTAGAACTTGACATTTTGCTGCTCCGGCTGTCAGCTCCTTCAGAAGTTCTTTAAAGATTTGTGCACGAGGAACGATCGTATCCAGGGCAATTTGACTATTCTCTAACTGCCGAGTAACTAGAAGTTTTGACCTTGTCGACTTGTAACCGTGTTACAGAATCATCGTATCTATACATAATGTAATTTCCTTATTTGTGTGTTCCTCTTTTTTGTCTATCCAGAGCTTTTTGAACCCCACTGATGGGCTATAAAGCTGAAAGTTGGCATGCATATAATAAAACGCCTAGCCCAAATCCTAACGTAGCCGGATTTTGGATTTTTGGCATGTGGGCGGAGAATTAAGACGAAAAAGGGCGTGGCAAATAATTTTTTGCTCTTTTCCTACCAAGCAGATTCTCTTTTTCTTCCTGCCTGGCAGGGACAGGCTTAACAGCTAGTGCTATCATAAAGGAGTTGGCAAACTTATAACCTGGCTAACCACTTCTCAATGTGAATTTCCGTAGAAATTTGGACGAACTTGGTATTGTTGTAGAAAATCACAATACAGATTAGAACCCAAGAGCTCTGAAGAAACTGACAGCATGAGCAAAGAAAAGTTTTACTAAACGACCACGGAAAAACCCGGAAGGCACCAATTCATTGGACAACGGCCGTAGAAGCTTACACTCAACAATAACCATATTTACTTGTATTATTTTTTTCCTATCACATCCGGACAAAATCCCACAACGTCAAAATGGTAAACAAACAAATACGATTTATTACTATCGCAGAAGAAATACATCCATAATGCAGATTTGGCACTAGATTCTCCCTTCCTCCGTCGCATTCCGCGAGATTCCCTCGACGATGGAACTTCACCCCCGGCGCGCTTCGCAACAACAATGACGACTGCGTTAAAATAGCAAATACGGGATAATTCTGCGAAGGGAAATTTTCGATTTCTGACGGAATTGTTTTTATGGAATAAGTTTTCCGCCGGCGAACGCCGGAATCGACAATAATAAAGATGTTCCTTGCGTCTGCAAGATTTCGATAAAAAGCTTATTATGTAGTAGCAGTAGTGCTAGTAGTAGCAGCGATGGTGGTGGTGGTGGTGGTATAAGCGAGTCTTCTTTTCTCCTCTCGATTATTGGCTGAAATAGGGCAATTGGGGAAATCGCATTCGTTTTCATCGGTTCTATTTGCCTTCCTCGTATTCGGAATATCTTAACGTCGCGCCGCGCTGTGGAATTACACGCATCAATATTTCGTTTCGTTTTAATATTTGTAAATGGGCATGGTTAGAATGAGCAATTGTATGTTTTTATGTAACCTTTCGGGCGAGAGAAGCATTAAAAATTTATTTCCATTGCAGATTCTTATTCGCACTGTTCCAATTTGCGAGCTCGAAATACGCCGCGAAAATAATGAAAAGTCCCCTCATTAAGATTTATAATTTACGTACTCGTGAAAAGAGTTCCTGCCTTACACTAAAGCCTGAGTGTATGCATGAAAGCGAACGCAAAAAAGGAACGAGATTTCACGGTTATAAATGTCATTGCTTAATTAGGACGGTCTGGATGTTTTCCGCGCTTGTTTCTCGTATTTCTCCGTCAATGTCATTCGTGTGGGTAACACTAACAGAAAAAGAGTTCAAATTACATATTTTGAGGAATGCATCGTGCGGGGGATATTGTCAGGTTTTTAGAATATCCGTGAAATAACATTTCCGATTTCGCGGTCCCTTTCCTAGCCCCTAAACCATTCTCAGCATTTACTCCATTTGATTTTATATCCCATAAATATACGCTCCTTATTATTGCCGCAATTGCCAATTTTCAACACACATATTCCGCGTTATATATCTTATTTTCCGACGACGAGGTGCACGTACATATGTACGTACGATGACGGCGCATAGCGTTTCCAGAAAAGCACGTCTTTCAACACGAGTGTGCTGGCTACATACATAACGTACATACATACATACGTATGTTGGTACGTACATCCATTACATTCGTATACGACCTACTCCGTCGCCAAGTGCCATTGATACGAAAGGTCTCATTTCGGACACAATACGCGTGCTTGCGCCTGATATTGCCTTTCCGGCAGTACCAGGCGACGTTTACTTCGATATAATATATAATAAGGAGAAGGATACTCATCCATGGCCGGAACGATATTATCTAGGAAATGGAATAAGGAGAAAAACAACGATCGAATTTATTTCGGAGAATATTTCGTAACGCGGGTCAATGTGTGTGTGTGTGTGTGTATGTCGTGAGCGTGAGTGAAATTCGATTATCTGTAAGGTTTTAAGTTGCCAATTTTTGCGATGAGAGTTGAAGTTCGTCGACAATAAAAGCAAGGGGAGCATTAAGGAAATATGAACGCTGAAGAAACTAAATACAAGTCTTCATAATAACCAACAAGGACAAAATCCTTCGTAACGATGAGAATCATGGAGCCGATTCCGATCATGTTTAAAATGAACCAACAACCAAAAGCACCAGCAATGAATGTCGATGATTCACTGCAGATATTATCATAACTTGCATCCCCGTCTTTTCAGGAATTTATCGCAATAAACTTGACGCTTGAAAGGTAACTGGAATATGTGCCTGCTGCAATCGTTTCGTCTGAATCGAATTTGACACGAGAAGTAATCATATCAAAGAAAAGATGTACCTGTTGTTATGGTTAGTACGTCAGTGATAGTAGTATCCATTTAGATCTTTTGCTACGAGTTTCAGTCCCCTCCCTCAAGCCCGGCATATTCTTATAGATAGCGAGAAGATAGAAAAATTGCGAAAAAGGCGAGAATCCAAGATTGGAACACATTTGCAAGTGCTCCAATTTAGGCGAAAAGGATGAGTCTATTCAGGTTTCTTCCAGATTACAGATTTTCCTGCTTTCCCCGATTCTAAACATCAGGGATCTTCCGTCTTTAAGGAAATGAAATCTGAATTTTTCTATATGACAATCACACAGGGCGTGGTCTATAATATACATATAATATACATCGACGAGGACACAATAGCGACCTCAAAGTCCATACGTAGTTAAATGAGAGGGGAATTGGAAATAATCATAGGTATAATCACAATCATCAACTTTATTTGCACGACTTAAGCCAGGGTAAAAGGCGCCACAACAAAAGAAAAGAAAAATACAAAGAAGAATAACAAGAAATTGAGCAGAAATACTGGGTGTGCACGTTAGGACTTTATGTAAGATGGAAAAATTAATGGGGATTGCAGCCAAGGATGAGTTGAAATAAGAGACTCTCTTTTGGTCACTCTAACCTTTCGAATTGATTTAATTCTTCATCGGAAAATAATAATCACCAGCAACAGCAGCACTAAAGAAAATGACTTACATGAGAGCTGAGAAAGCAGCTTGCTTAAATCAAATCGAAAGCTTAGAACGACCAAAAGAGAGTCTTATATTTCAACTCATCTTTGGCTGCAATCCCCATTAATTTTTCAATCTTAAATTAAGTAATAAAAAGAAAAATACATACTGCATGCATGTAAAAGTACAGCGCTAATCCAGTTGCTCTTGGAGACCATAGAAAAACTTAGTAGTTAAAAATCTATGTGATTGCCGATTAAATTTGGCAGCCTTGTCTTCTAATAATGGAAGTATCTTATTATAAATTTTTATACCTATAGAACTATAAAAGATTTTTTGTATAATATCAATCTTGTACCAGGGATAGCTAGTTGGTGTTTGTTCCGAGTGTTGTAATCATGCAACTCATTATTAGAACTGTAGATATTGTGTATCAACATAGCTAAAAAATAGGAACACCTAGGACTTATTTATAAATTTTATAAAAGTTTTAGTCGAAAAAATATTTAAATAGAACACAAATTAGGAGAACATTCTTCTAACTGTTTATTGCCATATACAATTTGTACTTACTTAGTAGGCTATTGCACAGCCAACTTGTAGCTGTGCAATGAACGTACCTAATTGATTAGGTCGTTTTATAGAGACTCATCCAGATTCTACGAATTCATATTTTGATTCTCGTTAATAGTTTACTGCTCCCCTATCTGACCTATTGTGTTATTGGATTTCAGTTTTCTAATAGAACTAACAACTTTACACTTACGGAAGGTATACTATCTCCAATCTGTTAAACTAACACCACTCACAAACCATATTAATTTGATCTTAGACGTGGCATGGGCAGAGGATAACATAAACAACTAAAAGTAATAGTCGATATGAGGACATGTAAATTTGATGTATGTATACGAAGCTTTCACGTACTCAGGAACGATCTTTTCAAGAAAAGCAGAATCAAAGCCTGAAATACAAGCAAGACTAACAACAGAAAATAGATGTGTGCATGTAGTAAACAATGTGTTGAGAATCAAATTCATATCAAGGGTACTAAAATCGTTATTGTGTAATCGTAAGATCGATAGCCACTTTTCGTAGATATGTCTGGATATTGAGAACAGAAGACAGGATATACGTGAATGAAGAATGGGAAATAATAACGAATGCAGATAATGGAATTATACAAGCAAAGCATGGCAATGGTGGTGGAAGCGCAAAGAAGTAGGTGAATGAAACATATAACGAGAATAACAAACCAAAGACGAAGACGTTATCCCGTTGAATAGGAGGAAAGAAAAGGAAAGGGTGCTTTTGGCTACGATACCGATACAAAATACGAGGTTTTTGGACTCATTTTTAGAACATTGAATGTCTTTTATGTCCAAAGAACCAAAATGTCATCAAGTTGTACAGCCTCCTCAAAGTGGTTTAAGTGGAGTATCCATTAGAAGAAACTAATCGTTATCCCAACCAGTTTATCCTTCCGTGCTTTGGGAACCATCTTCATGTCTGAGGTCTTCCAAGCTTGCGCAAAATTCTCGTAAGTCAAACAACGTTGATGGTGACCCCAATTTTCTTCACGATGATTTTGGCATTTTCTGCAAGACGATCATCATGGACAATTCTAATAGGTTCTTATAGAGGGGCGGAAATTTCGCGGTTGTTGTTCATCTTCTACGCATCTGGAAGGCGTCCAAAGTGCTCCGTCGGCGATGGCTAAGAAAGCAACGTCATCTGAGAGCTCATCTCTGAGGGATTGGGAAAGATCGTTCGTCGTTTCCAAGTCAACGGGAGAAAAGCTCCTTTGGACGACCTTACGCGCTTTGGGCTTTTACTTTAGGAGGGAGACTTGCAGTAAAGTCATAATTGATAGCCTCCTATAAACGGTGACATTCGATAACCAGACACAATCGCACCAGTTAGTTTAGCAGCAGCCATCTCCAAAATTTCAGGTCCATCCAGGACGCACGAGGTTTTATCGCACTAACAGCAAACTGGCTCCACCTTCTGGACTCGGAGAAGTCCAACGAAATCTTCGTTCAGATTTAAATCCTTTGTGGTTTTTGAGCTAATTTACATTTCAACTCTTCTAAGTATGCGCCGTTGGCAACGTCTAGAATGGTACTTCCTTCCGTCCCTTTCATAAGTCCGCCTTGCTTCTGAAGAATTGGAGTTAAAATATCAATTAGGTCCACTTTGTCATAAGAAAAGTGCAAGAAATAATAGTACAGCTCCAGCTTTTAACGTATAAATAGGAAAAGAGATTTATTTTTGGTTTTGACCGAAACTTACATTTTGAAGCAAAGGGCATCGTATTCAAATCAGAGCAAGTCCTTGTGAATATCCGGTTTTGACAATTCAAGACTTTTTGAATGTAAAACTTACTGCTGGCAATCTAGTAAACTGCTCGTCGGATTTCTCGGACTTGGTCGAAATTGTTTTTAGTTCATGAATTAATCAACATTCCTTCCACTTTTATTTATTACTATTTCAGATTTATTAGGCTTCTTCCGAGCGTATATATTCCAAATACGAAAAGTATTACGTAATAATTTATTTACTTTGCGCCGATATTCATAAGATAGCGGAGACGTATCAGACGAAGAAGGCGGCGTGTAATAAAATGCAAATGGAAAACATAAAATATTTTTTTCCGACGTGTATAAATAATGAATTATTCCGGTCGACGCGCGGGACAGGCGCGGAAAACATATTGCGGTATTTTCTTTCAGAAATTGAAAATCGTCGTCCTCCCTCCTAACGCTCTATTCCGACGGGTTTAATCATACGAAGAGTGGCTTTCGGGATTGAAATCCGACCGGAGGACGTTTCTCGGTATCTTACTTCGGTCGGCTGAAATTTATAGCGTAATTAAAAGTATCGTCGAAGGCGCGTGTACCGGGGAAAAGAAAGAAATCCGTTGGGGACATGTCGGGACGAGACCTAATTATTTCCTTTACGCCGTAATATTTGAAATAATGGTTTCTTGACTCGAATACCGAACATCTAATTATGTCGAGTTTTATGGACGTGAATCGTTGACGTTGCTGAAGGGGATTTGGAAAAGTCCACGCGCTGAATAAGTTCTAGAAATAAAGCTGTCCATTTATTCTCCAGAGAATTATCTAGTTCCTTGGAAGATTCATTTGAAATTAGAAATTTTAATTTATTTGTTATTAATTTTTTTTTGATTTTCTGAGAAATTTACATTGTACAATTACCGATGTTTCGTTAAATATAATAAAATAAAATTACTTAAGTATGGGTTAATGCCTTTTCCAAGAAATTTACGTTTCAATATTTTTCTGAGAAATTCTTAATTGCTTTTAAACTTCCAAACGAAATATCATGTTCAATACCGAAGAGCAAAGATTATTTTGTTACGGTTTCTAAGAATAGAAATCGGAAATCAAACGAATAAATCATTTACAAGCAACAAATAAAGTGAACGGGGTACCGAATGTTATTCAAAAATGCCAAAAGTGAAAAGCGATTTAGTAACCTCCTGAATCAAGACCGTTCCAGAATAACTTTTGAACGAAGAGAAAGTATTTTGCAAAGCATGGGGTAAAATGCTAAGTTGATAATTTGACAAAACAATTTTGTTTTATTTATTTAATCCAAATTATATGTATTACTTTAATAGGAGGCTCAACCCCTTCGGGGTGTATAGCCACAATAATAATAAATATGTTTATTTTACAAATTCTAGTCTGCCATACAATTGGTTCGAAAACTTGCTTTGGATTGCTGAATACAATTATTTTCATTAATAAAAATGTTTTGCTTTAATTTCAAAATCATTTTCTTATCTTATATCTAAAAGGGTGTATACATTTTCTACTATAATTTTCTTCGTTTATAGATTCCATATGAGGAAGAATCCCAAATTGTTCAATATCTCTCGACTGATCTTCATAAACGAAAGTTAGGAAAAACGAGACACTAAAAATTACTGCAAATGTCTGTAGATCAGTCACTAGCAGGTACATCTTCATCTCCAAAAAGTCAGAGTGAACAACAAGTATTTAATTCGCAATTAAACCAAAGCTTTGCTTTCTGCTAATATTCCACTTTATTAATTACAAAACCTTTTTTAATGTTTTTGCAAAAGCATTGCAGAAATGCTGTACCTGACCAAAGTATTTTAAGGAAAAATTATGTTACAAATGTAAATAAGGACGTAATTAATGAAATCAAGCAATATGTAAAGAACAGTTTTATATATTTTATAGTAGATGAAACCACAAATACTTATGGACGTTATATGGCAAATTTCAACATGTTTTGCTTATATTTAAAACATATACAGTGTGTCCCAGTATTGACGTTACAAGAGGTGTGATGGACTGAAAATTTTTGAATTTTATTTTAAGATTGTAGAATTAAGCCCTGCTTGGCGTGAATAGAATTTTAAGAATATTTTCAGTTTTTGAAAAACAAGTTGGCCTTGACGATGAAGCGAAAACTATTTTCTTTTCAGGTAACCTACCCTTTTTGTTCATGATATGTCAAAATGTTACTAAAAAGTTGTTCAGAATGAGAAATTACGGCTCCATGCGAATTTTCAGAAATATTTACGTACTTTGACTAAACCGTCATTGTTTTAGATTGAACAAAATAAATTGCATATAGTATTTACTCAAAAATTAAATTTACAAAACGTAATAACATTGTTGTACATAATATAATAATAAATTATTTATTCAATGTAACTACCGCCATTTTGTACACACTTTTCTATGCGATGTTCGAAATCTCTGAAACTGTTACGAACTTCCTCGATGTGTATTTGCTGTACGCCATTTCTTATCCCTTCCTTTAGTACTTCTCCACTGTTGGGTATTGGTTGAGAATAAACCAGTTGTTTGAGGCGACCCCATAAGAAAAATCTAATATTGTGAGGTCGAGCGACCGCGGAGGCCACGCAATCGGACCATTTCTAGCCATCCACTTTTCTCCAAACACCAAGTTTATCGATTCAGCTACGCGTGTTGTCGAATGTGCAGGACATCCGTCTTGTTGGAAATACATTGCTTGTCTTTCTGCCAACGGCAAGTCATGTAAGTACTCTTCCCTGAATCTTTCAAGTAGCTGTACATAAACATTCTGATTTAACCGCCCCTCTATGAAGAAAGGTCCAATAATGCCAAAACGATATGAAACGGCACATACATTCACTTTTTGGTAATACTGTCGTCTACAATTGACCCGAAAGTTTGGATTTTGTGTAGCCCAATAGCGACAATTTTGAGAGGAAACAACGCCATTTGTAGTAAAATTTGCTTCGTCAGAAAAACAATGTTTTTATAAAAATGTCGTTCTTCAATACATTTCTCCCCGATGGTAAGACAAAATAATAATCTTCGGCCTTCATCGCCTTCTTCGATAGTGTGCACAAATTTTGGTTTGAATGCCTTTACCTTGTTTGCCTTATAAATTCTTTGTAATTCCGATTTACTAACATTAAGACTACGTGAACGTTCCCTCAATGATAGTCTAGGATGTTCTTCCACCGAATCAAGGGCAATAATAGTTACGGCATCGTTTTCATCATGTTTCTTCTTTTCTTTCTGTACGTTAAGAACGCTGCCAGTTGCAAGAAATTTCTTAACTATTCGCATGGCAGTCATACGTGTAAGGTTGGTACTGGGAAATCTCACGTTAAACTGCTGCACCACTTCTCTTAGTGCAATTTGTCCGAGCTCATAACACTGAAAAACGTAAATTCTCTGCTGTAACGTTAACATGATCTAGCATTAATTGAAATTTGAACTAAGGGATACTGCAAATTATTGTAATCTGACAGTACTTAAGATTAGTGAACAATTTTGTTTTCATGGCCTCCCATTGTTTTATTTCACGCGAATTCAGACATCCCAGACTTTAAGAAGACAATTTATTTTGTTCAATCTAAAAAATACGTAAATATTTCTGAAATCTTGCATAGAGCCGTAATTCTTCATTCTGAACAACTTTTTAGTAACATTTTGACGTATCATGAACAAAAAGGGTAGGTTACCTGAAAAGAAAATAGTTTTCGCTTCACCGTCAAGGCCAACCTGTTTTTCAAAAACTGGAAATATTCTTAAAATTCAATTCACGCCAAGGAGGGCTTAATTCTACAATCTTTAAATAAAATTCAAAAATTTTCAGTCCATCACACCTCTTGTAACGTCAATCCTGGGACACACTGTATATGTACAGATGTACATATTGTAGTCAAATATCAAACATATAATCCGATCTCTAGTGATAACTAACGATACATTCAAACAAAGTTGCCGAGTTGAACGTATTTTCTGTACCCATATTCTAAAGTGAAAATCACGACCAAATTAAATCATAACAGTACAGAGATCTTAAAGTAACGTTCATTGTCGACGCGCATTCAACAAAATATCCAACAATAAGGTATTTTATTAAGCTTGGCTTTCCCCAACTTCGTAAGCTTGTCAGTGTTGAAACCGTTATGAAAGCACCGCATTAACTCGTTTCATCTAAGTTCGCAGCTTTACTTATTGCAGTTTATGCTCACAATATATTTACACCAACCATTTATGAGACAATTTTCTCTAAGTCATAACTTCACATTTCGAATCCATCCGCTAGGAATTAACTCCCTTTTTATACTTAGATGATAGAAGTTAATAATACAAAACAATTTCGATCCAATGAGCGAAATTGACGTATCTTACTTTCTCAACTCGGACGAGCTTCCAGTTTACGGACTCGACCATCTAACCGTCGCGTCTCCTTTTGTTTCGTTCCTCGAAATATTTTCGCTTCGAAACGCGCGTGTAGCTTGAATGTTCGTCTTGGAAATGCGCGTCGTCGGTCTCTCGGCTGCGAGTGGTACTTTCTCGAGCCCCACTCGAACAATAGGGAAACGGCGGAATAGACCGAAACGTCAGTTAATTGGGCGATCCACATGGTCGCTTGCGATGTGACGATTTCCCCCTTCAATCCGACGGCTAAGAGTCTGGCTAACAGCTACTACTTACACGGCTAGCTACTACTGCTAGAGACGCTAGCTGTCATCGTTAGGACTTTTGTTTCGAAACGACGACGCCTAGATAGCTGACTTATTAAGGTTTACGTCTGTCGAAAGCGTAATTTCCTCGGATGCTCTCGAGCGTTCGGTTCTTCGACCATATGTATGCGTTCGTATGCGCGCATCGGATGTGTGTTTTCGAGGTGTAAGAAGTTTTGCAATGAAGATCTTGAAATTGGAGTATTGTGTTTCTACGTCTTTGACGCTTACGTTTCCGAGGATTAATGTTGGAGGCAATTATAGATAGTTAATTAAGGCGATGTACTGCTTCGTTGTGTGCAATTCCAGGAAACTTCATTTGCAAGACGGAAATTATCGGTTACAAGTTCTCTCATGGGAATTCAAAACATATCCTTGAGAAATATTGTTACGATTAACGTTCTGACAATTTGAATTTTTCGAGCCACGCTGTACATAGATGTATTCATTCATTCATTCATTCATTCATTTATTTACATCAATATTATATAAAATAATAATTGATTTTAGTCAAGTAAAATAATGTAAATATAAAACTGGTTTAAAAATTAAACAAAATAAATAAATAAAATTCGAACATAAAGTTAAGTGTCGAAGATGTTACATAACATTGAACAAAACGACAAACAGGATCACTATGAGCACTTTTGTTTTGACTGTTTTTGATCTTTGAGGTACTCGTCTATAGTGTATGTCTGTACATATGTGTACATCGTATCATCCTTTCATTTAGAAATTTAATGAGAAACTTTTTTCATGGAGAAATATGCTCAAGTGCTACCTTATGCAATTCGAAGCTCATATGGTAACTGTTTTCTAGAGCTGTAGAAATTCCCAGAAAGAAAAGGGAATAAATTTCGAAAGGCTGAGATGATCAATTGGTATCACTTCACATCTTTGCAATGCAAGGCGTTCATGTCACCGAAGGACAAAGCCATACTTTAAAAAATTATTAATATAGATTGCAAATAAGCCGTCATATTGACTATTATAAGTATGAACTACCACAGTCTCAAGATTTACTTTCACCTTAATTTAAATAAATGTATATATGTTATATATATTCTAAAGTTTCTGAACGTGACAGTCATGCACAATAACGGCATTGTAGGAACGAATTCACATATAAAATCTAGCAATACAGGAAGACTTATAAACTATTTTTCAGAAATATCTAAACTACAAAAAATTAATATAGTTACCGGATTAGTTGATTAAGCAGCTAGATTAGCTAATCCTGAGGTTAGGGAAAAGAATTTAAACAAAGTTAAAGAAATCTTAGATAAAAATAATTATTCAAATAATTTTTACGAAAAAGTAATAAAAAATAGAGTTAATAATTTATATAATAGAGGTATTCAAAATAATGATACTAAAAGTTATAACGCCATTCCTGATAAAAAAGGTTTGAGCGAACAAATAAAAACAGAATTTAGTAAAAACAATATAGACATAACTTTCATTCCAAATTATAGTAAAGGATCTCTTTTTACTAACACTAAACCTAAAATAAATAAACAAAATCAAAGTAATATAGTTTATAAAATAAACTGTAAAGACTGTGATGATTGTTACATCGGTCAGATAAAACAATATTTAAGGAAAGGGTTGTATAACCACAAGTATTCTTTAAATAATGATTTTGCTCCGATGACTGATGTAACAAAACATTACAAAGATTTGGGATATTATTTCGATTTTGAAAACACAGTTATTTAAAAAAAGAAAATTATTATAAAAAAAGACTAATGTACGAAATGATAATGATACAAAACGATGATGAAACTATTAATCTCAAAACCGATCTTCAGAATTTAAGTAATGTATGTAGTAATTTATTATAATGACATTTGCATTTCCTAAAAAGGAAGTGTTTGGCTTCGACAAATATTTCTTGATATGTTTTTTTTTGGGTACTTTCATAGTTTGCATTTAAAACAGTTATTTATAATTTATAAAATTGGTCTCGGATCCTATATATCAAGAAATTCTAGTCATTACATAATTATTTTGTTGACAGTTCCCGAATAAAAAACAAATGTTTGTTTATACATTCATCCACTTATATTTTTACTGATGAAAGTGTTTTTAAAACGTTTGTGAACGTTCTACAAATATAAGTATTAAGTCAATGATTGTCGTTTATTTGACCTTGTAGTGGTATAAAAACTATGTACATGTAAGATAAGTTTAATTTAAATTTCAACTTCTTATTACCACAATTAGAAATTCTATCCAAAGCAGTAACTACGGTTGTCTCCCCCCTCCCGTCCCCCGCTCTGTGTTTACAACTTGTACTTTTTCCTGTTAACGTTTATTTCTCCTTTGCTCCAATGTCTCCCGTAATTTATCGATCGCTTTCTGCCACCAATAGAAAGCAATTGTTTCAACCCTAATTCTCGGTGGAGTACACAAAGTATTCAATGATTAGTCTATGAGAAACGAACGTTGCTCGAGGAACTTAGGAACCAAAACGAAGAAATGTGTTGCGGACGAGCATTTTTGATTCTTCGAGGGAAAGTGTTAGCAGCCGCCCGAAAAGGAATACGCCCATAACACATAACACATAACGCCCTCCTAAGATTTAACATAACCAAGTTTGTCTTTTCCCGTAGTTCAAAATAAATTCCACGGGACCTGCAGTGCCTTTTGACTTATGTGATAGTCAAAAATATCTGGGTAAACTGTCCATCCCTGTTAAAGCTGTCGTAAAGCCGTGATGAACGCTTTACCTTTTTCCCGCTCATTGAAGATCTCTGCTCAAAACCTGGTTGTACCCTGAACAGAACTACCTGTCATCAATGTCAATCTACCTGATCTTACGCAATCAATTTTTCAATCCTCCTATTTCTCCCGTTTCTTCATCCCTCTGAGGGAGGCGGATAATTCGTTGATTCGCAGAATAGCGCTCGCGGTATTCGCGCGTTATAACGCGAAGTGTGTGCGCAATAAATTTTTTCGTGGCCACGACGAAATTGGTGTGAACAAACGCCCAATCGCCCATTTTGTTTTAATTTTAGGAAGTACGAATTCTCCTTCCCCTTCCCGATAATCTCCTGTGAAGATTTGCGCAAAGTTGCTTTTTAACGTTGCCAATATTCGCCGATGTCCGTCTAAAATTTTGATTTTGATTCATCATCAACTTCAGCAGTTCGGCCAGGACGTTGGTCATCTTCGAACCAATTCTAACAAGTGCGTTCTGTTATGCAATCAACACCGTAAACTTCGCATATCTCTTCATTTCCTTTACGGAAATAAAAAACTAAAATATGCCGAAATGTTCGTTTCTGCACTCCGTGTTAAGATTGCCCTAAACTAAGGGCTACAAACAAAATTACGTACAACTTGATAATAAAGTAATCTAATAATGACTGATATCAAACGTTAAAAGGAGAAATCCATAACGCTGACATAAGCCTTTCGAAACAATTGCAACGTTTTTAGATGTGTGGCAACCGAAATTACTTTCTTGCCAACGCTCACTATGATAGGAAAGTCTTCATTTTGTCCTTCAAAACTACAGAAGAAATTTCCGTCATTATCAGTATCTCCCTCTACTATTTCATTTCTTCCATAAAAAGAAGGAAGTGTGTTATATCCTTCTTTGTGGTTTTTTCCCCTTGAAATTAATAAATAAATCCTCCACACCGTTTTCTCCTTTATCACTTTTCCTTCATCTAAACTACTAACCAAATCTTCCTCAATTTTAGTTCCGCTCATTCCCTATATTCGCACGCCGCGCCGTATAATGTACACTACTACGACGCAGGACACATATATAATTCAACTCTATCTTGTACAGATAAATTTTAGCGGTTTTACCGTTATCTATCGAGTCCATTTTCTTTGTCACTTCGACCGTAAATAATGAGCGAACCGATTCGATACGGCCACTTCCTCCGATCCATATTACAAGCAGAACTCTATTTATTACTACTGCTTCTCGGTTTAGTAATCGCGTCCTCATCTCGAGGAAGAAGCGACGCTTTGCTATAATGATAGGTACACTACTGCAGTTATATTTGGATTTATTACCGCGCTTTACCGGGGAGATTTATTCGGCGAGAGGAGAAGATGAGAATTCGAAATATTCCGAGATCCGTATCTCGATAATGGCACTTAATTTCTTTTCGGGGACGATTTCCTTCGGAGAGGTTGGGTATTAATGCGATTGCTTTTCCGAAATTGCATTGTATACAATAAAATATGATAAACACAAGGGAAAATTTCTTAAAATTTGCTAGTCGCTCATAGAATTTGATTTGTGGGTGTCGAGACAGCACTTTTGGATATGGTAAAATATGAGAATTACAAGTAAAAATTTCGTCAAATTTGCTAGACGTTCATAAAAATTTGATTTGTGAGTGTAGAGATAACACTTTTACAGAAACATTTAAAACGCGGAAGATCGCGAAAGAATTATTAATAGAAAAGCTCCATTCGAGAGATTTTACTCCATTGTACTTCGCGCATTATTATATCAGTGTTTCACTTCCATTTCGCTTTATAATAGGAGACACGTTGCAAAGTTCAACGGAGAACCGAGCAAGAACGTTGAGCGCTTTACCGTATACAAAACTGTTTGCAATGATAAGAGAAAGAAATGCAATTGTCTTGGTGTTGTCGTGCAGGTTTATTGAATTTTACGAAGCAACAGGAATGGTTGTAATAAGAATAAGTAAGTATGTGGAAGCGCGATTTCAATTGCTTTGTTTGAGCGAGATGATGAATGTCTGAATTAACGGGGCTGAGCTTGTCCTTCCAAATGTAGGTGATTGCAAGGATTGTGGTGTAATTGACTGACACTATATCACATCGGAAATACTCCTCACGATACAACTATGTCATAATAAATTCGGTGACACGTATTTCGCTATCTCGAGGCAAGCATTTTCAACAAACGTATAATAATAATAATAATAATAATAATAATAATATATTTAGTACCCACAGGAAAATCCCAATTACAGGTAAAATACCAAACCAAAACCAACCAAAGTGAGCGAAAAATTCCTTCCTTAAAGGTCTAAGCATGCATTTTTACCCTAGTTTTTTACTGCAACCGTGTGTGTGGCGTAAATAAATATTCTCCCCTTCAATACAATCTTGATTTTTCCGCCTATTGCAATTAAATTAAATAATTAAGTAATATTGCTCATGGAAGGGTAACTAGCATTTTAAGTTTAAAATTTTTCGGGGAATTAACCGAATTATTCACACAACGATACTAATTTTCTAACGTTCCAACTTATTCGAGTTAGCAGGTACTTTCCCTTGACAGTTAACTTGATATGGTATTGTAAGAAAGGGCATTTACGGGGTGATAGGCGTTCGAGGCGGGTTACAGTAAAAAAAAATGAGGTAAAAATGCACGCTTAGAACATTAAGGAAAGATATTTTTTCACTTTGGTCTATACGGTTGTGATAAAGCTTGCTAGTCCAAGAAAATAGAACAAAAAGATTGTAAAGACAATTTTTTTAGGATAAGTGGAGGGTCATAAAGAACGACTAAAACCAGATTTGCAGCGCAAATGTCCTTGTGCATCCTACGCCATCTAGAAGAACAGGTAATCCCCGATATCTTGGCTCCTAGTTGTAAGATTTGAATTATTTCTTAGTTGTTTTGTTGGTAAAAATATTATCTAGAACTTTTGTCGGAAGTATTTTTGATAGCTGTGTAGGGAACAAGGTTAAGGTATGATGAAAAGTGCCGTTGATTAGTGTTTTCAATTGTGTATTAGCAACTGTATTGTCCCCTTTTGATTTTATCGATAAATAGTTTCAATAAGACTTGTAGTACACTCTATTCTCTACAATTTTCGTATTTGCGATTCTTCCCTCGCTTGAATATTACTTGAGATGAAGAGCGTCAAAGTTGTCCATTGTAATTTACTACGACAGCTTCGTACGCGGCCATTTCGTTAACGACATCGTTGTTGTTTTCGATGGATTAGCAGGAGATCCACTATTTGCAGGCACAAAAGAGACAGAGCGTCTTCGGCGAACAAGAAATCATCCATCCGTGGACATCTTTTTCGATGAAAATACAGTGCCTACAGCGTCACAAGAAAAACTTCTGAACAACGGAAAGAACAAAGCGCACCTTATCAACATGTTGACGAATATTTACAATTATCTGACCTGATCGTTAAACATGCCTTTGAGGGCGCAAGCACGTTTATTGTGAAAACTGCAATACAAAACGCACCTTCTTACGGCTCGGCCACAATTTTTGGGGAAGATATTGATCTGCTTGTTCTGCTAACTGGTCTAGGATAGGAGACGCACAACGTACTTTTCCGCAAACCAGGAAACGGAAAAACTCGAGAGGCCTTGTATGCGGAAAAATGCTTCAAACATGTCTCTGTAGGTGACCACATCTTTCTACTTCACGTATTCACAGGATGTGATACAACATCATTTATTTTCCATTTTTTGTAAAAATAAAATGATCAATATCTTCGAGAAAAACGATGGACTCCGAGAAATTCTGCACATGTTCAAGTTCTTTCCTAGACAGCCATCAAAAAGTACTGCTAACAAAAGTTGTAGATAATATTTTTTCCGACAAAACAAAAGAAAAATAAAATCAGACAACTAGGAGCCTAGATAGCGATGATTACCTGTTCCTGAAGATGGTGGACGATGCACGAGCACATTTGCGCGGCAAATCCGGTTTTAATCATTTTATGACCCTCTCCTTGTCCTAAAAAAATTAGCTCTACAATCCGTTTTGCACATCTTTGGTACTTTTTAATACTAATTTTCTTGGACTGTGCCTCGAGCTAGCGAAACACGTGTCACCGAATTTATTATGAAACAATTGTGTGGTGAGGAATTTACCGATAGTGTCAGCCTTTCAAATGTGATAAAATACTACTACAACGTCCTTGTTTCTAGCGTAATTCGCTAGAAAACAAATAGAATAAATTGGGTACGAGGAAAAAATCTGATTTTCTCCATTTTCTCTTTTCAGATATCCTCCATCCTCTTCAACGATGAAAGTATTTTGCGTCGGATTCTTAGCCCTCATAGTAGGATCGACTTTAGGTAAGTGAAAGCTCAATCTAATTTAATTTAATCCTTCCGACACTTCGCACACGCATTTTCTTCTGCGGCCGATGGATAGATCGATTTAACACCCAACACGCAAGCGTAAATCTCGCTTAATATTCGCGCATTAGTCTGCTAGAAAAATGCGTCTCGCGTCGTATGTAATAGCTTACTTCCTTCGCCCAGTCCCGTCCGCCGTCACGATCGGTTCAATTCGGTTATAAATCACTCAATTTATCAAACAAATTCCCTAATTATCCTAAACTTGCCCGTACATAAACAGATCTCGCGGATACGACGTGAAACGAGTGGAGGAGAGGCAAACCAGAACCTTTTTGTGTGATGAAAATGATGCCGCCACCGCCGCCGCGCCGACGATTTCTCATTTATGAAGCGCGAAGATAATCCGTAATAGTTCCAGTCAAACTTGTTCTTAACTCGCGTACACTTTGACTAATTAAACAGTTCGCGTTTCCCCCACTTACATTCGCGTTGGTACACCTACATACGACTAACTCGTCTCGACTTTAAGCGTTAATGAAATAAATTTAGGGAATTTTCTTTCTTAAGCGAAAACAGATAATTGTCGTTTATGTCATTAATTTATGAACTTTACGAGGCACTTCGTTTTACGGGGATAAGCAGAAGACGTTGGTTTCTTTGAACGCTTCTCGAGACGGCCACAAATTCGACTGTAATATTTATTTGCGTCGTGTCGAGTTGACATTGGTCGTTTTATTTGGCAGTAATTCGACTCGAGAACGACGGATTTAAGGATACCGAGAAGAAGTGGGGCGGAGCGGGAATGTGCTACACATTCGACCCGTTCATATCTGCCACGTAGTGTGCGAGAATTAAATAAGGTGACATGTAATTTTTCGTATTGCTTCCGGTATGATTTGGTGGTGTATCTATAAATTTATGAGAGTATCCTGAATCTCTAGGATCACAAGTTAGGGACAAGATGGTCTTAGATACACATCAATGTTCTAACCCTCAATTTTGATGAAATATTGTGTTAAAAACACAAAAGATGGTCAACTGGGTAACTGTCAAGGGCACAACATGTTGCAACTTAGCAACTAATCTCCATTTAATACATTTTCCTCTAGAAATGGACGAAATCCCATGATGTTGAAAGGTTGAAAACCAGTTCGCTAAACGAAAGGACAAAGCGTCACAGTCCTTGAATGACATGTTTCGAAAAGTGTAAATATTCCAAATTTAGACTCAAGTCGATGATATATGGACAACACTACATAAAAGAAAAATCGAGGAAAAATAATTACTGGGTTAAGATGCCTCTACAATGAAACAAGAAGCATGGAACTTTAATCTATCCTAGAATCGATCTAAAGAACTTTGAACCCTTTAGTCTCATTGAAAAGCTGTTGCAATCGGACAGTATGGGGAATTGTTCATAAAGAAATTCGTTTAATGGATTACATTGAAGGCGGAGAAAATACTTCATTATTTCAAACGTTTAATGAAACCGAACATTTCTTTGTTAAGGAAATTGAAGGTCGTCGACAAATCTAGACTGTACCCACCCGACTGAATGTTTAGATCTTGGGCGTAGAGCTTTCAAGTCCAGTTTGAAGAGATGGGATAATATTCACAGGAGTTCAACTGATACCTTCATACAAACTCATCAAACCCAAAAACTGAAAGACCTACATAGTAAGCTGCAAGAAACCGACATATTGTAGTATTGCAGTCTATACATGCAAATTCCTTTGGGAAGTTAATTATGGCATGAGAGAATGAAAGGAGTCCGCTGAAACTAATCTTAAGAATCTTTCCTCTTAACTCTTTAGAATCTGTGAACATATTTAATCCATCGCGAATGGCGGCCTCCGCAATTTTCCGCAAGAAAAAGGAAACTACAGGATGTCTGAGACGTAAGTTCTTACAAAGAGGAAATGTTTAGGGACTCGATATCAGGAGATAAATGATCATACTCTAAACACACCAGGGACATCGATTAGATAAATCAAAGAGGTGTAATAAGTTAGCAATTAGAAAAATAGTTTCAAGATACTTGAGAGAGTTACAATTATAAAGAATAGAAAAGTAGAAATCTACAAAACTCTCCAATGAATGACCTACATTGAGGCTCATCTGTTAGGCAAGTTTCATAGAAAGTTGTGCAACGACTACATTGCAGTCTACATTGCATATGCCAATAATTGTCACGGACGGACGTGGTAAACTTCCACCTCGGAACGGTGTGGGAAGGAGAAACCAATAAGGTCTGCCCTAGAGAAGCATAAAATGTCAAAGTTTCTGGTGTTAGGTCTATTTGGGGGGTCAAATCACTAGAGTTCGAGGAGTGTGAATATTTCCAAAGCCTAAGTGAGGAGATGAAAAATGAAAGTTATTTTGAGGAGCATCAAGAACTTTGACTAGATAGATAATAATCATAGTAATAAATGTCTTTATTCACAAAAAAAAAAGTGTACATACTATCAAAGCACAAGTTACAAAAATAATGAAAATCTCAAGGCGAGGTTCATTTTATGTGGATAAACTTGCTTTTCCACCTAGGCCTCGGTGGGTAGTAGAAAAAAGTAAAGCCTAACCTAAATATATTCTGCAATAGCACATTTTTTAAAGACGAAACAGAAGTGTTGTTTAGGGAAATGATCTCAAAGAAATTTGCTGACGAAGTTTTTACAAAAACAGTTTAAATTACCGTCGTCAAATACACTCTGCTACATTTAAATTTTGTCTTTTATTTGACCTAAAATGTGGTAAAGACAAGCCGAACTGTATGGATCTAAAAGATTCGAAACATTTTCTTTCTTCTGTCTAGTAATTTAAGTAATGATTCTTCGCATGTTGGATGGATGAAAGACTTGTAAAGGTCCACTGCAAAAGAGAACAAAATATGGAATTTCTACGGGTCCCCAGTAATAACTTAATCCTATAATTCGGTGGTGTGCAATTCTCGTTTCTCAAACAACTACTATCCGAACGAAAACCGTAACGGTGGTTGCATTTAGGTCAAGAATAGTGCGTCGACTTGCATTGCAGCACGCACAAGTACTACATTAGTTAAGAACGGGAATTGCATCGAATTAATCAGGGGCGAAAGACTCGAATCGGTTTTGCCGTGATTATAGCTCGCCATCGAGGCGCACTCATTCCTAATTAATTTAGCGCATCCCGTATCTATATCTAAAAAAATATGGTCCCGTGGACATGGAACAGTTAGTCTGCAGCTATTGTACACGGCACATATGTAAGGCGTATTCGTTTATGCACGGATTATGTTAGTTTGCCACATTTCATTACAGCTCCAATACTAAGGTTTGAGTAGGTGCAAGTGTTTAGACAAAAAATTTAGGAGAAAGAACAATTTTTCGGAAGAACGAAAAACATTTGCTCGAAAGAATCACAACAGGTTTCTTCATTAACTTACTTACTTGCTTAATCCTGAAACCCGTTTGACCATGTAGTGTCGGATTGTGTGGAGTTGAGTTTCCTGGCTTCTTCTTCCATATTTTTCTCCACTCTTCCCTCTCCCTGCATCTTCCATTCGTGTCCTCCCATTTCTCTCCCCTTGCCTCGTATGCACTTTATACTTCTTGCTCCCATGTCTTCCTTGGTCTTGCTCTTCTCCTTTCTCCTATTTCTTTTGATTCGTATATTTGTCTTGCCAACGTTTCTTCTCCCATTCTTATAACATGGCCAAGCCATCTTAATTGCCCTTGCTGCTCGATATTGAGTTCCTCTCTGTATACTACGTTCCTTATCCTATCCAACTTAGTTTTATTTTTTGTTCGTGTTAGAAACCTCATTGCTACGCTGTTCATCCTGTTTCTTCATTAAACCAGTAGATAATTTACCATAGCTGTTTTTCTTCGAGTCCTTGCCTTTTGCTTTATTAATAATGAATAAAAGTCGTAGTTTTGTTCATTATTATTATAGATCTTCACCAAGTAAAACCCAATTCTATTCATTTTTTGCTTTATTGCGGTTGTTCCACCATCTCTTTCGCGTACTTCCAATACTTCTACGATCGAGGTTTGTCACGTGCAACCCTATCTAATTCTCGAACAGATAAATTCCTCTAGGCACGCGATGACGCCGTAAAACACCCAACAAATATCACCACAATCATTCGAACGAGCTTAGAGAGTAGCCCCGTTAAATAATCTATATCCATAAATATATAGTTAAAACCGTGTACGGAAACGTACCGCGGCTCGGCGTCGTCGTGGGGCGCGTCTTCCTGATTTGAGGTTAAATATTTAAATCGTCGTATTCCGACCACGGGGACGGGACGCCCGGGTAGGTGCGATAATTCCGCATTATATTCGTTCCGGGGGCTTCGAAACGGCCGCCGCGAAATGGGATTGCGCTCCGGTGTCGCGTCGCGGCGAAGCACATTTATCGTGTGTTACGCGTGCATGCCGGAGACAACCTTGTAAATAATAAGGGCGCTCGTGAATTATTAATTTCCTTTTAGTTTTACGCCACTTAATTTCGGGCGAGAATGCGTCTCCCGCATATTTACCTCGCGCGAGTTGATGGCGTAGTTCGCCAAACAATGTTTCTCGCGTGTTCTCTCGGATGGTGGGAACGGTCGTTATTTAAGAATTGGGGTTGGGAATTTGTACATGCGTGTTTGCGGAAATTATAGCGATGTTAGATGTAATGTTATTGCTCAATTTGGGCCTATAGTTAGTGGTGGACATTAAATCCTCGCTTTTGCGAATATTCGATCAGTTCGGTTACTATGGGAATCTTGAAATTCCTGATAGGTCTCAAATGGTTCTGAAAGCCTGGAAAAGTCTTTAACGGCACAGACGTTCATCAACTTCTTGGATTCTGTAACACGTTGTTCATTTGTTCTCCATTTTGTGTGAATAGAGAATAGGCTATTGAATAATTTGAGGCAGCACGATGAAGGAGAGCAGGTTTATCATTTCTTGTGCAAAAACAAAATCTTGTTGACTGTGCTATCAAATTCGTTACCTTATCTGGCAGTAACTTCTTTGCATTTGCAAATCGTAACATTTTGAATCGAGGATCAAGCATCATACCTAAAGATCTTCTTCCGTCAAAATTGGGAATCATCCACCCATCTTGAAGTTGACGTGAACTAGTGTTCCACAGCAATTCCTTTGGGGTTCGTAACTCTTCTTAATATTCATGGCCGACTTTCCCCAGATTCCATAGATACAGCTGGTTATTTATGTTGATCATACGTTAGTATATACATCTTCCCGTGATGACTGTCTGATTATCTGCCGTTAAAAAGAGGTCATCATCAGACTCCAGTATCGGACCAACACATGGAGACTGCAAGTTAACACGGGCAAATGTGTTGCAATTAGGTTCACATGCAGAAGAAACCCCCTGGATGACAACGTCTTCATTGGTAGCATCCGTTTTTCCTGGGGTTCGTCTGCCAAATCTCGGAACGACCTTGGATCGCAGAATAACACTTCAACTACACTTTAAACGCGTGCCCTAGAAATTCAGAAGAATTGCAACTCTGACCTGAATTTACGAACTAAACTTATTGCTTACAAGGTGTTCCTTCCTTCGTTGCAGCGAAGGACCACATGAATGGATTGTTTGTGGCATAAAATAAAATCATGAGGACTATCGCCGACAGCCAGTGGTTTGTTCAAAATGTCCAACTGCATGAAGATTAACAAATTCCCGTCCTAAAGCACTACGCTGCGGAGCTGTCAAAGTCAACTCTTGAAAGGATAAAAGCGTTAGGAAATTCGGTGGTGAGCCACTTGACATTGCTAGATCCAAACCGTTCCCCCACTCAGACCAATTATGAGTCCAATTCAAGAGATTTTACGACTGTAGCTGAGGCATCCAGTTTGGAGTTGTTGGAGCAGCTTTGAGAATGCGACCTACATCGCCTTTAGATTCACTGAAAGGGTCCATCTCCATTCCTCCATATGGTGGAATACAAGCTGCGTAATTGATAACTTAAGGACCACTGGAATCATTTTTTCAGCCTCGAAAAAGACGGACAGAACTTGGAATGGGATGAGTAAACTGTATTTCGCTTCTTTTGGAGTACGTGTTGAGCCCCTTACTATCACCGTGTTGAGGTTTACTCACGTTACAGCTACTTCTCAAATTTGGAACGTTGCAGAAACAAAATATTGATTGGATTTAGTAATGATAGATTCTTATCTTCAATCTGCTGGTATTCCAGGTGTTGGACGATGCTAGATGTAAAAAGAAGTATATAATTGTGATGGATTTCTTCGTTTGGATTTGCAGATCCTTTTAACATTTGATAGAATCAAAGGGCAAAAATTGAGGAAAGGAAGAACTTCCTGCTGGAAACCTTAGAAACGTCCACACCTTTAATAACGAAAACATTTGAAAATTGATGTTGGAAAGATGGCTTTGTCACCTATCTATCCTACGAACCTCTTCAGGCATTCCTTTCCAGCATTTCACACAAAACAAACATCAACTTCTGACACATGGTAGAATCCACAAAGAAAAGTTGACCAGACATGTAACTTTTTCATAATTTCTTGCCTTATTATTCCGAGCGAAATCCAACTCCCGAATTCAATACTCCGCAAACTTCCGAACTCCACGCCTTATTACTTCGAAAATTGAACCCGATACGATCAACATAATAAAAGCACACCAGCAAGTTAGGTCTAACATAAAAGAAATTTGCTACCATTACCAGTAAAACACGACCAGCTCGTTCGCTCGCTCGCTCGTTCATTCGCCTTCGAGTCCCGGGATCGATTTTACGACCTTTTCTGCGGGGAGGGTGCGTTAGTTCGCCTCCACCGCGCGCTCATTTGCGTACATTTCGACCGGAAATTATATTCGAATCCGAGTCGGATCGCGTTTCGAAAATCTAAGGCAAAATTCAGCGTGCAGTTTTCGTTTATTATTACCATCATCGAGGTGTATTCCTTATCGATTCGCCTTTTCAGCATCTGCAGCATCGTTAAATCAGCCGACGATAAGTGATAATTGATAGAAGCAGGTCGACCTTCGTCGTATTCATTATTTCTTCGTCGATCGGGCGCTATCGATTCCAATTCGTACGTTCGTTGGGACATATATTCGTATCTTCTTTTTTTTTTTCTAAACAAAGAAGAGACGATCGGAAGAGGGATGCAGGCAATTGTTAATTATGGGGATGACGTCGCAAGGTTCTTGTGCTTCGTTCAGTTCCGCTTAAACGGTTGATCCGGGTAAAAATAGTCCGGACGGAGGTAGACCGGCGTGGAGTAAGTAGAGCGATAATTCGCTGTTTGAAGATGGAGGAAGGAAAATGCGCTTAAGGCGAAGATTTATCGAGTCCACGATTTTGCTTTAAAGCTGCCGCATATTTCAGGATAGAGCTTCTGCTATATAATGGTGGCGCGTCAATCGAAGGTCATCAATTAGTATATGAAATTTTCTTTTAAATATCTTTTCCTCCACCACCTTTAGATCAATCCAACAAACAAATCGGGAGTTAACAGCCACATTTTCAGAACACTAAAATTTAACAGTTCACTCCAGATTTGTTATTTGGTTGACCTAAACGTGGGAAGGAAAGGATATTTAAGAGATAAGTACATAAATAAAATTTTAGAATCTCATTTTACTGTTGCTGCCCTACTTGGCCTGAAAAGAATTTGAAGCACATTTCTACTTTTTAAGAATTAAGGCCGTCACGACAATTGAGAAAAAAAGAAACATTTTCTGTTGACCTAAAGTTCCATGTCGGTCAATAATACAACAAAATGTTATTGAGAAAAGTTTTTCAAAATATGAAACTATGAATTTCACAAACATTGGATTACTGACTAAATCAGTGTTTCTTACGTATTCTTGTATTGGAACTACAGAAAAACAAATTATTCTGTATAAGTTATTAAAAAGAATAAAAAATAATGCAAGCTATTTAATTTTATTTTTTAATAAAATACTACTTACTAAGCTAACTTACATTAATTTTTTTAACAATTCATACAGAATACTTTTTTTTCAGTAGTTACAACGCAATAATACAAAAGAAATACTGATTTAGTTAAAGTGATATTTGTGAAATTATTGTGTAATAATTTCATATTTTGAACAACTTTTCTTAAAATTATTTTGCTGTATTATTAACCAACATGGGACTTTACCTCAACAGGAAATGTTTTCTCCTTGTTCTTTTCTAATTGTTGTGACGGCCTTTATTTTAAAAAGGTAAGAAAGTGTGGGACTGAGTGGGTGGAAGAGGTAGCAAGAGAGAAGAAAGTGGGAGAGGGGGTAATGGCGGAAGTTAAATGCAAGACGTAAAAGGAGGTATAGTATGTCAAAGACGAAAAGTGGAAGACGAATGGTCAAAGACGTACAGCAGAAGACGAAAGGACTTCAATATTTCAATAATAAAACCTACAAACCTACATGTATATACATTTACATGAAATTTTAGAATCAAGTGTGTTTACTGTTGTAGCAGATCATAGCTCTATATAAAAAGAGTTATTGCACAAATTTTGGTCGCTACACATTATCATCATCATCATCATCGACGATTTCCACGATATTCGCTTAGCTTACTACATTTCAATATCATTTCTTTAGATTTCCCCAATCACCGTTCCCTAAGCTTTTTCCCTTACATAAGGGATCAAGCTTTCACTTACAAAATAATGGAGTCTTCCTCTTTATTCTTTAGTTCCAAGCAATGTACATACGTAGAAAAGTTGCTTATTAACCCATCGCCATAGTCATCATTCCGAGAGTATAGCACTGCAGTTATTTTGCTTCGACTTTCTACTTCGTCCTACGTCCATCCACAATTTAGGTGTAGGTCCGTTGAGTTGAATTTAGTTTAGCCTCAATTCTTTCTCACTCGAATCATGATATGCCTTCTTCTACTTACCTTGTGAAGTTTTCATTAAGTATTCTATGTGAGTCCCCGGATTGTTGTAAAAGTAGTTGTCGATTTGATCGTGCTTTAATAGTTTCTTTGGACGTACTCTGTTATTGTCACCGAAAAGTCGTTTAGACAGCTTAAAGTTCTGTTTCTTAGTTTGCTTTTGAAAGAGCTTGCGCGTATTCTTCTCTAAAATGCTTCGTTTAGTACGAATTTAGCCATGGAATGCCGAAAAGAGGATACTGTGAAAAATAAGACAATATAGAAATTGGTTTGAGAAATTTGGTCCTGGTGATTTCTCACTCAATCACCAGTAAAGTCCTCACCGGTCAGTTGAACTTGATGATGATTAATTGTAAGCACTAATCGAAACAGATCACCACATCACAACACCAGAGTGCTGAAACATTTGATGTAAATTTTTCAATCGTTGTCAAACATCTGCAATAGCTTGGATTTCTCACACTATATCGCGTCAGTAAACTCCTCACTACATAATTATTGAGCTAAATTCGGTGAAATGTGTTTCGCTAACAACGAGGCTTACATCTTCAAACCGTACGTTACCGAAAGTCAATATCAACTAGCTTGGATTTGTTACAACGCTTGATGTTTGGGTTGTTTTGCGGCTTCTCTTCTATTCCCTTAGAAGTCTCATTTAAGCCAGGTTGATACGTCTTCTACGTCCGTTTTTGTAAGCACTCGAAATTCACTCCCATGATTGAACATTAGAGCAATTTTACCGTTTCAAAGGCAGCGAATTCCAGCATTCACGATATTTGGCTTATTTTATCTCATTCCGACAACCTCACGCTCGTTATCGCAATTCTCCAAGATTCTACTAACAGACAAAACCTGCAAAAAATCTTAACCGAAACGATCTCAAACTGGGTAAATTGAAGAGCTGTCACTATCACTGACTTTGTCTCATTTATGAATTAAAACTTAGGGACCACGCTGCTTATTGAATAGTTAGTTGGATGCGCTGCACGGATCTCTATGGTCGCTGAAGTGTTAAAGAGCAACGTGAAAGCAAGAAGAAACCAGCATATTTTCCCATGGATTAGATCGATACTGATTTTGAGCATTTTACGATACCCTTCAAAAGGGGAAAAAGGAAACAGTCCATTGAAAATTTTCAAATAGATACCATAATAATTTCAGAGCTTTTTCAGGCCGAACCTTAACACTTAAAGGCGAAAAATGCCTAAAGGGGAAAACGTCAAAAGAAGAATAAACCGTGCTTTGTGCAAATATGATTGGCGGACGAGAGAAACATTTGGTGATCAGGAAAGCTGCCGGACCACGGACATAAAAAAATGTCCGGTTTGCAGGAACCTCCAATAAGAAAGCATGGACGAAGAAACGTGTAATAACTGATCGGCTTTTAGACTTGAAATAAAAGAACTCTTTTTCTAGACAATGCTGGTGGACATCCCAAAGGACTACACCTAAAACATATTATCGTATTTCTCTACGCCTTAATGACACTTCCGTGTGCCTTTAGAGGGTCTAGTTGAGTTTTATCGAAATTTAGAGAAATTTGCCGTCAAGGAGGTTGGAGGTCAAGGATTAAGTAAGTAAGTGATTATATAAGTAAGTAAGTTGACTAGGTAAGTAAGTTAGTAAGTAAGCAAATAAGTAAGTAAGTAAGGACGTAAGTAAAAGATGCTGAAATTATGCGGGAAAGTGATTATGAAGAAGCTTCTGGCCCTATACATTCCTATACTGATACTGATACCTTGAAAATTGTTGAAAACGTTAAAGTGTTTTCAAAAGGAACGACTTTGTTGCGTTTGAACAATTGAAAAACATTGCCGTTCGCGTTCAAAACTTTTTTATGAAACGTTTAAAATAAAACAAAGCAGGTTTAAGTTTTGAATATAAAACGCACTCAGCTAGATCTTCGTTTATATCTGATTTTTACGACAATTTTGTTTGAGATTTCTTCTTAGCATATACAATAAATAAAAACTACCTGTACCTCATTTCTCGGAAATAATACCAGATACGTATTTCGACAACTAAGTTGCTATACTCGGTGGGGAAACTGGTGGAATTATAGTCAAAAATGATACCTAATCGACGTCTGCAACGAACGAACAGTGCATAAAAATTTTAAAGCACAATGCACGATGAACACTTACGTACGCGTGGGCGCTGTTTACGTAACGACATTTAATTATTTTAATTTTCTACTAAGGATGGTAACTTAGTTGCCGAACTACGTATCTGGAACTATTTCCAAAAGGTGTGGTAAGGGTAATTTGTATTTATTTCATATATGCATATTATTTTAACCACGGCCTCCTTAAATTGATATTTCTTCTTAGTAGCGACGACTTCCCATTAGCAGACAAAAAAAACTTGGAACCATCAGTCTTCGCCAATGCATTCTTCTCCTGCATTATTCTCACCCAGAATTGATCCCAGTTGTACATACATAGATGTCATTCCACTGGAGGGTGGACATTAAATTTTCAACTACTTCAAAGCTGTTCAAAGGCGACGATATCTAATAATAAAATAAATACCATTATTCATGTGCAAATTTCCTCTTCATTATTTCTCGTCGAAGTCATTAAGAACTTACAATTCCATCTAGGTCTTTCTTCACGAACCAAACATTTTTATTTCTAACGACGGCCAATGTAACCGACACTTTTTCGCTAGATTCATGCCCACAAAGCATCGCAGATAATTTCCAGCTAGCATACTGAACGGAAAAAATGATTGCCACTCTTATGGACTGCAAGCACGATAAAGTATACGAGATAAATTAACTTTCGTATCCAAGTACGAGTCTCCTTTGATCCTCTGCCTTTCGCGAAATCCCTCACTCGAATTTTAAATTTCACCCAGTAATTTTCTTTCGCTCCTCTACTTAACGCATGAAAATTTCCCTCACACTTTATTAAATTTTGGACGAATCCATTAAGTTTAATGCGATCGTGTTATATTCGCACTTATTTTGTAATTCCATTTTAGACGTAAATTACGTATGCTTGTGGGTAATCTTAGTACAGCTAGATCCTTCAATAACACTGGCTGACAATTTTGTTTTTGTAACGTAAAACTGAATAGTATGTTGTAGTAGAATGAACCGGTCTAAATACGAAAATCGACAACAAAAGGTTGTAACACGTAAGGTTTCCTTGTCATATTAGACAAACCACATGCAGAACTGTACCATGTCATACTCATTGAAAAAAATGATTTAACAAGTTTCTTAACCCTGTACATTTATTATATTTATAATTTGTACTAAGTTGACTTTTAAGAAAAAGCAACCATTTCGAAAACACTAATACAATTTTTTCCTTTTATGTGGGATGACATCTTCTCTCTTCAAAAACCAACAGTAATCACCCATCATGGCTGAATTTCATCATCTTTGGTACCGAATTTCCATTGTCCTTTTCTTTCGCCCAGTTCATCGCTGACAAAGCCCAAATTCTTAGGAAAAAATGATAAACGTGAATGGAGGAAGTGAATTGTTAATGACATTCGGAATCTAAGCGCTTTGTAGGAGTCTAAAAGTTGATTAACTAATTTTTCGTAGTTAGCATCCATATTGTTGCCTAAAAATCCCCTCATTACACTTACAAATAAGTTCCAAGCCCTGAGCTCTTGCGCGGTGATCTTTTCTATAAAATTAACATCGTTCACCAATTTTATAATTTGTGGTACAATAAAAATACCTTCTTTTAATTTGGCGTCACTTAACTTGGGAAAAACTTGCCTTAGGTATTTAAATCCTTCACCCTCTTTATTCACAAAGTTTTTCATCAGTGCAAGTTTAACGTGAATAGGAGGCAAACGAAAATTTGTTTGGTCTACAAGGGGCATATGCTTAACATTTTGACTTCCCGGTTTAAATTTACTGCTTTCCGGCCAAATTTTGGTTACATAATGTTCACTGCTCGACCGTCCCTCAAACAAAGAAAACAGCAATATTTTATAAATCCTCCCTGAAAGCCCAGTAAAATTTCTATCCCCACATATCTGTCATTTGTACCGGTTGTAGTTTATTGCATCTAAAAGGATGTGCCAATTTTTATAGGTTTCTTTCATTGTCATTGAATGGGCAAGTGGTATTAATGATTTGAAATTTCCATTATATAATGATAGAGGTTTTAAGTTATGTTCGGATGAGTTTATGAACAAACACCACTCACAGGGAAAATGTTCATATTGAGGAAATTGGGTTTATTAGGGCTTTATAAATATTTTTTCTATTATTAGAAAGGCATTAGCATTGTGAAAATGATGGGCTGAACTGCGTTACAAAATTCGTGTCGGCCAGTGCAATTGTCATCCGTAGTGAATGTAGGAATGACACTGGGAGTTTGACTGCATTTTCTTATGTCCTTGTTCTTACATAAGATACCTCCTGATCAGTAAGTAGTAATTTTCAGTGAAGGTGGTGGTCCCAATCAATTTCATAGTTTGCTTCTTTCTTACTAACTACAATGTTACCCAACTTACTAATGAGCATAACAATCCTTTTCCTTGCAATTAGCAAAACCTTCTCAATACTACAACTAACATGATCATTCCTAAAGATGTAATGCAGAAAGAGGTCTCTAGATTACATCTTTGGGAATGATCACAAACTAGAAAATTTTTCAATTTTATCCGCATTCCACCCTTTTCGTACTTCATTTCGAATTCGCACCATACCAATGCATACGACTTTCAGTTTGAGTTATTTACGACCGATCTCCAAGCGAAATGCGCTATATAGAGGACTTGCATCTAACGGTACGACCCCTATTTTAACGGCGCGCGCCGGGACGACCTCAACATGTTATCAATCAGGATTTATGATCCGCTCGGCGCTTTCATCGCGGAGGCGCGCTCTGGAAACAGATCAATCAAGCGAGTCGCGCGTCGGTTATGTGAATAAATATCAATTGTTAATTACAACCGCGTCGGCTGCGATGCGTGTTCTTCAATTTGATTCGACCGGGGCGCATGTATTGCGATCGCCATTATTTATGCCGTTGTATGTACGTATCTGGCTTTGATCCAGATGTACATATGCGTAGTATAGAGTACACAAAGTCCACAAAGCAAGTATAGAATTTCAAAGTATTGTATCACAATCAAGACACTTTTGTTTGCGTTGGAAACAGATTTTGAAGCATTTCGTCATTCAGAAATTGGTCTAACAGAACTGTCACCATTGTATGCTTCCACAAAAACGAAGTATCGAGAAACGGGAACAAACGACGATAATTTCGACTAAAATCTGGACTCCAACGAGGAAAAGTCGTTGTTGAAGAAATTGTGCCTCTTTAAATTGGATACTTCAGCCTTCAAATTAGCAATCCTCGTGGTTTACATTATTATGTATTCGTTCATCCGAAGAAATTTTTTGTACGATCTCGTGCTTCTTTATATACCTCCCGATCTGAGCTGGTATGATTTCGATTTGCTTCCAGAAATGTTAGAAGTTGATCAAAGTAATGAACAAAAACATCTTAATGGTGGGTAATTTTCATTTTAATTTGTGTGTGTGCTCTCAATGAACGCGGCAGTCACGTACAAGTGACAATAACTACGGTTCCGGAGCACGAGGGTAACCGCGGGAATGAAAAAGCTGCCTCTAGGGCCCGAAGAGTCTTCGTCGGTGGCATTCATAGAACCAGGGCCTTCCTTTGGCATTGTAACGACAAAACTTAAAATTGCCATAAGAAAGTGGATCGAGGATAAATCTCGGGACAGGCGAAGGAAGACCCTAAACGAGAAATCAGCAAAATAGTTCCTTAGAGAACAAACACTGAAGCTTACAACGGACCTAATGTGCAGGGAACAGAAAGTCAGTCGGGATGATAGTGGGTCTAGTAACAGGGCGCTGCAGACTTAACAAGCACATGAATAAAATGGGCTTGACAGAAGAAACGATCTCCAGATTCTGTCAAATTGAGGAAAAACCGCGATCCACGTACTATACCAATGTGAGGAATTGGCAACGACGCGACTTCCACACCTGGGAGATGAATATCCAAAGGCAAGACTATGTGCGGAAAAACCGGTCTCAAAGCTCTTAAGTCTAATTAAAGGTACAAAACTGGAGAACGTACTTTAAGGGGACATGAGGACCACAATAGATCTGGAAAGTCGCAATGGAACAAACGTCCTTGCTACCTGAAGTAGTCTAATCTAATGTAACACTAATGGGGGAATACCTGACTTAATTCTTACGAATATCGATTGTAGATTTGACCTTGGACGTGGTCCTGAATGCCTTGTGACTGAAGATGTACATTATCCTGTCCTGTGGTTTGATACAGTGAAAAATTTTTGAGCACTAGATTCACACTTTCGTCAAACACTAAACTGTGATATAACTTCAAAAAGCCTCATTCTAAAGGGCTGTACTAGGAGCAGCTGATAAGTGACTAGTCATTTATCCAACATTTTGTTAACTTGGATGACTGTATTCTGTTTACGTTCCATACCAGAGCAATCACTGAGCACCTGAACATGAAGCAACACCAGTACAAAAAAAAAAACTGAAATCAACAAGAAACGAATACTTTAAATCGAATTCGAAATAACCGGGGATAATCAACGTCATCTGCTCAGGGAACTGCATTTCTTCTGGGGTTTTGTTCGTGCAAAGTAGGGTTCGTCTAGGGCTACCGGTAAACTTCACAATTTCAATTATTATTCGAACATTATCTGATCCGCAAAGTATTGCGAATTGTGGTGATTTACTGGCTCAATTCTCAAACAATCACAAACAATACGTCTTCAAGAGAATAACACCGGACGGTATCCTGGTCTCTCTAAGGAAGTTGGGGAATAGGTCTACTATTGGAAACTATGGCATAACTTGTTATTTAGTGAGAGATTGCGCGCCCATTTTTGCCAAGTCTTTAAGCATGCTTAACTTGCCTTTAAGAACTTCAAAATTTCCCAATCGTTGGATAGTGGCTCGAATATCTCCGATTTTCAGGAAGTGAGGCAAGTCTGATGTCTCTAATTACAGACCAATATCTACAATTTCTACGCTCGTTACGGTTTTCGCATTAGTTATTCATCGGGTATTGTTTTTTAAGCGTGGTGGTTTTATTTCTTCCGTTTAGCATAGTTTTGTTCCCAAGCGATCAACAGGTACAAACTTGTATGTTATAACTCATTAAATTGTAGAGACTTTACATCGCGGAGGTCAATTGGATGTTATCTATGCGGATTATAGCCGATCATCAACCGTCATCTTCTACTTTGTAAATTATCCTCCATCGGCCTTTATGGACACTTAATTGGACCATTGCTATTTGTACCCTGCATCAACGATCTCATCACTTTCTTAAATTGCTTCGCAACGACATACTACGTTGATGGTTTGAAGATTTTCCCAGTTAGGAAGACGTGTGCTATCCCAGAAAAATCTGTTGTAGTATGGTGTTTTCCGGGGTTAGGTACTCAATCTCCAACATTTATGAAAATCAGAACAAAAGGGTTCAAATTATATTTTTGAAGCATCAAACTAACCGGGATTAGGTCTGGATGTAACATCAAGTACTAAGCGAAGATGACACTGTGCCTCACTTATTGTAGAGCTTTGTTGACAATCAAATTGACGCTCCAGATCTGATATCAAGACTGAACGTTCATGTTCCTCGGGTTGCTCCGAAAGTTACGGGCGCATTTAGCATTTCTGCTGCTCGAGAGAATATTTGCGATATGCATCTCAAGCGCAACGAAATCGACCCTTTTTGAAAAGAATCATCGCTGCTGATGAAAAATGGGTCATGTATAGTCATATCTTTTGAAGACGATCACAGTGTAAGGGTGATGAATCAGCATAAACCATAGATAAAGAGGAATTTAATAAAAAAGATCATGCTGTCAAGTTGATGGGATTACAAAAGTGTTGTGTATTTTCAGGTGGTTCCAAGAAACCACATGATCAATTCGGATATGTACTGGCAACAACAAACGAAACTGGATGAAGCAACCAAAGAAATACGTCCAGAATTGACAAACCGTAAGAGAATTGTGCTTCATCATGATAATGCAATGCGTCACAAATTGACTAAAGATGTGGGAAATTATTGGAGCTTGCTTGGGAATTGATGTTGCATCCCCCATACAGCCCTGATCTGGCACTGTCTAATTACCATGTGTTTCGAAGTTTTCAACACTCTTTGAATGATAAAACTTTCACAAACGATGTTCACCTTAAAGCGCACTTGGTTCAGCTTTTTAATGCTGAGATACTTGATGATAACACGTCAACCACTATTTTATCAAACCTTAGCAATAGCAAGGATTCTCCTAAAGGGAATGAAGTTGGTAATAAGAAACCTACAAAGGATAAAATCGAGCAAGGTTCCGGACAGGGTGAGCATGTTCTTGCTTGGAGAGTCGATCAAATGGCAAAATAAATTATACTTGAATTTCATAGATTTGGTGAAGGCTTTCTACACAATTGGAATACCAGCGAAATATAAGAAATGTTTAAAATTTTCTTTGAAGGTTGTAATGAATGAATTATACACGGTGTTGGTGTGAACATTAAACCTGACTCCACATTAGTCTCGATATAATTGTTGAATTTGGAGACGGTGTGTTAGGAATTAAATAAAATTTTAAAATCTCCCGCCTTGTAACAGTTGCTAAGGTAGGGAGTGATACAAAAAATGTATATAGATGTATACACCGTGATCCAGAATGATTGGCGGTCACGTAACAGCCGTATCGGTCGGGCGAAATATTGCGTGCGAGAATTATTTTCTTTTTCACGGGAATAATCCGGAATTGGGGGCGTTTAATTAATTTGCGCTGTTAGGTTTTCGCATGTGTCGTTAGATTTTCGGTCCTTCCGCGTACGGGTGTGATTACGTTCATATTCGGACAGCTTTACTTGGAATGTGGGCCCGTATTCCTCTCCCTGCCTGTATTCGTTCGTATAAATCTCAATTTTTACCTAGTTCGTTGTTCTAGATATCTTTGTTTTATCGTTTGTGTCTGTTAGTGAACTTCGCGGCTCAGACGGCATCACTCGGTCGGGCGAAATATTGCGTGGAAAAATGTTCTTTTTCAAGGGAATAATCCGTAGTTGGGGGCGATTAATTAATTTGCGCTGTTAGGCTTTCGCGTTAACTTTCGACGTTAAGCTGATCTTTGCGGAACATGTGCAGAATATAATCAATTCAGCTTTGAAATCACTAGGACTTTATGGATGCTTACGTAGCCAGCAAGCTCGAGTATGCGTCCAAGGTTTGGTGCTCCATCTACAACATTTATGAAAATCAGGTCAAAAGAGTTCAAATTAAATTATCGAAGTATCAAACTAGACGGGAGTAGCCCTGAATGTAACATTAAATACTAAGAAGAATTCAGCAGAAATTAAACACGTGGCGAAGATGACGCTGTGCCCCACTCGTAAAGCGTGTTGACAATCAAATTGACGCTCCAGATCTGCTGTTGAGATTGAAGTTTCATGTTCCACGGGTTGCTTCAAGGGTTACCGAAGCATTTATCATTTTCTGCTGCTCGAAAAAGTAGTCTTCACAGGGCACCAATGATACATAGTGCACATAACGCCGTTTGGTCTTTTAGAAAGCTAAAACCGTCACCGTTTCTAACCATTTCTTTAACAAATGTTTTTATCAATCCGAGTTTGATGTGTAGAGGTGGCGGGTAGACTCTCTGCGGATCTACCAGAGACTGAGTGACGACATTTTTTGTTCCCGGAACGAGCTGTCTTCTTTGTGGCCATTGTACTTTTTACATAATGGTTTTGTCTATCTCTGCTGTTTGCACAATAAACAGTAAAATATGGTAGATCCAAGTTGAAGACTGAGTATAAGGACAATGACCTCCAAATCTCCACCAAGGTGACAGGCATGGCTTTTATAGGCAGTGCGATGCATGTTGGTCGGGGAGTAAAACCTAACCCACATCAATAGAAAATGCAATTACGGAAAGCTGCCGTTCTAACGGCGGATTCAAAATCAGCATCTAAAAGCACATAAGCAACAATACTTGGAGTCCAAGAAACAAAAACATTGTTCACCAGTGTTATTGTCCTATTATGTGTAATTTGCCCTCATGGGTTTGTGTTTGTTGTTGGACGTTAAATATGTTATATTATTATTTTTAAATAATCGATAGTTGTATGATGCTGTGTAAGATGACATAGTCTCATAGTGCTGGATGATTCAATGTTCCGTATAATTTTTCTGATTTCGTTGACGACTTTTGAAGAAACAAGTAACTGACATAGTAGGACCAAAAATGTTGAGAACCATTCAATCTCTGTGGATTCCCAAGTTTTTATCTAGAAAGTTCTAGAATGATCAAATTTATCTCCAAGATACATTTCTTCTTTGGACTTTAGCTAACTCCTCGAAACTTCACGGGATAAGGGGAAAGTCGATGAAGAACTCTGACGTAAGTGTTATTCTGATGTCGAAACTCCACCGTCCTCATTACTTTCGCAATTAAAGCCGCCGATATCGATCTATGGGACCGCTCTATCTCCGAAGCACTCCGACGAAGATCGTACTAAACGAGGGAAAAGGACGATTAGTGCGACGGGAATTATGATGGAAGAAGGAGACCGAAGGAAACAGAACGTAACGCATTAACGCAACGCCTTAATTATTATTCTTTCGCGATCGAGCCGTCGTGCGCGCCGTAATTAATAAGCGGACGGCGGCGCCGGGGGCGAAGGGGGTAGGCGAGAAAACGCGTTCTCGCAATTTAGACGAACACCGGATATAATTGCGTTTTTCGTCTTAATGGGAATTGATCAAACGTTTACGGTTTCGCCCCTTTTGTAGTACCGCAAGAGGGTGATTAAAGGAATCGGCGGACGGACCGAAATTTTACCCTTATTATTGCGATTACGTCCGAGCGCGCTCTCCTTTCGTTCCCTTTTCCTTCCGTCCCCCCTTTCTTTTTCTCGCTTCGAGGCCAAAAGAGGGCCTCGAATTTCGGCCGCATCCCCTCCCCCACCACCATCGAGCGCCGAGAGTCGCTAATTCCGAAAGATACGGAGCCTTTTGTAGCGGTGCGGTAGGATTCGGGACTAATACATTTTTATTGCGAGCCTGGGCTTTTGTAATACGCCCGGTCATAAATACGAAATTGGCTCATCAGCTTTCCGTTTTAAATGGAACGCTTAATCAATTTTGCATTAAAACCTCGTCGATAATGAGCTCTTTTATTTTGCGATGTTTCAGGCACACCCCAGGGGCTTTCGCCGACGGCCAAAGGTGAGCACTTTTTTCCATTTCCTTTTTAGAAGAAGATTACGTCATGAATATATTCATGATGGATCTCTGTAAGAAAAGAACTGTAGTGATGTGAGTATATATTATAGTTATTTTTAGTTGTAGAACTCCTAATAGACCTTGGCTGGCTCCAGGATCCCTTTTTGCAAGAAGAAAATGCTTGATTTGATACACTACACAATATCATATTCGATATCTTTAGTTCAACAACTCGTTGCAGATTTTTGTCTGCTCCAGAAGCCTTTTTTGCCACAAATGAATGTGACAACCTATGTATTTCATCATATTTAGCTGAACAGTCTCTGAGGGCTTTGGCCTGCACCAAGATAGATTAGCAAGGGAAATTCTGATAGCACACGTATCATTTCCGTCGTGATCATTATGATCTCTGGTGTGACAAATCGTTGTAAATTCTGGCATTGCTAGTCAGTTTCAAGATTCGTTTCTGCAAGAAAACTATTTTCGACTCAACGTATTATCTTCATCACCGTCTTCGATTTCACAGTTTCTAATGGATCTTGGTTAGCTCCAACATTCGTTTTTGCAAGAAAAAGTATGCTACACTACATCGAATCACCATCTATATCTTTGAGCCAACTATTCTTTGTGGATTTTTGTCCTACTCCAACAGCCTCTTTGTCACAAGAAATAACTGGGGGAACCATATATATATCTCATTATATTTAGCTTTGCAATCTGCGGTGAGCCTTGTTCTATACCAAAATTTGGTTTTGCAGAGGAAATTATGAGAGCGCAAGTATCATTTCTGTGGTGTTCATCGCCATCTTTGCTTTAACAATTCGTCTTTTGACCCAACGTATTATCTTCATTATCATTTTCGATTTCACAGTTTCTAGTCAATCTTGGTCAGCTCGAAGGTTCGTTTTTGCCAGAAAAAATATGATATAGTACACAGTATTATCATCTATATCTTTGGCTCAACAATTCGTTGTGTATTTGTGCCTGATCCAAGGAAGTATTCTACGAGAGACGCATGTGACAATTTATATATCCTCGCCATTGTTATCACTACAATCCTTGTGAGATCTTGGCCTGCACCAAGATTTGCTTTTGCAAAAGAAGTTATGATGTATCATTTTTGTCTTTGAGCCAACAATTCGTAGTGGTTTCTTGTCCTACTCCAACAACCTCTCTTTAACAAGAAATAAATGTGAGAACCCGTGCATTTCATCATATTTAGCTTTGCAATCCGCGGTGAGTCTTGACCTGCACCAAAATTTGGTTTTGCAGACGAAATTATGAAAGCGCACGTATTACTTCTGTTGTGTTCATCATCGTCTTTACTTTGACAATTCGTTGTAAATTCGGGTGTTTCTAGCCAGCCTCAGGATTCGTTTTTTCAAGATGAAGAAATGTGATCGTCTACAGACGTATCATCGTCATCACTTTCGTTTGAAGGTATTCATCATCATCTTCGATTTCACAGTTTCTAGTGGATCTTGGTCCAGTTCCAAAATTCGTTTTTGTAAGAGAAAAAATGTGATAGCCTACGTAAGTATCATCGTCATCACTTTCGTCTCAACGTATTGTTTTCATCGTGATCTTCGATTTCACAGTTTCTAATGGATCTTGGTCCAGTTCCAAGATTCGTTCCTGCAAGAACAAATATGATACACTACATCGCATCATCGTCTATATCTTTGAGCCAACCATTCGTTGTGGATTTTTGTCCTACTCCTGCAGCCTCCGTTTACAAGAAATGAATGTGAGAACCCACATACATATCTCACCATATTTAGCTTTGCAATATGTGGTGAGCTTTGGTCTACACCAAAATTTGCTTTTGCAGAGGAAATTATGAAAGCGCACGTATCATTTCTGTGGTATTCATTGCCATCTTTGCTATAACAATTCGATGTGAATTCTGGCATTCCTCATCAGCTTGAAGATTTGCGTTCGCAAGAAAAAGAAATGTGATAGCCTACATACAAATCATCGCTATCAGTTTCATTTCAACGAAATGTGATCGTCTACAGACGTATCATCGTCATCACTTTCGTCTGAAGGTATTCATCTTCATCTTCGATTTCACAGTTTCTAGTGGATCTTGATCCAGTGCTAAGGTTTGTTTCTACAAGAAAAATATGATATATTACATCGCATCATGGTCCATGGAGGAAGGAAATTATGAAGACGTTCGTATCATTTCTGTGGTGTTCATTATGGCCTTTGCTTTGATAATTCCTTGTGAATTCTGGCATTTCCAGTTTCCAGATTCGCTTTTGTTAGAAAAAGAAATGTCATAGCATGTGTATGCGCATCATCGTCATCACTTTTGACTCAACGTATGATTGTTATCACCTTTGGTTTCTCAGTTCCTAGTGGATTTTGGTCAGCTCACTATTGGCTTTTGCGAGAAGAAGTGTGACGGTATCAAGACCTACGTATCATCATTGATGATGTGTTACCACTTTGTTTTTCAACAATCCCTGATGGATATTGGGTTTATCTAAGATTTGATGTTTCAAGAAAACACATAGTGACCCACATATCATTTTCATCCTCATCACCTTTGATTTGACAATTTATAGGAGATCTTGGCCTGCTTCAAGCAACCTGTTTAAAGTATCGATTGGGGAAGAGGGGAGGGGCAGATTTGAACGCCTAACCCTAGTTATTGGTTCATATCGTATTCTTTGTTTATACTTAATGCTTCTTCAGGACTATTGAAAACACTTTTAATTCAATTTCAGTTTTACGACAAAATTCGAGAACGGTTTCTATCATTGATACTTGCTGTGAAGATATGAAGTGTAGATCTGCTCTAATGGTCTTAATCACTCCTAATCTAGAAATATGAGCAAACTCCTACAAATGTAATAACATCGTCTCAAATGAGAATTTCAACGGTTTCAGAGGGTGATATCCCAAAGTTGTGGGTTACCTTATAAGTTTCTGCACCCGTATCGTTTTAATTACGCCATCCTCAACGAAACGACTCTGCGAGGCATGCAAACGTCTAGCGCTACGTAAGGTAAATGAATCTTAGGCGGCAATCAACGTTATTAAAGTGTCTGCCTTAATACCGAAATAAATAACAACGAATTAAACAGAAACGTATTAGGCCGACGCCAATAAAGGCGCGCATGCATACAAATTAGTGCAACCAAGCTCGTGTCGTAGCACCTAGCACTAATTACGACCCGCCCCTCACGGCCTTCCTTCCTTCAACTTACCTACCCGCACGCATAGTCGGCGAGAACCCTATTTTTATGGGAATATTAAATCTCGTAATTTATTCAGGACGATATTAAGTCGAGCGTGTGTAATTTATAGTTCTTGTTAGAGTAGGTAGGTAGGTAGGTAGGTGTCCTCCTCCCCGGTAAATATAGCGACTCGTAAATGCGATTGTGTAAATCTTCTTAAGATGCCGAGGCTCTTACTTCATTACGGAGCTTACGCTTTATGGGGAGTTTATTAAAAAGCGCTCTCCGCCCCAATTTGTAGCCGTCTTCGCGCGTTTTTTCTTCTTTTTCGACGGCAGGGGTGCACCCCGATTTATTTCCCGCGGTTATCGCGCTATGAACATAAACGTCCATTCCTAAGAGTTCGGGTTTCATACGCGAACAAAAGGAGGAGGAGCGGGATGAGGAAACGAAGGAGGGTTTAAGACCGTTTGTGTTTTAATTTTCTTTCGCTCGAGGATGTTTGAATATTTATGTAGCGGAATAAGACCGGCAAGAATAAACCGAATTGTAAAACCGTGAAATCATTGCTTGCTGGTACCCTTCCCAATTTGTATAAATTCCGATTTTCCGTTTCTTTTAGAATAAAGAACGACTATTGTACAAATCAAAATTTTTGCATTCTAAGATGATCCTGTCCAAAACGACCTACTAAACGAAGTACGTTTATTAGGTACCCCGCTAGGAAAGCTGTGCAATAGCCTATAGGGGAACCAGAAATTGCATATGCCGATAATTGTACTGAGAATTAAACAAACTTGCACGGGCCCAGCTCTTAATGAATGATATAAAAAGCGTAAATTATAACAAATTATATTTATAAATTTTGAGAAATATTTAACATAAAGTGAAGGCAATTACCTAGTGTTGTGTGTGTGTGAGTGTAATTTCTTTTATTCGATGATGGTTCTTCCTATATCTCCTCTCTTAGCTTCTTTTCTTGATGCAGCTCTATTTTCTATGGATCGTTCTCTCTCCTAACTTCTTTTTCTGTGTGGCTCTATTTTCTATGGATTCTTCCCTTTTTTAATTCTTTCTTCTCCGGTGTGGAAAGGTTCTTTTATACACTGCTACTTCTTCTTAAAACCCTTTTATTCCAAATATATTTATAAACTTTTTCTGTTGACTTATCTACTTGTCAATTTTCTTTGCCTTTAACCAAACAAACTTTTTATTATTTTTTTTTTTTTTGGAAATCAAGACTACATTACATTAGTTCTCCGTTGTCTACGAAACGAAAACTTTAATTCACCTTGACTCCAGTTCATCCGTTGTTATGAAAACCTGTATTGAATGTCGTCCATTAGTTATCATGAATTCTTGTAATGTGAAAGTGTTGTATGTATGTGTCTGAATGTTTACAATGCTTTTCTATCTTTCAATCGATGCGCTTTATAATGATTATTAATTATATTTCTAGTTGCATTTTTTCTCCCATTAAACGTCTCTGGCTGGAGTTAAAACAGGAAGCTAACACCCGCAGGGTAATAAAATGTTCAAAAGGTGGTGTGCGTGGTATCGAAACGGTATAAATGGAACCCAAAAATAAACCGAATGCCATTTGAAGACCATAACCCCAACATTAACTGTAAATTTTGATAAATATTGGAATGAAATGATATATTTTCTCATGGTAATTAACACATATTACACTATGCTTATTTGTAAGCTCGGGCCCCACAATGAGAAAATTCTCCATTTCTATTCTCATATCGAGTTTGTTTTGCTGTGATTTTCATTCCAGATATTACCACGTTGTTCCGTATGCTCGTTTTTCCCATTCTGTTCATTCTCATCTCAAAAGATTTCATTTGTCTCTCAATTTCCTCTTTTTCCACCTTCAGTATTTCATTTTCCCTTCTTATCTCATTTAGTTCTTTTTGGTTTTCTTTCCGATTCTGTTTAATCTTCTTTACATTACTCATTATTAATTATGGCAATTATGGCAATTAGCTTGTCTTCCTCTTCTTTGCCTTTTTGCGGCGTTCTTATCAATTTTTAACGCTTCCTGAATATTTTACCTGACTCTTCATTTCCCCTTTCCCTCTTCCTACCAGAATCTTCCGACGTATTGTGATCACTTGCCATATTTTGTTTATTGTAGTATAGTAATACTCAAATAATCAATTACAATTAGAAAATTTATCATTTATTACAATTCAGTATATCAAAATTCACAGTAAATATTGGGGTTATGGATGTTTATGTTCAAATGATATTCGGTTTGTTTCTGGGTTCTATTTATACTTTTTCGATATCACGCACACCACCTTTTAAGCATTTTATTTCCCTACGGGTGTTAGCTTCTTAACTCCAGCCAGAGACGTTTAATGGGAGAAACAATATGTAACTAGAAATAAAATTACTAATTATTATAAACAGCATCGACTAAAAGATAGAACAGCACTGTAAACATTCAGACACATACATTCAACACTTTCACATCACAAGAATTCCTAATAACCACTGAATATAAATAACCAAGGATACCTGGACGGCAACAATGTGAATTTCGATAACAACGTCACCCCGTGGAGAAGTATTTTTCCATGGTGAATTGAAACTTTTCGTTAACTGGACAACGGAGAAATAATCCAGGGTCGTCCTGGTGTCCGAAAAAAAAAATAAAAATAAAAAGTTGTTTGGTTGACGATGAAGAAAATTGACAAGATAGATAAGTCAATAAAAAAGTTTAAAATATATTTGGACCAAAAGGGTTTTAAAGGCAGTACCAGTGAATAAAAGAACCTCACCACACCGGAGAAGAAAGAATTTAAAGAAGGGAAGGATCTATAGAAAATAAAGCTGCATCGAAGAAGGAATTCAAGAGAGGAGACATAGGAACAACCGTCATCGAATAAAAGAAATTACACTCACACACACACAACACTAGGTAATTATCTTCACTTTATGTTAAATATTTCTCAAAATTTATAAGTATAATTTGTTATAACTTATGCTTTTTATATCATTAATTCAGAGCTATTCCGACGCTATTTTTTTAAAGAAACTATCCAAATTCTCAGTATAGCATTACCTTTTCGTCTGATCCCTGTATGATTTGTTTGCCACCAATTTTATCACAGCTTCTCGGTGACGCGTTCGGCCTTCTTGCGCTCCGAATTTACCAGTTTTAAACTAAATTCACTTCAGTTATTATCCCGATTGTATTTCAAGTTTTTAAATCAGAGAACAGTACTAACTTCTGCTCTTCTATTCTTTCACAATTTGCAAATTTACCGAAAAACTACCGTAATAAGTCGTGTAGAACGAGTTATTCATTGTCGGGGTTTTGATTCGCTTGCGTTCTCCTTACTTTCCGCAACTCAAGTCCAACCCTTGATTATTTATAGGTTCGGGGAATGAGTGGTAAAGAACGCGCCTAACAATGAGAAGGTCAGAGGTTCGATTCCCGGTCTCAGCAGAGCTTCACAATTTGAAATCCTAAACTAGATCTGTTATTTCCAATATTTTATAAAAATTGGGAAACACCACTGAGCGAACCAGAAGCGGTACGGTATACATATGTATACGGTTGGGGGCTCCGAACTTCACACCGAAACGCAGAAAGAGTAAAAGATTCAGAAGAATTTCTCGTAGGCCGTTTTAGACAGAAACGCCAAGATTCTTTCTTCAATTACTTCAGCTCTTGTTAGATTAGATTAGATTGCTTGAGGTGGCGCTTATGCCTGTTCCACTGCGATCTTTCCAGATCTATTGTGGTCCGCATGCCTCCTTAGAGTACGTTCTCCAGCTTTATTCCTTTAATTAGACTTAACAGCATATACGTGTATTTCTAAAGCGGACTTGAAGCCCTTGCTCCGTAATGCTGTTATATGCCTCCATAATAGAGTCTTGGCTTGCCTTAAGCTTTGCCGGCTCCATCTGGGTGGCTGGATAGTCGTTGCATACTACCGCGATCCTCTCCAAAGCAGCCTCTTTGAAGGTTAAACCTTCTGGCCCCTTGCCTTTCGGAAGACCTGCGGGAGTACTGTCCCCCGACCTCGCCTTCTTGGACTTCCGTCCTTTCTTTAGGTTTAGTAGCCTCCGCCGTCTGCTGAGGCCTAACTTTCTTGTCTAGACTAAACCTGGTCCCTTTATGCATGCCTAGTGCAGTTGGCCTTGATTATGGTTCTTTTAGCCTCTATGTAACCTTGGCCCTGTTTCACAAGCTTTTGCACTTTAGCATTGGAAATTATAGATAGCGTATCTGTAGTAAGAGTAACTAGGGTAGTATCTGTCCGCCCGATCAGAGCTCCGCTTGATCGGGTAAGGCTAACTACAAAGGGGTTTCGCCTGGTGCCCCCAGGGTTACGTTACGGTCAATACCTCACACCCCTGCGGCCACGCAACTCTCAGCACGTTACCTTACACCTTAGTTTGGGTTTTAGCTCGAGTACCTCGGGAGCGTTAAATTCCCGAACTCACTTGTTAACAGTGAGCCCCTGAGGTATCGGCTCTTGTTGAAACTAGTTTCCCATTTTATTGCATTCTAGTACTATGACGATTAGCAAAGGCAAATTTTTCCCAATATCTCTCCATGACGTACGTATTATCCAAGCTACACATCGCTAATCCCTTACATCAGACTATTCTTCTCGTTACTCAATAAGTTTAATCCTATGCCTATTACTCGACGTACTGCAACTCGTACTAACCTTCCCTAATTCGTATCTTTTACGATCCGAATAGTCATCATCATCGAGAAACGCAGCAAGTCGGATTTCAGTCTTCCTCGCTTTTCGTTCCTTTCATTCTCTACGTTCGTTCGCGTCCGGAACGAAACGAAACGGAACTTAACGGCTGGCGGATCGAAGGATCGGGATTACCGCGCGGTAAATGAGATGTGATATAAATGAATCAATGTAATTTGTGGCCGGATCCTATTCAATTTAAAACCCGAGGGAACGGTGAGGAACGGAAGAGTTGGAATTAACGATCGTTTTAAAAGGCCAACCGTCGCTACCGCCGGAGTCGTCGCTGTTACAACCGAAGCTTTTGACGGTATGGAGTTAAATTTTAAAAACAAATTATTCTGGGATCTTGTTTGTGCGTTTCTTTATTACCAATCAGAATTACAATTTACTCTATAAGCTAATATGCTAACTTAATTGACTTGATAAGGTCTTTTCCTCCAGTTACATGAGAAGATTAATTATGTTCTGGTTCTGCTGGCCAGTTCCTTCTAAGCCTGCTAGGATCTTGTACTTCGAGCAGTGGATGGAGCAGTATATTAAAATGATCTTCCAATCGGTCAGGATGTCTTTTACGTCTCTAGTTGTATTTTCACTGATGAAGGTGTTCCGAAAACGGTTGTAAACGTTCTGAGAATATAACTATTATTTCAATCAGTCTCGCTTAATTGACGCCTATTTGTGGTAGAGAAGTATCATGTAAGATAAATATATTTAGAACGAGAAAATACATTAATTTGGCGCCGCCGATAGAAACTAACTTTGACGCATCAATTTATGCCGAATATTGAACGATCTACCGCAAAAATACCACGGTTCGCTTGACAACAAATTTCCGTGACAGCCTACAAAACGTTGTTTGCATTTTTTCGAGCACGAAACAGCCAATAACCTACCTACATATGTATATCCCATACATTATGTACTAACTTATGTACATATTCGTGTAAATATGTATGCATATCGAAATCGGAAATATCCATATGCATAGTAGATCTATATGCTTGTAAACGTAGTATCACGTTCGTTGCAATGGAAAATATATCAAACGCTATTTACCGTTACCGTTTTCAATATGCATTGTAAATAATCACATTTTTCTGTACACCCACAAATACGTTTACGCACGTCCGCATACATTACGCGGGATTTATTGCGAATTGCGCGTATCGATAAATATACAAACCTCTGGTTAAATATCCGAAAACGACGCGACGCCCGAATAAATAAATTTTATAAACGTCGGACTCTATCGGCAGAATATTTAGGTTATAATTGTTTTTAATGTGCAAATTAAATTAAAAATTCGCGCTCGGTTTATCCGTTTTATTCACTAACGGTTTAATTACATACATATAATGGCAAATTTGGAATTCGAAAGCTGGAATGTTTTTTCCGGACTTTGTTTAGTTTCTATATTTTTCGACATATAAAAATAAATCCGATCCTGTGACGTATAGCTTTTGACCGTAAACAGGACGAAAAAGTATTTGCTCTGTTATTTATAAAAGGTAATTATCGAAAAATAAATGTTTAAATGAAAATTTGTATTGATATTTCCTACAAAAACAGAACTGTACAGTTAATTATAGTTCAGATTTTCTTGATTGGAGATGCACGAGGAAACCACATAGAATAATCGCGATTCTGTTATTACCACGAATAAAATCAAATGACCAGTTTGGAAGAAATTCAGATACGTTCACGACAAATAAATTGTTATGTCTACTTGAAATAACATAAGATTCACGATTCTTGCCTGAACTTCTGCTGAAACCCTCACGCACAGAAGACCGCACAACGATAACACATAATCACGTAAATGGTAGCACATACCGCACGTTGCGGTGATCCGCTAGATCACGTTCAACTTCCGTATCCAATGAATAAAGTTTACCAGGAATCCAGATTAGATTTAATTGTACATCTAAACTATAATTTTCGCTTTTGAGAACGTATGTATGAATATGTACCACACTATCATGTCTTTACAAACCTCTAAATTTCACCATCAGACAGAGCTTCAGGCTCCTTCTATAGGTACTTTGTATAGCAAAAAAGTACTGGGTTACTGAAAAGTTTGACAGGTTGTTGAAAGCTTTACAGCATTTTTCTGTCAGTTTTGGACAGATTTGATAGGTTTCTAGAAGATTTTGATGGTTTGCTTGAATTTTCTGCATATTTTCGGAAGGTTTGGCAAGTTACTGGCATATTTAATAAGTTATTCGAATGCTGTGTACATTGCTCCTAGATATTTTGGGTTGCTAAAAAATGTTGTTTATTGCTGGAAGACTTTTAGAGTTTGCTGGTACTTTTTGAAAATTTCGGAAAGCTTTGACAGGTTGCTGGAAGGTTATGAAGGTCCTTTTGCATTTTCTCCATATTTTCGTAAGGTTCGGTAACGTACTGACGGATTTAACAAGTTGTTGGAATATTCTGTACATTCCTTCTAGATATGGTAGATCGCTGAAAGATTTTCTATGTTGTTGGAAGATTTTGAAGATTCGCTTGAATTTTATGTCAATTTTCGAAAGATTTAATAAGTTATTTGCAAATTGAGTATGTTTGTAGCGGTAGATGTGAGTTACTAAAATATTGACAAGTGGCTGAAAGGTTTGCTGAAATTTTTTGTCAATTTTTAAGGTTTTTGGAAGATACTTAAGGTTCGTTTGAATTTCCTGCATATTATCGGAAGGTTTGGCAAGTTACTAGCAGTTATAGCCTGTATTTTGCTCTTAGATATTCTGGATTGCTGGAAGATTTTGTTTGTTGCTGAAAGGTTTTGAAAGTTGGTTGATACTTTTTGAAAATTTTGGAGAGATTTGTTGCGTTTCTAGAAGATTTTAAAAGTTCGCTTAAATTTTCCGCATATTTTCGACAGCTAGTTCTTAGAAGATTCTGTAGAATGGTCCTAGATGTTGCAAGTTGCTGGAAGGTTTTCAAACTTCGTTTGAATTTTCTGTAAATTTTCGAAAGGTTCGGTAAGTTATTAGCATATTTAGCAGGTTATTGGAAGATTCTGTAAATTACTCCCAGATTGTCATAGGTTGCTGAACGATTTGATAGCTTGCTGAAAGATTTTAAAGGTTCGCTGGAATTTTTTATCAATTTTAGCCAGATTTGATAAGTTCCTAGAATATTTTGAAGGTTAACTTAAATTTTCTGCCTATGACAACTTCACAAGTTACTGGCAGATTCAATGAGTTATTGGAAAATTCTGTACATTGCTCCTACGTATTTTGGGTTGCTGATTTTGAAAGTTCTCCGGGAATTTTTGGAAATTTTCGAAAGCTTGGACAGGTTGCAGGAAGACTTTAAAGGTTCTCTTGCATTGTATGTACTTGCAGGTTTGATGAGGTACTGAGAGATTTAACGAGACGCTAAATCGGTCAGTACCTGTAGATGTTGGAAGACTCTGTACCTTGCTAGGAGCTTCTGAAAGTTCGCCTGAATTTTCTGCAATCTTTTGGGAAGGCTTGGTAAGTTACTGGCCAATTTAGCAAATTATTGAAATATTACGTAGATTTCTACTGGAAATTGTAGGCTTCTGAAGGATTTTATATGTTTCTGGATGGTTTTGAAAGTTCGCTGGGATTTCTTCTCGACATTTTTGAAAGAAACACTAGATTTCTGTAATACATTGTATTTAGCTATAGCGCTGTAATATACTGCAAAGTTTTTCAGTTTACTCGGACATTTCACTGGTTGTTGGAAGATTTTACAGGTTATTGGATAATGCCACAGGTTACTGAAAGATTTTGTAAATTACTAACACATCTTGTAAATTGATGGATTGATATTTATCAATTTATAATTTTTTAGGTTTCATGATGATTTTGTAGATCCACTCGAATTATCTGTGAATTTTCAGATATGGATTACTGGCGTGCATTGTAGATTATTATTATTAGCTCTGTAGTTGCTGGAAAATTCTATTGATTTCTAAACTATTTTGTACGTTGCTAGAAGAGTCTGTAATTTACTAGGACTTGTAGTTTGCTGGGAGGTTTTGTTGGTTTCTAAAAGGTTCCTAATAGCCACAAATTGAATACGCAATTTTTCGAAAACTAATTTATTTCCAGGACAAAAAATTTTCCAACGAAGAAAAGTTTTGCTAGTGGCTCTGTCGAATGTTAATTCTAAACATGTTTACTTTAGGAGTCCTTCCAGTGCTGATTGTTTCGTTTTAAAACAGCTGACTATCGTGTTGTGTATATTTGCGGGTGCAATAGGAATGGAAAATGAAATCTTCAGCATTACTAGGACATTAGACGTACGTCCAATGCTCATCTTCTTTACATTCTCGTCCAGTTTTTTTTGTAATTGGGTTTACTCAAAATCCCTTATCTCGAAAGGATCTCCGTCCTTAATTAATCACCTTTATTCAGTGCCACCTTCCCAGCCAAAACACAACAAATTCCGCCATTAATTACCGTTTGTTTTATCGCGTAAACACAGGCCGAAATTCCTCTGTCCGTCCTATTCGCTAGGCTATGCTGAATCGACGCTAGCGAACTTCCTCGAACAAAACTTTTATTATTAAGCGAGCGAGGCCTTCCAAACTCACGTCGTCGTGGGCGCAAACTAGACAGCAAGCTCGCCCGTTGCGACTCCGGCGCTAGATTAGGCATGTCTCGATGAATGCCACTAAGATGGATTGCGGCACGCTGAAAAGACATTAGCACCATATCAGCGCTTAGTAAATAAGACTCTCAGGCAGTAGATTAGTTCAATTTCTCTTCTGCGGACGGACGAACCGAGATGACAGGGAAAGGAAAGAAAAAGCGAAAAGCTACGGGCACAGTAATAGGATACGAATGGAGTGTTTCGACGAAATCGCTCCACTCTTATTTATATCAACATAAACCTTTGTTAATTACATTTTATTGTTCTATTAGAGCTGCGGGAGGACAGGCATTGCAGTCAGATCGTGTACGAACTTTAAATTAAATGTTGGACGTAGTCGTTTGGGGAATAAGTCTAACGGAAGACGTCTGGTTCAGATGTCTGACTGTTTTATTGGTTGCTCGAGCCTAACTCTCTCGTCCGTCTTGAGGGCATCAAAGGTTTAGTCGTTTATTTTTGAATCCGATGATTACTAGCAAAAGTTGTCTTGTGGCTTTGTGTGTAAAGACAAGAAGCTGGTTCTTGGAAAGCTTCGCTGTCGTTATAACTAGCTCCTTTCAAAAATACCACAATAGAAAATTTAATGAATCTAGAAGCTGCATCTCTTTTGAAACCTATTGCGGTGGAAGGAAAGGCAAAAGAGAGTAGAACCCGTTTCATTGTATTCGCTTCAATATATATAACTGGATGCAGCAATTTTATTCATAAATTTGTCAAAAGAGTTGTGGAGGTGAATATTTATAATAATATTTTCGGTGACATTACTTGGAGCTCGGTGAGAAACAAATGGCATTCAATATCGTTCTTCAAAGTACTATGAAACATTCGGAGTTAAAGGTTAAAAGTAGAAATTTGTAAAATGTCTATCTAGAGTTTTGAGGTATTGATACTGAAAATGTTTCAAGTTTCTGCTGGTCGATGGAAGATGAAACTACGAAAGCTTCAATTTAATTCAATCAATATTTGATTTATATTTTACAAGACAAGGAAATGAAACCGAACGACTTACAAACGCTCTATGTTTTGAGACTATACAATCTCGAAGAAAATAATCTTCTTCGGCTAGTTAACACCTGTGACGCCCTTTTGTAGAATAATTCATACTTGACATGTACGATGAAAGACGATGATAAATTTGATCCTTCCGTAAATTTCAATAATCTCTTTAAGTCATTTTGAATACAAGAACGGAATCTTCCCACATTGAAGTTAAAATCAGGAATACTTTGTCAAACTAACAAACTAGTTATCTTAACCAAGAAACTAGTTATTTTAACTAACAAACTAGTTACCTTAACCAAGAAAGTAGTTATTTTCACTAAGAAACTAGGTATCTTAACTAAGAAGCGAGTTATCTTAACTAGGAAACTAGTTATCTTAACTAAGAAACTAGTTATCTTGATTAAGAAACTAATTATCTTAACTAAGAAACTAGTTGTCCTAACTAAGAAATTGGTTATCTTAACTAAGAAAGTAGTTATCTTAACTAAGAAACTAATTGCCGTTGTCTTAACTAACAAAATGGTACCCTTATCCTAATAGACTTTCACATCCACTATTCATGATATAAACCCCCTGCTGGTTCTGCTGTGTTGACATTGTCAATATTTTGTGGTTCATACTAGCTCTCTCAGAAAGCTTGAACTAAACCAGACACAAGCTTCTCCCAAATATGACGATCATTCTTGCTATAGTCGCCTGATAGTAGTTTAGATAATCGTAAATGAGTATCTTACAACCTTCACCGAAGGATAATATAGCTGTCAAACTGACCAATTGCTTCAGGTTTATCCTAAATCAGTTTTCCCAACTTATTGTGTAGGTTGCTGGAAGATTTTACAAATTTTTCAGAAATTTGACAGGTAATCGGAAGATTCTATAGGTATTTGGAGGATTTTCCCTCCCACCAAATTATAAAGTCTCCTATCAACTTTCTTCTATAAATTTTCCAGAAAATCCACGAATCTTTCATATCAAATCTTCCAGTAGCGTACAAAATATTTCGGAAAAAACTTGCGGCATCGTATCGAGAACTTGCAAAATCTTTCAGTAACCTACAGAGTTTTCCAGAAATCTTCCAAATACTAGCAAAACTTTCCAAAACCCACAAAATCTTCCAGCAACCTATAAACTCTTCGAGCAGTTTTTCAAAAACTTGCGAAACCGCTCAACAAGCTACAAAATGTTTGAGCAACCTATAATGTCTTCGAGCAATCTTTTAAAAACTTTTAAAGCCGTTCAACAAGCTACAATATTTTTGACCAAGCTGCCAGCTGGTGTAAAACTGTTTGGTGAACTACAAAGCTTTCCAGCAATCCATACATTCCTCCAGTAATCTATCCTTCCGGATATCTATTTAGAACTCCGGTAAACTTGCAAAATCTTCCTGTAACTTGCAAGGCTTTCCAGGAAACTCAGACATTTTTCACGATTATACAAAATCCTTCGGAAATTGCAGTAAATTTGCAAAATCGTAGCAAAAACTTGGACAATCTTCCAACGACCTACAAATTTTTCCAGTAATCTTTAAAAAATGCAAATCCGCTCAACAACTTACAAAATTTCCCAGCAAGTTGTAGAGTGGCCCAAAATTCTTTAAGAAACTGCAGTCTTCACGTAATCCTCAGAAACGTCCAGTAATCTACAAAGTCTAGAACTCCAGTAAATTTGTAAAATCTTCCAGTAACTTACAAGACTTTCCAGGAAACCTGGAAGTTTTTGAAAAATTTACAAAATCTTCGGACAGCGTACAAAATGTTTCAAAAATTTACAGAAAATTTCTGTGAATTCGTAGAATTATACAAAAACTTCAGCAACCTGCAAAATTTTCGAGCAACCTTTCAAAAACTTGCAAAACCGTTCAACAATCTATAGGATCTTCCAGCAAGTTATAGAGTGGTGTAAACTTCTTTATCAAACTACAAGGTCTCCCAGTAATTCACAGACTCCAGTCCAGGATCCACAAGACCTTTCAGAAATCTGTAAGAAACTCTAGTAAACTTTCATGTATCTTTTCTTCCAGCAATTTGCAAATCTTTGAAGCAGTATGTAAAGTTTTCCAACAAATTACAAAGTCTTCCATCAGTGTCCAATATTTCATAGGGATTTTTAGCATCAATCTTAGATCTTTTGAAAATCTACTGCATAATTAAATCGACATACAGCGACCTCATCCTCCTCCACAAAATACAGAAATATCCTCTGTTATCCTTAAAACGCTAAAATCTATATATTCTGGTGACATCCTCCTCCAGAAGTCAATCAATTTTTCTAACGGTTACGAACGACCTCCAGAAACGCGAAAATATATCCCTTTTTTCGGCGAAGCAGGCATGAAAGTGACAAAGGAAACGTACAAGATTCAATTAAGCCGGAAAACGTTTTTGTCAAACCCGACTGGATATACTGCGAAAACATCCGTCCGCCGTCGTATTTCGGATCCTCGAGATTCGAGACTTGCCTTCCAATATATGTACATTCGCCAAACATAAATATTAGAAAAGCCGTTTCTTTCCTCCGGAGATAAGATGTTTCTTTTTCACTTTGTCCGGGGGTACGTAAACATTAAGGGGACCTTCACTATAACGCGTAGATTTATTAGTGCGAGATAAGAACGAAATTAAATAGCTCGAATTTCGGTAAGGGCTAAAGATAATAGGATGCAGTAATTTACTGCATCGCTTCGTATATTTTGGATCGGTTGTATATGGGGGATATAACGGGAAGTAAAGACAGCGTTTTAGTTTGAGTCGTTTCTCGTGTAGATCAATTTTAGAATAAAGTACCGTCGCACCTGAGGGTTTCGAAAGAAAAAATAGGAGAGACGGGATTCTTTTCACGAGATTTCGTGTACATAGAAAATGCATTTTGCATCCCGAGAGATGAGACCAGATAAAACCGAAAACAGTAGCGAAGTGCTAATACAACTTTTTTTCTTTTTCCTTTTCGTCTCTTCGTGCTTTTCAACTCGATCTGTTCCCTTTTAAAAAATCTGTAGTTGTTTAGAATTGATGAAGAAAAATGCGCGTCGAGTACGACTTGTTTTCTTTTTGTTTTGAGAATATGCGTTCTAAGATCTACTACGGGGGCTAAGAATTTGTTACGGTTTGAAGTAAGTTTCATATTTAGTTCTTTATCGCGTCTCTAATGTTGAATTTTTAGTTTGCATATCGGATGGTTGGATCATCAATTCGACGTTTTCGTCGAATGAAATTCATTAAAATTTGTCCTGTTGAAGGTTAGTTCCAGTTTAATTCTTGTTTCGAGTTTTAGACATGCTTGCATGGTATGGTTTTACACCCGTTTTGATATGGGCGCTTTGAAAATTTCACTTTTCGTTCTGAATTTTCCAGGTTTACTTCCCACATTTTTGGTGGGAAGGTATTATGGAACATTTGATGCAATGTTGGTTGCAATCTGGTTTCGAAAAAAAACTCGTTCCATTTTTATATTTTAGCAGCCCCAGAGTCAGCTGTGGCTGACATCTTCTGGTAATCCTCTTCAATTTTGAGTTATTAGTCTTGTATTTGAAGTATTAGGAGGATTCCAGAAAATATTTTTCGGGATTTGAAGTTTTTAAAATTATCTATTAACCTTTACAGACGCTTTCTATAAATATTCGAAAGATTTTGTGCGCTGCCCGAAGATTTTGGAATTTTTTCAAGAACATCTAGGTTTCCTGCAAAGTTAAGTCAACGTTACTGGAAGATTTTACAAATTTACTAGAGTTGATTTCTGGTAGATGTTGTACTTTATTGGACTTGGTACCTTCTTAGAAAGTTCCGCGAATTGTTGGAAGATCTTGGAAGATGTTAGAAGATTTTCTCAGTTCATTAGAATTCCCAGGTGGTCTTGTAATTTGCAAGCCATTCGAGGACTTTGGAATTTGCTGGAAGCAGGTCGATTGCTGAGAAAATGTCCAAGTTGTTGAGAAATTATAGAGATTATTCAACGATTTTGTAAATCGCACGAACATTGCGAGTTTACTAGTACTTTCTATTGATATTCGGAGAATTTTGCCGATTATTGAAAGATTTTAGTCTAATGGAAATGATTGCGGGTTGCCTGAAGATTATGGAGATTGAGGCTGGATTGTTGTAAATTTATTGATTTTTCTTTTTGTAAATATAAAGAAAGTTTTGCAAGATATTGGATAATTTCAAGAATGCCGGAAGATTTTGTAATTTGTTGTAACATTTTTGAAATTGACTGTAGCTTGCTGGAAGGCAGGATATAGGTTTCTGAAAGATTTTGTCTGTTGCTGGAATATCCCGCTTAACGATTTTGTGGATTGGTGAGTAATTCCCCAAGTTTCTGGAAGATTTTACAATTTTGTTGGAAATTTCACATCAGAAATTCGAGAGGGTGAATTCCTTTGAGACATACCCATTGAATAACATTCTCTGCATTGGAAGTACGACGTAAGAAGATAAATAAAGGCCGGAACAAGACCGAAGGAGCCCAATTTCGACAAAAGCATTTCATGGTCAATTAAATCAAATGCTTTAGATAAGTCAGTGTAAATTACATCGACTTGACCACATCTGTCCATAGTTTCACCGATGCACTGTGACACTGTAGCCAGATTGATGATAGTGGAATGCTCGGAAATAAATCCGTGTTGATTAGGTGAAACGTAGGATTGAGTACTATTGTAGATATAGGAAAAGAGCACTTTTTCGAATAATTTCGCAAAATTTGCTATTATAGAAATACGCTTGTAGTTTGATAGTTATCCACTGTCACCTTTTTAAAACACCGGAACAATTCCTAGTCCGTTTCCAACGCTCAGGAAACATGGATGAATTTATAATTATTTTAAGTGGAAAGGCGAAGAAATATCCACTGTCACGAACCAAGAAACTAGGTACTAGAGCATCTCCTGCAGTGTGTTTGTTGGGATATTTTGCCATTAACTTAATCAATTCTTCCTCAGTTACAGGTGAGAAACAGTAAGGGAGGGGATTGTAAACCGTCTCGCTGCAAGGAGAATTGGTTGTAACGGTGAATGCAGAGGAGAAAGTACGTGCAAATGCACTGTCAATATGATTAGGATCCGCAAAAGCATTTCCTTCACCATCGTGGAGTCTACTCGGTATTCTTGTAAAACGTCGTGTCGTATGGATAAATTTCCATAAAATGGAAGGAGTCGTTTCGATAGAATTTTCTGTTAGCAAGATAATGGTTGTAATTCTCATATATTTTGACTTGAATTAAACTTCTGAGGCGTTTAAAATGAACATAAGATGTCATATCACCAGTTCTCATCCATTTTCTTGTGATAATAATGTTTATTTCTAATGTTAGATATGATTTCACTCGAAAATATGGCGGATAACTAGAACTGGACTGACGCTTACGAGGAACATAAAGATTAAGGATGGAATATACAGCTTTATAGAACGCATCTAATGCGTCATTTACATCCACGTAATGTAATAAGAAAGACCAGTGAACATCTTGAAAATGACGGTATAAAGAAGAATAATCTGCTTTGTTAAAGTTATATCTAAGGTTATCAGAGGACGGAAAACATTTTTTTATAGAGGACAGAAATCAAGGTAGTCTGAAGAATTTCGAACGCCAAAATCAAAATTGGTGAAGTCCATTTTATAATTTTTCCGAAATCTCAAGCGACTCAAAAATCGATAAAGCCCAAGAAGTCCAATCGAGTTGTAAAACTCAACACATAAAATTGGCGAAATTGCAAATGATGTTTTCTTTCGATTTGTTTTTGTTTGAATCGACTTGCCAAAGGCAAAACTATCAACGTCCAAGAAATTCGAACTAACATTTAAACGTCCACAAACTTAGTCCACATCCCAAAATCTATTTGGAAAAGAGAAAAGAATTGATGATATCTAAGAATTTCCAAATTACCACTTTGATATGATAAAAGCCAAGTTAGACGTATAGCAAATATCACAATCTATAACCCCAATAATCCTCGTCTCTGATGACCATCAGCGCAACACCGCCCAAATAATATCCGAATCGCTAAAATATTACCGGGATTCAATTGGAAACTACGGCGCACCACCACAAACGATAATGACCGTGAGCCATTCGGTATGACCGCCACCATCATCGTATTCACTATTACATATTGCAGACATCTATCAAGAGCGTCGGTCTAATATCCGCCCGTTTCCAACGATGATTGTTAATTTATAACGCGATAATTACATTCGCGTCGTTGTCAGGTATTAGTAGCCGGACGCGAGGGAGGCGTCCGAGGGGTCGAATATATTTGCGAACGCATCCATTCGCGAGTATGGACGGTAATTGTGATGCGATCCCAAAAAGGGCGCGCATATATCAGAGAGGGTGGGGGCGGGAGAATCCCCAACCGACGACGACGCGATAATTGAAATCCATTATTTAAGGGACACGCTCGCGGGGGCATTTGGTGAGCATTTATGTCGTTTCGATGGGGATGGAAACAGTTTGCGTTCGTTAGGTTTATTATGGGGTGCGACTGTTGCTTACCCCTTTCGTTCCCATTGGAACCATGCATCCCAGGCGAATTTTAACAAATTGCGAGAAATAAATTTCTTAGTCTATTTAAAGGCACCATATCACATCGGCAAACTCCTCACGACACAATTGTTTAATAATACATTCAGTGAAACGTGTCTCGGCCCGAGGCAAGCCTTGTCAAACTCGTAAACCTTGCAATCGCTATCATCCTCTGTTTAAAGGTGAAAATGTTCCATTGGTCGTTCAAAGCCGTCGACAAAGCCTTCTGGAAACTTGCAGAAAATTGTAACACACTTAAAAAGTCTTGCAGTAACTTTCAAAATATTCTAGCAACTTGCAAAGATAGGCCGGAAAGTAGAATAATATACAAAATCCTCTATGATCTTTCGAGATTCTACAGAGAATTTTAATAACCCCGTAAAATCTTCCAAAAGCTTAGAAAATTCTTAGGAAACACCCCTTCAAAATAGTTGCAATTTTTTAGCAAACTATAAATCCTTCCAACAAATTACGAAGACCTGGCAAACAATTTGCAAGGTTTTCCAATAAAGTACAAGGTCTTCTGGAAATGTACTGAAAATTTTAGTCAAGTTACAAAACATTCGACCAACTTTTGAAAATTTTCTAACAATTCTTGACTCCTTGCGGGAAAGTACAAAGTCATCCAATAACGTACAAAGTCCACCAGTAAAGTGTAAGTTTTTCCGAAGATTTTACAGAAACTTCTCTCAGCAACCTACAAAATCTTCGAGCAATCTACAGAGACTTGCAGTAACTGAAAAAGAAATTCCAGCGAACTACAAGGTCTTCTAGAAATTTAAGGAAAATTTCAGTAAACTTACAAAATCTTCCAGCAACCTAAGAAGTCTTCTAAGAGCGCGCAAAAACTTTATAAGAAACTGAAATGTCTTCCGATAATATACAAATGCTAAAGTAACCGTAAGATTATCCGGAAATCTATGGAGAATTTTATTAGAGCCGCACAGTTTTCTAAAACCTGAGAAAATCCTTCACAAATCTACAAATTCCTTGAGCAACCTACAGACATTTTCAGCAACTGGAAAAATTTTTCCAGCTAACTATAAGGTCTTCTAGAAATTTAAAGAAAATCCTAGTAAGATTATAAAGCTTTCCAGCAACCTAAGAAGTCTTCTAGCAGCTCGCAGAAACTCTACAAGAAACTGAAAAATCCTCCGATAAAGTATAAAATACTAACGTAAACCGTAAGATTATCCGGAAATCTATGGCAAATTTTATTGGAACCGCAGTCTTTCAAAACCTGAGAAAATGCTTCATAAACTTACAAAATTTTTGAGCAATCCACAGAAATTTAAGGAAAATCATAGTACGCTTACGAAACCTTCCAGAAACCTAACAGAAATTTAAAGAAAGTCCTAGTAATCTTACAGAACCTTCCAGAATGCTGAGAAGTCTTCTAACAGCTCGCAAAAACTGTATAAGAAACTGAAAAATTTTCCGATAATGTACAAAATACTAAAGTAAACCCTAGGATTATCCGGAAATCTATGGAAAATTTTATTAGACCCGCAATATCTTCCAAAGCCTGAGAAAGTCTTTCACAAACCCACAAAATCTTTGAGCAATTAACAGAATCTTTCAGCAATTAGAAGAAAATCCCCAGCGCACTACAAGGTCTTCTAGAAACTTAAGGAAAATCCTATTAAGCTTACAGAACCTTCCAGCAACCTAGGAAGGCTTCTAACAACTCGTGAAAACTTTCAAGGAAATTGAAAAGTCTTCCAATAATTTACAAAATACTGAAGTAAACCGTAAGACTATCCGGAAATCTATAGGATATTTTATTAGAACCTCAAAGTCTTCCAAAACCTGACAAAATCACAAACCTAGAAAACCCTTGAGCAATCAACAGGATTTTTAGTAATTTGCTGAATATTTGAGAAAACTGTAAGTTCTTCCAGCAAATTACAATACCTTCAAGAAACTTGCAAACTTTTCCAGCGACCTACAAAGACATCTGGAAATTTATACAAAATCTTTGAGTAGTCTATAAAGTTTTGTAATACTTTGACCTTTCAAGAACCTACAAAATTTTCTAGCAAATGACAGCGTTTTGTTAAATTCTTCAGAAAATTACAGAAGCTTTCGAAATTACATAGAAAATTTCAGTAATTTTGGAAAAAGTCTCTTCCAGATATAGAACTTGCTTGAATGTTTTGGAAACCTAGATTTTCAAGAAACTACAGTTCTTCAACAAAACTGTCAAATTAGAAAAAGTTTTAGTAAACTATAAAATTCTCTAGCAGTTTACAGAAAGTATGTTACTGCCCTCTTCGGTCAATGTATTTCTGGTGAACTTAGAACTTTTAAGAATACAATCTGATTTTGGTATAAAATTTTGCTTCTTTCTGCCTCGAGTATCACCACGAAACGGTGATAATTGATCATTTTTATTATAGTCTTTAGTTATAGTATTTAGTTTATATCCTTGAAATATCACCGAAAATGATACCAAAATACTTTATTTTTTGCACGTCTTATCGAGGTGGTTCGTATTACTTCCGTACAACTTGAGGCAGAAGCTCGATCTAATACTCCTACGCTTTAGGAACCAGGGTCAACTAACTCATCCTAATTAATTCTATTACTTACCGACGAACAATATCGATAATCGCCCTCCGCTATAATTTAATATAGACAGACGATTTATCATTCGGACGATTCATCTTCCGTTCCCGGAACAAAATGCGCACAAAATGCGCACGAAACTATCAACCGCTTTATAAAAATTTATGATACAACGTCTACTTCGTTGATCTCCCGAGCTCGCTCGTCATCTAAACTTGCAAGGAAACGTCCACGAGCAGATCGGCGATGAGCTCCACGAAAAGCGGCCGAGCTTATATTTTCTTCGTCCCGGCACGCAGTTTATATTTCCGACAGTTTTCGTAATATATCATAATATTTGCAACTATAGGCGATAAATATGGCGCCGGAATAAAGGCCATTTCATTTGTCTTCGTCCATTCGTTGGCCCGGAAAGGTGTCGGTGAACCTGCGGCATCTGTCGCAGGACTACCGCCGACGACATCCGCAAGTCCTGCAGGATTAATAGTGATGCTTGCGAAGGTTCACCGTCACGTATTTAGTCATGTCACGTTATATATTTCAGATCTCTTTCCTTCGTGTTTTATTTACTTTTCTGTCTTACGTCCGGGGTGCTTTTAGGAGAAACTGTAAAGTTGAATCCCTAAGCGCGGAAGAGGTGGACACGATGATAAATACGGAAGAAGTTCGATATAATTGACAATGTAATATACGAGAGCGTTCTCTTGGGATGAGGTCTAAAAAATAATCAATACGTAATTATCCTATCGAAGGAAACTTTTGGCTTATGTGGCAATTCTCGCTTACGAAAATTGGTCGAATGGTTTATCCAAAGTTAAGAATTAAAGCATTCCTATGGAGTTTTATGGTCTGAACGAATCCTTTGTGAAGTAAGCCATTACTTTTATAAGCATTGGGCTCCTCAAGTTTTGTTCAAGTTAAGTCTGAAAGAAACCTGCGCGCTTGCATGGAGTACGTTAGTTTCAGTTTGAAGAATTTCAATAATTCAAAACGAAAAACCCACGGTTTCCTAAAAGAATGTGTCACTAAGGATCAATATCCACGGATCCTAAGCAATGTGTTTTCCAGTTACCTTCAAACCGTATACAGTAATCATTCAGACTTAATACCAGATTAGAATCTAACATTATACGACAATCCAAACAATCTAAGAGTCATAGTTCGGTTGATTCGTTCAAGTTTTTGATAATTAAATCATTTTCCACCAACAATAGCTCAATTTTAAGTGAAAATTGAAATCCTTCCCAGTAAACATTTTTAAATTTCGCAGACGGTTTAAGTTGGTAGTTTCGGCAATAGTGGACATATTCGCTAATTTCTAAGCACAACGCATGCGAATATGTTCACTATTATCGGAACTACCAACTTAAACTATCCGCGAAATTTAAAGAAATGTTTGCTGGGTTAGATATGATTACTTAGAATTAACTCAAGCTTAAACAGAAATAAAATCAAAACAAGAACGTACGTAAAACTTAACCAAAACAACCAGATGGTAAGCACAGGTAATAGACGTAGAATGACATAGAACTTGGAATTATACATTTACTTGTATTGCATTTCTATTCTAGGATAGATACCTACAAATTTACAGATATCTGTAATATCAGCACTATCTACCACAAATTCGAACACTAAATTGCAGTAACACTAACGCCTATTCCATAGATCAAACACTATTCAATTAAACAAGTGTGGTAGTGGCCATTTCTGGCAAAATTTTTACGATAACCTCACCCTTACCACACATTTCGGAAATAATTCCGAGTACGTATTTCGGCAACCAAGTTGTCATCCTCAGCGGTAAACTGGGGGAATAAAGTATGTTTGGCGTTATTTGGGTATCCACGGAGAATGGCAACTTAGTTGCCGAAATACCTACCTGGAACTATTTCCGAAAGATGTGTTTGTTTTCGATATTATTTTAACCAGAGTCTCCTTATTCTTATTTGTAAGAATCTTCACGTTGTCGTATTCTATAATGTGATTGCTTCCTACTTTTATGTTTCCCGTCACTAATGATTTCTCGGTGTATCTTCGTTCTGCATCTCTTCGGTGCTCCTTTACTGTGTATCCAATACTCTATTCGATTTGTCCAATGTAGGACTGTTGACACTGGCACTGCAGTTACTCGATGCCTTATATAGTTTCGACAATTGGTCTTTGTTTGAAGGAATAAACTGCTTGATCTTTGTGCTGGTCAACACCTGACTTTGATCCTTTCCCTTTCTCAAAGATTTTTCCCAATCTGCCAGATACTTCAGCGATTTAAGGTGGAGAAACATATCCTACTGGTTCGGGCTACTTTTCATTCTTTTCATTTTAACTCATTCTTCCTATCTCCCTAATTCGAAATCCATTCTCCTGCACTGCCTCTTGTGCATGTCTGATTTCTTCGTTCTTCTTATTTTGCAACTCTTCGTAGAAGCGTAGTGATGACAGATCTCTTCTCTGCGGATGATGATGCGAAGCTACATGCAAATATCTCTTCGTATAGAAGTCTATATGAGGTCTCTGAACGAATCAATGCTTTTCGGTTCAATCTTGATGCCATGTACAGATTCGTCCTAAGATATTTGGCACCTGTAGGCTGCTAATAAGAAAGCGCTCTTCCTTAAAAGAAAGCCCATAAGACAGAACGGGAGAGGTTGGAGCGCGTAGACCAGTATAACTTTACAAAAGTCAAACTGTTTTGAGTTCAAGCAAAATTACCGGTCGAAATGACGCAAAACTGCTGCTCCAAATGACGCAAAATTTCCGTCTCAAGAGACTGACCCCCGAGGCTATGACCCATTTAGCACTGTGTTTAGTTTGGTCCAGGCCATCATGCGTCTTAAAAGCGACAAATCTCTGCCGTCATCGAGTTTCAGTTTTCACCGTTTTACACGACGATCAGTGGGATCTTCTCGGTCTTTCCATTCTAAATTCAACTTTGGGCATTAGTCGTGGCCTTTTTATCTGCGGTTTTGCAGCACCTATCGGCATGGTAGAAGTTTCGCCTAAGATGGTTTTCATTCGCACATCCAGACGTTCTACACTTGCTTTTTCCTTTTGTAATTCCCTTTTCTTTGCGAAGAAGTGGAACCTGGGCCGTGCGGTGGGGCGAAGTAGCCGTTCGTCTACCTGCTGCACTCGGTCGTGAGTGAATTTCCACCGTGGCTTCAAAGGATTTTTGGAAGCCGCTTATTCTTCTGCTTGGTAATTGCTTGGATGGTGTTTCTGGAGAGCTCCTTCGGATGCTCTTTGTCCTCCTGATAACGTCGAGTCACGGCGAGATATCCTCGCCGATTAATAATAATAAACATAGAAAGGGGACGTATCGTGTGACACCTGACAAGAGCGAAGCTCTTTACGCATTTGATGTTTATTTGAATAAAAGATAAAATTCTATTTTTGAATAAACGTGGTATAAAGGAAAAGTATTTCATTTCGAAAGTGATGGTAAATAAGTTGAAGTCGAATTTGAAGTAAATTCGAGTCCAAATAATAAGAGCACCGTCTGGCGGGGAGAGACGCAATCGTGTGTGTGTGTTTGCGAACGAGAAAGAACTAATGAAGGAAAATAGAAGAAAAGCGTCTACCTGACGATTTCAAGCGTTTTACTTTTTCCCAGTTATCTCTCTCCGCAGAATGATAGTAATAATTTAATTTAATGATGTCATTTTTAATTATGTTGGTAGCAACTAACAATTGCTCATCCTTACGGCAAAATATTACTCCTTCCACCGGAATTTCAATACGATACACCCAGCTAGCCTCGCGGAAACCGCTCTTTTTTCCACAAGCAATTACGATACCCTTCCTCCCCACAAAAAATTAATACAAAATCTCCTTCTTCGTTTAACAACATTCCCTCGTTGACGACGTTCTTAACAATACCGTCGACCTTTTCGAGAAATGCAATTTCGACTTCTTTCGAATTATTCAAGCGGTACGCCCCGTAATTTATGACTTGTTTTGACGGTCGCCCTCGTGGCTCGTAAATCTCTTCCGAGCACGTCACGTTATCGGCAAAAGTCTAAGACGTATGCGAAATTTAAACGTAAGCGAATTACGGCGGAATGCAAATGCCATCCTCGTCCGATCGCTTATTAGATTTTCGCGCGTTCCCCTTCACCTAAGTAGCGGATGAGGAAGATTACGAACAGGGAGAAAATAAAATTGGAAGTAAAAATTAATTCCGATTTTGCCTCTGTGTCAAGTAACTTGATTTGGCGTCAACAGAATTGTATTAGTATCGTCGCGGGCAGGAGAACGGAAAATTACGACAAGCTTTCTGGTTCTTTCATCATACGTCTTTTAGTTTGTAATATATGGTAAAGATGGTGTAACAATAAGTGGTACAAATTCGCAATTCCTGACGTATAACTATTGTACGTACATTGCATCCTCCAACACCACAAATTCCACGTCTTTACAGCTCCGTCTCAATGCAAACTTTAAAAATCGTCGAGGCGACGGTAATAACCACTCAGGAGCGTAGTCACACTAAACTCGCTTATTACGGGGAAAATTCCCATTGTCGAAAGTTTTCCGGGAGATTTTTAAAAGGAACGTTCGCGCCGCACTACTCACGCCGAGGTCTTTTTACGAGCCGTCCGGTTTTAAATTAATAGAAGTTTTGTCGTTAGGGGTAGAGGGTAGCTTGGAGTATGAGGCCGGTACGGAACTCAGCGCGACCGACAATAAATGTTTCCGTGTCCCGACTTCTTCGAGACCTTTTAAATTTCTTAACCGGCGAGATCTCGAGAATTATGAAATCTTTTCTAAACGATTTTTATTTAAAAACCGGCAACAATCGCAACTCGGATGTTGACGGGTCGCGAAGGGGGAGGGAAAAAGGTTAGCGTGGCGATTTCGCCCGGAGAAAAGGGATCGATCAAACTCGTTGGCACAGAACCGTTGGATCGAAATATATAAAGATCTATTGTGTGTATTGTTAATGTCGACGCGAATAAACGTTTGACCTAGATAAACGTCTAGTTCTACGAACGTCTCGCGTGTGCGGTCGATGCAAATTGCATCGTGCATAGACGTAGTCATGCGCTCGTTGATACGGTAAGAAGATGTCATGTCACTGAAATGCGAATACAAAGACGGTAATTGGCAGCTGCGTCTTGGGTAAAGGAAAGAGGAAGGTTTATAAGGGCTATAATCATACGAGGAAGCCTTTCACTTCGAATGCGGTGTTTCAGAACTACATTATTCGCATTTTTATAGAGATTTTTGATCTTTAGTACCAACCGCATGATACAATCAGATACGAGACGATCGCAGAAACCAACACGCTGAATATAGTACGTAGGTCTAATATAAAAATCAGAAAAAATTTATTTTTCGTTACCAATTCAATATGTGCCTTTAGTAAAATAGGGTATACGCAAGCGTGAGTTTTACACCGAAATATATGTTGATTGAAACAATTATATAATTAGGTGTGTATTTGTTCTATAAACGCATTTATTTAGGCAAGCAATATGTTATAAATCTTAATTAAAATTCAAATTATTCGAATGTCTCCGACCAACATTAGAGACCTTTCGAGTGTGATACCAGCGAATCCAGTGACGTCACAAGATTTATTTACGACCATTGGTTGTATTAGAAACACAAGTTTTCATAAAGAAATATTTATTTGGAATGGTTTAACACGTGCTTAAGTTCTCACTTGTAACTTTCAAATGACTGAAATTACCGAAAACGCATTTGTAAAGGCAAAAAGCGATAATTTACTAAATATTGAGTTGCTTATGTTAACGGAATTCATTCGCTCGAACGATTGTTTTAACGCAGTCGAAATTAGATGAGCTAAAGCTGAATCGTAAGCAAAATTAGTTAGATATGTAATGATTTAATAGAAATAGTTATTTCATATTAAGTCCCATATTATTAATATGTTATTGGAACATGAAATTTATAGGTTAGTATGTCATGTTTACTAACTGTCAGAGTAACTGTAAGTAACCATAGAAACATAAATCATGGAAATGTGAAATGAATACACATACATACGTCACACTAGTTTTGCCGGGAATTCAAAATAAAATTTTTCAATAATTAGTTTATATCAGAAATAATGTATTTTATACATAATTGATAATGACATTAGTAATTACTAATTCTAAAGTATATTAATTCCATTATAAATAAAAATCATGCATATACCCTGTGGAGCCCAAATCAACGACTTGATGGCATTTGCTATTGATGCTATTCTGATTATTGCTTTTATTATTATTTAATTACTTAACAAAATGGCTTTCTGGCGTAGCCAACGCTATAATACGATTATCTATTACATTCTAGCAGCAACGAGTTGTTTGGTTTACGTTTATGGACTGAATATTCAACCGGAAGTTTAGGGATTGCGTCTTTAGAATTCTGTCTAATCAAGCCAACGGAATTCAATAAATATTATTGTAGTATGAAAAGAAAGCTAACAACTTTATGCTAGCAACGTTAACAGCTGATTTACCCATTTTTTTGTAAACTTCCTGGGACAAAACGTTTTGTTAAATTTTTGTTAAAACCAACAAAATTTTTCTTATTGCGTAGGTTTTGTTGTCGTTAAACAACCAAAGTATATGTTTCTGCCTTTAAAATCGTTCACTGAAGCAAAACAAAAGTTAGACGACCTTTTCACTTGCTTTATTCCAATAACATTATAATTCACCATTGCTTCCTTGGGATACCGCACAATGCTAGAGATAGTTCTTCCACTGCTCACGCTAGTGCTGAAATTTGGATACTGTAATAGCCTTCAGTTGGTCGGTTACAGCCGTTTGAATGTTGTCCAAAGCCCCAAAACTACATCCCTTGAGGTGTTGCTTTAATCTCGGAACGAGAAAATAGACGCAAGGATTCAAGTGGTGTGAATAAGTAGCCTGAGGAGCTACAGGAATGTTCTTACTGGCCATTGCGGTTTACTGAAATTGCTATGTGCATTTTTGCGACGTCCTTCAAGAACCTTTCGGCAAAAGTGTTAATTAGTTCCTTGGCTTGAAGGCACAAACTCTTAGTGAATGATTCTTTGGCTATTTTTTGCTTTCTTTGGACTTGGAGAACTTGAAGTGTGTAATTTCGTGTTCTGGAGCTTAGTTTCCGTTGTTCGAAATTCTTGTCACTCATTGTCAAAACACATAATCAAACCCTGGTTCACTAAAATAGTTGCTAGGGACAAACACGTGACTCTAGGAAGTTTCAACTCGTACCGATATCGTATCACATGTTGCTCGATCGAAGACTACGCTACCTGTCTCATTACTTTATTTGCACACCTCGTAGTACTGGGAAGCTATTTTTGATTGATTGCAGGATCTTCAGGAGTGAAAAAGCAGGAATTCTTTTAGTTTAAAATAAACAAACAAACAAACTTGGGAGTTACAATGTATTAGACTCTCGGGGAGATCAAGGTGAAACGACCTAAATTTCGCTAATATGTTTTATTGCTTCTACATGAAACGAAATTTAGGTCGATTCACCTTGACCTCCCCGAGAGTCTAATATATTGCAACTCCCACGTTTGCAAGTTACGTAGTACTCGTTACTTCTTTCCTGATTTAGAATAAACATAAATCAATTAGCTCTTACCTCTACGTTCTTATCAAATTTAATCTACTAATATATTGCATAATTCACCAATATTTTAACGAGACCACCAATGTTTCATATGAAAATAATTTTAAGAGACTTTATTCCGAACTAGGAGGTTAGGTCTATTTTCATTTAAGATTCATTATTAATTCATTTCTTTTCTTATAATTGTACTGTATTACTGACTGATACTCTGATGTAATATTTTTAAAGTCATATTCATTTTTGGTGTTGATTGTTTTTTCTTTTGTTTTGCGTACTTATTAGTGTAAATTGTCCTGTAATTGGTCTTTGACTGTTGGACAAATAAAGATGGTTATTACTATTATTACTAAATTTGACAGTTTCCAAACCGTTTCTTAAACGAGAATTAATCAGTTGATGATACCTAGTATTTTATTTTCGAATTTCGAATATGTGATTCCTTGCTTATTTCAAAATTACGAAAGCGTATGAGTGACTACTACTTCATTCGGTTCTAAATCGAGCACTTCGTGTGAAAAGGCGCAATTCTACCGATTTTATTCCCACCTAGCTTATTACATAAATAACTCGCGACACGTTAATGTGCGATATGCAATATTTTCGTATAATAATCGCGAATGGGTTAATTAAATTCACTGAACAATGAACAGGGTACCGAAATGATATCGGTTGCCGGCGTGATGAGGAAATTAATAACGCATTTGGCTTTTCCTCTCCATCGATCCTAATTGAGCAATGAATCCTCTTTGGCTCGCAAAGCAGCAACGTGTCCCATCCTCTAATAAACAGCGCAAGGGTAAGGAACGTTTATTGGATATATGTACAGTATGTACACATCTGTTAGACTATATCGTGGGGATGGGTGTATGAGCTTTCGCTATCCAATAAACTTTATTAATGTGTATTTAGTAGACAAATTAAGTCGCGTGAAATTGCCAACCGAATTTGTAAAAATATGATAATTCATCGGAGTTTCTGGTAGATATAAAATAGTTCTAAAGTACTTTACGGAAAATTTCAAGAGTTACCGAAAATGAATATAGCAAGCATTTTCGAGAAAAACAGTGCGATTCGGACATATATAGGCCTATATATATAAGACATATATAGGCCTATATATATGTATAAGAATATTATTATTATTATTATTATTATTATTTCTGTACCTCGACCATAATTCTAGAGTTCTTGAACAATCTTGCGACAATTTCTACGAAAATTGGAATTTTGCAAAAAAAAATTGAAAATCGCAGAAACAGTTCTATTCGGTTCAGTTGTGAATAGCACCCTAAGAGTTCTATCGACGACTCCTACAACATTTTATTATTATAACCTTAGTTTGAAAGGTATTTGCAATTGTATAGGACCCATAGTTCGGAATAAGAAAATAAAAAGATCGCGCAACATTTCTGATCGTAGTTCTCGCTGGAACCCAAAGAGTTCTATCGGAGTTCTATCGGAAATCCTAATAATTCTTTTTGTGAAGTTGAAAATTCAAAAGATATTCGAAGAAATAAAGCTGGTCTATATGGGAAAAAATCGCGCGGCAATTCTGATCGTAGTTAACGTTAGAACCATAAGAATTCTATCGAGAATCCTGATAACATTTTTTGTATAGTTTCTTGTGCATATAAGAATTCAATTAAAAAGTTCCCCCAATATGTAAGTACATACTTAAGTAAATGCGCATTTTTGTAGTTATTTAATTCTACAGAAAGAAAATTTGTGTAAAGTAGAAAATTAGAAAGACATTTGTAGAAATAAAGCTTGCCCGTATTGTTAAAATCAAAAAAATCGCGCGACGGTTCTGATCGCAATTCCCGCTACAAGCCTAAGAGCTCTAGCGAAAATCCCGATAAGTTTTCTTGTAAAGTTGAGAAAATATTCGAAGAAATGAAGCTTGTCTATATGTATAGTGAAAAAACGATCGCGCAACAGTTCTGGTCGCAATTCCCGCTAGAACCCTAAGACTACGGGATGATATAAGGAACTTTCAGTGTGGTATCAGAAACTACAATCAGAATAGTTGTGCAATTTTGTTATTCATGAACGAAATAAATATAACATTTTTCGAATATCTTTTAACTTTCAACTTTACAAAAAATGTTATGAAGATTTTCCATAGATCTTTTATGGTTCTAGCGGAAACTGCGATCACAACTTTTGCGCGGTTTGTTTTGTTTTCACTATACATATAGACGAGCTTTATTTCTTCGGATATCTTTTCAATTTTCAACTTTACAAACAAAAAATTATTAGGACTTTTGATAGAACTCTTAGGGTCCTAGTGTTAGCTACCATCAGAACTGTTGCGCCATTTTTTTCTTTTCACTATATGGGCGAGCTTTATTTCTTCGAATATCTTTTCAATTTTCAACATTACAAAAAAATGATTAGGATTTTCGATAGAACTCTCAGGGTTTAAGCGGGAACTACGATCAGAACTGTTGTGTGATTTTCATGTTCATCCAGAACTATGGGTCCCATACTATTGCAAATATCTTTCAAACTAAGGTTTGGATAAAAAAGTGGTGTGTTTTTGTTATTTCCAAAATTAACAACTTTTCCAAAATCTCAATTTCTGCAGCAATTTTCACAATGTTGGTCAAGAACTCTACAACTATGGCCAAGGTGCAGAAATATGTCCCAATCACACTGATTTTCTCGAAAATGGTTGCTACGTTCATTTTCGGTATTTTCCGGGGTTTTTTCGAACAATTTTGCAGAACTCTTGAAATTTTCGGCAAAGTACTCTAGAACTATTTCATATCTACCAGGAACTCCGACGAATTATTATACACTAATGACTTGTCATATGTTTTAAGTAGGTATGTTTGCTGATGACGTGTCAGTAATAATTCAAGCAGCAGATCACGTACATTTAATCAATGAAATAATAATAAGCTTACAACGTTGAGAGGAATGGTATCAAAGCAATAGTCAAACATTAAATTTAACAAAAACCAGTATAATAAATTTTAGTTAAGTAAAAAAAGAAATGCATATACATTGTAATGGAACAGTACCAACATCAACAGACCATGGCAAGCTTTTTGGGAATGGTACAAGATTCTCGGATAAATTGGAAAAATCACGTAAATTATCTGTTAAAAACATTATGTTCCTTTATTTACGCACTACGAACTAAATTAATTACAATTAGTGAAGCAGCAGCAATAACCTCCCACTATGGATATTTTTATTCTAGAGTGAAATACGGTACATCGTTCTGGGGTAATTCTGTGGATGCGCCTAGAATATTCAAACTAGAAAAATCGTGCGTACGAGCAGCATATAAACTACAACGAAGAGATTCATGTGTAGAAATCTTCAAGAACAGAGTAATGCTAACGCTATCTGGCATTTATATTTTTGAGTGTCTGTGTTTCGTGAAAAGTAATTATCGGGAACTATTTAGCTGTTGTGAAGTGGATCATCATATAAGGATTTACAACTGAAGACATTCAAACGGTTATTAAACAGTTTTCTTATTAAATAATGCATTTTACAGTATACAAGACTATTTTTCATGTCGTTAGATACTAAAGATATTTTAGGCCGAGGTTTTTCAATTTTTTGTACAATGTTTAATTTCGTCTCTACATTTAAACAACTAAAACAATTCCTTACGAACCAGTCGACAACATCTTCGCAGCTCCCTATCTAGTTAATTTTATCCATTTGTTACGTAAATCCTTAAATCATCGTCAAAGTGCGCGTCATGCATTATTGGAATTTTGTTTCCATTTTTGAATTAAGTAATGAATAGATATACTATTTATTATAAATTTGTTGTAAAAATTGTATTATTTTAGTACATAGCCAATGCTTAAACATTGTTTTAATACATAATAAACACAATTTATTGTACTAAAAATAATAGGGAGGCTGAGCATCCTTAGCGTGCCCTGACGAGCCGCCACTGCTTATAACATCCTTTGTATGAAAAACGTCACAGCTGTAAAATCATCCAATCGCCAGCGCAACGCACACATAATTTCCGACAAAGTCGTCTCTGCAGCGCAGCTTTTTGCAATACAGATAAATTCATACACGAAGTAAATCGAGGATAGCCGACGGTCTTTGGCACACGGTTAATGGGATTCGGTTTATGTTAATATACCCATTGCGGGCGTTTAAAATTACAATTACGTATCAATGTGATGTAAAAAATGGATATTGCTTTCAAACTCGGCAAAACTAAGTTTCAAAACCTTAACTTTCAACACGAACAGGTAGTAAAAGAGCGTGGACGCGCTCTCCCTGTACTCAATATTGAAGGGACCGGTAAAAGTCGTGGAGAAACTTATAAAAGACAATTTGATAAAGACATATGTATATCTTCGTAATAATTGGATTTTTGGCTGTGGCGAAAAACTTTTTTTGTTTACCGTGTGCATTGTTCGGAACTGATTACGAAGAAAAATTTGGGGGAAAAGCCATGCGCATATCAACAATCAAATTAAGTGTTCATTATTTGGGAAAGTGAATATTCAAGGTCAAGCTGATTCTGCTTATTGGATAAATATACAAAAGCACAACGAGGAAGCAACGAACAACAAGTATGTGTCCAATCGAAATTTATTGACTGCATAAAATTTTTTGGGGCTTTCGAGCTAGCCTTAAGAGAATATGGTGAAAGTGAATCATCCGAAAATTCCGGTATTTTTCGGAGTTTGGTGAATTTTACGTCAGAACTTGATAAAACACAGTGAACATCTTAAAAATTTAACGGCTTTCAAAGGCGCCTCAAAAATGATACAAAATGAAATTTTAGATTGCATGCTGGAAGTGCATCGTGAGGAAAGATTATTCCGAGAAGGGTCACCCACGTCATCTTGAATCTCGTAAATACGTTCCTCATGTACGTACCTCATCTTTGGATAATTTTTTCATGCAAAAGACAAATTATTTATTCCTATAATAAATCAATCAGCGACGACCGACACAAGAAACCATCGTTTCCGTTTAAATGATTCGTATTTTTACGTATATGCAACTTTAAATTCTCGAAAAAAGGATAAATTATTTCTCCCTGACCCTGTATCACGAGAAACAGGCGCAAGGGGACTTGTGAAAGAAAATTGTGGCACAGCACTAGAGACACGTGCTATTTTTGGCAGAGAAGAATTACCCATTCGCAAAACATATTTTGGTACAAGGATGAATTACTGGTGCTACTGATGCAACTCTCCAATTTTCACAGTGTTTATGATTATGATGCGGGAATTACGCACACATTCAAGATCGTAACTACTGTTATTATCTTTATCAATCTCAACATCCAATATATAAGAAACTTTCCTAAGTCTACATTAATAGGTATCCTTCAATCCATCTGGAAGTAAAGAAAGAGGCATATATAGACCGCAAGGTATAAGAAATTGCTGGAGGAAGATTAGAATATATGGTTTGGACGTTGGCGAAATAAATAAAGCCCCGTTCTTAACAGTGATAGCTGATCAAACTACAGACGTTTCCTCTGAATTACAAATAGTGATTGTTCTTTGTTACGTTACCAAGGAGGGAAACCCGATAGAAATATTCTGGACTTCTTTGCTTCCCGAAAATCATAACGCTGCGCCATTAGCTAACAATATTTTTAATGTCATTGACCTTATTTTTAAAAATGATAAAAAAACTTCATTGCTCAAAGCTATGACGGGGTAGCTGTAATGAGTGGAATAAATGAGGGCGTTCAAGCAATAATCAAAGAAAAATACGAAAATGCATATTTCGTACACTGCTATGCTCAGCAATTAAATTTGGTGATGGCACGACCATGTTCAATTAATTTTCAGGTACGTGTCTTTTTGCAGATTTGCATGATATACATGGATTTTACAACTGAAGACATTCAAACGGTTATTAAACAGTTTTCTTATTAAATAATGCATTTTACAGTATACAAGACTATTTTTCATGCGAAAGTTTTGACCAATTTATTTAATAAAACATGAATGTCAATATAGTTTGTGTAATATATATTTTTTTCATTTGTATATATGTATATTGTATACATTGTATTGCAGTTTAATTGACACGTTCAACACCAATGGATCTTTCTTGAATAAATATCTATCTATCTATCTACCTATCTATCTATCTATATACATGTGTGTATGTTGAAAATGACAGAAATTTACGGGCAATAAAGTTTAACGTATCGAGAATCTAAATATATCTTTTGATCGACTTCCACTCCCTACACGTTGTAAAATACGTTAAATCTTCCACCACAAGTTTCTATTATTATACTGCCTACCACCCCAAAAACGCTTTCCTGTATTTTTCCAAAACTTAAGAGTCATTTCACCCGTATTACGTTTCAATTTGCGAAGAGATAAAGTAGCGCGACACACAATTCCAACCCGGTCCTTAATGCTTTGGCGAGCGGAAAACGAAGAAAAGAATGAGTAACGAAGGAGAATCCCGATGCGAGAGCCGTATTTCACCAATTTCCATTCCCCCAATCGATACCGCGTCGACCCCGACCGACGACGACGACGTCCTAAGTATATACGTAGGAGTCGAAGAAATCCTTCGGTAACTCCGAAAACATACATACATAATATTTCATATAAGTAAGGTTTCCTACCATCTCGGTTTCTTTTATGCCCCTCCCGTCCCCTCTTGCGCCCCCATCCATTATACGGCGGTGCGGAAAGGGTATTAAACGCCAGGTCGTGGGGGATATTTATTGCTGGTGTTACGTTACCGCCGCGACTCCCTTAAGTACGCACGTGATCTATAAATTTACTTTGCGGCTACGTGACATAAAATTCCGTGTGTGCGCGGCGCCGCTCGCTTACCTAACGTGCTCGCGGAATTACTCAAACGTGCTCTCATACAAACACACCCAAACGCGCAGAGGAGCTCACGTGCCCGTAAAAACACTCGGATCGAATCAGCGACGCGCCGGGACGCCTGTAAAAACGGTAATGTATGCTCCGAAATCCCGAATCGTCGTCGCTGTCGTCTTATCTATATGTACAGGGCCTTCCTTTTAACTGCAGGAGTCGCGAATCAATCAGTCTGGTTTGCAAAATGAAGGAAAATTGCAAGGGATGTTGAAATTACTCAGTTCCTCTTAAAATATGCGGAAAAAGGGATAATATTCGTGTGGTATAATTTATACTTCCGTACTTACATACTTAATCCTCAGTTTTTCTAACGTAAAGGTGCAATGCCGATGAAATTGAGCTTCGCACTTCTGTCTCCATGGTCGTCTGTCTGATATAAAGCTTCGTGTTTCCCTGCATGCTATGCTCTTCCTCTCTGTTTCTTCTCTCCGTAGTGTCTATCCGTCTTGTTCTTGGTTTCCCCCTCACCAGCTCCGCCCGGCACTCGCGTTTCAAACACTAATTTTGTGAGGCTATCGTCAGCCATTGCAAGAACATGTCCAAACCATCTAAGCTTTCCCGCCGTATAATTTATAACTGCGTAAATAAGTCAAGATAAATTAATCGTTCTCCAATTTATGATGAAATCAGAAAGATTTACGTCCAGCAGTGAACAGATAAGAAACAACAAAAACGGAATAAAGCAGTCGAATTCGAGAATGATCCTTATCAGATTTGTGAAATTGTCGGAACGCTTTAATCTTTAAATATAAGCGCTCGATGCAGTTTGAGGATGAAATGAAGCCATGCGTAAAGGGAAAGAGCTTTGATTGAAAGCAGGTGCTATCAAGATAACATTTCTAATCCAAACAGCTACTGGGTTGGTGGTTAACCATGCTCTCAGTGTGATAGGATGCTGACGTATGTTTTAAAAGTGTGACAATCATGTTTAGCGTCTTTTAACTTCCATGGTTTAGCTTTAACTTTAATTTAGTATTATGGTGTTGAACTTGTCGGTTTTCTTCCATTATTCTGCTTGATCCTTACCATCTTGCTCTCTCTATCCCCATAATGTTGAATCGAGATCACCTGCTTTACCAACAGGTGGAAATGTTCGCTTCAATTCCCCTTAACAAAATTTAACTTAGTTTCATAATAATCTTCTTAATGCGGATTGCTCATTCCTTAACAATATGAACGAAGTGGATGATGCCGTTTCAAAATTCTATGATTTTTAACGATTTCGGCAATTGCTCGGTTCCTCAATTTTTACCCGAAATAAATCCTATCCACCATGATTTGATTCGGAAGTTGTATTGAACTTAAACCGAAAGGGATGCTATAGGCATGGATGCAGGTCTAGTAATATCCTATACTACTATCTTGGATTTAAAAGACTGAGAACTCTTTGTAAATATCACATTTTCTCAGTCTATGATGGCGATGCAAAAGAAATTCAAGACACGATGCAAGTTAATCCAGGTGAATTAGTTAATTTCATAAATTTCAAGAAAAAGCTACAAAAGTAAAAAAGGTGGAGGTAGGCTACAGAAATTTAAGCAAAATGCGCTTTCACAGATAATTTAGCTAATTTGCTAGCAATGAGAAGGATCTACAAAGTAACGTAAATATGCATGGAAAGAAACACTGGATAATAAGAACTTGATAAATACTAGTAAAAGTAAAGTAATGATAATAACAAATAATGAAGATAAGGGAATGCACATAAAAATAGTGTAATCGACAGCAAAGGAAATCAAGAAAAATGACATTAAACAGCGTACAGGGAAAGCTTCAAAAGCATATTGCAACATCTGTAAGTCAATTGTTAGCAAAAACGGAATATCCATGAAGACGAAAATGCTTGTGTATAAAACCATCTTCCAACCTATCTTGCTTTTTGGCAGTGAAACATGGACCCTCTCAAATACCAAGAAAAGCAGAGTCCAAGCGGTGGAGATGAGGTATCTACGTGGTGTTAAAGGCGTAACAAGAAGAGAGCGAATTAGATACAAACAATTAAGAGAACATTCGGAAATTGTACCGGTTTGGGAAGTAGTGGAAGAACGCCAATTAGGATGGTGAGGTCATTCACATAGGCCAGTTAGGAGAATATGAAAGGCAAGAACTTTGTAAGGAGACGTGGAACAAAGTGATCACAAAAATACTGCAAAAGAAGAATTTGGGATGGACTGAAGCAAAAGCTTTGGCAATGGACAAAAAACAATGAGGCAAGTTTGTGCACAACATATAGAATGCTATCCCGATACGACACGACACAACAAGAAAAGTACAAACAGAATTCCAAGGACACTTTATGATAACAATGACATGATGCTAAAGTATCCTCATGATATGGTTTTAGTAGCTTTGATAGCTTCTTTTCCAAAACTTTTCTTCAGAGTGCTGGTAGTGACTGCGGGAATACCAGGTCGGTCAATGTTCCTCCATCCTTATTAATTGATTACATAGAAGGAATTAGTTAATATGATGGTAACTGGCGATGATATGCTTTCAGTCTTTCTAATGCTTTCTGATGCTAGATATATTTTCGTTAAACCATTGCCGTCTATGATCAAGATGTTAGTAAATACTTCAACGTCTCCGAAGGAATGAAAGAAAGCTAGAATTGTCCCAGTTTTCAAGAAAGGTGATTCCGCTCAACTCAAAATTTATAGACCTACATATATCAATATTATCTAATTATGCCAAGACTTTTGAGCATGTCATTTACTCTTCAAATTTTTAATAATATATCACCTTATATTTCGTCTAGGTTTCAGAACGAGCATGCCACTCCGCGTAAGTGTTCATCACGCTAGTTCTTTGGTTACTTTCCCATCTCAGTCCTTACGATCTGGTAAGAAATTCCACATGTGGGTTGAGACCCTATAAACTTGCGTTTCGTCCTCTCCTTTACCAGGAGATTCGCCTTTTAATGCGTATACCCCAACATTTCGACTCCCAAAGTTGATTCACTCTACTTTGTTCTGCCATGGATACCTTCCTCCTCCTAGCATTTCTGAACAGTCCTTGATATATTTGCGCGTTTGGGATAGTTCTAAAAACTACTTGGTTGCTTGTCATTATATGGAATTTCTTATTCTGGTTTCTTCTTCTTCTCTGAGCATTGGCTCCCAGATTCATGCTAACGTTTTCTACTGTTCCCGCCTCACACAAATCCATTCCAGTTCCGATTTCCGTCTTTGGTCTGTTTGTAAGTAAGACCCTTCTGTCATCCCTGAATGGCTGTCTATAATAAATAAGAAACAATTAAACCTTAATTAATAGTCTAATAAGAAAGATAACGGTGGTAAGCAATGGTTTTGTTTCTTGAACGCTGATTACTGTTTTCTTATGTGCTGTTCGATGTTGATTTTGAATCCGTTGTCACAAATTGTCTATCAGGCACCAGTTTTCGGCAGTAGTATTTTCCATTGTTGAACCTTCGCGGTAATTTTAAAGTGATTGCCCTCGAACTCGGTCTTCAACCAGGATATCACAAACATTGCTCTTTCTTGTGCGAGTAGCACAGCAGAAATAGGCAAAACCATTATGTAGAAAAACATTGGCCATAAAGAATACAGCTGGTTACGGGAACAAGGAATATTGTCAGTCAGTCCCTGGTGAGTCCCCAGAAAGTCTACATGTCACCTTTACACATTAAATTCGGATTAATAAAAAAATTTTTACGAATAGACAGAAACTACGACGGCTTTACCTTACTAAGAAAACAAATTGCCATAGGCCAAAGTCAAGGAAGTCGTACACGTTGGCCCTCAAATTTGAGAATTAGTGAACGATACTGAGTTCGGTACCATCCTAAATGAGCAAGAAACACCAGCATGGGAGTCATTCAGGAAAATACTCCAGCACTTTGTTGGATATAACAAGGCGGGCAACTATAAAGGCTTTGTGGAGGAATTGCTTCAGAACTATAAAGCTCTTGTTTACAGTATGCCATTGAAGATAGAATTTGTTCAATCACATTCAGATTTTTTCTCGGAATACCTAGGTGAAGTTAGCAACGATCACGGTGGGCGATTCCATCAGTACATACCCATGATGGAATCGCGTTATCAAAACAAGTTGGGCCCAAACTGGGTCGATTATTGTTCGACATTAAAAAGAAGAAAATCATGTAAAAATACCTTTTTGAGCGGCCATTAATATAAGCTATTTTAAATTGTAATGCGAAGAATATACATTTGGCAGAACTTTAAACGCGCGTTACTCAAAAACTATGCCTGAGATATAAGTTTGGAAAACAAATTCAGAATCAGTGGGAAGAATATTTATATTATAAGAGTGGCCCTAGTTGATCAAAGAACCACTCAAGAAATGGAATTTTGTTTACCAGTGAATTATCAAAAAGATGTGAAATGCAAACATGAAGAATCATTCTTTCATCACAGAGCTCCACAGAACTTATGTACTGACTTTTCCGTCAACTAACGCCAATCACCTCCTTCCCTATTTATTACAGCGCGTCCCATATTTCAATACCGTCTGGTGTCAAAATTGATTTAATAGATATCTCGACATATCCAAGAGTTCGTACATACAGACGTATTCATGCTACAATGATATTGTATACGCTGTCTAACTGCCAGCGCATATGACACCGAGCTGGAAAGTCTGAATCTAGTCGAATGAATAGAGATTTGAGCACCTCATCGTCACCTGCCAGTACGTGCTTTGTGCAGGCACTATTTCGGGAAAATTTAACCGTCACCCGTTGCATACGCTTATATATTACCTAGCCGCTACTGTATTGCATTTCCGAGTTGGTAAAGCAGTACACTCTACGTATATATATATATATATATATATATATATGTATATATATGTGTGCGTGTATATGTATTATACAGATATTGTAAATTCCGGCTGCGCGCTAAGCATGGCTGGATATAAATATCTAACGGCGGATATGAATTATATGTGGAGGTGCGAGGTTCCACTTTTTGAGAGAAAATTCTATGTGTACGCAGCGTGTAGATTAAGGGAAAATGTAATACGAGAGAATTTCATTGTCGAGACCGAAACTAGTATGGTAATAGACAAGGTTTGTTCTTCTATTTCCTTTAGGGTTACTGTATAATAGATTCATCTACGTAAGTGGTTAAGAAAACAAAATCTGCATGACTTTCCATTTAACATAATTAAATCACGTCAATTAAACAAGAGTGATTGAAATAATAGTTATATTCTCAGAACGTTTACGAACGTTTTCTGAACACCTTCTTCAGTGAAAATATTGCTAGATAAATGTATAAACAAACATTTCTGTTTTATTCGGAAACTATCAACAAACGGTATTCCTAAAATACACAAAGATAATAATCCTTTACGTCCAATCGTAAATTGTATTAATTCCTCCACTTACAATCTTTCTAAATTTTTATCTAAAATTTTAAGCAATATTGTAGGTGAAACTACATATAATGTGAAAAATTGAAGGGAATTTATTGATTCAGTTAGAAATCAAACAATTCCTAATAATTTCGAATTAATCAGTTTAGATGTTGTCTTTATTTACTAATATTCCTGTGGATTTAGCACTGAAAATTTTAGATAAAAGTGGAATTCCATGAAAGATTTTACAGATCTTCCAAAAGAGGAATTCAGCTTTGCGTCGAAACATTGCTTAAATTTTACATATTCTAAATATCAAAATAAAATTTATAAACACATTTTGTATTTAGCTCTTAATTGAAAACACCATGCTTTGAGGGATAAGCGCGTAAATTTTCTTTCTCGAAATAATTTTATAACTTTTACAAACTCCAAATTTTATTCTACTTCTCCGGGAAACTTCAAAAGAACTTACATGTTCTGGACGATCACATCTTCAGATTTTGTGAGGAATTCAAACATCATTCTCCATTTTTAAGGAAGTTCTGGGAATTTTAGAAAGATTTTAATTCCGTTGTTAAGAGATAGGCATTACAAGCCCGGCTTCTCAATAAAATGATATAACCTGTGCGAGGAGTTAAGTATTCCAAATTATACATTTTCTTTCTCTACGGAGGTTGAGGTATTTTATGAGAACTTATATTTTAATATTTTCAGAAGAGAGACTCTCTTTCCCAACGAAACTTAAGAGCTTGTGTAATAGATTCGATTCTTCAAATTACAGACGCTTTTTCCTTCCTTAAAAGCTCAGTCTTGCAGTATTAAAGCTTTACTATCTTTCTCAGCGGTGGAGATTTTATAAGAAATTAATTTGTCCAAAAATTAACATCTTTTCCCGAAGGAGTTTCAAAAATGTTGTGAAAGATTTGTTTTTTTCTCAGCAGATAAGTTACTCTCTTTCGAGTAATTAATGGTGTTTGAAGTGGTAGAATACAAATTACAAGTAATATATATAGGAATTTATTACAATAAGATTTATATTTCTCAAGAAGGAAACCTTTGGATAGATTTTTTATTCTGGTTTTTCCTAGTCCTTGAACTTATATGATAGATCTCTACCACTAATAGGTCAATAAAACAAGGCTGATATGAACGATAGTTATATTTTCAGAACGTTTACAAACGTTTTCGGAACATCTTCGTCAGTGAAAATATAACTAGATAAATATATAAACAAACTTTTGTTTTTTATTTGGGACTATCAACAAAATAACTAATGACTAGGATTTCTTGATATAGAGGATGTGTAATCAACTTTTATAAATATATAAATTATAAAAACTAAATTAATGTGTAAACATACATGCAAATTAAGTAAAACCTTATATCAAAAAATCTTTGTTGAAACCTTAACAATTCTGTTCAAGGACTAGGGAAAACCAAATTTAAAAACCTAGCCAAAGGTTTCCTTCTTAAGAAATGCAAATGTCATTTTAACAGATTGCTATATACATTACTTAAATTTTGAATATCGGTCCTGAAATTAATAGTTTTAGTGTCTTTCTGTATATTTCTCATTTCATATATTATATATATATATATATTTTTATAATTATTCTCTGTTTTTAATATAATTGTGTTTTCAAAATCAAAGTAATGTCCAAGATCTTTGTAATGCTTTGTTACAGCGGTTATTGCACCGAAATCATTATTTAAAGAATACTTATGGCTATACAACCTTTTCTTTAAATATTGTTTCGTCTGACCGATGTAACAACCATCACAGTCTTTACAGTTTATTTTATAAACTACATTACTCTGATTTTATTTAATTATTTTAGATTTAGTATTAGTAAATATTTAAAGAAAAGGTTGTATAGCCATAAGTATTCTTTAAATAATGATTTCGGTGCAATGACCGCTGTAACAAAGCATTACAAAGATCTTGGACATTACTTTGATTTTGAAAACACAATTATATTAAAAACAGAGAATAATTATAAAAAAGACTAATATATGAAATGATAAATATACAGAAAGACACTAAAACTATTAATTTCAGGACCGATATGCAAAATTTAAGTAATGTATATAGCAATCTGTTAAAATGACATTTGCATTTCTTAAGAAGGAAACCTTTGGCTAGATTTTTAAATTTGGTTTTCCCTAGTCCTTGAACAGAATTGTTAAGGTTTCAACAAAGATTTCTTGATATAAGGTTTTACTTAATTTGCATGTATGTTTACACATTAATGTAGTTTTTATAATTTATATATTTATAAAAGTTGATTACACATCCTCTATATCAAGAAATCCTAGTCATTAGTTATTTTGTTGATAGTCCCAAATAAAAACAAAAGTTCGTTTATATATTTATCTAGTTATATTTTCACTGACGAAGGTGTTCCGAAAACGTTTGTAAACGTTCTGAAAATATAACTATCGTTCATACCAGCCTTGTTTTATTGACCTATTAGTGGTAGAGATCTATCATATAAGATAAGTATAAAAAGGTCACGAAATATATATATATATATATACATCTAATCCTTGAACTGAAGAATTGTTAAGGTTTCGACAAAGACTTTTGGACTTTGTGAGAATATAACCATTGCTTTAATCACTCTTATTCAATTGATCTAATTGTGGTAGAAAACGATCACATATTATACATATATAATCATAAGTATAAAGGTCGCGAAATATATATATATATATATATATATATACACTCGAATAATTAAATAATAATTAAATTAGGTACGTTAATGGGCAGCTACAAAGTAACTGTGCAAAAGCTTACTAAGTAAGCCGAATTTGGATATACCAATAATCCGTGAGGGGAATTAAGCTTTGTTAATCGTATACTGCAACTGCATTTTATTTATTCGTCGTAGATATTGCAATGTAACAGGCCATGTCAATATTTTTCTTGCTCGGGCAGATTGGGCTACACTTTTGGCCAAATCCATCTCGTTATCAACAACCTGGGGGATTATTCTTTGTCAATTTGTAGACCGATATGCTGTACTAACGAGTCCCAACAAGGACGAAACTAATTAGTCTGCGGTTGCGGTCCGTGATTGACGAAGCTTAATTCCCCATCGCGGATTATTGACATAAGTAAGCTTTTGCACGGTTATTTGATAGCTATCCATTAACGTACTTAATTTAATTAAATCGTTATATGGAGAGTCATTTAGATTTTGTTTTATTAAGATTTTGGCTCTCAAAAATAGTTTAATATTTTTACGTAAATGGTACTTGGACTGAAACATAATTGTGGAATAAATTTATAAAATCCTTTACAAAGTAATTGTTTCTGATTGACCATTTATCCCTTTTGCTTGTAAGCATTTTTGTGGTTAAGATTTCCTATACTTTGAATCTCCTCCTAGTGCTAGTCACTTATTACTAAGATTCTACAAACGGGTGCATGGTAAGTTGTGTAAACCCGACTGACGCTGTCACTTCTCTGAAGATTAATCTCGCGCCCTGCATGTAAGTGGGGACAAGCGGTGGAGTAACAGAGTCAGTCCGGTTTATACTACTTAATGATAATTTATCATGCATTCGTTTGTCGAACCTTACTTATTACTCCATAATACATAGTCTTATTTTAAAATCCTTCGCAAACATATCCGATTCTAGGCGTTTCTCCCAACGGCATAATAATGTCTTTGACGTCAGAGACGAATTTCCCGCATAATAAAATATATTTACTTCGGAAACGAGACGTAACGAGAAAAGTAAATAATATTCAAGAGACGAAAAGTTTGTTTTATCTTCAAAATGAACTTCTCTCCAATCGGCGCGCGATGAACGGGACGACGACGCCGCTACGGAACGTGTTAAGTCCACAAAACTTCGCGGCGAGTTTATAATTGTAAAGTTCCCGAGGGACTTTTTCGGGTCTTAGGAGACGCATCTATTAAATTCGCCGCAGTAAATTCCTTCGCTTCCTTTCTTCGGTAATTCTTTCGAGGTGGTGGCTAGCTAATTTTTCCGGGAACGGGCGCGCGGACTTCTTTTTCGCCCTAAGGCACCTCACTTTTAGGTCCCGGCGAAAAAATAAAAACAGACGCGCGGCGGCGAGGCATTTAAAGCTTTGCATATATTTAAAGTTCGCCCTCGCCGGTTCGCACCTTGATTTCGGCGCGCCTGTCGGAAAAAGTTCCGTGTCGGTCGAAACATCCCCGCTTACAACGGGGCTTCGGTAAAAGGCGGCCGGCTTTCATGTAATTCGTTTTTGATGATGTTGCGAAAATTCCGCAGTTCCGAATTCCTCTGTTGTAAGAGCACAGAGAGCTTTTGAGTATACCGTACGCCAAAGCGCGTAGAGAAAAACTGCCGAACGCCGAGTGGGATATAAAAGGAATTTTACCCCGTTTAAAGGCTTAACGAATGGGATAATGCAAAAAGGCGTGTACGTATGTACGTACTTCCAATCGGGAGGATAGCATACGTTTGTTTCTATTTGAGTCTATCGGTTTGGCAGCGATTGTTTTTACCATTTTTGGTGAACCTCCAAGAAACGAAAGAGGAATTCATGCTCGCTTTATTCGTTTCGCTGGTACTAACTTGTAAATCGTGAAAAGTACAGTACCTCCCTAATTTGATTGCTTTTTATTCTAAGTATTTCTCACTATTTTATATTTTTCGGATTTTCGAATCAAAGTGAGATATTCACATTCGCTAAGAAATGTTAAATTTTCCAATCATTACCAATTAATTTACCTTGCTTTTTAACTTGGCGATATCCACACAGAGCTAATAGTAAGTGAGTTACCTCATAAGTCTGCGAGAAATATCCTGTTAGACCTGATAAAGCTTTCGCGAAAAATAGGCGCTTCCTTAATCCTATTGCCGCACGCACTAATATATTTCCAGATACGATAATCCAATTTGCGAAAGCCCGTAATGGAGCTTCGGGCACGAAACAAATTCTACACGCGCTCCACTCCACTTTAGGCGAGCATCAGTTCGCCGTTAATTCGTACGGCTGCTTAAGAATTTAGTTGCGCAGACGTGGATTAAAAGTACCTCGCAACGTTAATGTCGACGAAATTTACTATTTCTTGACGAAGATGTTTCCATTAGTGAAACCTGCTGATGTTCGTGCAAACGGACACCGAAGATTGTAGGGTACTTTCTTTCAAGATCGGTTAAACTTAAAACTTTTTCCTTTCTTCAAAAGCTATTTTGAATTTTACAATGTTAAGACCCCCTACAGCTCTAATAAGTAAAGAACCGGTAAGTTTACAAGCTCCAAATTTTGCATACCGTGTATTCGTTATAATAGCTACGACTTATCGACGAGCTTTTTGTAAATTCCTTGTTTGTGGTTGAATTTAACCTCAATTAAGGAAATGAAAAATTACGATGGGCTTACCGACATTTTTAGACTTAGAGAAAGCAACGATAACAAAGGAATTTACGAAAATGATCTTTGACAAGTACTAACTTCCGTATCGAATATGTGGTATTCAAAGTTTCAAGCCTCCAAATCTGCTGGTTCTTCACTTATTATTGACAAAGGATTAGACCTGGCAGAGCTTTTAAAATTGTAAACAATTACTATTTTATCATTATACATACATCTTTTATAGCTAAAGTATGCAGCTTTCGAAATAGTTTTCGAACCGACCAAAAGAAATTAACTTTAAGCGATCTTGAAAATAAGTACCTTACATTCTTAAGACAGTTTAGTTTAAATCTGCCTTTTGCCTTGTCGAATGCTATTTTGTTTTACAATAGTTATTGATATACGTATGTAATGACATATATAATGATCCCGCGTTTAGGTGCTACTGAAAAAGTGCAAACAAATTCAATACTTGGGAAGAATTGCACATAAGAGAACTAGATAAAAGATTTGGATTGTCCAAGGGTACTATTCACGACATTAAGAAGACACGACTAAATCAAAATTGATACGAACATGACAAACGACTGGCCTATACCCTTTAAAAACAGTCCAACGGAACTATAGGAACCGTCCGGATTTTTGTTCCCGCAATAGTACCAATGTGCAGAATATTCATGTACAAAATTCCGGTGGTTTCTCCATTTTTTATGACAGAATGTTTTACTGTGATGACACCAGTCGTTATGCATTCGTGCGAAACAGAGACACTAACGAAAACTGAACAGGCTAAAGTCCAGATGTTGGAGCAAAAATTATTGAGGAAAATATTTGGTGAAAGAATAAAGAAAGAAAGAATAAAGGGACAGTTATACTGGCGCTTTAAGCAACTTATTATACAGTCAACGCTCCATTTTCGGCCACCTCTTAATAGTGGTCTCGTCTATAATTAAATTCTCAACACCAATTGTATGGAGTAGCCGCTCAAACTTAATCATTTGGCAGTTGACATTGCGAGCATTCGACCAATAGCACGATGCGCAAAGTATAGAAGATCGATTAAATATGGCAGCATCAGGTATGTTGCTGATTCTTCATGTAATCGTGTTCCCCGTGAGGAACGAACGTTCTTATATACGGAGAACTACCGTTCAACATCCACTGATGTAATATTTGCATGATTAAAGTAATCCTTCTTAATACTTAACGAATCTGTAGACCCACTTTCATGAAAAAATGTTGTAATCTGGTAGAATCTAAGTAATTTCATTAATATTTCTTGCATCTTTGATTGCATGAAGCTGTGCTTGTACAGTGTCCAGTATCTGGATTGACCCCTCTAATGACAAGGAAAGATTTTGTAATTTTTCAAGTGTTTCAACTAGTCCATTGTAATTATTACGAACAATTTCTAAATCTGCTGCGCCTTGATTCCAATTCCTTTTTTTTAACCAAGGCGTGAAAATCGGTTGTGGAGGGTCAGAGATGTCGGGATATTGTCGGTGAAATTCGCGAATACGATTTGCGGATTTGAGCCTTCGTATGCGCTATTAGACCATCTTCCTCTAAATAGAACCGTTGAATGCTTTTACAAAATGTAGAGCATGTATTATTTCAAATTCTTTTATTGTATTTAACATCCCCTTTGCAATTACTTTGGCGGTGCAAATTCATTTAGCTCCATCATGTATTAAATCTAGAAATTCGGCGATAAAATTGTTTACTTGGTAAACCGATGGTAGCTTTTCCAACGTTCATAATTGCGCCATTATTAAACTAAACCACGTTGGAAACTACTAAGACAATAAATATGTGCTCAGTCCGAAAAACGATAGTTTACTAATGGCCCTAAAGTAACATATGCTAAACCCCATCCACTTTTCTAATGTAGGCGTTACTGTCCCAACGCTTGCAGTTACAATTTTACGAATGATCTTCCTAATAACAGGCACCCTCATAAAACGACGGCAGCAACTTGGTGAAAGTTTTCTTGAAAATGTACCATAAATTTTACCCCTCATTATCGATTGTGTAAGTAATTCGTTTGGTAGCTGATGGGCTTGTGTTACATTCATTTTAGGCACATAAAATAATTATAATAATATAAATTTGAGAGTCATGTTAATGTTCCATTGTGCTTTGGGAACGATCATCTTGTAGCTGGAAGGGAAACGGTTGTCTTTTAAAGACAAAATTAATACGATCATGGAGACGAACAGTTTAGAACCACTGGTAGAAAGCTGGCTGAAAACTTCTGTGATGGAAGAACAACTTCCACTCTATCCATACAAGGATGTTCAAACGTTTTTATTCGGTCAACCAACCGACAAATAAAAACGAGTGTGTAGTGTAACGTGCATACCGGTGCAAGTTAAATTGGTCCGCGGCTCAAACCGGCTAATTAATCTATTTCCCCTACAAAATTACGTAAGTACGAACTGAAGGGTCTAACCAAGTTTCTCGTTGATTTCCATAATTTATCATATTTTCAAAATACCAGTTCATTTCTAAAGACTACATCCTTGTTCGTAACTTTATGATATTCATTGTTTCTGTACAATACGCAAATTTCTTTTTTCTATTTATATAACTAATAGTTTGCTTTGTAATTCTAATGAATCATTTTTTTTTCAAAACTTTCATTTGATCCAGATAAATGGAAATTGCATCCCTATTTGTTTGTGTACTACGAATATTTGTTACACGCATTACATATTTTTCTTTCCTCAATAAGTAATACATCTTACTTTGTTGTTTCTTGAGCGAAGTCGAGCGGATCAACCGTAGGTACAAGTGAAGATTGATCCAAAGTAAGAACTCGTAAAAGCACCTTCTTTATGAAAATATGACGATCAATAGCATAGGTCTGCGAAATTTGAGATTTTATCCATTACAGAAATGACAAGGAATGAATCTTATAGATTTATTGATGCTGAACATGAATCTGGCGGTAAGCACCTCCTCCTTTATGGCGATAAGGCAATAGATAACCTGATTCTTACTTTTGAATATCACATTATCGATTAATACCAGGGCGTAATATTGCAGGAAAGTGGCAAACAAGAAATGGACGTAAACCGTAGAATAGAAAAAACTAATAAACGGTATTATGCAATAAACAAAGTTCTCGTAAATAACAAAGAAATAACCAGACAAACAAAATTAAGTATATATAAAACAGTGTACAGACCGGTACTGGTAGTATATGGGAGCGAATCGTGGAATCTGACAAAAAAGGAAAAAGTAGAATGCAGGCAATGAATATGAAATTCCTAAGAAGAGTTAGAGGGGTAACAAGAAAAGACCGCATAAGAAATACAACAATAAGAGAAGAGCTGGAAATGGAATTATTGGAAAACTACATTGAAGAAAGACAGCTTTGTTGGTGGGCACACTTACAAAGAATGAATGAAGAAGTGCCATTTAAGAAAATCTGGGAAACAAAAAGTAACGACAAGAAAAGAAGGGTAGACCAAGAAGGCAGTGGGCAGCAATGATCACGGAAGTATTAGAGTGGAGAGGGTGGACATGGAAGGACGCCAGGTAATTAGCAATGAATAGGAAAGAGTGGAAGAAATTTAGTAGAGGAGAAACATAAGCCAGAAAAGGCAAACTCCCTACACCTTAGGGTAGAAAGGGGAAACCAATATCGAACCAATGACGCCCCTATCTTGTATTAGCAACCGTGAGCGCTTTGCATACTTTGTCGAAATTAACCTCTGACTCTCACCCTTACGTTGCACTTAGCTGGAGACTTTCTGCAGTAAACAGATCACAGAATGGAGATAATCTGGCAGTCCGTTCTTTCCCGACCGTTTCCTTCTGATTTGGTCAGCGTTTTGGAAGTCTCAGATTTTTGTAACGAGCTAGCATCATTTTCATTTGGAATATTCTGTATAAAGAAGAACTTAGTAAACTTATCTGTGAGTCGCTGTTTCAGCACAATGCCGATCCTTTCGACCGTCGAATAAAAACACCGACAATTGCTTTGTCACGATACAAATCCTTAGGGGACAATTTTTTGTCCGCTGTAAAGCCGAAATATAAAAGCCTACTAAATTAAGTCGCAGCAGCCAGAAATAGCTTTACCCCAAAACAATTCTACCATAAATTGTGCCTTTTTTAAAAAACGGGGAAGTGACTAATGTATAAACTTCCGTTACATCCTCCCATCCCGTCGAACTAAAGCGACAAACTCATCCCCTAATTCACGGAAAATACACATTTCTCCCGCCATTAAGCGATAGAAATAAAACTCTCGCGGATTTCGAAATTATATCGCGCGCATACATTTCCGCGGAATCACGCGGCCGCCGTCGATAACAATAAATAAAGGGCGCGGAACGGCTTAAAACGAACGGATCGAGTGCCTCCCGCTCGTTAGTCGCGCCGCAAAACCCACCCTTTTAAGCTCTTTCCTTTCGGATCGCTTAATCCGACCGATTTTCGAAATCCAATCGAGCTACCCGGTCGCGACGACGACGATGACGACGACGATTCCGTCTCCTCTCGCCCTTGCCATTTACCATCCCCCTTTTTCCTCCGTCGACTGCGGCGTAATCCCTTTGTTTGCATGTTTTGCGTTTAACGTTTGTGGTATAGGTACGATACGTATCCCGCTGGTGTCTCTTTGTACGTGTAAATGTATGTTTTCCGTTGGCCCGCAAGGATGGCGGTAGACAATCGAAGCGGTTAATTAATTCACCATTAACGGGGATTGCTCGAAAATGACCGCCAACCGTAATACGTATGTATGATTTGCGCTTGGGATATCTAACTGGGCGCGTTTCAGGTTGTTGTGTTAATGGATGCCCTCTGTTTTCGATTTGATTGAGTTTTATATGGAAAGTTGAGAGTGCGATTGGGTAGTGTACGTTTACGGACACAGGGAACACCGGTAACTGAGAAATTCCGATTTCGATGAAGCTGTACAGACTGAAACAGCACCTTGCTATAAGAAAAAAGCGACCGAGTTCCCCGATTCCGAAGTATAACCCCTCCCAAGAATTTGCACGATTTTTTAATTTTTGCAACTATCACAGGTATTTTTTAGAATACAATTTGAAAAATATGACATAGTGTCAAGGATGGCGTAAATTATTTTCGCAAAAACCGACCGGGCGATTCCTTGCCCCTTTTTTAATAGTTTTTTTATTTATTTATCATAAATAAAGTCGGCTTTACCTAGAAAACGGTGCTAAATAACAAATTTAGGCAGCTGATAGTAAATACATTAAAAGACGATAATAAATTTTCAATTGTCATTGATTGATGTACATAGATAAGTGTCGTTCTAAATATAAAATACTTTGAATTACTAATTATTTCGATAACGTTTGAAAGAAATACGAAATATATTCAGATAGATATGGATTAAATACTTAAGTACTTCATGTAGATAGATATCAATAAATAAATCATACGCGCATTGTGTCACGTATGCCGGTGTAGGAGACGGACACACAAGAATAACGAAGAAACAAAATTACATATTTTTATTCATTTATAACGTATCTTTCGTACAGTGTAAATTTACAGTTTGACATGATATTCAATAGACTATTAACCAACATGTTTGTAACAATAATAAATATCCAAAAAGCAGTGCAGCAGCATTACAAAGAAAGGATAATGCTAATGAAACATTCAATAATGTGATTATTGATATTATTATGGGGACTAGTACAATTACGCATGTAATAACTATGCTATTGCAGTAATGGTAGCGCTTCGGTTTATACGGTTGTTGAAAATGCTTGACTCGACCTAGCGAAACACGTGTCACCGATTTTATTATAAACAATTGTGTGGTGAGAAGGTTACTAATGTGATATTTGTGTCAATGGTAGTTAGTATAAAAGTGTTCAAAACACAGGAATTACTTGCACCACGAACAACACACAATAACAGGTTTTCTACAAACATTATCCAAGGGCGTAGAAACGGCATCTTTTGCAAAACAAAACTCTACAGGATTTTTAAAAGATCCCGGTCTTTCATCCACGAATCCACTTTTACACCGAGTACTTGAAGACAGACACAAACTGATTGTGGGTCAACGACTACAGCTTAATAATACTATTTCTCTAATGCAAATCTCGCAGTTCATAAGAATCACTGTATCGGAAAAGATTTTGATAAAATTCTTCCATAATCTAAAACCAAACACAATAATAAGATACAACCTAATGTGACTTGCCTACTTTTCGAATTGGTATTCCTCCCTAATTTATTTGGAAACCATAAATAATAGACTGAGTGAAATTGACAGATTAGTTTCCTATAGATTATAGTACAAGTTCTTTTATGAAATAACGAGCCAGTCTTAATGTTCCTGTATTATAAGTCATTACCGTCACTAATAACTGTTAATATCAAGTAGTAGAAAATGGACTTTTAGGATGTAAGATCTTCAACAATGATGTTTGCATCGAAGCAAGGTGCGTTTATTTTAATGGGGGCACTGTCACACAGTGGAAGTCAGGATCTTAAAGGAAATTGATTTATTCAGTTCAAAGCTGTATCGATCAATTTGCACAACGCTCTTCTGATTTGTATCTTGATTAAGATGGATTTAAAAATAGAAATTGTCTTTTCAAACAAACGCCTAAGAGTAGACCGACTAAGTTAACTGAGAATGTACCCGATGATATTCAAGCTCGCATAGAGATGTAGAAGAATGTTTTTAAAAATCGAAGCGACGAGTAAATTTTTACCTACAAAACAACGTATACCATTTTCAGCAGGTTCTGTAAAGTCAAATGGACAAAGTTATAAAAATGAAATATGCTACGTTTACTTTAGAGGAACTTACTGCAAATATCTTGTGCGAGTATAAACGACAGACTTTTCAAATAAATAATGTATGTTACACAGTGGTTTTAATGCTTAACGTTACCAATTTGTAATATTGGTTGCATACTCAAAAGAGGTCAGATGAATTTGTTTTCTCATACTTTTGACTAATATATATATATATATATTTCAATTCTTTTGATCGGCCTTACCACCGTATGTCAATTAGAAAACAACAAAATCCTTCATAAATGTCTGTTAGAATGGCATGAACATCGTGGAATACATTTTTACCACATTAAATTTCATTTTTATTTTGAAAAACAAACACGGTTAAAACAGTTAATTTTGTTTGTAATTATACAAAAAATCTCTGGCCAGAATATAATTTATTCCAATTTTTTTAACAAAAATGGAATACCAAAGAAACTGTAGAAAGGGAGAATGTAACTCTCAATTGAACGAACTTAAACAGAGAATCGTTACTTAGACAGCTTTCAAAGAAAACTGTGTAATGGCTTTGGTAATATGAACTCTCTCAAAATAACTCGTTCAAACTAGTTTTGAATTACTTTTGAAAAATGGAATATATTCAAGGCAAGCCCAGAACAAGAGGCGATGAAACAGTTATAAAGTTACGGACGAAAATATGAGATGTGGGGTAAAAATTTACCCTACAAATGTAGTTAAGGTTTAAGACTGTCTAAGCAAGGTAATAAGTACGAATTATACGAGGGATATTCTCTTTCCTCCGAGCTTCTCTAGCAGCCCAATAAATGTTTTTCCACCAATTTTTATTTGACATCTTAAGTTAGTTGTTAACATCTGTAACGACTGTGACAGTTAATATTTTCAAAATATATAAGTTTAAATTCATCGTTTGTACAAGAAATCATAGATTTTAACAAATGACGTTATCGAATTGTGATTTCTTTACAGTTTGGAGCGTAACTTGCTTAGTTCATAAAACATATGAATTATTATTATTTTTTAAATAGTTGATTAAACATCTGTCATTGAAACTGTTGATTAGTATTAAGTAACTGGTTTTACTAGTCCATGCTCGTTTTCGTGTTAGTTAATAGTACTTGGAAGTACTTTGCTTAGTTTTGCACAACAGACATGCTTTTACATAGAAATGGCGCAGCTACTGTTCGAAGATACCATGAAATATGTCGCACTAGAAGGGTACCAAATCGCAAAACTTTGAAGTCATTGAAAGACGTCTTGGGGAAACTGGTGCGCTGAAGCTTAAACGAATAAGCGCTGGTCGGCAAAGATTTCGACGAACTGCAAACGTTGAAGAAGGGATACTCGATGCTATTCAGTTGTTGCTCATATGTTCCAAAAGAAAAGCTGCTGTCATCTTGTTATCGAGTGAACACAGAGATGATAAAATAGCTGGTGAAGATGAGTCTTACAAGCAAGAAATAATTTTGCATTACAACAAAACGAAAGGTCCCGTTGATGGCACAGATCAATTGGCCAAACAATGTTCAACCCAAAAGAATCGGTGGCCAATGACTATATTTTATCACCTTATAGATATGGCAGGCATAAATGCTTATAATCTCTGGTTTTTGGCTAAACCTAATTGGCTACGTAATAAATCCAATGGCCATAACATTTTCTTACTGGAATTAGGCAAAGAACTAATAAAGGAAAATGTAATACGCAGATATAGTAATAAACACATTCAAGCAAATAGAGAGCGATGAATGACTGACGTTTTCCCGAAGTTAGTGGAAGGTTCTGAAGAACCAGCCGCGAGTGCCGAGAATGTAAGTCAGGAGAGAGGCCGTTGTTATGCGTCAAAGAAAGAAAGATCGAAGATGTAGAAACAAGTGCGTGACGTGTAAGAATTTTGTGTGCTTAGAACATTCTGTTCTTGAAACTACTTGTAATCAGTGCAAAAATTAATAGTTTGTATTTTAATAAAAATGCAATTAGATAAATTTTGTTATTGATAGTTTCTAAAATCCACCATCTCAATTACAAGTAATAAACTCATCCATTTTTTCGTTGAAGGTTAATCAAACCGGATATGGAATAACTATGAATATTTACGAACAGTTTCCGGCAATCCATTACATTTCATAGACTTTTCCTTTTTTTCAGAAGCAATCTAATTTCCTTCGATACACCAAATTCATTATCTAACACAAACCTTACAAGCGTCCTCCCCAATCCTTTTTATTCCGTCTAATTCCATTAACAATACGCCTACTAAAAGATCGATTGTCGCTAACCTACAAAAACCACTCGCGCGATTCGATTCCAATCTCGTCCCTTTTATAAATACGATCTGGGAAAACCGAGTAAGTAATTTCCTATTAATTCGGCAGCCTTACAAGCGGCGGCAAACCTAAATCGGAAGTTGTTCATTTTAACTGTCCGGTTTCGGAACGTGACGGTGGCGGCCGCTGTCGCGCCGGAAAAGTAGAAACCCTTGTCGAAATCAATCCGCACCTTTTTTCGCCCTCACACGAACGCGAAGATACATTTAATTTGGCGAGTTTCTGCGCTCTCCCCGATTGATTTTCGTTGTTCCGTCCGGCTTAAAAAATGGCACGCTCGCCGGCGCGCCGTGGACATCGCGTTAAAAGCGAAAAGTCGCACAGTTCATACATCATTCCATTCGTACGTATGTATGTATGGAAAAGAAAAACGAGGATGCGATTCTCTTGAATACTGATGGTGTTAGCGGTTTATGGATTGGGTGTATTACGTAAAGTTCGACTGCATTGACCACGGAAGAAGTTAAGTTAAACAGGCGAAGTTAGCTGGCGCTACGTGAGTAATAAAACCATAAATTTAACGCGATTGTACCGCGCGGTTGCACCCATGGGTCCTATTGAGTAAAATGAAACATATATAATGCCCTTAAGGCGATATGAGCGTTTCCTTAAATTTTGAGTCGATTGTTTATGAATTACGTGTACAAAGTTTACTGTAGTGAAACATGCTTGTATAAACACAATTGGTCCTTTGACAACGCCTCAACGCGAGCCAAATGCCAATCGGCGATGACCGTGAAGCGCATCGTTGTCATATCGCTACTTATATTTCGAATCCCTATATTCCACGATAAATAGAATAAGACGTGTATGGACACTAGTTTTAGAGACCTAGTAGACCAATGGCTTGATTGACCGTCTTTCTCCATTCCTTCCTCGTTGTCGTTTCCCTTTCCCAATTGCCTATGTTTAATCTCTTCATGTCATCTTTCACATCTCTTCTTTATCTTGTCCTAGGTCTTACCTTGCGCTTCCTTCCCCGTATAGCACTAGTCAACACTAACCTTGGTATTCTGGATTGTGCATATCTTTAGATATGTCTCAGCCGTCTAATATTTGAGCTTTCATGATTGCTGTTAGGAAGCTCTAAATAACGGGCACAAATATTTATTCTGAAAATAGACGTTACCAGCTGGTGGTGACTGTCGCGAAAGAATCAGGAATAAATAAGACAGTTAGTTATTTTTGTGCTTTCGTTATTAAAATAGATGTATATACAGTGTGTCCCAGGATTGATATTATAAGAGAGGCGATGGATTAAAGTATTTTTTTAATTTTAATTTAAGATTGCATAGGTTAGGTAGATCTTTTTGGATATTTTGTATAGAGCCATAGTTTCTCCTTCTAAATAACATTTCGACATATCATGAACAAAAAGGGTGCGTTACCGGAAGAGAAAATAGTTTTCGCTTCACCGATGTTTTTCAAAAACTGAAAATATGCTTAAAGTTCTATTCACACTAAACAGAGCTTAATCTCCCAGTCTTAAATTACAATTCAAAAATTTTTAGTCTATCCCAGCTCCAATAACATCAATCTTGGGACATACTGTATATTATAAACTACTTTTAGAAACTTACTGCATATGTAGTGTATCTCAGCTACAGCTATTAGGTGTAGATAAACATAAAAAATAAGTAAAACAATGAAAAAGAATATTTACATACATAATTACATTTTTCTAGTGTTTGCAATTGAAATTTGTTGCATCGTCGGTTGTTTGAACGAAGGAAGGCGTTTAAGCGTCGTTGTATGGATAGAGCAAAGGAAATTTCTTAATCTTGACTCGATGTTTTCAAACAGGTGGGTGTTTCCTGCTAATTAACGTTGCAGATTGGTCCGTGCTCGCGTAGTCGGTGTACACTGAACCGTCTAGTAGAAGCCAGGTTGACAAAATTTTTGTACTTGTAAATGGGAAATAATACCTTTTATATAGCGCTGTTGATTGAAATAAGTACATTTGGGCAAGCATTTCTTTATGTACACACACCTATTTATACCGCTATATACTTTAATATTATATTTGTAGTTTTTTCTTTTAATATTTGTAGTTTTCCAATTAAAACAAACACAAAAATAAACAATAATAACTTAAAACTCCACTAATCTAGTCATACAAAAAAATGCTGGCTAGATTCGGAGTCAGATTCAGATACGTATTCAGAAGATTCCTCAACTGTATACATTTCACTACCACCAATATTGTCTAAATGATTAATAGGAATTATTTGGGCAGTGGAGGCGTGATTGCTGGCTTTTAATGTTAGTAAGCATTCTTTTGGTAATGAACTTTTTTATTTACAAAGTGATTGCCTGCAACTATCTACTAATTAATTGGCGATTGAAAGCATTGTAATTAAATCTGTATTGCTATTAATTCGGGCATTTTCCTTATGTGAGATTCTATAGAACATCTACAATCTTTATTTCGATTCTTGTGCTTCCTCTGAAACCTGTTCAATTGGCAAAATGCAATATATAATGACACTTGAGCTACGTATAAGTATTTTGAACTGAATACTAGGCATAGAAATTTAAGTTTCCATTACATTTAATTCAAACTTCCGTAAGTCTATTTCATATTCTGATGACAGAATTTGTAGGAAAACATAGAATTTAGGTATTAACTTCTCATAAAGTTCGGTAATCCGTGTACTAACATCGAAAATTTAAAAAATCTACGTGCAGTAATGCCATTATTTGTATTGCCAAAGCCAAGATTCGATCTGTCCGCTATCAATTCCATCTGCCTTTTGAAATTAGTTTAGATGGTCTTTCTCTTTTCTACATTTTGTTTGTCAACATTATGTTTAATTTGCCACTTCAATAATCTTCATGATAGACTTGGATTTTGCCATGTACAAACTGTATCAACACGTCTTGACATATCTTGACGTTAGAGAACTCTTCCTTGTAACTACTGTGTCCTCAAATTTCGTCCCACACCCATTTACTAATTAAATTAAAACTGTTAAGTACATATTACAGGAATTTCGTAACTGAATTCTCATATGTACGAACATCTAACGCACTGGCTTATATAGAGCTTCTATAGAAATGAAAACTACTTCACAAAGTCGCACTGATGAGCGGTATGATCGCGAAACGCGTCTGCGAATAGTGAAAGTAATTTTCTAATTACTACATAAATTAAAACTATTGACATTGCATCCTAAAATACGCGAAAAAACTTCATCCTGAGCCACTGCAAGACGTTTTACTATACAGTCAGAACTAAAATAAATTGTGAATTTATACTAACACTTGATTCTGTTATATGAATCATTTTATGGACAGCAAGAACTTTTAACATTTGAATACTATAATATGATGGATATATATAAGGTGCTATATCCATTATACGTTGTTTTCGTGTTAGTTTGTACGAACGCATCGTATGCTTACAATCCACAAACAATGCTCAGGTTTCCTCTACCGTATACGCTCGTTCTTTTCTGTGTAAAAAGATTTACGTCAATTCTTCAAAGTTTTGACCTCTTTGGTTGGCGAATTTATCTCGCGCGTAAGATTAGCAGCGTTTCTTTTGCCAGATGAACGTACAGCTACTTCAGCATTATACGTAAGTCCATTTTCAGTCTTCAAATCTAAGAAATTCTCCACTCTTCTTCTTTTTCTTTTAGAAATTGCTTCGCCAAAATCTTTCATAGTTCTACCGAGTCAAGCAGCTAATGATGGCAATGATATCGTGAGTTGATCATCGGAAAATTGTGTAGCAAATATTATGTCATCACCAGACAGCCTTTCTCCAAACTTTTTCGGAGAACCTCCATCTTCCTTAAACTCTCTTCCCAACGATCATTAATTCTAGGAAAAAATTGGCCGATGACAGCTTTTATTTTCGCCACACTAGCATCAACTTTTGTCGACCTGTAGCTAGATGTTGTGTTTAAGAAGCTTTTCATTTCTATTTTTCTTATCATAAACTCCCATACATCAAAATACTCCCTTCTTGTGATTGTGTGAGTTACCTATGAAAATTGAGCGTTTTTATTAGTAGCGCCAAAGTACGCAAAAAACCCAATCATGAATAACAACATACATTTTCCTTCATATTACATTAAGAAAGACTGTGGAATCTAATCGTTAACAATAATTCTTCTTCTTGGCAAGTCCTCAGTGCCCTTTCAGTCGTCGGAGAAGGAATCCGTTCCCTGAATCCACTTCTTTCATATGTCTTTCTGTCTTCTACTTGACTTCCTTTTACTCAGTCGCACCTATTAAACTTGGTCCATTAATCTTACTTTTGGTCTCCCTCTCTGTATCTTAGGTATCTTTCCAATTTCCAATGTCTTCTTTACAATTCGATCCGTCCTCATTCTTACCATGTGACCAAACCATCTGAACTAGTTTTCTCTCGTTTCTTCCAAGATTGGCTTCTGCTTTGCTATTTTCTTGATATCATCGTTTTTTATTTTGTCCCATTTCGTTTTTCCAGCAATTTTTCTATTGCATTTATTTTGGATTCATGGGAACCGAAATAGATAGAAATTATTTAGGGCACTATATAAATAGGCCATAATTTAAAGTGGTATAAATCTATTAAAATAACAAATTCACAATAAGTAACTATTATAAGTTAATGTACACATACCTCTAGTAAATGAATCCATCCTTGAAATAATCATTTCACCAATGTTGATTGATTGAGTGCAGAAATCGTAATGCCTAAATTCTATGAGGGACAGAATATTTATACTCCGCCTTTGTTCATTTATAACTTTAACCAGGAATGCAGTAAACAAGTAATTTTTGGAATTTCCCGATATTAATGTTCCCTAATTATTCTCGATTAGTTTGGATTTGACGAAACGTCAAAGCAGTTCCATGACTGCTGTTGACCTGGCTTATATGCGGCAGTCCAGTGCTGGCAAAAAGATGCCAATCCTTCGGCAAAAAATAATCTTCTTCTTCTGACTCAACTGTCACGACATCTAAAGATCTAACTTTGCAGTCATTAACATAATCACCAAAATACCACCAGGAACGGGTACGTGAGCCTTAAGCCGGACGCAAAACAGACTTCTGATTAAACTAGACGAAGGAAACTTTACGCCTACTAGTCGGCATGTAATAACTTGTTTTCCCTCCGTGTCCCCGTTAACAAACTTTAGCGCGTAAGACGACAGAAGAACGGGATAGGAGGCACAGCTGATGTAAATCAATCGCTAAATTCCTTCGATATAAGAGCTAAATTTACAAAAGAATACGTTTCGATTTGAAATCGGAAGAAGTGCAGTAACGACCGAAAATATAGAATTATAACGAAATAAACAATCATGTTGAAACTGCAGAAAAATTTGCAGTTTTGCATCAAAATTTCACGTAAACATATAAAAATCGACTTGATGACTAAGCGTTTTTAAGACGATACGGGCAATGGAAGAAGTATGAATCTGTACAATCAGATTGCTAAGTTTTCACTAAAAAGTAGCGCTGTAAAATGTGTCCAAATTTAAGAAATGTGGGGGCACAGGTTGTTACAATGAATATTACAATACTTATACCATTCTTATCTGGCTTTAAAACATTTTCTTGTTCTTAGATTCTGATGTTGCTTCCTTGTAAGGCAATGAAACTAGTATTCATCGAATGAAAGTTACTGAAGAAGTACATAGAAAGAAAACCGCAATTTTTAACTAAAGCAGTAGCAGTCTTAAGTTCGCTGAAATGCAGCCGTTAACGTTTCTCAATTCAAAAGTCGCAATCACATGCGCCTCCCCCTTCATACTTTTATTCCTATTTCGATAAGAACTAAATGAACTAAACATTCTAACGCCGAATATTTTACTGCTTTTCGAACAATTTTTAATTAATTCGGAACACGCGCCGGTTAACTTCGTACAAACAAAGCAGAGCGTAAACACGGAACATTCCTAAAAACAACCCCGGGGCGCTTTTATGTACGTTACGCATTGTTCAGAAGTTTGTATTACCTCGTCCAATTTAGTGAGCGAACTAGTACGAGAAATCGAAACAACGCCTTCCCCATGGAACGGAAATATAATTTATTTGATATCCGTCTTCATCTTTTTCCCCGGTTTTCATTTACTACGTACGTAAATTGAGAACTTTTTGAAAGTAAATTCCGCGAACGATATGGGGAAACGTCAAAAGGCAAGTGAATAAAACTCCTTTTACGGAGTTGTTTGTTTTACACACGCGAAAGTCTATCAAGAGTGAAGTTGAACGAATTTGTTAGGGTGAACGAATATTAAAGCTTATTAGGTTTCTGAATAAAGCAACGGCGCGCTTTATCGCAAGTTTATTTGTTCTTTATATTCGCCTATATTGTACCTTGTTCATCCACGTAGTCGTACACGCCCCGAGCAATTTGCACCGACACCCCACCATCTACGGTCTCCTCTAATTACATTGTTTGTTGCAGGTTTGCCGTCGATGAGGGACAGCCTGACAAATCCGGTCCACGTTTATGAAGGCGACGACGCCCTGATAACCTGCGTCGTGAAAAACATCGGCGAGAACTCGGTTATGTGGAAAAAGAGGATAAAGAAAGGCACAGCAGGCGAGTGCTAACAGCGGGAACGACGAGAGTAACGGCCGACAAAAGATTCGCCGTTCTGCACGACTCAGGTGATTTTTCCTTTTTCTTACGCTTTTTCCTTCTTTTATTTCGATCCTTTTTGATCCCCGTTTTTCTTGCGGGAATACGTATGCAATTATTCGTTTTCCGATTCTCGAGCGAAAAATCGTGCGCTTTTGTACGTTTCTTTTTGCGTTCGCGGGAAAAATATAATGTGTATTTATCGTCGCCTTTTCTGAGGCGAAGAAGGATTGCGCCGATGGAAAATACGCGACGATACTCAACAGGTCGTGGAAGTGATGTAACGGGTATTGTTGAAGGATTACGTCCGACAGTCGCAATTGGGTGTACAATTAGAGCCGCGCTAAGATGACGATGCCGTTACCAGTTGGTAACAAAAGTGCTGTGAATGAAATAGAACAAAGATTTTCCCAGAAAACGTATTTTTACGATTTCGAGAGCGTTGGATTTCAACAAAGATGTGGGCACGATGACATTCCTAGTTCTTTTTGTCTCGGCATCTATTTTCAGTATATTTCTCTTTGAATTTCGTTCTCCGCCAACAACTCAAATTTCGCCTGTATTTGTCATGTACTACGCAAAAAAGTGATCTTGATGTAAATAATTACCAGCCAAAAACGATACAATCTAACTTCTGTGAAAATGATGAATTCACCATCTCGTAATGGACGCTGAAGTTTCTCGTTGTCTTACTGGCGCAAATCTTTTTATTGGCTAATGATGATCATGTACCTAGTTCGACTAAAATCTCCTCATCAAGCACTGTGACTGTTACTGGCTTCTAAAGCGTTTGTTAAAAACGAAAATGAAAAGAAGGAAGACTCACCTCCAATTGAGGGAAAAGGAATTTGGATGATTCATCTGAAGAGCAAAACTTGGGGAAATGAAACTTCTTAATTCACTCAACGATAAAACTACACTTTCCGGCATCGAATTTCCGTGTATATCCTCGATAATGAGATTCAAAAGCGAAAAAGGAATAACTTATTCACGGAAACCGATCTATTGCCACTCAACGTCAGAAGCTGAATGTTTTACCCGCAAGCGGTATCACAAACTTACGAAAGCATGGCGCCAACTACGACAAAATTTGGAGCGAGAGGCCAAAAGTAATGATACATAAAACCGTAACATGATTTAAGAACGTCTTTGCATGTCTAACGTGATGCATTGTTACGTCAAGCAAAATTTTGTTAATATTGTCGGTTTGAGGCAAGATACGAGTTTGAGCGTCGAATATTTTAATAATACAATTACACTAAACGTGAATTCTAAAATTTGATGGCAAAATTCGTGTATTGCAACCTTGCCTTACGTAGCATTCGCACCAGAAGGAACTGGTTTGGAAGCGAACATTGCAGCAAAAGACGCGGTAAGAAAGAATACAACGGCAGTGGCATACGAGGTGTTTAAATAAAGTAATGATACTGGTAGCATAGATCGAGCAACACTGGTGACGCGTGACTTCGAAGGGAGGCAGCTAAACATGTGATACGCTATCAGTCCAAGTTGAAACTCGCTAGAATCATATTCTTTGTCCGTAACGATTGGTTTAGTGAAGCGGGCTTTGCTTGTACGTTCTGACAATGAGTGGCACGAATTTCGAACAAAGGTGTGCTATTAGTCAACGAAGCGGCCGGGCATGGAATGGTACATTCCAAGCTCTTCAAAGCCAAAACAGGCAAGGATTGTTGCAAGGATGAATAAGTCAAAGAACAAATCATGCTGATTTGCTTTTTTGATAGCGAGGGAATCTTTCTCGAAGAGCTTGCACCTCCAGTCCAAGATGTTGATCAACACCTTTACCGAAAGGTTCTTGAAAAACTTCGAAAAAGGGTCACGGGTGTGAAACCAAACATCAAAAAGAACTGGGGGTTGCATCACGACAATTCTCCTTGTTAAAAAGCAAGTTCAGTAAGCTGCCTTTTGGCTAGTAAGAACGTTCCTGTTGATCCTGAGCTTGTTTATTCACCAGACTTCAGTGACTTTTCCTCTTCCAAAGATTGAAACAACAGCCCAAAAGGGCACTGGACAACATCAACAAATGACTTCGGCATTAGGCTACTTTTGTTCGGCAAAGCTTTATTAACGCACCAACACCTCGGGAGGCTTGTCTTCTATCACTGCGGAGTGAGGGTAAAATTGATGCACTATCGCGACGAGGAAGTTCGAAGGTGTTTCTAACTTTATCGCGAGCCTATTCGTCCTTCAACACACGAAGTCAGCGCGGCTAGACGAGTACGATTTGGTGCAAAGTCGTCCCTTTTCTGTATGTTTCCCATTTACCGAGCGACGGCAGCCGTTCGAAGGGCCAGAAGACCCCACCTTTCTCACTGAGATGAACATCCTAAATAAAGTTTCAAATGAGAAGATCGTGGTACTTATCTAGGCGTCAGGTCTGTGATGGATACTAGGACTATGTACAATAAATGAAAACTAGCGCGCCCATTGTAAAAACAAAAGAAGCAGGATTAGGGTAAAAAGGTGCAATCTCGTGACATGAGGAAAAGGCGAGGACAAAAAAGTGAATTCAATCTTCTCGATTCGAAATATCTCTTCCAAAAACACGTTTTAGGCAGCAGTCTATTTATTAAATGAAAATGTACGTAGAGCGGGAAAGCTAGGAGCACGTTATTTAGTGATCACGGACCAAAGGCAAATGATCATGGTCATACCAAATATGCGCGCGTTGGGTAAGAAATACGCTTCCGCGCAATAGAAAAATCACCCGTAAATTGGGAACGACCAAATTGAATTTTGTCATTTGAATCAAGTGTCGCTGAATGCAGAGATATATTCGCCAAGCTTGAAAAAATCCACCTCCAGTAGGAAGTTTGAATGTGTATCGTCTTGACAAGAGACAAACGGCTTTGCTTTCTGTTCGAGATGAAGGCAGGCCTGAAATTTTCATTTGTTATTTAATGAGGACTCCGGTGATAAACTGTGCAACGAAGAAGAAGAAGACCTTACTCACATTAAAATCTACTGTGTAGCTCTTGCGCGATAGAATTATAATGTCTTGGGAGGAAGGTATTTCCGCCATATATTTCTAAGAAAAAATCAAATGAAGATGCCAGTAAATTTGACTAACTCATTAAATTCTTTCCAGGAGACATAATATGTACTTCCTCACTTTATTCGCCTGATTTCTTCATAACAATCAAGCTAATAAAGTTAGGAGAAAACCAAAGCAAGAAAAGCTCATTTAGAAATTGCGGACGAATTTATCAAACAGAACCACCTAGAACAAACCACACAAGTTTCAGTAACAAAATTTCCTCGCAAGAAACTTTCGACGTCCCCAAGTAACCTCACAGTTCGAGTAGAGCAACATTCATTATATACGACTCGTAGAATCGCATGTCACCGAGTTTCGCTTCTACCGGCGCAATTAAACTAATACGGTTAACTCGATAATCTCGTCGGAGCTGGCGCCTCCGCCAGAAATGGACCTGAAGTAAATCGTGCGCCGCGCGTTCGACGGGATCCCCGTTATTTGAAAACTTTGCCGCGGGCAATATGGCAGTTCATAAGCGGCATTCCTGCGTCTCAGGAATTTATATTGCGATCGATCCCGTCCATACGCGAAAAGGAATTATCTCGAAATTAAGCGCCATCGGAAGCATTTGTAATCTACTTTTCCAATTAATATGTGAACCCTTTCCGTCGGCGAACGTCGCCGGCGTCCTTATCGTCCGTCGTCTTTGTCTGCGACGTTGAGTAAGGGCACGGATACGAAGTACCTTCGATATTGCGTCCTTCCGACTAATTGTTCGTAGTTATTCCAGTTTTTAATGAGCGGATAGGTAGTTATAACGGTTAGAGAGGGAATTCTCGAGTCGCTTGTTTGCGCTGACTACGGTGATTATGGACGTTTCGAGCGGTTTTGCACCCGGTGCAAGTTTGAGATTAATTTGAATTATGCGGCGAATTATCTGTTTCAATAGCTTAACTTTCGTGTAAAACGATAGAGGTGGGACGTAATTGGTTATCAAGCAGAAGTCTGTTAAAAGTTAGCTTCCCTTTTTGTTTAAAATTATATATTTCTTACTCACTGATTTCGACAACAAATTATTATCCTCAGTAAAGGAAACACAAACAAAGCTAATCCAAATAAAAGTGCCATAAATCATATCAAAAGGTACTCGGACAGGTGGCTACAATATCGTTTTTTAACTAAAAGCTTCTTTCGTAATGATAACTGCGATCCGCCTTCAATTAAGCAATATAACTTGCTGAATTTAATCTCCAGTTATTTACGTGTGATTAATACGTGACTGTTCCATGCCATACGTTAATCAAGATGCATCCTTGAGTATTCTGCGTCTTCGCATTGTTGTACTGGTTGAATATGTATTGAGACAGGCGGACTAATATCTTGCGTTTGCTAATAGTAGTAGGACGCCACCTCTTCATCCACTACTGTATCTTATTAAGATTGGCTTGTAGACGCTGAGAAACGATGATTAGATCTTAGTGAGTTGACAGAATGACCGTGTCGTCTGCATACACGTTGCTGTTGTCACATGGAGTAGTAGACAGATCAGCTCTATAGTGTAAATGTGGGGTTGACGCAAGGACACTGTCTTGTGGAACTTCTGCTTTAATTTGATGCAGGTATTGTTTTCTTGGCTTGATAACGTTCAAAAAAATGTCGGTTTTAGAGGGAGGACTTCTGAATTGAAAATACAGAATCCGTCAAAACTTCCTCCCTAGTTTTCACGATAAATAACAAAAATAACTATTCGGGATATGAAAGAAATTATGTTATATTTTAAAACTACGACATGGGACGTTTTATCTGATATCATTTTGAAAAGAATATCCGTCAAGTGGTGCCCGTCGTTGTCCAAACACTGCTACAAACAAATGCTTTAAGTTTTGCATAAGCTTTTCAAGCGTTCTTTGGACTGAGCAACGAATTTCAGTTCCCATTGCCTCCTTTAGAACTTGCAGATCTATTGGACGGACAGTATTCATAAACCTTGCTTTTCAAGTAACTCGAAAAGAGTCACAGAGGATTAAATCTGGCGGGCGATTTTCTTGTTGCGTTGACGTTTTCGGGTATTCGAGTGGTCTCAGGTCGTCCACCTCTTCTCGTGGCAAGAGACGCTATTTTCCTACAATTTTACATCTAAAACTTATCGATTTTGGGTTTGAAATTGCTTGGTTGGAAAGAAGTTTAATCCGAGTACGGAATGCGACCTGGGCAGTGATAATAGGCTCGTTTTCGTGCATGTGGTCTTCCACGGCAAATTCGTCTTCACTGTGTATACAACTACAATTTTTAGGCATGAAAACTTCCGATCCTCCTGCCACTATTCGCTCAATAATCACTCTTTCACGATCTTTCTTCTCATTACAATACTTACTTAAAGCTAGTGTGGGAATTTTTCCGCACTCTGTAGTTGAGAAGAAAGTTAATTCTTATTCTGGATATCAAATTAAAAACAAAAATCCCGCTAACAACTTGGTATAGAGTAACAAACTATAGTACAACTGTAAAGAATTCTTAATTCTCACAAAAACGTAGGTATCCAATATTAATTATAAAATTTGTCCACCACAGAAATTTTCGACTATTCCATATGGAAAGCAACTCGTAAAATAAAACAATCAGATGGACGTGATCCTCGTATATAAAGAAGTAAAGATCGCCGGGCCAGGACCATCTCTCGACCACCATCATATTTAGTGATAACATAGATATGAATAAATTATTTTTACGTAAAACGATGCTTTTTCACTCCCCATTTAGTTTACTTGGTAAACTAAACTTTCATCATCACTCCCAAGATTGCACGACTGCAGCCGTCTATACAGTAAGATAGGAGGATTCAGGGCCTTTTTCGCTGACCCTAGAATGTCAATTGAAGTTCAATAACCTAGGAGCAATAAAGGAAAGGCTGAAATTCCCGCCAATCACCTGGCCGAAGTATTCCAAGCTGATTCTTCAGATTCCGAAGACAATAACATAAATATTATAAACGAAATTGAATGTCACTTAGAATCTCTATTTCAACTAGAATTACTTCCAAATAAATTAACTCCAAATCAGTATATCGGATAATACAAATGCACTTAAATCCCAAAGAGCCTCCTGAACACGATTATATTGCTGGAAAAAAGCATAACATATATTAGCCAAAATCTATAACATAGTCTTAAGAAGTGGGTATTTTCCGCTGGCGTGGAAAATAGCCCAAATTATTTTCATTCCGAAAGCGGGCAATCTTATGAAAGGCATTGAATCCCACAGATATATCAGTCTATTTCCTATTATGTAAGGTCTTGTAAAACTGTTACTGGACAGATTAACGATGGAATTTGATTCAACTCCAAAGCATCAACTTTGGTGTCCACCAACAACATGCTACTGCTGAACAAATTCACCGTCTCCCAAAAAATTATTAATCAAGCAGTAGAAGCGAAAAAGTACTAAGAACGAATAATAAGAAGAACCAATTATTCTCTTATACGTTTATTAGACTCTATTACCGGCTCATATTTTGTCTGATTGTGAGTTGAAGGTAATAGGTATAAGGTAGCTGAAGGTAACTTGTAACACGGCGTTAAGTTCTCCTGATTACAAGTATCGAAGTATCTACATATCTAAATTGACGTGGTAGGGCTACATAACCACTTTCTTATTTTCGTTCATTCTAAATCACGTTCCCTAGTTTAGTTTATTCTTAAAAATAATCGAATTATTCGTAAATTTTAGCCTCGCCATTTGACTTTGTAAAGTTGTATGATTTCGTCGCGATGAAGCTAGAACTTCATGAAAACGATGGCGGACAAAACTACAACCAACGAGATTAGATCGCCTACAATTTAATTTCAGAATAAAGAGCAGGAGATATCTCGAAAGAAAAATACCGACTAAAAATCGTTTTAACAACCGAAGTTTCGAGAAGTAATTTTAAATTTTAATCGCAGTTCGCTTTACTTCACGCCGATTTTCATTACAGGGCATGTTCCTTTTTAATTCAGTTCCCTGCAAATACTTCGGGACGTAAAGGAATGAATTTATTGCGTTGAAGTATTGAATTTAATTCTACACGGAAGTGTTGATTAAACGCTGGTGTGTGTGTTCCTTTTTAGTTTCGTAACTGGGAAGGAGACTAGAGCTTTGCGATTCTAACTTTACGATTTAAGAATGTTCCAATACGTTGAGAAATGTGAGAACTATGAGAAAGAAATGTTGCTCACTTACTCTTTTACCTTTCTTCTTTTTACCCGATGATTTCCGATTATTTAGAAAGACATAAAGAAGTTTATATTTAAATCGAGGAAGAATTGAGAAACAAGTGAAGCACGGGTAGGTAGGTATTTGTACACTACGGAGCAAAAATATAAGAAAGTGCGCGATATTGATTGATTGCAAATGTAAGATATTGAGGTTTGTGTGTTTGCAAGACTGCCGCCTCAGTAGTCTATTATGTTCATTTATATTCATTTTAGCGCTTTTAGTTTAAACCAACAAAACCCGTAATAATTCTTGGTGATTTTCAAGATTCCGTGTTGTATCCGTTGTTTCTGCTGCTTCTTATTGCCCCAAATCGAATGGCACCTCTCTGACTCTAAACATTTGAAACCATCTTTCCAAAGCCCAATAATAATTATAAAAATAATATTTAATATAATAATAATAATTCCTATAAAAATGGGGAATTTTTGTCGTTCTAAAAGTGTAATGAGAACAAAAAAGCGAATTGAGCACAGAAATATGTGGAACCATCGTCCAATTTCATCACAGTTGAACGACACCCCTCGAACTAGAACCACCTTCCCCCAAATTCCCAGTGCACTTAAATACGACAGCTCCAAACTGGATCATCCTCCACTTTTGATACTTACTTTACATCGGACTATTCTCAAAGTCTATTGGATGTGTAATATTCTGCGTCATAGCAACTAATCTGTTGCTACCTTCAATGAGAATGCCATGAGAACGATTTACTACCAAACAATTGAAGCCAAGTCATCCTTTCAAAACTTTCAAATCCTTTAGCAACTGCTACGTGTTTCCTTTTATACCAGGCATTCCGAGTGGTTAGGTACCCAGAAGCAAAACAAGTCCTTAAGAACCTGGAAGGTATGAAAAGAAGGCTGCACCCAAGCGACTATGTACTGCAGATCTGATGGCAAATAAACGTTTTCTGATTAGTACAGTGTGGGTTAAAGTTAACTGTTCACAAGGGTGGTGGCTGACAGTAAAATATAGGCGTCACTGATTCAGTAAAGGTTTAAATTAAGTTTCTACCCCGACCAGAATAAGAATTTGTCCATGCGATGCGTCCTTAAACAGACAGGAGCGGTCATAAAATTACCTAAAGATGGTTTCACTTTCGAATACATGGAAAAATTCCTACCTTATATGAGGAGCAGGTTTCCAACAGGTGGATGTCAGGTCCACCTAATTAACGTTGATAAGAGATGTTGTGATTGGGTCCGACCTGCGATTTCTAGGTACGACCAGGCCTCCAGCCGATATCCTATATAAACAAAGGAAAGTGAAATTTTCATCACGGTACAACGAACGGCACAACAGACTTGGCGTAATTTCCTTTTAATTTTATCGAAAGAAGAACAAAGCACAGACAGCGTTGCATAGAACCTAACACGGACATTGTTGCTGTCGCCGGAAAGTCAACGGTAAACTTTCAGACGACTGGTACCATTCTCTGTCTTGAAGCCATTCTTTTTCGCCTAGAACGAGTTTTCTTCGTTTTGGTTCCTACGCGCCTCGAACAACGTTTGCTTTTCATAGGCTAATTGAGGTACCACTTTTTTGTACTCCACCGAATATCAAGACCGAAATAACTTTTTCTTATTGCTGGCGGTGAGCAATTGATACATTACGGGAATTGGTGGGGAATTGGGGAAATTAATATTAAGCGAAAGGAGTAAATGTTCAAAACACGCGGCGACGCACAAGAGAAGTATCCCGTGGTTGCTATGCGGAAATGGTGTTTAGAGAATTTGGAATTTAAAATCTAAAACAAAGTAAAACTAAATCTTTGGAGTGTAACAAAACCGAAGTATAATTCCCAAAATTTAAAGACATTCGTCCTATGTAAATGTCGAAAATCAAGTTTAGTTTTCCTAAAGTTTTTAAGGTGGAATATGTATCTAATTAATATGGAACACCTTGCACTTCATCAACCAATCCTTCATCGTTTTCAGGAAGCCCCGATAAGGACCCTGCCTCATCAAACTAATTTTGACTGTCTTCCAAGGTGTTTTGTCTTACATCTATCACAAATATGTCTTCAATCTTCTACGAAAAACTTGTTCTAACTCAATATCTAGGCTGAAGGTAACGAAACACATTTCCATATCGTATGTAACCCTCGCCTCAAACTCTCAAACAAATTTTTACCATTTTCGTCCGGAGACAAAGAATTATCGATTCCGACACCTTTCCCGGAAGATTTTCGCAATTATCAACCGCCCTAAGAGTCAATTAGTACCGGCTTGTTTCCGCTAATTGTAACTGACGTCGCCGAAATTTCTCCGAAGGAAGAAGAAACTTCCAGAAATATCAGCACGTCATTCTACGGTAATTAGCGGAAGTTATTTGATCCGTTCGCCGCTACTTCCGGGACACGGGGAGGGTGGACGCTTATTAAAGAAACTTTCGACTGGAAATATATCGAGTTTTCCCAACAATTTTCGCGACCGGCGACGTCGGAACGAAGACGCTTCGATCTCTCAGCCCTCTCTCCTTTTCTTTACTCTTACCTCTTTTGTGTCTATCAGGTAGCGATGGCGGTGGACAATAGGAAGTGGTAATGGGCAAATTTTCCAGGCGATCTCCCGCCGACGACGGCTCGTTCAATTTTCACGGACTATTTGACGAGTCGAGATTATTGTCTTACGATTGAAGGTGGCGATAAATTTCGAGCATGCGTGGGAACGATGGATGCATCCGGCTTCGGCAGTGTGGAATGGAAAACTACGTAGGATTATACATAAATACGAATTGATGGATTTGTTTGATTTTAATTAAAAATCGAACGAATGGAAATTGTATGGATGCAAAAATTTGAGATGGAACAATTACACATATTTTAATACAATTGGGTTATTTCAATCTATCGTTCACTTTTCACGAACACGGGAATTCAATTTAGAATTTGAAATATTCATTCTATAGAATTCAGCAAAATGCAACGGATTGGCAGTGCACAAAAACGTTAGTATGGCATATTTACCGTACTTAATCGTTATTCAAACATTTTATATTATAAATTATTTAAGAATCACTTTATTGTCTGTTTATGTAGATCAATATTCAATATGCTTGTCCCACATTTCTAAACCAACGAACATACGAGGAATGTTTCGAATGTTCTAAGAATTTGGCCCCAATTCAATGGTGTTAATCTTATATATTATATGTTACATTATTGATACGAGACCAGTTTACACAGCCATCCCGTTCAATATTGTTTAGTACACTTCAGCTTCTTGATTGACATAGACGTACTTCGTTACCGCTGATTTTGAAATCATGGAAGACGCGACTAAATCACAACCAGCTGTCGTTTTCCTTTTCTTCTAAAGAGGGTGTGCGATCATCAGAAATCGTTCAACGTGTGTGAGGCCTATTTGGAGAGTCCGAATACTCTTAAAGCACAACCTATCGATGAGTTGAACGTTTTGAAGCCGGGAGAACGTAACATACGCCAACTTGGCGTGCTCTTAACACATTACGATGACCAATTTTGGCAATGGCTAACAACTACTGAGAAAAGATTTCTTACTTTAATCCTGAGACCAAAAATTAGTCGGAAGTATAGGCAAAATCAGAGGAAGGACCACCGCTTAAAGCAGGTGCAGTTACCAAAGTAATGCTTACTGCATTCTGGGATTGCTAGGAGTTTACTTTTATAGATTAGTTTCCGAAAGGTACTACAATTAATACATCACACATACACTGTCTGGCCCATTGCGACCAGCGCTTTGCACGAAACGGTTTTGAGACGTTGGATAGGCATCCGTTATTGCAACAATGCAAAACCTTATATCGCAGGAAGAACGAATTATATTTTAAACGAATCGAGCCGATCAATCCTCCGCATCCACCCCATTTATAGTTATTTATAGTTTCCAAATTTGAAAGAACTGCTGCGAGGTGTTCGAGACCATAGCCAAAAATAACGAATTTAACACGGCCATAATGGATAAAATTATACAAAAAACTAGGCATGCAATAATAACAAAGTTAATTTTTTTATGTAGGTACACCCAATGAAATAAACAACGAACACAAGAAATGGAAAAATACCATTCCTAGGTAACATGAGCTACAACTTGGCCAATGCCTTAGGAAAATATAATAATTAACAAGGTGGCATTTTATAATAATAATACTCTGGGAAAAGCTCCTGTAAATAATAAACTTAATAGAAACAAGTACAATAATTCAGGGATACACCCAATCAATAGTAACGATTGCGACAAACTGGACATAGATCAAACGGACAGAAACCTTCTAACAAGATTTAATGAACAGATAAGATCATGTAGACTACAAAAAGGGTCATCTAATAGATACAGGGCATAGATGCTCAATTAAAAATTTAAAAGTATTGAATAGTGGTAATAAAGTTTACAAACTTAATGTTCTTCAATCTTATTACGTCAAAAAGAGAGTGCTAGAGGACCCAAATTATATTCTTAGTTGTCAATTAAATCTAATAACCTCAACTGTGGTTAATCCAATTACATAGTGTCAATAGTTTTTAGTGTGTTTCGCGCGGGTATTCAGTGTGTGATGTTCATTGTGCACTGCTTTAGAGTTGTGCAGTGCTCATTGTGTGGTGTTCGTTTTGGTCATTAGCCGATTATCGCTGTTGATACTTAATTTCCTCAATTTTCCACTGAGGATGGCAACTTAGTTGCCGAAATACGTATCTAGATTTATTTCCGAAAGGTGTGGTAACGGTAATTTTATATACTTTATAAATCCAATTATCATTAAAGATAGATCATCACGAAGAAGTAGCCACAACTGAATAATTTAAAGTGTAATTAACGTTAATATAATGCAGTTTAGATCTTATAAAAGCCTCAAACTATATTAACTTTATTTAGTCCTGAAAATAACTAGTACATTGTGTAAATATATATCGACTTAAAAATATCATTTCGTGAAACAATACCTAATGTTTTTATTAATTTTTAATTCTATTCTGCATTATTGAAAAAATCACTTCGTGATCTACGAACTGGTTAAATATGCAACGTTCCCGTATACGGCATTTCTAAATTAAAACCTATTACTTCCCCAGCAAAAGCACTCTCGAATAAGCAGAAGTATATATATATATATATATATATATATATATATATATATATATAAACGATTGCTAACGTCATCAGGATTATATATGTACATATTGTACATGGATATATTAACAGAAACTCCATAGAAGTACAGAACTCGTTATGTATTTCATTTTGCGCTTTGCGAAAGCGGCGGTTTAAATATTCAAATTGAATCACCTTCGGCTAATTTAAATAAACCTTTAAATTTATTCTCTTTGCGTTGCGAACCCCCGTTATCACTTTGAAGGAAGTCGGAAACTCAGTTCTGGCGGTTTTTACGGGTTGACATTCGTAGTATTATTTGTACCCGTGTATTGGTGGTGTCTTCAGTAAGTAGTTGTACTAATTCGGAAGCAGTCATAATAATAATAATAATAATAATATTTATTGTCATGGCTCATCAGAGCATGGACATTGTCAATAATACATATGTGTATATATTATAATAATAAGAAATTTTTAAAATAAAGCTTAACTAAAATTAAAATTAAAACTGACGTTCACGCACATATTCATCAGAGATATTCGTCACACCATTACACGCATTCATAAATTCATCTACGCTATAAAACATATTTTCATAAAGATACGTTTTTAAATTTAATTTAAAGCAATTAAACGATTGTGTGGCTTTTACACACGAAGGCACTTTATTACAATATATAGAAGTATTGCCATATATCCCGGACTTAATTCATACAGCCTTGTATGGTGTACCGGCACACTCAAGTTATTTCGGTTTGCATATTGCAGTAAATACCGCTATTTTTAACAAATGTTTCTTCATTTCTTTTAAAGAACAGAAGAACTTCCAATATATAGAGTGAGGGCAAAGGCAAAACGTTCATCTTAATTGTTAGAATTTATATAGAATCCGTATAGTCAAATTCTTCTTGGCTTCCTCAAAGCTTCTTCAATTACAAACAGGCCAGTTCTGACCGGAGAGGATTTAATAATCTCTAATATTGTTATGTATTTCTGTTGATATCGGAAATACAATCGGTATAAAGGACAGTTTTCCTAGAATTTGAGGTAGACTGCCATTAGATCGCTTCTTCTTCAATTATGCGCCTAAGTCTCACAAGGGGAACGTCAAGGTTGTGAATAACGGATTTTGATGTGTCTCGAATATGTTATAGAGGCACTTTCCACGAGTATCTTGCTACCAGCTTCTGTAGCCATTCGTCCTAGTTCTCGAGAAAATTGCAAAAGTTTTCCTAACGGACTTTATATACCGTTAATCTTAATAATTTTGTGAAGAAGTGAGTATAGTGCAGTGGTTAAGTTCCAGGCCTACTACGCTGGCGATCGGTGTTCAAATCCTGTTCTAGTAGTTTTTTCCTTTCTCAATCTTATTGCATATGATATTAACAAATATATTTAATTTCATGCAAAATTGTTCAAAAATATTTTTCGCCATACTAACTTTATTAATAAAATTAATCGGAACCAAGTGTGCAGCATGCTGTGTATTTTAAATTTCAGAATCAAATGTTACAGTTAAATCGTTTTATCACTAGTGATCATAATTTCAACTATTTTTATATTCTAAACTAAAACTGACTTGGGCAAAATTGCAAGGATTGAAGGATATTTGTTCTTTTTTATTTAAAAAAAAAAAAACAGATAAAAGGCTATTGTAATGCTCCATTTGCCTACAAAGCATCGGCCCAGGACTTGATGTTTTTAAGCAACCTTTATTTTTATAATAAAATAAGTGAAAAAAATGTCAAAGACAACATCAAAGTATTCTTGTGGACATTTATGGTATCTCACCGAAGAAGCAGTGGGTTTGGTATTTTTTGATGATTCAGTTTCTGTCGAGCAAAAAGTAATCAATGGACAAAGCACTTAAAGAAAAAGAGTCAAATAATTTTGATTCTAAACGTTTAAATGTTCTTTTTGAAGAAATAGCCGAATTTACCCACAAAGAACTACAATTTTTTTGTGCCAAGAACCACCTTGAATTTTCTTAAGTGATTTAAAATATCATGATTTTATTAATAAAATTACCATGGCGAAAAATATTATTTTTGAACAATTTTGCATGAAATTAAGTATATTTGTTAATATCATATGCAATAATATTGAGAAAAAAACTACAAGAGCAGGATTTGAACACGGATCGCCAGCGTAGTAGGCATGGAACTTAACCACTGGACTATACTCACTTCTTCAGAAACTTACTAAGATTAACGGTATATCAAGTCAGTTAGGAAAACTTTTGCAATTTTCTCGAGAACTAGGACGAATGGCCACAAAAGTTTGTAGCAAGATACTCGTGGGAAGTGCCTCTATAACATATTCGAGACACATCAACATCCATTATTCACAACCTTGACGTTCCCCTTGTCAGTTGAGTTTTGCGTTTGAGTTCACGCAGGCAATATATGCTTTATAACATGAGTGCAGCTTATCTTTCTTGATTAGCCGGGAATCGTTCACAAGGGGTTTGTGCTCTAAGACCAATGGATTAATCGACATCTTTACAGAAAGTAAACAAACATAAAAGGAAAGTGGATGTTGCATTACGACAGTGCGCCTTGTCATACATCAATTTCAGTAAACCGCTTTTTGAGTCATAAAAACATTCCTATAGCCCTTCAGCCTTCTTATTCGCCAGACTGAAGTCCTTGTGGCTTTCTACTTTTCTCGATATTGAAACAACGCCTCAAGGGACGTCGTCTTGAGGGCACAACATCCAAACGGGTGTAACCGACCAGCTGAAAGCTATTCCAGTGTTCGAGTTCCAGCACTGTTAGGAGGAGTGGAGGAATCGTCTTCAGCGCTGTGTAGCTTCCAAAAACCAGTTACCTTAAAGGGGACAATGTTGAATTCTAATGTTATTGGAATAACACAAGGGAAAAAATGGGTTGCATTGCTTTATGTACAACCTCACATATACTTGAAAATGAAACGAATAAAAATCACAAATTCTAGTAATTTTTTTCTAAAACTAATTTATTGCTGCAAACTCTGCGTTTAACAAAACGAAAGCCGAACGTTAATAAAACCATTATCAGAGGAATAAATTCGACAGAATACTAAATCGCCGTACACCGAACTCTATTTCACTTATTCGTTCATTCAGTCCGTCAGTCGACCCGTTTAAATTTAACACAATGCAACGCCCGTCGTCGACAGTAACATTACTTACAGTCGACGGCTTTCAATTCAGATTCCCTCGTTGTTTTCGAATAAGCAGCGGCCTATTCCCTATTCCTATTCGGCGCGAGATACGTTTGAAAAGTAATATATATCCGCTTCGGAAAATATCCTGCAGCGTCGAAGGGCGATATCCAAACTTTTGTTCTTTCCCTTAAAGCGAGCCGAGCTCGAGCATTGACTTTCGGCATTTCGGAATCTGCACTGTACGATTGGGGAATGCGGATTTATTTTTGTGCGATTGACGTGTTATTGTCTTACGAGCGACAAATTGAGGATTTTTAGGACGAGTTCTCCCGGTTCGTTTGTGATGGATTTTAGGGAGGGGGAGGGGGGAACAGAGTCTCTAAGATTGTTATGTCTGTGTGCATTATATAGGGGTTCAGGATTGTGTGAAATGTAATTCGGTATCTAGGGAGAAATAAAAGGGCTTGCTTGTTTGTAAGGATATGCGGTTAATGTATCTTGAGGCGTAAAATTTAGAAACATTAGTTATGTCTTCGGAAAATATAATTACGGAAACGTAACCGAGTTTAGTGCAAAGAATAAATATTAGTTTATGAAATTTCATTGTTACTGGCTTCTGAAACTTTTGGGAAAATAGAAGTAATACAAAAAAAACGTCCGAAACGTGACCGATACGAAAGTTTGTCGTTACGGTTCGAATCATGCGCTTCGTTGTTGATAAAGATGGAGATACTGGCCGTGCTAACCCAATGGAAACGGCGTAGGTTAAAGTTCGAGAAATTAGTAACAAGGCGCCACTCTCCAATTATAGAGCTGGATCACATCTCAGTATCTGGAGTCAGAGAGAGACCCTTCAGCTTCTTTCGTAGGTAATACGAGGTTATCCGAAACGTCTACATTCTGGATCTTTTAGTCGGCCGTGAAGCGACCAGCAAAATTACTTGAATATTGAGTATTGAAAACTGATATAAAAGAAATAAAACTTGAATTAAGGCGAGGAAATGACGTTTAACAGCACTTTATTTGCCACTTGGGGTGTAACGATCAAGTAAAATTCGATTCAGCTAGCTTCTTACCTACGGTACACTCACTCTTAGTAACCGTTGGAATTCCAGTGGCCTTACAGCCACCTTACAGCTTTAGCCGAACGTAATTAAAGCAAGAATATGTGCAAGTGACACGTAACTGTGATCCCCCTCCCCCTCTCTTAAACTACTGAAAGAATTAATCGTATCGTTTGGTAAGTATATTATTAAATTATCCGAAAACTAATCTGCCCCGCGCCCCCTTAAAATACGAAAAGAATGAAATATCTCAAAAGTAAGAATAAATTAACTACCTAAAGATTTGTTTCCCAAAACTCAACGAGTAAAAAATATAAATGAAAGCGGGACTTAACATAACGTATTTCCGGTTATCAAACTTATGTACGGCATGGTAATCGCTATCGAGACGGAAGATGTCCAAGATGGCTGATTTACTCGCACTTGATGAAAATATGTCGGAAAACTAGCTTCTAGCTCTGACGATAGTTCTCAGATGTTCTCAAAAATAAGTCCTAGCTCTCTGCACGTATATACTAGTTTATACTAGCTTACACTAGAAACACACTTACACAAAGAGAAAATAACGCATCGTAATTAACAAAAAGAAGTAATAGTAAAATTGGGGAAGCGAAACTTCCACATTTACACAATGATTATGTAAAACTTCCCAACGTCGAATTTCTGTGTATATCCTCGACAGCGAGACTTAAAAGCGAAAACGGAATAACTTATTCACGGTAAGCGACCTTCCGAACTGAACGTTAAGAACAGGATGCCGTATCGAGTATTGTTGAATCAAAAATTACAAACGCGGGCACCATCTACAGGTTAACCGTTGAAGCGAGAAAGACTACAAGTAAACATTACAGAAAACTGTAACAATTGACCGTAGCAGCATCCAGGAAAAATTCTGAAACTTGAATTTTCATACCTGGCACCGTACAATCAACAAATTGCTTATGTGTAGGTTTATATTTTCCTAGACCGACCTTTAACTTATAATTTCTTTACTAATTTGGAAAACTCAATTCTTATATAATCACCTCCACACTGTTTCATTTCAGTTCCCGCCAATGAAAGGGTTCAATCCGGTGGTGACGTTTGGGTGTTGGTGATAAAAGTCGTCAAATCGAGCGATTCCGGAATTTACGTGTGCGAAGTAAACAGCAACCCCATCATACGAAGTTTCCATAAACTCAGCGGTAAGTGTATGTTTGTAAATTAACAATATTCGTTCGTTTCCCCGTTCATATTCCAGATATTTACGCGGCCACACAATGTGCTTAAAAGCTGTACCTTTATATGGTACATACCGGAATCGTGTGTCAAAGGCCAACAACCCTTCGACACACGCATTTCTTGTTATTCATATCGTCGTAACGCGCGCATTATCGATTCGCGAAGGGTTGATCGCGAACGAATACGGTTAATGAATTGGTTTAGGGTGCGGACTTGTACGGTGTTTAGAATCGATAATAATGGTGGTGGTATCACGTCGAGGTTGTCTCTTATGGAATTTTAACCGAGGACGATGAACGGAGATTCATCGGAACCACGTACACTATTGGATGATAATTATTATAAGCTGTGGTTCGTAAGTTGGCACACAAACTGGGTAGAAAAGAAAATTCTTGGAACAAACTGTTTTATTGCTTTCCAAAATATTCGCCTTTGAGACTTATACACCTTAGCATGCGTTCAAATCAATTCACGAAACATTTCTTCCACTCTGAAGTTGGTATCTCAAATACATGGTTTTTGAAGGCTTCAACAGCTCCTTGAGGTGTTGAAAATCGCTGTCCACGCATTTTCTTGTTTGACATTCGGGATCAGGAAAAATTTTTGGACAAGAAATCAGGTGAATATCGGCAAGGAGACATTAATTCGATGCTTTTCTCTTCTAAATAGTCGATTGTTTGATATGCTGTGTTTAAGCCGAAATTATCATGATGCAGATGATACGTTGTTTATTTTTCCTGATTTTTTTGTCGATGACTTCTAGCAAACAAATTGCTGTCTATCACTCAGCATTAAGCGTTCTTCGATCCCCTAAAGGAGTGGTTGCGGCAAGTCCAGTACAACCGTAGAAACAAGTCATTTTCTTGGGAGTGCTTCGTGAACGAACAACTTTTGTGGAACCTCAGTTCACCTTGGAATACCCAATCCATGGATTTTTGCGTAGTTTCCCGTTCACGCGTATAAATCCAAGTTTCATCACCTGTTACAATGTTATATACGGATTTTTCAGTTCCTCGGTCGAATATCTTGAGCAATTCCTTGCACCAATGAATACGATCATTTCTTTGGGGTTCAGTCAAGTAGGAAGCAGATATCTTGACAGCTAAATGCTCATGGAAAATCAAATGTAGTTTGGTCTTCAATATGTCAAAGAATGCCTCTATCTCACCGTAACTCGAATGTCGATCGCCTTTAATCATTTTGCATATTCCATCAATGTTTCTTAGAATAACAACCGATTTGTTTTAGACCTTTGCCCAATTCGTAACTGACCAACGAACAACCACGACGAAATTCTGGAAAGCAATTGGAAACCGTCTTTTCTGACGGTGCTTCATTACCAAAAGTCGAACGAAGCGATCTTATACATTGCTGTTGGGTTAGGCCTTTACCGGAATCGTAAAAAATCATTCAACGAAAACCTTCACGTTCAATTTCCTATCTTTTACAAAATTGTCAATCAATTGCCTTCAAGCTCTTCAATCTGCCACTATTTTCACAATAACAAAATGTAAAATTTTACGAAAATAATAATTTTTTAAATCAATTTTATTGTTACTAGTCATGACTATCTTACAATTTTATTCTCTTACATCTTATAATTAAGTACTTATCTAAGGTGGCCCCAGTGGTACCTCTTACATGAGTTAGCTCGGAGATAGTTCTAAACACGTTGATGATTATATTTATCACTGATGCAGCTGCCAGTACACTACACTACTACACCAGTTTATAGGGTTTCTTTTCTTCGAAGTCTTATTTTAACTGTTGTATTATCTAGGAGCTGGAGGGCCTTTCCGTTAACGTCGAGGTGAAATCTGGCCTCGTGCTTCTCTGCGAATCTTTTTGCCTCTTCTTTGACAGTTGGCATTTTCAGGTCTCTATGCAGGTCTTCATTTCTATAGAACCAGAGTGCAATAACCACACATCTTGGTACTTTATTTTGAAATTTTTGTGTTATAGCTGTATTGCTTCTGGCTGCACACCCCCACGGTGGTATGCCATAGGTCCCAACAGGTTTTAAAACTTGTTCATATAATAGCAGTTTGTTGTATATTTACAGCTTATATTTCCTTCCTAGAAGCCAATACGTTTTTTTAAATTTGATATCAAGTTCTCTTCGTTTGTTTCTATGTGCTCCTTCCATTTGAGTCGTGCATCTAAGTTCATACCCAAGTATTTGGTAGAGTTGCAATAATGGATGACTATGGTATTTATAGTTATTTCAGAATATTTGCTTTTTAGCTGTGTGAAGTCAACGTGTACCGATTTGGCTTTATTAACTCTGAAATTCCATTTTTCCATCCATTGGTTTATTTTATTGCAGGATTCTTGTACTTTCTTTTTAGTTTCTAAATAATTATCTCCGACTACTAGGATGACCGTATCGTCCGCAAACGTAGCTACATATTTTGCTGTTGGGTTGCTGTGGCATATCGCTGGTGTATAGTATATATAGCATAGGGCCCAAAACGTCGCCCTGCGGTACTCCCGCTTTTATTTCTTTAATTCGAGAATATGCATCATTTTGCTTTACTCTAAACATACTTCCAGTTAAGTAAGATCTGAGGGTGTCCACATATTGTTTCGGAAGCATTTTTTGTATTCCCCGTATGAGTCCAGCATGCCAAACATTGTCGAAGACCTGCGCCACGTCATCCATGCTTTTCTTCGTAAGCTTTTTCAATGTAGTCGGTTATCCTACGAACTTGGTCAATCGTCGAATGTTCATTTTGAAATCCGAACTGGTGAGTTGCGATCAGCTTCTTCTTTTCAACGATATGTTTGATCCTTTTCAGCAGCAGCTTTTCAAGCAGTTTGGGTAAGACATGTACAACTGAGATAGGTCTATATGAGGAGGTGAAATTTACAGGCTTTCCTGGTTTGGGGATTAGAGTAACCTCTGCCATCTTCCAAGCGTCAGGCACGTGTTTGAGCGGGAATACCGCGCTTATAATGTAACTTATCCTGATTATAGCTTTTCTAGCTAGTTTCTTTTATTATTTCTCCTGTTATAAGGTCATAGCCCGGCGCTTTTTTAGGGAGAAAATAGTAATGACTCATCTCCATAACGCCACTTAGTGGTCGCTTGTAAACACATAAAAGGCGCCCCTCGTATTAAAAAATTGTATACACATAGGTACCACTCAAAAGTTTAATATTGCAACAATTGGAATTTGAATTTACTTCAGAAATCTAAATTCTGATCACATGGTGCATATTCCAACACTCTTTTAGATATAATTACTACAAACAAACTTTTCCAAACAAAGATTCAAAATTATTTACAATTTGGGAACTTATTCATGTATCGGAGGACGTGTTTCGCCAGTAACATTATTTTCCCGAATACATTTTAAGTGTACTAGGTTTGGCGGTATAAATTTCTTTGCTGGCGAAACACCTGTTCCGATTAATTTAATAATTTGTGGTTCGAGTTATCAGTACGGTCTCAAAGCTGTTTGAAATTAATTGCGCCCCACTATTTTCCTCTGTTAGTAGTAATAGGAATTAGTTTTGTTATCTGAAGTAATTGGCTTGGGTGTGAACTTGGCTAAAATTTGATGATAATCGCGGTTAGTAGTGCTTCGCGGAGTATCGATTCGCTTTATTTAGATAGCTTGATAGCGGCGTTTTGTACTCCATCTAGATTACCGCTAATAGGAATTAATGGCGGCGTGCAGAACAATTACTTGTTTTAGTTGATTATGTTTCTGGGGTATGTAATGCTCGAGTTTGGCAATTAAACTAGAATACGCGAGCTAAGTACGGGATAACGAAAAGTCCATCCGTTTGTAGATAAATTTATAGTGATTGGAAGGACTGTGGTGTGGTATTACTGACACCACATCATATCGATAAACTCCTCAGCACACAATAATTTAATTAAACCCGATGACACGTGTTACGCCAGCAACAAGGCTAGAATTTACAAACCGTACCTTATTGAATAAACCGCGATTTTTTAAATTCTATTCATGCACGTTAAACTTCTCTTTCTACATCTCGGGGGCAATTTGTTTATTTACTATCGTATCCTCTCAAACCTCGTAAACACGTTCTCTTTTACGCTGACGGCAAATATTTCTTCTTCGGACAACTTTTCTACTTACTAAACACTCATGCAGAAGACAAACTACCCATCTCTATAATAAATGAAACAACAACGACCGAGTCAGGGGACCGTCGTCTTTATTTAGTAGATTTGCACTTTTACGTACGCGAGAGGCGCCTTCTAAGTTATTACAAAAACAAGCAATAAAATGTCTTTGGAACAAATTGCTTTATTGCTCTTCAAAATGTGCACCTTTGAGACTTATGCACTTTCGCATGCGTTCAAGTCAATTCTCGAAACACTCTGAAGTTGGTATTTTAAAAACATGGTTTTTGAAATCTTCAGCAGATTCTGAAGATGTTGACAAGCCACTGGCAACAACGCGGCTTAGTGGTCGATGGTAAAAATACAAAAGGCGCCCCTCGTATCTATCGCTTGGGCACGAATCTAGTTCTCGCTGCTACTTGACACGTTTTATCAATTTAAGGTATAAACTGTCACGCGTGTATTGGCGCCACCGTTCTCTATATCCAACGACAGAATTTTCCCAATCTCGCCCCAGGAATTCCGTTTGCTCACACGGTGCCAGCCAGCTAGTCGGCGAGGGAATGGGGAATTAAATTCCAAGAAAACTAACTTACGGCGCCACCTGCTTTACACTTCCCTGTGTAGCCCTGGAAAAGCAGGAATCCTGAAGGTATTCAAAACCCCGGTTAAAAATTGGTTGTCGGTAGTAAACAAAAGGGGAAACCCAATAAAAACAAATAACCAATAAGGTTGACGAGTAACGATTCGCCGAACGAAAAAATGAAGCAAATTTTAAAAAAGGAATTATGTAAATAATTAGATAAATAAATATAAAAAAGTAATGTTTCCAGCGAATCAAAGTCATCAAACAATAAAATAATATCTTCCAATTTCCTTAGCCAACGAATTCGTTTACAAAAAATAAGGAAGTACCAACTAATTAAATATTCCATCTACCAATCGGCTTTTTTAAATATGTCGACTGGACTCGACATCTACAATTTTTATTTGCTTTTAAACCCTAAATGAATGCAATAGTTAATTTAAGTTGAAGATTTACTGACTCTAATCATTAATAAAAAACTGATAAACGGAAAGAGAAAACCGAGCAAAACTTGAACTATGGACTTAGCTGGATGTTCCCTCGGCGGTTGGCAGCGATGTGAGGTCGTTTCTCAGTTCTCCCGTTTTTCCAATGTAAAATTAGAACGGCCCAGAAGTTACTTAAACGGACGATAACCGGCCAGGATTTATACAGCTAAGCCTCAGACGGCGCAGAATAAAAGCGGCCGAGAATAAAAACAGCCCAATACTAAAACGGCCAGACACTGAAACCCCTAAGAAATAGAAAATTCTAAGCATACGATTAGGATAGAGTAAACCGCTTACCGTTAGAACAGGGTCAATTACGTCCAGAATGGCTACGGCAACACGTGCTTCAATGAATCCGAAAACATGGGTTCTTCTGTCCCTTTTTCAATAACCAACGCCGATTTAGCGATCCAAAACGATAATAAGGCGACGGAAATGCGAAGTATTTTCCCCAAATATCCAACGCAATGTTGAAGTTCACATGAACCAAATCTTGGAAGAAAATTTACTTCACAAAACAACGTGTTGACCCTGTCAAGGTCAACGATCTTGTGACCTAACCCCCAAATAATCAAACGGGAAACGGAAATTAGTTCTGTATGAGGATTCACTCTACCGTGACAATCGGGAAGCTATTGACAAGGATATTCATCGCAAAATGACGCCCAAGGCCACGAAAAAGATTAAATAAAACGATCATTCTAACGATCGAATTTACGCGAAAGGAAAAGGGAAAAAGAAGTAAAAAATATCAAGATCAATGTTGTTGGCATAGTCACAACAGTAAGAAATTTTCATTTTTACTATCGTTCATTCCAAAAACATCAACTTTCCATTTCCTCGACCGATTTTCCCGTCCGTTCGGCGACTCGGGAGACCGGAACGTTCGGCGGTTCATCGCACGAAAAGAGTTTTAATGAATTATAAACTTTCTTATTTATAGTCGCAACGTTCGCGGGAAAGTTGCGGGGATTATTTCGATACGTTCGGGCGATGCGAAGGTATCACGCTAGCGCGATAAAGTTATTCGTTCTCTCTCGTTTCCCGCGAGGTACGCAACGACCAGACATGCGATCCATCAATTACGGGCTTCGCACTCTCGGATTTTCGCAACGATCTCCGCGCCTCGTTTCGTACCCCTAATTTATGCGTTCGTCTCGCTCCACGCCGGGCGAATGTCACCTAACGAGCCTCAGACGTTTATAATAATGATGTATAATAGTTCTAAATCATTATCCGGTCCGGATTTACATGCATGTAATATGTATATGCGTGTGTGTTATGGTCTTGCTGTAGTGACTCGAACGGAATTAATTGTTAATAAATTACGCGATAGCGTTTAACAATATCATTCGTAATTCGGATATAATTCAAAGGTGACAGTCCTATTATTAGCGATAATGACTAAATTGTGCTTTTGTAATGTTAGGACGCGATATCGCGTCCGAAACTAGCTAGAATTTATAACAAAGGATGCTAATTGATATTATCGTAAATCGGAAAATTGGAATTTGTCAGCCGATGAAGCGTGATCGTTCGAGTGGGTACATATGTACATACATATGTTTCCCCAACATTGATTTGCACTCGCATGAAAGTAAATTGTTCTACTGGACATGTTAGGAATGATTATCAATGTAAAGAGACAAGTAGGTTGATACCGATTTCAACAAGAATATGAGCTTTAGCTTCTTTAGGTATGACAAGATTAGATATATAGTATATGAAATTAGATACAGTGCTTTCCTATCCCAGCTGATGGTAGAACGCAACAATTACCTAACAAATTCCCTGGTACTAAAGGACTTACTTCAAAGATCAAAATTCCGATGAATTGGAGCATATTCCAACATTTTTGTAGATCTCGAAGATTACTAATGAACTTTTTCCAAATGATCTTTAAAAGTTATTTGCAATTTTGGAGACTTCTTATGAGTTATGAATTGTTCCTTTAATACTTCATCGTCCCTATAGCGTTCAGGTTCTTCTGATTTTGAAAAATTCGTATAGTATCACGGCAACTCATGCTAATGATTTTACCATTACTAATCCAGGAAGTCCTCTATCTCCGGTCAGTGTTCTTGCATCAGTTTATTCCTTCAATCCATAACCGATGCCTTGCTTATATCTTCGTCCCAGACTTTTGTGGTCTCCCGCTTTTGCTTTGGATTCATACATTTTTCCTGCAAATATCCCTTCCTCCATTCATGGAAAATCATTTGAAAACTTTTTGTAGTACCATTACGACTCAGTGAAGATTTTTCCTATTGCGAATCCCTATTTACATTGCTTTACCTTTCCTTACCTAAGCCGGGCAATGAAATCCTTGAGGAGATGTAGTATTTCAATTGGTATAGCACTGGACTACAAATTCAGAGGTCGTGGCATCCCCACACCCGCCATAATATCCAGATAATCTTTTTGGAACCCAAATTCACTCATTGTCGGCCTAAAATGAATTCCTGCGATTCATCTCGTGTGGTAATAATACTTAGGACTGGCCACAAAAATTGGTAGTAGTACTCATAGCAATTTTTTCTATTACTAACCTTTACTTCTGACTAATGTTCTCTATATCTGGCCAGTGTCCTTGCACTCACCCATTCCTCACGTCTAGTACAGATGTTTTGCTCACATCTTCGACCCAGATTTTTTGTGGTCTCCTTCCTTTCCTTTGGATTCATACATTGTTGGTTTGCTTAAACGGGAAGTTGGAGTGTTGTACCTTCTAATGGAGTGTGGGCCAAATCTCACAGTTCAACAGTAGTTTCCTCTTTGTAGCATTCAACAAAAATACTGTCATGCACCTTGTAATTGAATTAAATTGTTCGCTACAGTATCTTAAAAACACAAAGTTACAATTTTTAACAAGTGTACGGCGCACTTAAGGAAGACTGAGTTTGCAAAATAACCGATTAATCTGAACGCAATTGAATTGACCGTAATGTACTGAAAAAGACATACTCGAAAGATGTATTGCCTGAATTGAGTGTGGTAGACCGAGTCTTGTACTCGAATCCAGAATGTGTGAAACCGAAAGATTTTAACTTAAAACTCACTCTTTCACAATAATCTGCGCTTAAGGAAGGTTCGGAGGGAGGTGCCAAGAATGGTAATAATTTTAGAAACCGAAATTGGGGGAAAACAGATGGTATGTTCAAGAAGGTTAGGTTAACAAACAATATAGTAAAGTTACGATACGAGGTGAGGTAATTACAATTGAGAAAACCTAAAGTTGCTGTCCCTTCTAGGTAGAGAGTTACCAAAATCGATTTCTGCTGACGTTGGAATTTAACAACGTAGTTTGCGCATGAAACGTGACAAAGTAGGGAAATTTTCCACTATAAAGCTAAAATATACCTACGCGGAGAAGTGCTTTCGGCGAATTGTTCATTTCTAAGTGAAACCATTTCTGGCGTTAACAAGGCGTTAACTACCTGTAGGTGCACTTATCGAATTTTTAACAACCTTTGTTTAATGTTTCTTAAGTTAAAATTGCCATCAATGACGCGCACTGTTCAACGTACGTCTTTCTGGAATATATTCCTTCATCCATTTACTTAAATACATTTGGAAAGTTTGTATAGTACCATTGCGACTCAACGATTTTATCTATCTTTAACCTCAATTTCTCCTTACCTTACCTAACCAGCACAATAAAAGTTTTTCAAGCGATTCTTTAGTCGCTCAATTGGTGCGACACTGAACTATACATTTAGAAGTCGTAGAATCCCCATACCCTCCATAAAATTCCCGCAATATTTTCCAACTCCAGTTGTATTCAGCATAAAATGGTCTGTGATTCATTTTATAGGGTAATCGAGGGTCTAAAACGTAATTGGTAACTGGCCACACAACCTTCAAATCCCTAGCCCTCGGCCTAAGAATCCGTAATCGACCAAACCCGAAGGCCATTAGGCACTGATGAAACCTATAATTACCATATCAAATAATAAAATAGTTAAGGCCAACACCACCACCAACATCAATGGTCAAATGCACTATGATTCAACGTGCCTGCAAAACAGTAATGAATATTATGTTTATACTTGAAGAAGTTCTCTAGATTTTTATTTATTCCGCGTGTGCTTGTTGAAGTAGTTACAAAATCTGCCTGCCTGTTTCAGCCTTGGACTATTCTTGATATGAGATCTTTTGACTGATCAATATTTGTTTCCTTTCGAGACTTTTATCTTGTACATTAATCCTGTTTTTGAATTTTAGTGCCATCTGTTGACTATAAAATCTCAAGTTGCCCCCTTAAGTAATAAAGCGTAGTCGTTGAAATTTCAAACACAAACTATTCGACGATCTAACCGCAATTGCTACGAATTTTGAAATCTACGTACATACTGTGGAAACGATATATTAGATTGGTGCGATTAAGTACTTCAGGCGAAAAAAGTTCGTTGGTATGCATCGTATTTTGGATGAGCGCAAATGGAACCCTCATACTGGCAAGGATCATTTCATGAAGAAGAATGTAGCCTTAAAAATGGAGTCACTTCGGTTCGCCGTTTGGGCTTCATTCATCTGCATTATTCCAGAAAAAATTTGCTCACCCAATGATCTAATAATTTTTAAAAGTAACCGGAAATAATCCAGTATTGCTTGTATTGGACGTACAGCTCGATGTTATTTCACAGGCCAAGGAGAATTATGTGACCATTACTTTTCTTGTTTTCATACCTTATATTATCCTTAAGAGGTAATCATGGAATCAGAAGATAGTGGGTGCTGCAAAAACTAATTACGGTGAAAATGTGCTGGTGCCCTTAAGAATAAGTAATGGGACAATGAATCGCTTTAAAACCAGCGCGTTATTTGAGAATGTGTATTCTAGGGTGCAAACCGAAAAAGGAGCAGTTTTAGCCCTTTAGCAATAACAAAATTTATCTCCCCAGATGCAATATCTATGCGGAGAAAGAGTTTTCAAGTGTGGACAACCTGCACAATCCAATATGAATGGAGGCACTATATGTGCGCCCTCATGATGGTTCTTTGCAGGTGAAGCAATCGCAATTTCTTAAACTTTAGTAATAAAATTATGCATAGATTGAACTCGATCAGGATGTGGTCCTTAGATATTCCGATTTGAATAAATCTTAAGCGATATGAACGTAATGTTTACCAGCCTCGAAATCTTAATTGTTCAACAAGCTCCTGTAAGTTCCCAAGAGTCATACTTCCAGCAATATCAACTTCAAATCTGTATCAGTTACAGGGAGAGTGTCAAGTTGGTATTGGTATTGGTATGTGATGGGGTGACTGATGCAGTTCGCCTCTTTTTGAGTATGTGCTTTTGTCCCACTACTACCGCCGTGTTGAGACTAGCAAGCTGTAGTCCCTACTTATGCCTGGAGACCGGCAAAAACTCAAAAATATTGAGCAATATAATAAGTTCTTATCCTCAATCTGGCGGTATGTCAGGTGTCAGACACAAGTGATACAATTGGCAGAACTTTTTTAGAATGCATTGCGGAGTTTCAGATGCCTTCTTGCAAAAACCTGAAAGTACTGCTATTCACTATACCTGCTTTGGGTAGGTGTCCATTCTACAAGGGTCGGAAGCCTATTCGGTTTCTTGATTGTTCAAGGTCGATAAATATCGTAGATTTCTTTTAGTTATAATTATCGAGAATAAATTTGCTCCAGGAGACTTGGACGGTATGTTCCCTTCTTTCCTTAGCATCTCACGAAAGAATGTACTCACTAGGCTCATTAACCAGCAAAGGTGTTAAATTATTGTAGGTATTTTATGGTTTCTCGATTCTAGAAAGATTTCGACGGAAATTAAAGCGCCATCTTCTCAAATTACCCGTGACTTCATCAAAGACATCGCCAAGGGCACTGAATTCCTTTAATTTTAAAGTTATCGACCTGAAACGTGTACTCGTTATAGAAAAATGAAAAACATTAAGTAACTGGAAACGTTTCGTAATTTTGCGCTTTCCTGGAAACAATTACACTTATAACATCATCATCTGAATATAATATAAATTCTAAACATTTTTGCTTAAGCAGAACATGTTCCTAATTTTCTCGCACCGGATCACGCTGAAACAATACGGAACGAAAGAAAAGGAAACACAACCGTCTTTTGAATTTTCCAACTTACCATCCAGCGGGTACGTTGCACTCTCTTAGCATAATCCGCTTCAAAGTTCCAAATCGCTTTTGCAACTCCGGCGAATCTACTTTCTTAGCATCGAACACGTCCAGAAGTACATTTCGTCTAAATTCTTTTATATGTACATTTTTCGTTGAAGGGCAACGCGGCTCGAAAAGGAGGAGAAATGAAAAATTTAAGGTACGTTTTCTCCTCTTTTGTTTTCCAACTTAATATTCCGGACGACGCTCGGGCGGCATTAAAAGCTCTCGATCCGGTAAAATCTTAATTCGTTCGGCGGCGAACAATAATATCCTGTTCCCCGGGACAAAAAAAAAACGCTCGAATACATTAAAAATTAATTAAGGAAACCTTAAATATATATTCCGCGAGCGTGCCGTAGAAATGGAAATTGAGTTTTTGGGGAAATATCTCGAAAATTCAAAGAATCGATTCGTCGTGCCGCAGATATACGTAGAAGAAATTTGCATTCGTGACGAATGTGCCTGGAAATAATTTTTTGCGAAATTCAAGTAGATTCCCAAATGTGCCTTAAGATGTGAACAGTCAAGGATTTAGGACGAGTATAGGCATGTGTGAAGCAAGCAATTGAGACGTTCTTATCTCGTTGTAATTAACTCATTATACACTACCGTGAAACTACTGAAGACATGGTTCGGCATAGTATCTCGTTTGGGGTATCGCCTTGAGACGTGCTCGACAGCATTAGCGTTCAAATTCAAAGTGGTGCAAGTTTAGCAAATTGCATAAAAAATTGGTGGCCAGATTTTTCTTGAGTCGCTGATAACCGATCTGAGATCAGTTTCGCATATTACAAAATGACCAACGAAAGATGGCGTACAAACAAGTGCAAAATCCGACTTTCCTGCGCTAACGATTGGGCAGTGGATATAAATGGTCATCATCAGTTACGTTATGGGGCGGGCTTAGGACATTCGCCTCGTAAGTATCGGAATTCGGTGATAAAGTGGGACGCCAGTTGGATTTTGCAACATGGCGGATCTATATGGCAGATCAAGGATTGGAGAAATTTCGTAAATTACAAGAAAATCAGTATAGGGGTGTTTCTTGGATCGCTGATGGAGGATCTGGCGTTAGTTTCTGCTCGCTGGTGTGGAGTGAAAGATCACAAGATAGTTACTTTGTGGGAAAAATTTGAGGCACTCGCCTTGTAACTATCGGAATTCATCGAGAAATTGCCTCCTCAGTTTTCCACTGGGGATGGCAACTTAGTTACCGGAATACATATCTGGATTCTAATCTGAAAGGTGTGGTAAGGGTAATTTTATTCCCTTCATATTCCACGTATTGATTCATGATGACATCGCTTCTAATAATGGGACCTACACCACGCCAGGACATGCAACCCCAGTGCATTACACTACCATCAGCTCTTTTTAAAGTTGGGATGCAGTATCAGATATTCGATTATTCTCTGTGATATCGACGTATACCTATAGTCCACCGTCAGAACAAATCAATTAGAACTTAAATTCATGCTTAAAAAGAGTTTCCATTGTGGTTCGTTCCAATTTAGATCTAGTTCGGGAAGATATATTGATATTTGAAGTTGTTTGAAACTGTTTCTTAGTCGTTAAGTATGGACGTATAGTTTCACAGGCTGCGCAACAGTTTTGATTTCTTATTTTCACACACTTCCTTTTGCTCCCAGCGACTGAGCGGCTCGGTAACTTCAGTTTTAGTATCAAAACGACCAGCAAAGAAGAAGATTCAGTCGCCCGCTGCATAACAGGTGCATAATACTTATCGAAATATTGGCTACAGCCTGTCAGGCTACACGTCGACAGTTATATAAAATATATTTATGAAGTGCCCATGTTTGTTCTAAAGTTATATAAAATATATTTATGAAGTGCTCATGTTTGTTCTAAATTTTCTGGTAAAAAATGGCAGAAAATAGTATAGCAGGCTGTTATTTCCGTTCAAAGCGACAATCACAAACTTCACCTGAGCGGCCGACAAGAAAAATATTACGAGTAACGGATCTATCTTTCGAGGAAGAAGTAAATGCGTTGGTGCAAGCTTCAGATGACTCGGATAATGAGGAACATATCGAACAGCTTTTGATATACGAGTCGGAACTGATGTGACGAGGATGTAGATGTAAATGAGTGAAGGACCTTGAAGGAGATGCCGAAAATGACAGTTCAAAGACTACGCCTTTGTCAGCATAACCAACTTTTATTACGGAAAAAGATGCTAGAAATGGGCAAAGACATCTCCTTCTGCTAGAGTTCGTACATCTCACCATAATATTATATCTCGTGCTGTTTCTTCGAAGTTGACGGCTGACGATGAGGAAGATCCGTTCTGCATCTGCAATATGCTCTTTGATGATGAGATGTTCCAACAAATTTTGATATAGACGAATGTGAAAGTTTCTAGTTCTAGGACCAAGTTTGCGCGTTACTATAAACCGGAATTGAAAAAGTTGGACATTGTTGAACTGAAGGCTTTCTTAGGTCTATTGTTTTGTTCACCTGTGCTGAAATCAAACCATCAAAACACAAGTTGCTTGTTCGAATTTGATGCTGCAGACTGTGAGATACTTAGATGCTGTATGTCAAAGACAAGATTTCTTATAGTGCTGTTGTATCTTCGCTTGGACCATCCAAATAGCCGCACCGAGAGAAAAAGGACTGACGATCTGGCTGCTATATCCCATGTTTTCAACAAGTTTGTTAGTAATTCCCAACAATTGCATGAATGTAGAGGATATGTTACAGTGGCTGAGATGCTAGTCAAGTTTCGAGGAAGAAGTAACATGGTACCATACATGCCTACAAAACAAACAAATATGAACGGGTGATGCGAGCATTATGTGATGCTAAAATTTTTTTTTTATATAATGGCTATTTATACTCTGGAAGTAACTCTGATAGTAAAGGATTAACAGCACAGGAAAAAAGTGCGTCTCAGTGCGTCCTACGCCTGACGAAACCTACCCAAAGAAGCAATCGCACGGCTGATAATTGGTTCTCATCAATTCAGAACTCATAGAAGCATAGAAGGACTACCCATATTTGTATCGAGTGCAGCAAGCCTGTGTGTCTGCAATGTTCATACCCTTTGGAAACAACTGTCAATAATTTAGCTTATAAAGTAAGTTGTCAAAATTTTAGATTTTTGTTACCAGAAGTGCATATTATGTTTTTCTTTGTTCCTAATATATTAGAATTTAAGGTAAAAAGTTCTGGCTTTTTATATAAATAATTTTACATTCTGTTAATGGCTTAAAACCTAGCCATAGTCGAAATTACCTAAAGCGTGCCGTAATTGTCGATTTTTGCATGTATCTACATTTTTAATAAAAAAGTTGGTTATATACTCACATTCTATTGTTATTAGAAACCTATACTTTGATTTACAATTAGATATACTTTTCAAGTGATTTCGGACCATTTTATTCAAAAAAGGCACATTCTAATATTAGATCGCCCTGTGTGACTACACGTCCAGGGCAGTGTTACAAAAAATGACGTCCATACTTAAAGGTTGATATCAACAGCACCTCATAAACAGTTTGATTTTGACATCTATATATTAATACGCAGTGAGTCGTCTTCTGGTACATATTTTAGAGTGTTCCCTACATGTATCGCGATGGTACATATGTCGTTGTTTTCGTATTACAATGCAGATTTGTCGAATGTATGTTTCATCGCGATACATGCAGTGGAACGCAGATGAGAGTCTGTAACATATTGCATTTTGTAAATGTCAGAATGACACACGCAACGTGATATACGTCAACCACGTCAAGTAATGACATATTAATATAGTAAATACGTTCGAGAAACGGACAAAAATTGTGTGGCATAATATTGATTGCACAAAAGCAAAGGGTCCTATATATCTAGATATGAGCTGTTGTCCTAACGTGCTTTATTTTTTGAGAAAATTGAAGTTTCCTATTTCGTTAATTCTAAGTGTTGTCTAACGAAGCGATCGTAGTGCAGTGGATAAGGTCTAGAGTTTACACCCGTGGGGAATGTGTGTTCAAGTCCTCCTCATGTGCTTTTTTCCAATCTCTTCGTGAACAATAGACTTGAACACACATTCCCAGTAGAGCGCGATTTTTATTTTATTTTACTCGAAAATACAATAAAGATTCAATATAAATCAGGTGTGATTGTTTGTATTTGACTGCGTATTAATATATAGATGTTGTGGTCGAATTTCGACCATCGGCCGATCCTAGTTCTAATAATTCTCCGGTCTAACCGATGTGATGTTTTTCGTGAATAGTTCTCTAAAGAATTTCTGTAACCAGTGTGATGTTTGTTTAAATACATTACAGCATTATGTACTGAACCTTTTGATACATTTGATAGTTTCGTTAATTTGTCGTATGCTTTTACTTTCTATATACTATAACTTCATAGTCTTCTTTTATCAATAAATAGTAGAAAAGTATCAACGATAGAAGTAACACTAAACATTAGATAGTACAACTAAATAGGGATGCTTCACAAACAGAAACCCATAATTCTACCATACGTAACTCCTCTAAAATGTGGGAACTTTTCATCAAGTTTATTGCTCTAACTTTGATTGGTGTCATCCAATTAATAGAGAAATACAATCGTAGGTACTAATTATCCCGATTACTGTGTCCGCAATTGTATGTGTGACTGTGTCTTATAAAATTTCATACCCAAATTTCAAAGCTTCCAGCACCCCATCTCTAGCGCCATTTCGCAAAATCTGACTAAAACTAACGTCAGATCAGTTACCATTGAAGCAAACGATTTTCATATAATTTGCTAAAAAATGAAGAACTGCTTTCAAAAAGGTACTTGAGAGAGTCAAAATTACAAATGAATAAAAAAGTAAATAATCTACAATACCCTCCAATGAACGACCTATAACTGAAGTTCGTTTGCAAAGCAACTCCCACAGAACGTTGTGCAATGGCTGAACTGCAGAACTACATTACATATGCCAATAATTGTCACGGAGGGAATTGTGCTTAATTAATCGTAGACTGTAACCGCTGACTAGTTTTGTCTTTATTAGGACTCTTCAGTACAGTATAGCATTTTGCGATTAACAAGTCGATTCCCTACAGCTAGGAGTTACAAAAGTTCATCATGTCAAAAGATTTCACCAAACCAGTGGCTCCACCTGATGAATACAGGTAATTATGAATGCTTGACTTGTTTTGACCTGCATTATTCGTCCGCCGTTTTGAAGTTTGAGTGTAAACGTGATTTTTTTGTTCTAAGTACATATGTCTCGACGGTATGTCCCAAACGAGATTCTATCCCGGACCGTGTCTTCAGTAATTTCTCAGAGGCCTTTGACGGGTAAAGCGATTTCAATAGATTTCTTCATTTCACACTGGACACACTTATGGATATCCACTGATAATATAATTTTAAAGCTTTAGTATCGTTGGAACTGTATATAAGTTGACACCATCTAAAGCGCGATAATAAACCGCAAAACTAGCAGTGGAAACACGAGGCTCACTCTACCTCCTTGTCTCAATCTGCATGCGTTTCAGAGATAATATTTTATTATTTTCCTTTCTATGTCATCTGGATTAATGTAAAGCGGAGGACACACATCGCAAACATTTATGAATACGACAGTATCTATACTAGTGTATGGAAAAACTTTTGGCGAAGTTCATCCAATCGCTGGTTAATTGCATTGCTTTCGATTTTCCTTTTTTTGTATTCACTTCATTGCAGACAAGCTTTAGATATAAATTTATCGTCGCAATTATTTCTCTAATGGCAACGGATGACTCTCGGAGAATCGTTAATTTTCGAGCAAAAACCGTCGGCAACGTGTGCTTGTAAACAGGAAATGACGGCACACTCCGAGCGCAGCTAATAAACTGTGTCGTCCAGTGTTTTACTCCGCGTTCTATTTTTACGCTTTATTTCATCGCGGTGGCTAATTGGTTTTTGTTTTCTGTACTACTACTTCGTGATTAACATAAAAATATTTATGGGACTTGAATAAGTACTGTTGCAGGGAGATTCGTTCGATGCGCAGAAACTACTTCCTGCCAATTTATTTCTTAAAAACACCTGATTATACAGGCGATTATAAACGTCCAAGTACAGATTTCCGCAATGAAATTATATTCATCATCATAAATCACTATGATAGAAACTGAAAGAAAAAGTTAAATAACAATTATCGCAATTATTCCATTCTTATTTTCCAGTGCTATCGAAGGCCCTACAACCACCCGAGAACGGCTCCGAATTCAACCTGTACGAGGACCAAAAACCATCTTTCAACAGCAAGAACCACAACTACACGGACTGCTGTCAATCGCGTAACGTTTCATTGAATTGCTTGGGTTTCTGCAACATACAAAGCATCTTAGAAGGTAAGATGAATGGAAACGATTTGTTTCAAACACTTATCTTAATAATTCGCGTTTTGGGAATATCTTAGGAAGTACGGGACAAGATCCGGAACATTGCGAGAACGATTTCCCTTCGATTGTTAAATGCATGGCCGACGGTAGGAACCACGTGCCTTGCTGCATACAAGAGAGAGTGCCCGATATATGCCAAGATGTTTGCAGAGGAGAGTATACGGCCATTACGAATAATATCAAGACGCACTTCTCCTGTTCTGCTTATACCGAACAGACTCTAGCCTGTATCGTCGAAGGAATTGGTAATTATAACTTGATCGCGCGCTTCTTACCATGCCACTACGTCTTTTATCGATTCAAGAGATGGTTTCGGTGGGAATGAGGTGGACATCCTCAAACATTTTGTCTGTGAGGGCTCTCAGAGCCGATGTTAATGGTAGAAACTTCCTTCGAATTCTGTCATTTAGGTTGTTCATGACGTTTCGTTCGAGCAATGTGTTACGTCATGTATTGGCGCCACCAGTTCTGATTACTAAAGACTGAATTTTCAAGGCCGCGAGAGAAAGCTCATCAAGTTCGTCCCAGGAAGGAAGTATCACTCAGGGTGTCAGCCAGCTATTCGGCGAGCGAGTGGGTGAAATAAACTCCAAGAACTGTATATTAGGGCGCCATCTCTTTCACACTTACCCTGTTAAGATCTAGATAAACAGGAATCCTTGTAGTTGGTCAAATATCCCGGGTTAAAAATGGTGTGCGGTATTAAAGAAATAAATACAGGGAAAAGAAAAACAAACAACCATGAGAATTGGCGAGTTTTTAATAATAATTGAGTCGAAGGAAAAAAGATAAGCAAATAGCAAAAGAAAAAGAAAGTAATATTCTCAGGTACTCTAAGTATTCTATGCATTTAATTTACTAACTAGTTACGGGAACCAACTGATTACCTTAGCCAACATTATCGTTTACAGTGGTTTCAATTAAAATTCAAATGATAAATCTACTTAATTAAGATGTTTGATACGTTAAATATTGAAACAAAATTTGAAATTCTTCGCTACTTCGATTTAAGGCTATGTAAACTAAACAAAATTTTCCAAATGAGTGTGACTTAGCTGTGTGTTTCCTCGGAAATGTGTGGCGATGTGGGATCGTAACAGCAGCAGTCGGCCAGATGACAACGTTGTCCCAGTATTAGAACAACAAAAATTAAACGGCCCAGACGAAAAATTAAACGCCCCGACGAGAACCTGCAAGGATTAAAACGGCCAAGACTAAAACCCCTAAAGTAACAGAAAATCCTAAGAATGCAATTACCAAAAAGTATACAGTGAACCTCTTACCGTTAGAACGGGGTAAAACACGCAAAACGGCTACGAATGTCACACGTGCTCTAATTAATCCTCAATGAATCAGTCCTCAATCAATACCTTACATTAGTTCGGCGATCCGAATCTAATAATGAGGCAACGGAAATGAGAAGTATTTTCCCTAAAATCCACCAGTCTAATGTGGCGAAATTTCAAAAGATCAAATGTCTTGAAGAAAATCACTTCGCGGAACAAACGCGTGGACTGCACAAAGGTCTATGATAATCCAACTTAACCCGCCGAATAATACGTCAAGCGAAAACGTATAGTCATTTTCCCGAGAAAACAAGCATGAAGGTTCCCTCCCTCCCTAAGCTATCGATAACGTATGTTGGATTGTCGACCGCGTAAAATGCGGCCCGAACAAAAATTAATTAAAAGCAAGAACTGTAACGCCAGAAATCACAGTAAGCACGAAGAAAAGAAAAAAGCGTACCAACTGGTTCCCAAACGGTGGTCTTGAAAATTTAACAAAACGAAAAGTGTTGGAATAGATAAGGAGCTAATATATGAAAAATATAAATCTTCGAATTTACTGTGCCAAATCTGCAGGTTCGTAGGTTTTCTCAGATGAATGATTAATGCGAGGGACTATTAAAGGAAATGGAAGGCTGGGGATCCATCGATAACAAAGAATTGGCTAGGAATCCTAGACTGGTAGATAATGAGGGATCACTGGTCTATAGTACCTCATCCTGAAGGAATACTCAAAGTGTTTTAATAATAATCATAATAATCATAATAATAACATATTTTTTATTGTCCAACAGAATATCCCATTATTGGACAATCAGTATAAATAAAAATTTCCCCATCAAACAAAAAAATAACTCATATAAGAGAAGCAGAGAAAGGAAGACAAGAAGCTAGTTGAATATATCGTCCATGTAGTGCACGTTGAAGCACATTGGTCCTTGCAATTGGAAGATGAAATACTGCCTCATGCCTAGATGTTAATCTAGGGACATGAAACGATGCTTTCTCCAATAGGAATGGAAAGTCAATTCTGTTGTGAACTATATTGGCTAATAGTTTAGTGCAGTATAAATCTTGTCTAGTGAGGAGAGAAGAAACATTGTGGCGTGATAATAGTCCATCCTAATTTATGCCAACCTCAGAATAGACTCCATTAATGTTAAAGGATAAATACTTCATCTTCAGAAATCTTATGTGTATCCTGTCAAGAGATATGCTGTGCCTAGCATGTATCGGGTGCCAAACTACAGAGGCATATTCCAGCTTGCTGATCACGTAAACGAAGTATAGCAACTTTATAAGGTGTATACCCTGCTCATATTTGGAAATACGCATAATGAATCCTAAAGCTTTACATGCGGATGTGCACAATATTTCCATTTGGTTGATGAACGTAAATCCGCTGTCAAATACCACTCCCAGATCCTTGATAATGGAAGTCCTGGTAAACTATTTTCCAGGGCCAACAATTTATTAAAATAAAATGTAGAGGACTCTCCATAAACCACCTAATAATAAATTAGGGTCGTTAATGGGCAGTTAACAAGTAACCGTACAAAAGGTTACAAAGTAACCACAATTTGCATATGCCCATAATGCGTGAGGAGATTTTGACTATGTCAATCACAGTTGCGTTTTGCTCTCATTTTGCTTATAAACATTTTTTATGGTAAAAATTTCCCATATTCTGAATCTCCTCCTAATATTTACTTATTAAGGTTCGACGCACATAGCTTCAACGAACTTAATTTTTTAGGTCATTTATAGAGCGTCCTCTACATTTTATTTGATTAAAATAATGGAAGTCTTCTTCAACACAGTATCACCTATTACATATGATGCTGTAAAGGATGAGCTCCTACGATTATAGGACATTATGAAGTGACGTTGAGGTTCACTTCGTTCCTTCGACACCATTGAATAATAATAATATCTAGGTTAAGTTGAAATTGTTCAGCATCATGCAGACATGATTTCAGCAAATATCTTGACGTCATCTGCATAAGCAAGGACAGGGCAATTAATAGTATGGAGTAAGTCATTTATGAACAACAGAAATAGTACTAGTTTTAGGATCCGAAGGACGTTTCTACCATTCTCATTAATTTGATGCAAAGACACTGTATTTGTAGTATATAGTATGTAATTCAAATGGTAAGAAGCATTAATTTTTATATTTATAATTAGGGTAAAACAATCGTGTCGTCCCAGCATCCGTAACAGCTGAAGCAACCAACGAAACTTGGCACGCGCTTGTCTGATGCGATGCATAAACATTTGTCGGGTGGGAAAGCAGTTTAAATTCGTATACATACATCAATGATTGGCTGCTCCAGCTGTTAGGACTGTGCTGGGACGACACGACTATCTTACCCTATTTATCCTGTTACCTAAATGTTGATTTCTTTCAAACGATTCCTACTTCTATTACTAGAATTGCTTCCGAGTGCCCCCGAGGTAGTCGAAGTCGAAGCCCTAACCGAGAAATCTTTGAAAGTCTTCTGGTCCAATCCGATATCCAATCTGGAGACGGTCACCATGTTCATCGTCAACGTCACCTCCTTACGAACATTCGATAATCGTCTCATAGACCCGGACGAAGACGACATAACCAAAATACAAAATACGACCGAAACGGTTCAAGTTAAAGTCCCCAATAATACCAATCAAACGATTATAGGTTCCCTCAAACCATTCACCATGTATGAAGTGACGGTAACCGCTGCTAACATCCACGGAACCAGTCTGCCTTCGTATACCGTTAGGAGTTTAACTTTGACGCCCGGTATGATAAGACCGAAAACGATCGGGGAGGTTCCAAAACTACCCGATACCAGAAAATGTTGTGTTGATAAGGGTATTAATCAGACGAACTGTTTGAATCAACTGTGCGATCCTGCCGTGATCGAGATGGCCGAAATTACCACTTACATGATTTGCGCCCCTTGGGCTACCGCTACCTTTGGCTGTTTAACGGATGGGTTGGATCATACGGCGTGTTGCAAAGCGAGGGGGTTACCGGATAAATGCCAGCAGTTTTGTATGGGAAATACCACGGTGAACATAGACTTCAGTGTGTTCAAGTAAGTACCGTTCAGAAATGTGTCAAAAATATATTTCAACATAATTTTTTGAGTAAGTGTCGTTTAAAAATGTATCAAAAATATATTTCTACATGATTTTTAAAGAATTGAATTAATTTTGCGCAGTGAACTAACACCCTCATCGCAGCATACGTCCTACGTGTTACTGAACTCCGTTGGTGACTTTTATTAACACCGCAGGTCATATCGTTCTCAATTCGTAAAAGCTCGCGATTCTCTGGAAATATACGCCCCATTAAAATTCAATCCGCGTAATACGCCGACGGCGATATTACGATTCAACATACTACAGGTAATAAATGTTATATCCCGTCGGGCCATTATATCGCCATCAAATCTAATTTTAATTTCCCCGGCGCGCCGTATTCGAATACCGGTCCGAACCCGCCCTTATCTAAATTGTGTTTCGGAGGCGCCTTATTTTATTACGCGACACACTGCGGTCTAATAAAACAAAAAAGGCAAACAACCGCGTCTAGGGCTCGGGGCGGGGAAAAAGAAAACCCTCCGAGGATGAGCAAAAACGTCGAAACGGTGGAATTGTTATCCGGCCGTTAAAAGATCGCGACGCTCGCTCGGCACGACAAAGATGAAGTTACGGGCGAATAGTTTTCGCTCCGTCGCCTCCCACGCGGGAATTTCTATTGTTTTTCTTGTCACCGTTAATCTTCGCTTTTCCCTTGAATGTATGCGGGCCTATTAAATAATTTCTTAGGGTGCGAACTCGGCGAAATTCTAAAGGGGATGAACGCCGTTGAAGGTGTTTGTTTTATACTTCGGGGACGAAATACTTTTGTGTCAATACTTATTGTCTGGGGGAGGTCTTAATTTGATCCGCTTAAGGGGAAAATGGGATTCTTTTCGAAGAAGTTGACTCAAGTATTTCTCATAAAAAGCAACGAAGATTAAGTTCGCTTTCAGAAACGTTAAGTGGCGTTTCACAATTACATTGCGCGCGTTTAAGTAGAAACTAACTAATAGAAAACTAGTTTCAAAAAGATGCTTGAGAAGGTCAAAATTATAAATTAAAAGAAAAAGTAGGACAGCTAAAGAACTTTCCAATGGATGACCTACACTGAGGTTCGTTTTTTTAGGCAACTCTAACAGAGAGTTGTGCAATAGACTACATTGCACATGCCAATAATTACCACGGAGGGAATTGTGATTTCACCAAACTAGGGGCTTCGTCTGATGAACAGAGGTAATTATGAACCCTCGTAGCACCTAACTGTGGAGAATTGCTTTGTTAATCGCAGAACGCTATACCGTGGGACTCGTCGCTACGGTATAGCGTTCTAAGGACAAAACTAGTCTACGGTTGCAGTCTACGATTAATAAAGCACGATTTCCTCTGTGACAATGATTGGCAAATGCAATGTAGTTTTGCCAATTTACAACTTTCTGTGAGAGTTTCCTAACAAACGAACCTCAGTGTAGATTATTTTCTAATAGAAACCCTATATACATAAAGTACGCTCAACCACACCTTATTTCGTCTTGCCCCAGAAAAGTGAGAGACAATGATGTTAAATGTGTAGATTGCAGTAAGAAGTACCCGTCCAATTACAGAGAATATGAGGTGAATAAGCAGATCCAACAGAAACTATATCCACAACTTTATCCAAACACAAATACCGTAAAAGGAACTATATACCAATATCCTAGCGTAATTCCTGCAGTAACCTAGGCACACACAGTTTACAACAATCAAAATGTGTCAATTCAATCAAACGTTGAGAACGCAGCTAAACACTCTGAATCCAATGACATACTCCAACTTGTAAATGACTAGGTGACCCGGCAAACTTCGTTTTGCCCAATTTTCTTTTCGATTTTTTCCTAAACCTTCGCGTAGCAATTACGCACAAACCCATAGAAGTAAGTATCCAATTTGGTCCAGTCGTTTTCAAGTTTTAAGCAATCGAACAAACCAATTTTTATATATACAGATGTCAGTTAGTCACACAAATTGTCGATGCTGATGAACATAAAGTTAGACACTTCTTACGACTTCTAACGACATCGATATCTTACTTAGCAGAGACACAATTTACAAGCAAAAGCTTTGGCAGATTTCCGGGTTACAAAACTTAGATCACAAACCACCCAGATGGTACAGCTCATGGGAGAACAGCTGTGATCATAAACACTAACATAAAACACCACCTACTAAGTAATTATAATGAGGAGTACTTATAGGCAACTATCAGAGCGGTACAAAATAATTTATTAATATGAAATGTATCAGCAGCATACTATCGCTCCTTCCCCCTCCAAACACAATGTTCAAAAAGCAGAATACAGATACTTCTAAACTCTGGCCAATAGATTCATCACTGGAGGAGATTTTAATGCTGTAATTTTTATGATGGAAGAAGGATGTTAGCTGCTACGATTGAACATAATATGAACTTTTTCACAACTAACTTGAGAAGCAACTTATTGCGGTCGTTGGGGATCGACAACAAATTACCTGACCTGATTGAACTCTTTGTTACAGAAGGTATAAATACAAAACAATGGAAAATCACAGCTACAATCTACTCCAAAACAGTTGCAACTTCTTTAAAACCTCATCTCTTCAACAACAAAACTAACTGGAATTCCTTCAGAAACGCACTATAAGAATTTACTTAAAAATGGCGTTAAACACTGCTACAAATTTATAATGCAGTAAAAATGTTTACTACACAAATACAGGCTACGGCCTTGAATAGAACTTCTAATGCCTACTCAACAACATCACAAGAAGGCTGCCCAATAATAGTTAAGAATAAAATACTAGAAAAATCCACAAACGCTGGCAAACTAAAAGAACGGAAGAAACAAACGCCTTCTAAATAGAGCAACAGAAGAACTCAAAACACTAATGCTAGATTTTCAAAATCAAGTAATTCAAAGATACTTGGAACAGTTATTTCTCACGCAGGCAAACAGCTATACGCTATAGAAAGCAACTAGAAAACTGAAGTGTCCACAGCTAACAATCCCGCCAATAACAGATAAAGATGAATATTGGGCAAAAAGCGATAAAGACAAGGCCGATGCGTTAGCCAAACACCTAACCGATGTATTCCAACCATTCTCAAGATAACAACGTCTAGAAACAGACAAATTTAGGTTTAGAGTCACCGTACCAAATGGAGTTGCCACGAAACAAAATAACAATAGCTGAAACAAGAAAAGTTATTGAGCATGAAATAAATCCAAGAAAATCGGTCGATTTGGCCTAATTACAGGCAAAATACTACAAGAATTACCAACTAGGGCTGTCAAAGCATTTACTCAAATCTTATTCTGAGATCTGGACATTTTCCTAATGAATGGAAAATAGCTCAAATAATCATGATTTAAAACTTGGAAAACCTCCAACCGCGTACGGACCAATTAGCCTGCTGCTAGTTGCATCAAAATTTTTGAAAAAATTTAAAAATCCAATAAATGAAATAATAAGAGATAAACATGAGAAATGAGAATTCATCACTTTCGACGACTAACGCCTTGAACATATAGAACACGTAAAATGTTTGGGAATGCATTTGGGCAGGAGGATGACATGGCAAAAGCATATAATGACTAAAGGGAAGCAAACGAACCTCCAATACAGCAAGTTTGTTAGATGTTGAGAAGAAAGTCACAACTAACAACAGATAATAAGCTATTTGTGTATAAGTTCATCCCACAACGGTTATGGACCTATGGTGTTCAGCTGTGGGGAACGGCCTGCAATTCAAATATTGGCATTTTCAGAACAAAGTGCTCCGTTCGGCAGTGAACGTGTCATGTTACGTACCTAACTATAACCTAATGTACAATCCTACAAAGAAAGAACTTTAGTCTATCCAAACGCATTAGCCAAAAAACTGTATACAGAAACTCATAACACACACCGTCTCAAACGTTTTAAACCCTCCGACTTACAGACTCGATTTGGTTAAGTAATACTTAGTTCTTAGTTTTTAGTCAGTTGCATGGGTGTAAATACATATATAAATTTTATATTGGGAATACCCTATGGAGCATCTCCCTACATGTCTTCGAACATCAAATCAATGTACTTATTGTCCTACTAAGTAGAACAGATTGTATAGAAATTGGGGGATAAATAAATAAGAAAAATGTGTAGGTTAGCTATTGCAAAGTTATCTAGATCTTCTACTTCCTTTTTCATTTAAAGACTAACTTATAATTTAAGTTGCTCAATTTGCGCCAATAGTACAGCCGTTTGGGATAGTTGTATCCCAAACGACTGTACAACACGTTCTCAGTTTCAATGTATAGTACCGCGCCATCTGTATTCGTATAGCGCAATGTAATTTTATTCTGGCACAGCCGTTTCACATAGTTGTAGTAATGTTGACGTAAATTGAGCAACTCTACTCATAATGTGATTGTAATTATCAGACATTATTCGCATTTCTTTTTCAGATGCTTCCGCTACATGTCCGAATACAAAAACTGCCTCTTCCAAGGATACGGCGTGGTACCGAGCGCCCCGATTCAAGTGCACATCACCAATATCGACACCGAATTCGCGATATTGCACTGGTCCCAGCCGAAAACCCTCGGCGATACCGTCGTACACTACAACATCCATTACAGGATGCTAACCACGTACGATAACGACTACAAGTCGGTCACGAAAACTCACAGTCCCTACATATTAGAAGGATTAGAGCACGACATGGATTATGAATTCTACGTCGAAGCCGTTAACACCCACGGCGTCGGGGAGCCGAGCGCCCGGATTACGTTCAGGACGCAAAGCAAGGTACCTCTACTGCCTGCCTGCCTACTTTATTAGGTCTTTCGGTCGGCGTCCGATAGTGTCAGTCATCTTCGTTCACGTCGACTGACGCGGGTTGGACGGAAATGATCCTCGGATTTAAGTCGGCGGCGTAAAGATTACGTATCTTCGCGACGACGCGACGTTTATTAATAACTTGCTCGCGGGATTACGAAATTCGGATGTTATCGGATTTAATACGATCTCGCTAAGTTAGAAATTAAGGCGAAGAAATGGGGAAAACGTCTGTGCCGAAATGTCGACAAAGAATATTGGATAAGTGGTAGCGAAGCGAAAATGGTCCGACGTAATATATTTGGGATTTATTGATGCGGGTTTAGCTCCATGTTCGGGATGACGTGAAGCTCTAATGAGTTAAAACGAATTTAATAATTGCACAGACTCAATTAATGTTGGTTATGGTATTTGGAACCCCATCCTACACGATAAAACGACATATCGATACAATTATGCCTGCTTTCACCGATCAAATTTTTAAGGCGCCACTTAAAGCGCTAAGTATTGCTTATTAGAAATTCTATTTAACTAACAAGGAGAAGTTCACAACCAGCATACGCCGATTTCGATGAAACTCGATCATTATGTGGAGCTGCTAGGACTATGTAAGAGACTGGTATCTGTTTCTACGATTAAAGTCATTGAAGGGGTGAAAAGCGCGCCTGAGTTTTTCGTTTTTTGCCAATTACTCTAGAATTGTACCGAGAAAAAAATTCCAAATATGTGTGCATCAAGAACGATTTATGCCCATATTTTGCAACAATTGCACAGTAATTGACAAGAAACGGTCCCATTCTTGAGGGTGGCAGAAACAGGAACTGATCTCTTACGTAGTTCAATCAACCCAGCATAATTACCCAGCTTCATCGAAACCGGTGTTTCTGTAAATCGATGGGGATGGATGGGGATAATGTTTTTAAGAATAAGGATTACCAATCAGACATGCTTCAATAGCCCTTTCGAGGCGCTATATGGTCATATGTTTGAATTTTTGAAATAATTCCAGCGTAATTGGCAAAAATCAAAACCAAGCCAATGTTTAGGGGCGTCTTTCGCCCCTTCAAAAGCTTCAACCGCAAAAATAGGAACCGGGCTCTTAGATAGTCCTACCAGCTCTACATAATTACCAAGTTTCATCGAAATTGGCGTGTGCGGCTTAGGAACCTTTCCTTGTAAGTTGGATTAGTTAAGTCAATAATTTAAGCGTTGTTCCTGTCTTTAATCGAAACCTTTGAAAAACACAAGTTCGTCCAGATCTTGAAAATACCAAATCTACAATGTCCAGAATATCAAGATCGTCATCCAATACGTCTTCCATCATTATTTATGATATTATCTATAATCAACTTCAACTTAACCCACTGCTAAACCTTCGATTTTGATCGCTTAAATTTAAGCGTTCTTAACCGACCTTGAGTGATGCTTAACAACCACTAAGACTCAATTTTCAAATTTGACCGTACTTTAATTTAAGGCAAAGCTTAAATTTTTGGTGAAAACGGGTATTGGTGTAATCTCACCGCTCACCTCTGAGCCGTCTTCATCTTGGACCTTTTCCCTCAAATCAACGTCGCTATGATCCACAAATCAAGGAACGACAGACAATTTCCTCTGAACTGAAGTCCCATGATTTTGGTATTTTTCTCCAAGACGACCAAACCGCAATACTGATTTTTCTTAGGGACAATTGCCGTGGAATTAATGCTTGCTGGTGGGGTCTATTAAATCATATTTAAATGCGAGGTTCTTCTATGTGATGATTGTCAATGATTCCTCCGATGCATGACCGATGAGGACCGGCATTCCCCAAGATTTCCTCTTGGACCCGGAGCTATGTTTGATGTAGATATCCGACCTGGCTCGAATGGCTGGGACAGAACTTGCTATGCACGCTGACGATACTGCCATCTACACTTCTCCCCGCAATGATACCGATGTTTATCTACAGGACGTCTTCGATGAAGCTGAATGAATGAGCCGATTAGTGGAGGTGATTATGGTGAGAATATCCCACAAACGGAACCACCCAGCAGATAACATCTACATCTACGGGGTTTGCATTCCGCGGAATTAGTCGGCAAGATACCTCAGGATGGTACTGAATCGGAGGTTGACTCTTTGGGTCCATATCTCGAAAGTGCAGCAGAATTTTCGGAAGGCATAGCAGGTTGTTTTGGTCCTGCTATGTCTACATTCCAAGCTGGATACAATATTCAAATTGATACCTTGGATTAGAGGTTACCTTTCCGGCTTCATATTTCGGAAGTACTGCAGTATCCCTGCTCTATCTATACTCCAAGCAGGATCTAATAACTAAATCTATACCTTAGGATGATACTGGACTAGGGGCTAACTCTCCGGCTTCATATCCCGGGATTGCTGGAGAGGTTTCGGAAGGCAAGCCAGATTATTCTGTCGCTGGTACACTCCAAGCTAGGTCGAGAAACGAAATTGCTGCTTCACAAGGTGTATCTTCTACTAATGCCCACAGATGCCTCATTGTACTGGTCCGCTGCTGCCATGAGTCAAACAAACCGATTGATGTGGCTCAAAACATAATATTTACATAATCTCGGGTACGCCTTTGTTTGTCCGAAATACACAGCTATGCGAGGGCCATCACAACGCTTAAAACCTTAAAAATGCTGAAGCTTCGGAAAATCCAATGGTAGGTAAACTGTATGTCACAGCTGAACCCAAATAGGGCCCCGCTTTTGACGACAGTTAGGCATTGGATGCTAACAGCGGTTACTACAGTCTTGACTGTAGAATGATAAGCCCTCACACTTTCTACCCTTTCGGAGAGAAAATGTCGTCTTCTAGATGCATTGGATCAACACATCACCTTCACGCATCGTGAAATTGACTCGAAAGGGAAGAGGATAGGGGTACATAGAATACGTTTGGACTTCAGTGTATAAGCGCAGATCTCAAGGGAGATTAGACAGCGCTTTAGTTGAATCGGCAAGTGCTCAACTTCATCGTTTACTTGAAAAATAGCTATTTAGATAAACAAGATGAACGGTGCAATTAGAAAGCCACTGTCACCATCCTTATACGCGTTTTATGGTTATACCGATCTTCAGTACGGCTTTGTGAGATGTAGCTTTCGTTTCTATACCAGCACTATATAGGCAATAACGGTTGATGTACGTGTAAGATATGGATATAGTGCTGGTATAGAAACGAAACATATCACTACATCTCACAAAGCCGTACTGAAGATCGGTATAACCTTGAAACGCGTATACGCATGGTGAGAGTAGCTTTCAAGTTGCAAATTTTCCCACGATGGGTTAGGCGTAAGGCGCCACTGCAGCTACTGCAGAAGTCTGTGGCAACTTAGTTGTCCACTTCTGTAGAAGCAAATGGCTGCCGCAATGCGCATTTAAGTACAAACTGGGAAAAATTCTTAATTGGTTATCTCATATGCACTAACGTCGAGTTGAATGGTGCTGGGAAGTGATGAGAATTAAATTTTTCTATGTCAAACAATGTGCGATTACGATTTTTATGTGGGGTTATGTATTATTACATAGAACTCTTTTATTTCTTTGGAATGAAAGATAAGTATTTTAAAAATCGTAGTTCCTTATCAAATTAATTTTCCGTACAAGTTATATCGAAGCTTTTTCAAAAATTGGATGGCACCTATTTCAGCAAAAAAAAGAAGTAAAAACGAAACATAAGTGGATTTATTTCCTAAAAAGTTAAATCCTAAAAATACATAGAAAAGTCTATTTTAAACATTACACAAACACATCAAGGCTTGCACGTTGCAATATCCACAAATTCTGATTATTTATTTACAATACTTGCTCTACTAGGTCCTCAGCGATGCATATCACATGTACAAAGACATCACGGGCATTTTCGTCTATTTCTCAAAGAATGTAGACTTCCGCCTTGGACCCAAAATTTATAAACGATCGTATGTTTGTACGTTTCACCCGGGTTCAAAATGGGGCTGGGGAAATTGCTATGGTGTATAGCGTCCGGATAATTTTGAGTCTGTAACGCCATAGCACCATGTCGCTTATAAATGGCGTTATTTTTACCGTGAATCCTTCCATCCTTGTAGAAACTGGGGATCGTATTAACTGCGCTTTCCACCTCCTTAACGTCGTTCCCTTTACAAAATTCGTAGGAACCATTTGTTGTTGAACTTTTCGCACTCTTATCCATTGATTGTGTCGATTTATTATTAAAAATCTGTTTGGAGGAATCTTCGCGTGAGACTTGAGAGGGTTCAGTACGATCGCCGGATTGTGGATCGGTAACATCCTTAGAAGATATTTCACCAGTTGCACAATGGGAGTGATTTGCGAAACTGGTGATTTTCTTCACCAACGGGTGGGCTCCAGTGGTGCTACCGGATTTTTCGTGGTACTCAAGCTAGGTTTGAGTTCAAGATTTTCTGATGTTGTAATGGTGATGGTTGCACCTGCTTCCAACTTATCAGTCGGTAACTGTTCGATGGTAGGGAACGGCCAGTCGTTTTCGATGTCTTCCGTTGCAACAGAATCCATTTCTTTGTATTTTTCGAGCATCCTCTCGGCGATCAACTTCATCTCCGACCACGTTTTGATATCTTCGATATTGTTCGGAATCATTTTTTGGACCGGAAGCACCGATTTGCGTAGCGCATCTGCGAAGCCGTACATGCAGAAGTCGGGTGTTCCGAAAGACATGGCAATGGGATAGTCGATTACTCGCGCTCTACTGAGATTTATCTTCCGTATCTTCATCAACAATTGGTGTATTTCCTCGACGTTTGAGTCGGTGCAAGCATCGCTGGCGCCCATTAGTTTGTAAACTTCATTTAGGAGGAAGAAGACTCCTCCTTCTTCGTTGGTCATGCTTATGTTACCTTGGAAAGATGCGGACATGGCACCGAAACCGAATCGGTTGGCCGTTTCGAATCGCACTCCGTATTGATTGCTTAATATTTCAACAACCCGTCCATTGGTGGTGTGAACGACTCGAGCCACCAGGCACATTTTTTGGGAAACGCCTCGGTTTACGCAGAAATTTTGATCGAAACCATCGTCGGGTTCCACGTCCAAGAAGTCCCTTAACAATTTGGGGCGGGAAAAATCAAATTTCGTGTTAGCGACGCTCATGATTTTCCCGGTTGGAAAATCGAATTCATTCATTAGAGTGTGGCAATTGGCATTGATGATCACCGAATGCTTCTTCAATTCCTCAGGACCGGAATGATGCCCGCCCAAATTGAAATAGCACAAATTCGATAAGTTTATAACTGTCGATTGTCCCGACTTTGCTTCCATATCGATGCAGAACTCGTTTTTCGACGTCAACTCGTAAGTAATGTTGATGATGACGGGACCCGGTAAACCTTCGTGTCCGTGAGGTATGACATAACTCAAGACAACTTTCGTCCCGTTCACGTAAGAATTCCAAACAACTTTATTCAAACCGTACACACCCCCGTTCGCGTAATTCCCGCTTTCGGACTCAGAGAACTTGAATTTCTTGTTATCCAATTGGAACGTTGCATCTTCTACTTTACCAGTGACTGCTCCGATTGTCGCCCCGAAGAAATGGTCGTCATAGTACAAATATCCGGCGATATCGTTAAAGCCCAAAACTATATCGGTGGAAACTCCGCTTTTATCCGGTAACTTAATCGAGAAAATTCGAGCACCATAAGTGATGATCTGCACTTGCACCTCGTCAGTTTTCCACGTAAATCGTTGCACTCGGATCGATCTTTTATCATCGGTCCTGTAGAGACCGAAGCAGTCTTCAGAAAGCGTCACTCCTTGAGATTGGGCGTGAGTTACGGATGTTTTGGAAGGGCTGTCGCGTCGAACTTGATGACTTCGTGATGTCGCATTTCGATCCAAAGCAACTGAAATGTGTTGTTGGTCGTATGGCGCCGTGCTGGGTTTGCTAAGAATTAAAGACGTCTTGCTGGGTTCGTGCTGTTCTTGAATCGTGGGTAGACCTTCCATAATCGATTCGGATTTGGTATTTGTATGAAAACTTTAAATTTTGTCGATGTGGTACATGTTGGTACGAGAATTTTAATTGTCGCAATGTGACAAAAATGTCACGTCGAACTTGTCATGTTACTTTCAAACCCAAACGGAATTGTAATAAATCGGAATAGGAGGGAAATGAAGAAAGGCTAAGGAGAAGTTTGAAGGTTTTCTTGTGGAATCTTGGGACTGATTTCACTCAACATGATACTCGTTAGCTTATTTCTAAACCATTAGAAAAGAACTCAATGTGACGAAACATCCGGTTCCAAATACTGGTTCAAGCAACTGCTACTTACAAGATTTCTGATTTCGATGAAACTGTACAGACTGAAAAAGTATCTTGTTATAAGGACAACGCAATTTTCTTTGACCGAATCCAAAAGTATGCACGATTTTTTAATGTTTGTAAGTATCTCGGAAACTATCACAGATATCTTTCTGTCTTTAGAGTATAATTTGAAGTATATTTCATAATCTGAAGGATAACGCAAATTATTCTCGGAAAAATTAAATAACGGGCGACCAGGCGATCCCTAGCCCCTTTTTAATCGTATTTTTTTATTTATCACAAATAAACTCGGTTTGACGTAGAAAACGGTGCTGAGTAACAAATTTGGACAGCTGATAGTAAAAATATTAAAAAGGAATAGTAAAGTTTCAGTTGTCATTGACTGATGTACATAGATAACTGTCGTTCTAAATATAAAATACTTTGAATTACTAATTATTTCGATAACGTTTTAAAGAAATACGAAATATATTCAGGTAGATATGGGCTAACCAAGTTTCTCTAATTTGGAAATTTGGAAAAAGGATTTTGAAAATGTTATTTGGATAAGGAGTTAAAGTGAATTACTTTGACTCACGTGAAGAAGGAACTAAAATGATTCAACAAACATTCTGAAAATGTGAATGAATTTTGTAATCCAGGTCAATAGCACTGCCTCCTTCTTCAGAAACACAGGCTATATTTTCATAGTTATCTTCTTCATCTTCTGCCACATTTTCCACAAATTGCGCTTCATTTCCTTCTTCTAATCGTTTAAAGTCCAGAAACGAACCGAACTCCAAACTTCCAGATTATCGAAGAGAAAATCGAAGAATCTTTGGCGTACGTCACCGAATGTCAATGCTATTGCGAAATTTTGTATGAACATATTCTGTAATAAACAAAATTGCACAAGTTGCGTTTCATGCAGTTCTTCCAATCGTTTAAACTCCAGAAACGAACCGAACTCCAATGACAACTTTCTTCCAGATTATCGAAGAGAAAATCGAAGAATCTTTGGCGTACAACGTCACCGAATGTTGCGTGGACGCCGATCTTAGCGACCATTGCCTACCCTTGTGCTCCTACGACGCCAACATGACAGACGTTAAATTGTTAGCTGGAGTCTGCGGGTCGGAATTCCACAAAATCGTTCGTTGCGGCGCCGGAGGTCGAAACCACGGAACCTGCTGCAGCAGAAGAGGCGTACCTCCATCCTGTCTATCGCTTTGCACCGGTGTCATCGTGGATTCCCTGCTCGTAACCGCCACCACCTGTATTCCATACATCGGAAACATCGTTTTGTGCTACGAAGAAGGCACCGGGATACTTCCGGGTCCGGTTAACGATTTGCAAGCGGAAGTGGTCGACGACAATTCGGTCTATTTGGAATGGGAACCGCCAAACGATCAGACCAACGTCACCGGGTACGAGGTGCATTACCAAAAAGTGGATAATACATCCGTTCATGAAACTCCTCTGAAGTTAGACAACGTAAGTAGTAGTCGATTTCGACATGGTTTAGGAACTGATGAAGGAATTTTTTTTATTAGCAAATTATGACTAACGAGACCAAACTTACTGTGACCAATCTAGAGACGGGTGCCATTTATAATATGTTTGTCGTCTCTAAGAACGAGCACGGTTCCTCTTTGCCTTCGTCGATAGTGATGATCAGCGTGAAGAAGACAGGTACGTTGGAAATTTCACAAGTTGGTCAAAAATCTGGGGTTTAACTTTACAGAAAATCAGTCTAGTGTACTTGGAGTGACTTCGCCGCCGTATTCTTTAGCGGTAGCCAGTCATAGTGCCACTTGGGTGACGATAACGTGGAAACCTCCGGAGTTTAGCCATCCCTCGGAGCAGATCACTTACAGGTAAATTTCACGGATGAAGGAAGACCTTCTCTAGTTATCCTCTTTCCTCTTCTGTTTCTTCTTCTTCCCCTTCCTCTGACCTTTCTCATCTCTCTTCTCCTTCCTTTTTGCTATTCATCCTGGTCATCATCACCTTCCTCATAGCATTCATCAATACCATCACCATCTTCATCAACATCGTCATTTCCTTTCTCTTATCAGCACACTCACTTTAGAGACTAACAACCAAAATCTTTAAGTTTGTTGGTTTCTGTTAGTTCTAATAACTTTGCAACTATGACAGTAACAGATCTAATCTTCAGTGTCTTCGTCCACAGCATCTACCACAAATCAACATCGGACGAAACCTATCAAATTTCGAACACCACCGTAACGACGCGCATGATCGACAACCTCAATCCGAACACTCAATACATCATCTACGTGAAGGCGATTTCGAAGAAGGGACCAAGTCTCCCGTCAGAAACGTTGATAGCGTGGACGGATCCGGCGTATCCGGCCTTCGTCGAGGTAGGTCGTTTTTTCTTCTCGTGCACCTTACGCAGCGGGTTTCCAATAGATGCGGATTTTCCAGCCTCCCACCGTCCATCCCATCAACTTGGTGATCGAAGGAAGCAGCATGACCATCCTGTGTATAGCCATGGGCACTCCTATGCCGACCATCTCGCTGTATATTTCGGGACGGTTGGTCAGACAGGAGACCACGAGACATATGGTGACCGTGGTGCATAACGTCACGAAAGACATGGATCAGATATCGTGTTATGCGGATAATGGTTATGGAACGCCGATGCAAGCTTCTAGGAAGATCACCATCAGTCGTAAGTGTTGAGAAATGAAATCATAATAATTTTTATAAGTGTTTAATTCTTGTTCAAACTTCGTGTCAACGCCAAATTAGTAACATACCGAAATTGCGGCAGGCTTTCTGATTCCTTAATTCAACAGCTTGACCATTCTGCGTTTTGCCCGATCTGGACGATACATACTAAACCCTTCGTTTTTATAATTTCGCTTGAAGTGGTGGTGCGATAAGACCTTATGGTAAGAGGTCAAAATAGAAGTATCATATTTATACTTCTAGCATAGATAATACAACAAAAAATTAAATTCCTTATTAGAGAATTGACAGAGGCAATCAACTTCAAATTGGAGTTATCCATATGTTAGACCAGAAATGGAAAAATGGCTATAAAGAAGACTACCCTCATGATTTTATGTAAATGCATGGACTATGTGTATGACTTATCTGTGCCCCTAATAACCTTGTACCAACTAAACACTTCGGACTTGGTTTTCAACCAAATTTCAGTTTGTTGATTTAAGTGTGGTGGTTTCTGAGGATAGAAACAGAGAATTTTGCTTATCTCTTCGCGGATATAAGCCCCTCCTGTTTTATTTTTTCTGATTTTGTAACTTATCGAAACATCCCTTTCTTGTTGATCTTCTTAAGTTGCTTGAGATCGTCTTTGTGGTTACAATTGCTCCCTCACCCTCTTCTTAGCCCTCCATCTTTTTGGGAATTTTCAACTGGTACGTTCTTAGCAACAGACGCTACTAACTGTCAGGAGCAGTTAGTATCTACTTCTTTTACGATCCCAGTAAAGAAACTTGAATTTCAGAGCCGCGGCGCTATCAACGCGAACCTTGCTTCTCTTCCAAATCCGACTATCAGAGAAATCATGCCATTGCCTTTGCGTTTCCTTCCACAACCTACTTACTCTCTTCCATATTCCAAACCACTTGCCAAATCGACTGGTGAACAGGCCAATACCCTCAAGAGGAGGCATACATTCAACAATAGATGCCTATGCTAAACCGATACGAAGTTCTTACTAAAATCAACTATTTCGCAACTGCAATACCACTTATTTGGTAATTTATGGAAGCACCAATTTTTTGTCTTTCGCCTTCTTCAACTGCTTTTTATCCCCGTTCTCATTTTCCTCTTCTTTACATTAAATAATGTGTTTTCTTCAAACCCGATAGAATCTGGTATCTTTTTCATAGCCAAAATAATTTTTTCGCTTTCTTCTTCATCTTCGTCTTTGCTACTAACATATGTAAATACATATGTGTTTTTAATCATAATTACGGAAAGTTCTCGGTGATAACAACAATTTCTTTCGTTCTTCTCCTAGTTTTTCTTCATTTTCTCTAACTGCTGCTAGCTTTCTCGTCTTCTTCTTATTTCTTCCTTCTACGCCCTCTTCGCAAGAACTGATTAGGATTTCGTTCAAGTCAATCAAATGCTTGAGGTCTTCTTCAAGCTTACCATTGTTTCTCCTGCTCCTTCCTCATTTCCTTCCTCTCTGTTTTATTTGCTTTGTGCTTCTTCACACCAATCAGGTGCTTAAAATCATTTCTGTTTACATACAATAGTTGTGCTTTGACTTTATTCTTCGCTTTTTTTCTCTCTCCTTCCCTTTTCTTCATATTCTTTAAACTGATCGGATTCTTATTGTTGTTATAACCCTCATAATGGCTTTTCTGCCCTCTTCTTCGTCCTTTTCTCCTCTTCTTTTACGACTTTCGAACTTATCTAATGCTTGAGATCATGTTCACAGCAGCGTTTTGATGTAATCTTCGTCCTCTTGATAGCCTTTAGTTTCTGTAAGTAGTCTGTAGTCTGTAGTTTCTCCTTCATGCCAGGCTGAAAAATAAAATAATTGGAATGGTCTTTCTTTCCTTCATATTCCATCCTCGGTTCTTCAGATTAAATCTGTGAGATTGTTTTCGTGCGTTTGTGACGTATTTTGATATTTCTTTCTCGTCTTTGTGGCATTCGTTTTCTGGAAACTTCATCTCAGTGATGAAATACTAATTTCTATGGTTCCTTTAGTGACATTCTCACTTTTTTCTCTATTTTCTTCCTTTTTGTTCTCAAACTTATAGACCGCTTAGTTGTTTCTTCGTCTTCCTGATCGCCGTCCTCGTCCTTGCATTGTGTTTTTTTAAACGCGTTTTTCAGGACTGGTGAACGTATTTAGACTGTCTGTTTCGCCCTTTACTCAGTTCTATTCTTTGTCTTTTCTTGAACAATATCAAACACTTCAGATCGTCTTGGTGCTGACAGCAGCTCTTTCGCTTTCTTTCTCGTTGTGTTCTGGCACTTCGTTTTATTCAAACCAATCAATTGTTTTAGGTCATTTCCCTTTACTGTGTTCTTTTTCTTCGTCTTGCTTTTTCTGGAACCGGTCAACGGCTTAAGATTTTTCACATGCTAACAATGCTTTGGCATTCTTTCTTGTCTTACCTTTCTTAAGACTCACGCTGATTGACTTCACTTTGCCTTTCGTATCGTATCGTCATTGTCGTTTGAAAGTTCCGAGGTGTTTGAGCCTAACTCTTTCGAGAAGTTCGTATTCTGTAAATTTTCGTTCTTGCACCAGTTGAGGTTTCGGGTGAATTCGTTAAAAGTTCCAGGATCAATCAGCTAGAAAATCAACGAAACTAGTTAAACCTAGCCTCTATATTCTTCATTACGTTGCTTGATATAATTCGTTCCACTTTGAATAAATCTCGTTTTCATCTTTATTTCCAGCGTCTTTTTGGTCTTAGCAAAACTCTAATAATACATTTTCATTCTCTATGGCTTTGATTGCCAATCTCTGTCGTGGATACTGAGGATAAGTAAGGAGCGGTCGAGATACGTACTTAAAGATTACGTAAGGTTAAGAATCCTTTTATTTAACAGCTGTATTCATTAAAGTCTTCTTTTGCCTAGCTTCTTTCCCGTTTTGCTCCCCATTAACGCCACGAGAATCGCAGTTCAAGCGCTTCAGGATCTCTTAATCTTATTCTAGATGTGCCACAGACCTAATTTAAAACCTCCTTCTTCCTCTTTACTTAGAACAAAATCCAAAGATTTGTAGATTCAAACAGCGGTTCATTGATCTTTTGACGTTCTTCACCAAGATACCTTTTTAGCTTTAAAACCATTCCGATCCTTTTTCAGATATGCCACACATCCAAGCCAGCGGTATCACGATGGCTGCCTTCGGAGACACCGTCACACTCGAATGCAAAGTGGACGCTCATCCCGAACCGAAGATGATTTTCTGGAAGAGTCACGAAGAACGAAAAGCGGTAATTCAAGGCGGCAAATACGATATATCCATAGGTCGTATGAAGGACGAAGAAGACAAATATATGATGCAACTCTCGATCAAAAACATCGGCGATCTAGACGTCGGCGATTATTTCTGTCACGCCGAGAACGCCTTCGGAAGCGCCACCCAACCGGTTTCCGTTCGAATCCGCAACATCGCCAGCGTCAGCAACATCACCCAATGCTGCATCGAACAGAACGTCTCTAGCAGTTGCATGGATGCTTGCTCGTTCTATTTGGATATCGACGCCGTAATACAGAAATTGGAGTGCGTCAATGATTTCGATAAGTTGATTAAGTGCGCCGCCGACGGTTCGGATCATAGGAAATGTTGCGTTGATTGGAACGTGCCGAGGAATTGCTTGGATTATTGCAGGGGGAGCCTTGGTTGAACAATAAAATTTGCGTCTTGCCCTATATTAAACAGATCATGAATTGCTTCCACGAAGGTAGAGATAAATTACCCGGACCTCCTCAGAACATCAGGGTCGATATCCTCGATACCCACAGCGTTAAGATTATGTGGGATCCTCCGGTGAAAAATCCGCACACCGCAGAAATGTATCGCGTTTACTGGAGACTGCTGGATGTGGATGCGAAAGCTTCGCTGAAGAACGATACTCCTAACACTTACGTCAGTTTAACGCAGTTGAAAGATGGTGGAACTTACGAATGCGTGGTAAAAGCTCTGAATCATAGGGGAACCTCCGCCTTATCAGCGCCGATTAAGTTTACCATGGGAGATAAGTACATAACTTCGGCTGCGAATCTCGGGGATGTTTCCCACGTGGGGGTTGCTGTCGGTGTCGTTCTAGCGTTAGTAGTGGTGGCAGCTATCGTAGTTGGGGCTGTATGGTTTATAAGGACTAAGAATATGGGTGCCAAAAATCAGGGAGGGGTTGCGTTCGAGAATCCGAGCTATTTGAGGGAGGTCAACATGGATCATATACAAGTAAGTAAATGGTGTTTTATTCTTGTAGGCTTTAGGGCTGGTGTCAGCGGTAGAAATGGTAAGATGATGTTGATGGCTTACTTCCCGTATTACCAGCTACCAGCTTCTTTGGGAAAATTGAAGTTTTCACGAAATTTCCTGAACCAAACATGATAAATCTGGAAGTTTCCACTATTAACACCAGCTCTCAAAGGCTATGAGGACGACACATAAGTTCTTTTTTTTTTTGTGCTAATTTTATTTCGCCCAAAACAGGTTCCGCCAACTCAAACCGAAACGACCACGTCGAACGGTACGGCGAACGGAATCGCGGTATCGACGGCATCCGGCGGCCAAGGTTGGAAGCACGAACCGCTGCACGTGCCCAATTCCCAAGAAGTGAACCCGACCTTGTACGAAGAATTGAAGCTCGGTCAGGACGGCGCCGGTTTCAAACGACTTAAGCCCTAGTATGAGGGTAAACGTTCGAAGAACGAGTCGAAATTTTGAACGCAGCAGTGTTTGTTAATAAATAAATTAATAAAAGAGAGAAAAAATAAACAAAGGGAAACTAAACAAACAAAAAAAAGTGCGTAGGGTGATCGTTCTAGATTAAGTAGATAAATTCGCATCAATCGCGAAGTCGATGATGAAGACGAGAAAAGATAAGAGAAAAAATATCTACATTTATAAAATACTAATATAGCGATTAAGGAAAATAAATGTGATTGATAGAAGAGAACAGACACTTAACATGTAAGTAAGATACTCTCCATTAGTGATTAGCGATTTTATATACGAAAAATGTGCAAAAAAAAAAAAATAAAACAAAACAAGATGATACAAAGACGACATAATTTGTAGGATATTGTGGTGTTAATGTTTAGATTTTTTTCGGTTTTCTTATTACTACACAAAGAACAAGGAACTAAGAGACAACGGAACATTCCATATCTAAAGAAAAATGAGAACGTACGGTCAAGTATTATTTTTGTATAATTCTAAGCAACCCCATTCATTATTCCTCCAGGGGAGAGCATACAAAGGCCTCCGCTACAATAACAATTAACAGGTTCTAGTCACAAAACGACCCGTAATAGGATATTGTTGCGTGTATGTAAGTACATGTTACGTACAACATATATGCTCTCCAGCTAATATTTATTTAAGATATATAAGTATGTATCTGTGTGTTAGCCAAAACCAAGGACTTGGGGAGCTTTAACCGTTAATCGCCACTATGCAACGAAATTGTGAAGAAAGCGGGAATATCGTTGAAGCTCCCCATGTTACCTACGTACAGCGACTTCATTTCAACCCTAGCTAATTAAGTATTGTAAATCAAAAGAAAACAGGAAAGTTAATGATTGAAGTTTCTAAAGTACAGTTTTCATAAATCGAAGCCAAAAGTCGATTGTTTTGAAATACTACAATCCCTCGAATTGTCTTCTCGCTCATTTAAGTTTTTCACAGGAGAGGAAGTTTAGTCTAAAGCTAACGATTTGAGGTTTTTGCAGTAGCACATTTGCACAGGATGTATTTTGTAATTCGAAAATTTAAAAAGATTCTGACGAAGAGCACTTCTTTTCATCACCAAACACTTCTTTTCTATATGAATTCTCGAAATGTCCAGTCGTCCTGTGCTCAAATTCTTAGTTTGAGGTTTTCGCAGTAGCACATTTGTTCAGGATGAATTTAGATGACCTAACATATTTAGATTGTTGGTTTTGCACTAGCACATTTGGGCAGAATTAATTTAGAAATTCGAATTCTATCTTCTCCTATATGAATTCTCGACAGATCCAGTCGACTTTTGACAAAAATATTTGGCCAAAAGCTAACGACTGGGGTTTCTGAAGTATACAATGAGCAACAGCAAGTGTTTGTCACGTGATCAGAAAATTCTAGTTATAAAGTATAGATATGTTGGTAATATTACGATCTAACTAAATCAACCCAAAAACATTCATAATCTAATTTGGGTTCATTTTTCTCCTCAGGTTGTGGTCTCTTTGCACATTTCACTCAAACCCCACGCCTTATTGTGCCCCCTCCTTCTTCCCTCCATTAATCTGTTCCATTAGATCAGTGTCTTCTATGAACCTTAACACGTCACTAATGAAACTCCTTTTTAACACAACTGGCTGCAGGAACTAGGATCCAAAGTGTTCCAATCTAACACGTTTCAGCCCCTGGCGGTCTTCTAGAAAAACAGTCAACTATTTAAGAAGTAGTTCCAGCTTGTTAGAAATATCTGTGCTGAATTTCATCGTCGTGTAAAATATCCATCGATGATTTTCATATATTTTCTTCTAGACAACTATGCGACCCATATACCAATTTTAATCGTATGGAAGGTTATTCATTCCAAAATACGTGGCCATGTACCAACGCTTTTCCTATTGACATAACCTATAAGATGGGACCATGTACCTATCAGAATAGAATGCCAAATCTAATTGCTCTTTATTAAAAGACGGTAGAAAAGCTTAGAAGGCAACATATTTAGTTAGTTGATGTAGAACGACCAATCCAGGGAGCACATTTGTAAGATCGATTTTGAAATTTAAAAACTTTACTATTCAGAACCCTCGTCTGCGTTATAAACCGTATAAAATCTCCTCGAAACTGTATTATGCACAACAAAGCAACTCAAATGTTGATCAAATTATTGTAATCCAAGTGCGCCAATTTCTGCCGTGTCCATCTTTGGCATCTTGGTCTCTCTGTTACTACCAATACGAACAAACAACTAAATTTAAATTTCGGTATCAACGTTCGGTACGATTCACTCGGTAATTTCGAAAATGAGAAAACTCTTCTTGCCACTGGAAATGGGACACAGTATCTAATAGTTTCTTATAAATTTGTCAGTTTTAATGATCAATATCTAAATTAAACATGTCGAATTCTTAGTAGATTTTCTTCTTCTTGTTTCTGAGAGTTGACTTTTGCTTTTCCTGTAAATTAGAGTCGAATGTAATGGAAACAATTCGTCTCTCATCACGATCACTATCAGCCCACTGCGACTCTGCCTTAGATGATGATGTTGATTACCAACAAAAGGACAACTTCATTGAAGTCGTGACATCCGAGTGAAAACTATCCTACTCGGAGATTTATGACATAGCACATTCTTCGCATAAAGTTTGCAAATATTAATTCAATGCTAAAACCAATGGGAAAGAGAAATAGATAAAATGAGTATGGAGGTAAATAGCACTAATTGTAAGAGTAAGATGATGATAATATACGAGAAACAAGAGAGGTAACACAAGATGGATGTTAACTGAAAAGGAGAAGCTTTAAAATAGTCTGTATTAAAAAATTTTGATAAATATGTTTTAATTATGGAAGACGGCAAGATGGATGCAGAACTAAGCAATAGCTCATGAAAAGGAAGGAAGTTATATTACGCTTTAGTTACAATACTAATAGGGAAGAAGGGAATTGATACAGAAGTTAAATTGAGAACGTATAACATCGTCATCCCACCCTCAATCCAGTAAGCTAATGAAAACAGTAATTATGAAATAATGATCATGAAGGCAAGATTAATGACATGGAAATTGTGTATTTACGACTAAAGCAGGAAAAAGAATCAAGAACGAAAAAAAAACGAAATTATAACTAGAATGGTATGAACACATAGTAAGAATGCACCGAGAAACACTAACCCCAGAGATGGGAACAACGACGAAAATAAGTAAAGGGAGACCCAGGTAAATCTAGATGCAACAACTAGAGGATTTTGGAAGATTTAAAAATTTGGCTGATAAAGATGAAAGAGCTGGACAATTTGGGATATTGACTCATAAATCGCTCGGAAAGGTACAAGAAATTCATCAATTCAAAGAAATCTAACCGAAAAGTTTTCAAAAAGTATCAGAAAGCTATGATGTTTTTTTGACATCTGAAGCTTTAATTAAGAAAATTTCGCGCCTGTTGGGTTCCGGTTTTGCCGAAACTAGCGAAGTGTCCTAATCTGCTCTTTCATCTATAATCAATCGTGCCAAAAGATTGATGATGATATGGATGTATGAGCTTATACAAAATCTTCATTTAACTGCTAACCATTTGAATAAAAATTGAAGCATGTATATAATTTTCTGTAGAACGATCTCCAATTCAGGTTCGTTTGTTAGGCGGCTCTCGTAAAAAGTTATACAATAAAGACGAACTAGAAATAAAGCACGATTCTCTCCGCAATAATTATTGAAATATGCAATTCACTCTTTCACTGCAGCCATTGCACAGCTTTCTATGAGAGCTGCCTAACAAACGAACCTCAATTGTAGATCGTTTTGTGGAGAGTTGTGGAGATATTTTTATTCATACGTAATTTTGACTCTCTGAAGTATCTCATTGAAATTAGCTTCCAATTGCTCTTTACCATTCGTCCCAAACTACGATGTATCCTGAGTAGGCCAATATCAACTTTTTCAACAGATAGAGGCACTAGTTTGGTAAAATCTATTACTACGATGAACTCTGGTAACGCCCAAGCTGAGGAGCAATCGTTTTATTAATCGCGGAATGCTATGCCGTACTGATGAGGGCGAAACTAGTCGAAACTATGGTGGCAGCCCGCGATTAATAAAGCACGATTCCCTCCGTGGCAATTACCGGCATATTCAATTTAGTCCTGCAGTGCAGCCATTGCACATCTTTCTATGAGAGCTGGCTAACAAACGAACATCAGTTGTAGGTCGTTCTATGGAAAGTTATGTAGACTTTCTACATTTTATTCATTTGTAATTTTGATTCTCACAAGCATCTCATTGAAGCTACCCTCCAGTTTCTATCTGTTAACATTTTGTTTCCGTATTAAAGAAACGTCAGTAGAATGTTCACACCTTGCTTCTGAAGTTATGTATAGGACCACCAGAAAGATTGTAGGTACTAGAATAGCGGTTTACAAATTTTATATGTATTTTATTTTAAAAGATGGAACACTTTTTTCAAGCTTCTTTCATCACCAAGAACAAGAACATCGTGCTCAAAAACACGAGCTAACTTGCTACTTTGTGAACTCCATTTCTCTCCGAATACATCTTCAATTTCATTGTACATGAGTTAATTGCTCAATAGAATGTTGCTCAATACAAACTAGTACTCCTAAGTATCAATTCGATTCCTACTTTTCGATTTTACCCAAAACCATAATGAATTCGATTTCTCCCGAAATACACACGTAATTTGTTCCTGATCTTATCCATTAACCTTGAACCTTCCTAAAGACAAGTTTGTGTGGGATTATCTCAGGAAACCTTAAATCTATACTAATTTGGAAAACCTCAAATTCTAGCTGTTCAAAATTGCAATTAAGAAATGATTAGTTGGGCACGGACGTGAGGAATTTTCTACTGACCTGTCTCATCGTCCAGATCTGTCCTGAAGATCTGGTCTACCACGGAACAACTCTGTCAGTTCACACTAACGTAAATACTTAATCTTTTGACTCAATAGAAGATTTGATCTGACATTGAGAAGGGACAAATCGGTTAGTTGATAGCAAATTCTTTGGGATTTCGAGGAGACTGGACTGCAGATCAGATACTTTATACTCGTATAAAATCCAGACGAGGGCTATTTCGATGTACAAATAAATCGCCAGAATTGATACGTAGTAGGACAAATCGTTTGAAAATTCCCGTCGTATGTGTCCCAGCTGTTCGACGGTAATTTTTTACGTCCTAGGTTATCTTGAAACGCGCTTACTGTACGTATGTAATTTTACGGAAGTACCATACTACCACATGTGCGCTATCACGGTACATGTCCTCGTGCCTTTACAATGTTATTAACATTAAAGAAAGATGAGAAAAAATGAATATAATTATATATATATACACATAAAGATATATGATGTAAGTAATTTTTAAAGTACGTATTTGTTAGACAGATGATTCATTGTATATAAATTTAATATGTAATTTGTAAAATATCACCCCTGATGAAGGACTAGAGAGAATAAACAATGTGAAATACCATCAACGTTGTCTTATTTCCCTAACCTACAATCCGTTTCCATTTGAAGAAATAAAAAATTTTAAACCAGAAATCGATATATGCAGAGAACACAACAATAACAACAGAAGCTAGAATATTTCAGGTAGGTAAGTTAGATTTAAGCCACATTTGAAAGGGTCGAGAATAGCTTTAAGCCCTTTTTTAAACATATCCTTGATTTATTCGCTTTTTTAAGGTTGGTCACCAATAAACCGAGCGTTTGAGTATTATTGCTCATGGTGCTGATCAAGGCCAAAGAGAAATGCCACTATCTTACTCAAAGAAAACCTAATTATTCTCGTAAGCTTCAGTAGAACTATGTGGAAAGACTTCCGCTTGGATCCCATAGTGGTTTGTTCTTGTAATTCACATCTCCTACACCACGGTTCGCTTTTCCATTCCCTTCTTACATATATGGTTTTTTTAAAGAGTCCGCTTACCAGACTCGTATTTGGAATGGTTTCTTCTGGGGAGAAGCATTGAACCTCCTGACCTTTCACTCATATCGAATATTTGGGAAACATGTTCGAAATGCCGAAAAGGACATTACTATGGACCACTGCATGCAAATTCCTTAGATATAATTATGTGCGAAACTTACACCATCAAAAACTCATCGCCGCTGAAGATCCTATCGCGTATAATAGCGAATGGCGAATTACAAAATACCAACTACACTTGCTAAATCAAGTCACAACCGTCGCCGTATAACACCTACCCGAAGCGCGACTTCCTCTGGCTTCGTTGTTTACGACGCTATCGGACAACATTATTTATATTTATCGTACGTACCTGATCCGAAAGCGAACTCCATTCCGTACGTACAAATCGCCGATTCCTATTCGAACGGTCTAATGTATTCCGAATCCGGACGGTCTGTGGGCCGCGTTTAAAAATAAAACGCGGAGACATCGTGACGTAATCGAAAACAACGAGGCACCTTGCAAATAATAAACGCCATCGTAAAACGTAGGTAAACAGTTCTCCTAGACTTTAATCTCGTATTGCCTTTGAAATACGTATTCGTCAACGTACGAGTGCGAGAACGGCAGCGAAATCGATCGCTGTTCAATGCGTTTTGTTTAAAATTACGATTGCGTTCGATTTCGATATGGCGATATTATTCCACGCCTATGCTGGTCGCTTGAAGTGAATAAAGATATTTCTTATGCAATGTATGCTGTAACATCTGCGGGTATAAAACAGGAAGGATACGTTAACCGTCTGAAAAGGTTCTGCGTAGTAGCAAAAGCGACTGGTATGTCAGAGCAGAGACGCACGTGAACTCCCGAGTACTCTGGGCAGTAATTGCATTGAAATTTCAAAGCCATATCGAATAACCTCCCGTTACCTTTGCCTCCAAAAATGTCTTTAAACTCACCTCGACTTCAGCCTCTTGATTGCTCGTGCGAGCCTTGCCACAGTTTAGACAGATTATGATAACAGTTTTAATAGCGTCTATCACTAAGCTGAAATCCGTTCACAGAAAACGTCGACATCTCTACTCACAAGCAAAGATGTTAGCGAAGTTTTTAGTTGTTCGACGCTGCTAATACTACTACTAAAACACGATTCAACTAACTTTTATTTTCTTGTCACGACTTGGATGAAACAAATCATTTCTTGTAGATATCTTTTGGCGCTAAATCCAAATCGGACTGCAGAATTGCATTTCCTAATAATTATCACGAAAAGTGTCTAAAAAGTTTAAAACGAGACATTAGATTATGATGCATAATGCTTACGGAGTATTATAGATTAACCTTGGTATATTTCGAAAACCCCTCAGTGGCTGAGTGGTAAAACTCGCGCTTCACAGTGCGAAGGGCCGGCGTTCGAGACCCGGTAGCGGCAGAGCGTAGCAGTTTAAAATCCTAAAAGGGATCTGGACCTCTAATAAGCTGCGAAAATGAAGGAAATGCCACTGGGTGGGCCAGGAGCGGTACGGTATATGCGTGTACATATACGGCTCGGTGGCTCCGAACCCCTACACCGAAAGGTAGAAAGGGTAAAAAGATTAAGAAGAAGATATTTCGAAGGGAAAGGTCGGATCGAAACAAATGGACCTGCATTTCGAAGTGGAATACTAGTGTTAAATGATAGCATAAACAAGAATGATGAAAAATTCGCTTAAGTTAAACGTAATCGAAAACCGTCTTTTTTGCAATTTACGGATATTTCGAAATACTGACGTGCTAGAGGACTCTGCGACTGGATTTGGATTCAGCATCAAGAATTGTACAATGATATGTCTGACTCAGGTGGCAAAACTTTGTTAGATCGTGTAACTAAAATCTTACAGCCTGTCGGAATCTTACTACAGGCCATAATCATGCGATCACTTTGGTAGAGTCGGAGCGAATTTGAAGACATGTTGAGGCGAAATACGATGTGGTTCTAAACTGTAAATACAATTATTACCCAGCGTGCGAGCAGGTACACGAGCCCTTGTATTCTTATGTGCTAACCGCCTCTGCTTTCATCTTAGGGTTCCTTATTTTTTCTATCCTATTTAGAGGAGCGGCATTGTCCAATCGTTATAACGCTTCACTACAAAATTAGTAGCATTTACTTTAAAAATTGAGCACCCGCCCTCATTATGAACAAAAGATAATAATGCGGTTGTTTAACACGTTAAGCCCATCATATCACCACGTATCATTCCAGAATTTACTGTCACCGTGTAACCAGGTGTGAAAACAAGAGGTGAAAGGAAGACCAACGATTATGTTGCTACAGCTACTATTATTATCTGTCAAATTTTCCTCTGCCCTGTGGCAAGAGTCATGAAAGTGAAATCCTTTACAGTCACTACAGATTTGATAAGTAGTTCTGCTTTGAAATCTGGTTGCGAAAAGCTTCAATTCGATATATAACGACCTAACTCTAAATATAGTAATTATTCGACTTCAGAAGTGGAATCCGTTTATGATTTGTCAATTGGATATAGAATACAATCTACTTATAGATAACTTTAGTTTACTCACACAAATATCACATCGGTAAACTTCTCACCACACAATTGTTTATAATAAAATCGGTGACACGTGTTTCGGTAGCTCTAGGCAAGCATCTTCAACAACCGTATAAACCGAAGTTTATACGGTACGGTATACGGTTGTTGAAGATGCTTGCCTAGAGCTAGCGAAACACGTGTCACCGATTTTATTAAACCGAAGTTTATACGGTACGGTATACGGTTGTTGAAGATGCTTGCCTAGAGCTAGCAAAACACGTGTCACCGATTTTATTATAAACAATTGTGTGGTGGGGAGTTTACCGATGTGATATTTGTGTCAGTAAATTACACCACAGTCCTTGCAATCACCTTTAACTTTAGTTTTGACAAAAATCAAATAACATTCCCTGAAAAAGTCTGAATATTATTAGATTTAACTTCAATCTTACGTATAAGTATTTCTGAGAAACGAGAAATAAATTAACAATAACACATGTGGATTTTACTATGGTCGAACATATGTTGTTCACAATTTCTAAAAATCATATGGACAAGCTAGACGCACTTCTGGGACAACAATAAAATAAACCAGGAGAGCTAAAACGGCGTTGAAAGTGAGAAATTATTTGAAGACGAAGAAGATTTCCGATAATGGATCTTGTTACATCTTTACCACTACAATTTCTTGTTGTTCGTATAACCTGAAACCTAAAATTGTGAAATTACCGAAATGAGTGTGTACTGCAATCAAAAATAAAGTGGGTAATAAATAAATAAATTAGGTGAACACGCATTTACAAATGTGAAAATATTTTCGTTACTATCAACATTGTTTGCGAATTTCACACGCAAGCGGCTGGTACAAGAGAGTATAAGAGCACCTGAATCCCTTGACACGCTGGGCAATAATTGTATTGAAACATAAACTCTTACTAAACCAGTCGCAAAAACGTCGGTATCTTGACTCATTAAGGAAGAGTCGGCGGACTTTTCTAGAAATGTTGTACAGTGAGGTTTCAAAACGTTTAAACGATAAAGTAGAAATTCTACCGAAACTATAAAGAATTCCGTGGTGCTTTTGCTACGAAAGATTTGGGGCACCCTTTTTCCAATTATATTTATCAACAGTCTTGTAACTTTTAAAGAATGTTGTAAAAATTGCACCAGAATTTTGAAAATTTATTGCACTTTTTATTGCAATTTTATTGACTCAAGATTTCGACTTTCAAGCGACGATGTAAGGACCGGAGCTAAAAATGTGACAAAAAGTGATGAATGTTATAAATTATTTGGATTGGCGTGGATAAACCTAGTAACCAGAAAAACCAACAACAAGAACAGCTAGAAAGCTTTCAGAATGACAATTTCAATGTCCGAGGTTTCGACTTTTAAATGACGGTGTAAGAATCGGAATAAATCTCGAGAAATCTGTTGTCCATTTCAATAGTTTTTTATCTATTCTTGCTGGTGATTTTTCGGGTCCGTAGTTTTGTCAACAGTAATCTAAATTTTTTATGATATTCGTGAAGACAACTGACTATAACGTCAAATTCGACTATAGTTTATGTAGCGCCCTCGTATGCAAGTAAGTTGTTGAGAACAGAAAATTTACCAAGATTGAACGAATAGCATTGAAGTTCCGTGGGGTGAAGTCCTAAAACATCTTCTCTCCCCTCGACTGGTCGAAGTCATCTAGAGACGCTTGAAAATCTCTGATAATTGGTAGCACAAGCAACATGTTCAATGATGATATCTAACAGAAATTTGATCAGTAAAACTACAGTAATTTTCCTTTACCTAACCTGATGATTTAGTCGTTGTGCGAGCAAGGAAGAAGTCAGAAATTGTAAACAGAGCTTAATCAGGGAAATGGTGCGAGTAATGAATGGAAACTCACGGGTTTCCTGTACTTTCAAATGAGTTAAAGGAGAATGTGATGAATGTAACTGTTTCGATCTTCCATTCTTCAACCGCCAAACGAAAACCTCACGATTGATAGGTATGGCTTTTGCTCTTAAAGAAAATTAAAAGACCAAATATCAAAAACACAAATAATACTATCTACATAATACGGCGAAACAAGATGTCGGAAAGATTTACAGCTAACAATGGACTAAGACAAGGTGAAAGATTGGGCCCCACGCTATTTACCATATACATTAAGGAAATCATTAATCGATTTATCCATTGACGATGAGAACGATCATGATATGAATTATGTGCCTGATGACGATGCATCTGATACTGAAGAAACGATCATCGAAGCGAACGATATTTCTGACAACGACGAAGAAGAAAAGGGAGGAATGCGTGCTGGGAATCAAGAAAAAGTGCAATGGATAATTGCTTTTATGGGAAGAACGGCACAAAGTGCAATAAAAATGAAGCTGCTGTTGTTGGTCGTTTGAGCCATCACAACATTATGCGTTTCCGAGTTGGATCCTTAGAACGAAATTTGATTCCGATCGAGGTATTGAAGAAATTCTTCACACAAAATATATTATTCATCATCACCAGCACGAATCGGTGCGCGAAAGACGCAAAATTGGAATTCGCTGAATCCTGGTAAAAACAAAGAGATTGGAAAGACCTAACTAGCATTGAATTAGATGCATTCGTCGGAATACTTGTAGCCGCTGGTGTTTCACACAATAACATGCACATGCACATGCACAAATCAGACTTCGCTCAGAGGGAACTGATGAAACGCGTCGTAAAACTCTTTTGTGCCAAATATTCAGACTCAGTATGCCAACAACATTCAAAAGTTGATTATATGTATTTGTTTTAGTTGTATAAATAAAAATTAATAACAGAATTTCTATTGCACTCTATCATAGAACCAGATCACTCCTGGTCTGGGTGCCAGGACATGAGGGGCACGGGGGAAATGAGATGGCAGACATCTGCGCAAAAAAAGGGGCTGAGACAAACTTTACTGGACCTACCACACCTTTTGGGTTCAACAAAGGTCTCCTTAAAGGTGAGATAAAGAAATGGACAGCGTCCATTACAATGAAACACTGGAATGAGACCAGCGGGCTGGAATATTCCAAAAAATTTATGAGCTTCGACGCTAGGAGGGCGAAACTCGCCCTAAAACTGGACAAGGGAAGCTTAAAAACACTGACAGGGGCACTTACAGGCCACTATACCTGTAACAAGCACCTTCACAAAATGGGCTTATCCAACACGGACACTTGCAGATTCTGCGGTGAAGAACAGGAGTCATTGGTACACTTGATCACTAACTGTGGGGCACTAGGCCACAGGAGATATAGACTCCTACATGCATATACGCTGAGTGAGGAGGACCTATTTACAAGGAAGGAGCTGATCCTGTTCCTCAGCGTATTAAATAAATAAATAAAACAAACAAGAGGAAGCACAATAGATCAACATAGTCGCAGTGCAAAGGGCCATTTTGGGCCATACCCCACCTCATTACAATACAAATACAATACAATCATAGAATTGATAATAAACTCTGGAATAAGACACAAAAATTAACGAACAAAAAATTACTTTCCACCTGAAAAAGAAATTCTTTTTCAATAATCTCACCTGAACAGATAGTTCAAAATTTATAAAAATCTCTGGGAACCAAAAATCCCGAAAATATATATATGCATAAATATAAATACTATGAAATTCTAATAACTGAATATTTCCATACGAATACGTGAAAATACATAGAGGTCTGGCCAGACCTTATGGGGTACGAATATGACAATCCGAACATGTGCGAAAAGGAGCGTTAAGGAATGCTCAAGAGAAGTTAAAAGAATGAATATCGGATACAAAAGCCTAGATGTAGTAGAAATGGCCGAGGGAGCAATTGCAGACGACGTGGTTTTGCTGTCCGAAAAACCAAGAAATACTGAGAACATCAATATATGGTACAAGATATTGAGCGAAGAAGGTACATGTAGACTGCAAAAACACAAGACAAAAGGTAATGGTGATAGGGGAGGGGCAGATCAACAATATCGAGGTGGAGGGAGTGAAGATGGGGCAAGTATGACAGTTAAAGCATCTGGGCGTGATAATTGACAGCAGTGATAGCTAGGAAGCAGAAATAAATGAAAGAATCGACAAATCTCTTGATCTCACAAAAATCAAAGTGTTCAAAATAATCTACAGACCTCTTCTGCCCCATGGCAGCGAGAGTCGGATATTAACGGAAAGACAGGAGAACAAGATATAGGCCACAGAAATGAAACATCTGGGACGAGTGGTAGGAGTAATGAGCAGGGATAGGATCAGACATGAGATCATAACAGAACAACTGGGAGTTAGGTCGGTTTTAGACTTCATACAACAGAGGCAGCTGAGGAGGGTGGAGAGACCTACAGAGAATGAATGACAAGAGACCCGTTAAGCAAGCGTGGGAAGCAAGAGTTACCGGAAAATGCAAAAGAGGTAGATCGCGATAGACATGAGATAAAGTGACTAGCAGCTTAATCATGAAAAGGGGAAGCACGTGGGCTGAGATGGCAAAAAGTCGAGAAATCTGGAAAAGCTTCGTTTGTGATTATAATTGATGAAGTGTATGTATATAATGTCCCTACAAGATCTCAAATGTGATATTATGTATTTTCAACGCTGGCAACAGCAATATATACAGTTGGGTTTAACATTTCTAACTAACAAGGCAATATTTCGACCAGAAACAGATTAGTTCTAAATGAACAACCGACGCACCTGTACATACATATTTAAATGTTCGTAACGTCAGCTTACTACTGTCGATCCACCTGTTGGTCGTCGACCGACAAAACTACCCTCCACGGTGTTCGACGATGCAGAACTTGTCGCCGGGGAGGAGAGCCCGAACAGAAGGAGAAATTAAAACGGCGGTAACGCCGGCAGATACCCGTCGAAAGCCGTCGAAGCTCGTCGTAACGTCTCGGTTAACAGTTGCAAAGCGTACCGATTCCGAACGCTGTTAGTCTAACACCAGATTCCGTTGTAAATGTGACACCGACGAGGCGCGATCGGTGCGGGCACGTGTCGCGAGCTTCAGCTTCAGTACGAACGCGAACCGGGTCCGGTTATAAACGGAGTAATCCGGCGCTCCTGGACTATTTCGATATTCGCCGATCGGACGTACGGTGACGCGGACAGTTTGGATCGGAAATCTTTTAGTGCGAATTTAGGGTGAAAATTTGTGGATTTTCGAAGTATCTTATAATTTTAGGATCTAATTTTGTATGTGGTTTGAATCGATGTTGAGAGCGTAAAGAAAAAGGTAAATGCGTGCGATTTATTAGAAGTACATACGTCTGCTTATTTCAAATATCTCCAGTTTTACCGATATCCTTGGAATATTACGCGCGATTTGCGCCTGAGATTTGCGAAAGTTATATAACTTCCGTTCGAAAATACATACGCGATGTATTTTATTGATGCCCGAATAATAGCATGGCGTTTGCTTAATTAAACGAAGCCACTAAGCGTGTCACATGACTTTTAATTTGGACATTGACGTAAATGGTATAAAATATTTAAGTGCTAATGCAAGGACGGATTTAGCGTATTCCGAAAATCACGAGGCATAACCACCTGTTGCTAACAACACAGCGATTTCAGTAACATCGCTTGAATACGATCTGATTTTTTAGACTAACAAGTTTCATGGACAATTAGATTTCATTAGCAATATCTAAGTAATTATCTGTTTGTTGAGTTATTTCTTATGTATACGTACTTACGTGTGCAATGTTGTAAAAATTAGAACGAGTACGACAATGAGGGAAATATACTATATAACCTCTAAACCCTCCTCTCCCAAACTCCTAAAAAGCGAAATTATTCCATAGATACCTTTTTTCGTTAGGACATCTTAACCGGATCGGTTTGAGTTATTATTCAAAAATCGACAGCTGACAATGCCGTAAGAGATGAAGCATTGTTCTGGTGAATACATTACTTTTCTGATTTCGCCCCTTAGTTCCTACAAACGAATGTGGACTAACCATCATCGATTCGTCCACAACAATTGCACATAAAATATATAAAATTACCCTTACTACACTGATAAGTGTCACTTTCGACGATATAAACTAAATTTGAACTACCAGGATTTAATTTTTCGAGTGTTTCTTCGCTCTGTTTAGCTTGGGTCAGTTTCTGAATTTTTGTCGAATTATATGGAATCCATCGAATATAAATTTTAACAACAAAATCTTCAAGCGAAATTTCTACTCTAACATAGCGACTATATGCTAACTTTATTTTAATCTTATATGATAGAGATCTACCACTCTATTTACTTTATTTTAATTTTATGGTAATATTATTCAGGCAGAAGTAACGAGTACAACGTAACTTGCAAACTTCAGGAGTAACAACGTATTAGACTCTCGGGGAGGTCAAGGTGAAAAGACCTAAATTTTGCTAATATCATTTACTGCAGCTACAGAATTTTTGCCCTCACGTTTGCCTACACTGAGGACGCCCTTAATCTGAGGGCGAAAATTCTGTAGCTAAATTTAGGTCTTTTCACCTTGATCTCCCCGAGAGTCTAATACGTTGTTACTCCTGAAGTTGATAATATCATTATATTTTTGAGATAAGCCAAACCAATACTGTATTTGAAGTAGTTTCTTATGCTAGAATGCTTTATTTTTTGTAGTTTTGTAAAACTGCAATTTTATTTAATTGTTACGGCCGTTTGTCACAATGTGTCTATTTTTGATTCAATGATACGGATTGCGTCGGTTAGACGCACGTGGTTTTAATTCCGTTTGTAACGTTGCGATTGAACAGATCGGTTTCCGTGTCTAAGTTTATTCCGTTTCGCTTTCAAATCCCGTTATCGAGGATATATAGGGAAATTCGACGCTTGAAAGTGAATAGAATCGTTAAGTTTCTTTTCCCCAAGTTTTGCTGTTTAAAATATTCCCTAGAATCTGGTAATTAATTTCAAATTAGGAAAATTGGAGATTTGTGAGCAAGTATACACGGATTTCCTTATTTTTGTAAGCATTCAATTGTTTTAGTATTTCTAGGGGAGGGAGGGGATCTTCCTTTTTTCTGGTTACCTTTGCTGGTTAGTACTATATTTCATTCTATTAATGGAATCCAAATAATGAATCTATGGTATAGCAGTCCCGCTTTCAGAAGTACATATTACGTCATCAACGCAATAGACCAAACTTCATGTATCTTTATTAATTTGTGTACGCTTCTGCCATTTCGTTTGCGCAGGCTGACATGACGTAAATCTGAAAGTGTACTTGTTATACTATTCTACATACTATTACACGCAGAAGCCGAAGGTAGAATAACCAGAGTTAAACGTCGAGGAACTATGTATCGTTAGTTTGGACAAATTACATTTGTGCAATGTCAATTTGTCGAAACTGGATCTCCCTATTCCAAGTACAAGTCTTCGCAAATTTAAGGTATCAACATTTCAGAATACAATTCAAATATCCTGAATTTGTTCGTTATGATCTAGCAAACTTGCGACGACAAAGTACGAGGGGCACCTTTTATAGTTTTACAAACGACCACTAGGTGGCACCATTGAGATGTGTCATTACGACTATTTTCGTAATTCGCATTTTGGCATCGAGGTTTTCGTTGCCTAAAACACCACTTACGAATTTGTAGCGAGCAACTTGCGTATAGTGGGATAAGGGGATGGGGTGGATCATCAGTACTTCCCACTCTAATATATGCTTCTTTATAATTACGTTCAGCTAAGCTATGAGGTGGCTGTAAGGTCGCTGGGATTCCACCGGTTACCGAAACGTGTGAACCAAATAACGAATTAGCTTAATTGATATTCTATCTTTTTCTTCTTTTATACACCGTCAGTGACAATAAAGTGCTGTTAAACGTCAATCATTCGCCTTAGTTCATCTTATTTTCCTTATTGGTTTCTAATTTCGCTGCAGTTAATTTAAAATAATAGTTAATTGAGAGGTGATCCAGTTTCACAATTGGAGAGTGGCGCCTTATTACTATTTTTCAAACCTTAACCTACGCCATTTTCACTGGGCTGACACGGCCTGCATCGCCTTCGTTATTACCAACGAAGTGGATTATCCCACTGTAACGGTTTCGGCCACGTTTCTGACTTTCCGTTTATCATTTCCTTTTATTGGTTTCAATGGTTTCTAACAAAATCTAGTTACATAATGTAATATAACGCTCACACTAAAATGTCAAGAACAAAAAAATCAAAATAGAAAGAAAGTCTGAAAAAGAAAGCATCAAACATTTAGTGCAAAAAGGAAAAGACCCTTAATAATAATAATGGTAATAATTTATTACTCCAGTTGACACTTACATATATAAAAACTAAGAACACGTTGACCAAGTTGGCACTAAAAATTAAGAAAAGTCCAAATTTCGGACGTTGGAGGTTGGCAATATAAATAAGAAGATTATTATAAAACTTTAGTCCCCAGTAATCTGCATACATCTGCCTCGGCTAGTTTAGGATGTTGTGAATCTCTGAAAATTTAGGAAAATTTTCAATTAATACGTTTCGCATGAACAAATCCCCCCTCTCCCCTCCGCCCTCAAATACTAAAATAATTGAATGTTTACAAAAACAAGGAAACTCCTGTACACTCGCCCACAAATTTCCAATTTCCTAACCTAAAAATACTTATCAGATTCTAGGGAATTTTCCCCAAAAACGATACAAAAATATAAATAAAGCAAATAAAGCGGGACTTTGCGTGATGTAGTTTTCTGTTGTCGACTTTTCACGGCGTGGTGTTCGGATCCGGTTGTAAATTGTCCAAGATGGCGGGTTTTCTAATATGTGAGGAAAAGATGTTGGAGAAACTAGCTTCTAGCTCCTACGATAGTTCTATACTCGTATATAATCGTTAATAGTAGCTTACACTAATTATCCTAGCCTATACTAGATATACTAGCCTTTACTAGTTCCCTAAAACAACGTGAAAGATGCGATAACGACATGTAATTAACAAACAAGAAAGACTCAATTCCAATTGAGGGAAAGGCAACGTGGACGATTACTTTGAACAGCAAAACTTGGAGAAACAAAACTCTAGATTCTCTCAACGATACTATTCACTTCCCAGTGTCGAATTTCTGTGTATATCTTTGTTAACGAGATTTAAAAGCGAAACGGAATAAACTTAAGGACGGAAATCGATCTGTTCAATCTCAACGTAACAAGCAGAACGAATACCACGTGTGCATCCAATCGGCGCAATCCGTATCTCTGCATCAAAATTAGCAAAGCGGGGCGCCATCCACACGTCAAACGTTGAAGCGAGAGATCACAGAATATTAAAGCAGAAAGTTAGCAATTGGGCGTAACAAGCAAGCACAAATTGCATATGCCAATAATTACAAATTATAACATAACATAATTATAACTAATAATGTTTCTTTTATAATATTTTGGAAAGATCTGAAGATCTCCACATCTCAAGGCATATCTAACTTGGAACTTCAAAGAAAATTTTACACATTTATTTGACGATCCAGCATAACATAATTAGCTCCTATTTTGACTACGAGTATTATCGAAATAGTAGGAGTATTTCCCCATTTCCTAGCATTTTCTGTTTCATAATCTGAAAATCAACAACGACTTAAAATTATTCGGCGGTTTTGCTGTTAAAATTTCAGTTACCACAAATTTAGTAATTTTGTATTGATAGCTGCTTGTGAAAAGCTTTGATTCGATACGTAACTTGATCTATTATCTAATATGAGGGTTTTGTTAGTCTGTTGACATGCTTTCATTCGGCTGGAGCTATTTAGGCTGGAAGCGATGATCCCAAAATTGTTGGACAACATTGTCATTCATGGCGAGGTGATTTGGCATTATACCTCATTTTGCGTTGCTGGAAAAATGTAGCGAACGAGCGGGGTAGCATGTCAATCCGTTTCTATCATCATTGGTGTTGTTCAATACAACATTATCTCGAGGAAATCACTGAGACTACTACTGCCAAACTTGAATTTCGGAAGCCGGCAATAAATTGTGGTTTTAGATGGTGCTTGTTCACCGAAAGTCGAGAAAGCACGAAAATGCGAAAAATATAAATAACATTGGAGAAAAATAGCCTGCGGCAAGATTCGTACGTGGGATCAAGTTGGTCGGGGCGAGTTTAAAGACATGTTCAGAGGAACGGGTGGCGGTGGAATATACAGTATGATTTTAAGATTTCAACAAAATTATTGCCCAAAGTGCATAATAGTTTATACGTTATCGTACCCTTGTGTACCAGTTATCTCTGAGTTGCATCTTCATTTCTCTTCTTTTTACCCTATTTAGGGCGCTTCATTGGTGTGCTTGAACGGTTAGGAAGCTTCGCTACAAAACCGGGATAATTCACTAGAAAATTTGAGGACCCCCATCCCCCTCCCCCATTGTGGACACGTAATAATTACGTGGTTGTCCGCGTGAAGTTCCCGATTCAATTCCACTATTTTCTATTAACTTTGCTCTTCCACGAAAAGGCTAGTAAATGATTTCTTAGCAACTATCCATGCCGCTCCGCTCAAAAAATATCAAGTTTTACAATGGTAAAATTTACGATACTCTAATAACACTAGGAGTAGCCGATTCCAGAAATTTATGCGACAGACTAACATCTAGCAGTTATATGTGCGTATAAAACCAGTCGTAAATTATCTAGTTCCAAGCGAATTCATCTCAATTTTTTGTATTCTGCCCCATTAAAACTAGCATTCGATCGATTCCAACAACGACACTTACATAAGAAAAAAAAAAACAACAAGAAGCTTCGAAATACGAAAGATATGCCATGTCCACTTAACCAGCACGACGACTATTAATTTTTTCTCGAAACGCACAACAAATTTATTTCTTCCGTGTCCGCGTAATATTAATAACAATAATAGAGCGGCCGTCCAGCATTCGCTATTACTGTTATTCCCTCGCGTAAATTAAATAATTACGACCTCTTCCTCCTACTCCGCCACCCCTCTTCAGTCTCCGTCGTTTTTCCTCTCTTTCCCCCACAAATATTAATTGCGCCATTAAAATTTCGCGTTCGCTGGTCGGACGCCTTACTCTCTGCTACCTTGAATCATTCTTCACATCTACCTGTTGTTGTGTGCTATGATACGCGCGCGATAACTGTATTATCCGAACGCTGTTATTTAATAACCTAATACCGAAAACGGAAATGTTACGGCGCTTAAGCACTCTGATTAACAAGTTGCTCGCTTTTGTGGAAGCGTGTTCAAGCGGCGTTTTTGAAGAATAGGAAAGGAATTATTAGGTTTCGATGCGAAATTCGTTATTCGTCGGGAATAACGGTCAGTACCGCAAGCAATTCGAATGAGAGTTATTACGTTGATATTTATTCTTTTTCCTTCTTGAATCGGAAAGAAATGTATCGTTGAAATGTCGGTTTAGGAATTTTCTTTGGTTGAATTGACCGTTAGGTTGCGTTTGGGGGACTTTATACTAGGCAATTCCTTTGTAGCTAGACCAAAGTGATAACGTCACACCTCTTTAGATGAATATCAAATTTGCATGTTATTTGGGCTGGTAATTAGGTACTATGCTTACATATTTGGTAAGCGCATAATATTTATTTTTATTTAGCACTTACATCCATACATTCATAAATGATACATTTCCAAGGAGACACGTACGCATTACAGCACCTTTTAAAAGTAGTACTTGTGCTCGCGATAACTTTTATCGTAACCAATTTATGACGCATGTAGATAAATGCTAATTAATATTCGCAGTCCACCGTTAAATGAGTTAATTTTACAAGTAACGTTTCCTAACTGCGCTTGAACGGTGACATGCAAATAAAATATAATCGGATCGAAATTGTTCCTAATGAAATAGAATATGGAAACGCAATTGGTGCGAGACTTAACGGTCTTGAAGGATTTGAAATGTGTAAATGCAATGTTACAAACGTAATTATTTCATTCTTCACTGTGAAATTGTCTCGATGATATACACAAATATGCAATCTTGGTGTTCCATCTTGCGAAAAGGAATGACTCGCCAGGTGAATAAAGCAACAGGTAGATAGCGATTTCTGGAATTTTCCGAAATAAATTGTGTAAGTTAAATTGTTAGAATATTCGCATTACGGAATGAGTTCGTTTATTTAAAGAAATAATCGCGAATTATTGGGAGAATACCAAGCCGGCTTCCGCCGTAACCGATCAACAATAGACCAATTCTTCTCACTTAAAGAGATCCGGACAAGCTGCTATGAATGGTGCTGCACACTTAATTCATATATTTTAAACAGATTTATGATAAAATAAATAGAGAAAAAATGTATCAAACAATATCACATTTGGGCATCCCAACAAAACTGATTAGACTAACGAGAATGATTCTGAAAGAAACGAATAACAAAATGGAACGGACAACAATCTGAGAGCTTCCAAGTGAGAAATGGGGCGAGGCCTGTTGTCCGGGACCTTGTTCAATTTAGCTTTGGAAGCAGCCATAAGAAACAGCGGAGTAGAAAAGAGACAAAGAAAATTTAAGGACAATCATCTTAGTAATATTGACCAAATCCAAAAAGAGCTAAAAAGAATTGTAACTAGATTAGAAAGTGAAGCAAAAACATTCTGATTAATAACTAATGAAAAGAAATCTGGGAACATGATCATGGAGATGGAAACCGCGGAAAAGGTTGAAAACTATAAGTTTGAGAAGGTTAAATAATTTACATATTTCGGACTACTACTGAAGGAGAACGGGCCTGAAGATCAAGAGATCCAAGCGAGAATAGCTAAAGGAAATCAAAAGAATGGGAGGTTAAGAATGCTGATGAAATGGAAATACCTATCCAGAAAGACTAAACTACTAATATATCAAACAATATGAAGACCAACGACTACGTACGCTTGAGAAATTTGGATGCTTAACAAATCAGAAGAGGAACAATCGGAAAGATGAGAATGTAAAATACCAAGAAGCATTCTTGGAGGGGTAAATACCGAGGAAGGCTGGCGAAAGAGAACTAACCAAGAGGTCTACGAACAGTTCAAAGAGCTCAGAATTATAACTTATATGTATAAAAAGGCAACGCTTGAGATGTTTAAGGCACATGAATGAAGCGAATGGCAAGGGAGAGAATGCCGGAAGATGATTTTAGGGAGAAGACCGATTGAGAGGAGACCGAGAGGACAATTGAGATCGAAGTGGATGGAGAGAGAAGAGAACGAATAGTGGTGACTTGAGAAACCTTAGGACTAAAAGGACTGCAAATTTAATAAATCCCGAATCCTACCTGTCAAAGAATGAACTCAAAATATTTTTCAACTTGTATGGTCTCAATCTTTCTCCTTTCCTCTATAAATCTCTGCACACGATCTCATTTAATATGTCAGTCGCAACATTTAAAGATAACTGTTCTCGTCCTGCTTTCAATTTCTCATAAAAGTTTCTTTCTTATTGTTTCTTCCAGTTACTTTCAAAAACTTTCCACGGCAAATCTTTTCTGTTGCTCCCCTATTTAGCATCCTTACAAAATACATCAGTCAACTTTTCACCACGTTTATCACCGGTTTAACACCCAATATCAAAGTGCATTTTTCTTTTAATTTGGCTTTTGCTTCTTTTATCCCCTGTTTTGGGCAACTTTGGCCCCCACAAAACTAAATTACCTGCCGGTTTCTTTTTAAATTATATGTTATTTTGATATAGACAGCTCTTTCGCGCTCAAGAAATTGACAGGAGTGACACGGTATCATATCTCCACGGTGGGAAATGAATAGCTTTACGCTTAAACAACGTTGAGAAATATTAAAAAATTATTTCCAAAACGGATGGGGGCGAACTAGAAAAGTTGAGGAAATTTCTATGCCTTGAGCTAGTCATTTTCTTAGGTAACAAAATTCGTTTAGCCCCTAATCCGATAGATTTTGACCTGTCGATTCGAAATATGGCACTATAAATGCTGTAGCTCCAACCGTTACAGATACATCGACGTTTTTAAGCATTTTAAGTAATATGGCGTTCTTATTGATGTAGGCATCAATTGACGTGTCTTGAAGAGCCGATTCCACTGGGATGTGATTTATTGAGATAGTGATATATGATATTGCAAACGGTTGCCGCGAATCTGCGTTTCAATGTCCAAAAAGTAAGAAGTAAGAATTCTTTTGTTCGATTTGAGACGATGCTAAAGAAGATCTTTATAAATCGAGTAGGTACCCCAACTAATACAATTTTCAACACCAAGAAAGTCACTCGTTTCGAGATAATAGAACTTGTATTTCTTTGGATCATTTCGTGGAAGAAACAATATCGATAAAATAAAGCGTAGATCTTGTGGCTACCAACTTTTTCGAGGTGTCACAAGTGATTTCGAAATATGACAGCTATTGCAATTGTCCCTTTTATAAAGTCGGCCACGGTGAAATAATAATAATAATAGCGAAGACTGCTGTTCCGCGATGTGCCAGCAAATTCCTACAAATTTGAAGAATTTTTGTTGCAAATTTGGATGATATCAACTTTTATTGGAATAAATAAAAATCAATACTATTTATAATTTTTTATGTACCTTTCATATACAACGACATTGAAAACTTATACCGGAAACTTACATATCCAACAAACAGAAGAAGACCAACACCTAGTATACCTGTATTCCAAAATGTATAGTTCAAAGATTCTTGCTTTTCATTACTCCTGCTGGACGTCGCGTTAAAGCTCTACTAATGCTTCCAACATTTTGTGCTCATTCGCTTTCAGATTCTGAGAATTTGTCTTTTACAAGTAAAATCCGCAAAAGATTTCAAGTAATTTAATATATTTAAAGCCAACATTTATAAAATGAAATAAGTTGGCACTGGGCTACAAACTTCAAGGTATTGGATTTGACTCTCACGCCTCAGGTGCCTATGAAAATGGGAAATATTTTCTGGAATAGTAATAAACACCTGATGCGTAGTTTCTGGCCGCCCTATTTTCAAATCTCTATATTCCAGTGTAATTAGACGATAAAAATGTAATGTAATTGATGGAACCCAGTTACAATGAATGGATTTGAATGATTCTTTTTTTTTTGGGTTTCTAATAACCTGAATTACAAAGGTTACCCATTGAAAATTGCCGCTACTTTGCAAATCCATTTATCTAAACAAAAAAATTAAAGTTTCAGACCTTGCTTTTAAAAATATAATTATCAGAATTTTTAAACATTTATCTCGGGAAAATAACAAATGTTATTGTTTTCGAAGGCGTCAATAAAAAAATTGAGAAAAATAAAACTTTTTGTTTAAACAAACATTAATTTGTGGATGCCGCCCGAAAAGCGAACTGAATAGAAGAAACGTTATACAATTATAATATTTATTAAAAAATAAACATGTTAACTAATCTTCTTCTACGTTTTCGACATCATTCATTAATATTATTGGTGAATTTAAGCAGCTAACTGCTTTACATTGTAAACATGCCATAGAACAACCTTAGCCAGTCTTTCTGCATCCACAAGCAGAGGTACATCCAGTTTTACATGAGCAAAATATCATATTTAATAAATTTTCAGGAGCTGGTGGTTGGTTCATTGTAACCGGTACAAATGAATTATTTTTCCTTCCCCATCCCCATTCTTTGGGCCTATGTCCTATCTACAACTGTACTTGTAAATATAGTCTTTTTATATGCTCTAAACTAGCATCGAAAGTGGGAATCAATGAAGCAAAGTTGACACAGCTCTTTCTACTGGTAGCTTTGATAATTATTTATATTTTCTTCATTTCTAGTAGCACCATGTAATGCTAAAATACATAAAATACCCGATCGCAAAATATCATTTTCGTCCTTGAAGATAATAGCAGCATCTTATAAATCTCTACGATTTTTGAATAATTTTGCAAATTTCTTTTTAACCAATTTGGTAGAACGCTAAAGTAGTATCACATCCAGTGATTCAGTGATTCAGTGATAGTGTAGATATCGTACCTTTTGTTGGTTTGAGGAAATATATTTCTCTATGAGGAGGTGTTAAAGTTGTTAATAAAACTAATACGTCAATATCTTGAGCAACGACAACAGTTTTTGATTCAATATTAATTGAATCAGAGATAAATAACTATAGCTGTAAAAATGATTTACTATAGTACTGCTACTATACTAGAAGTAACGCCATTTTCATAAGAGTATTCTTAAAAGCAAAGGAAAAATTATTAGCGGAAACTTTCAAGGGGGAAACAATTTCCGTTTTAGTATACGAAATTTTAAAAAAACTGGAAAAATTCAAATCCATGCACTCTAATTGGGTTTCGAACCTAATTGCACTGGACTATAACCATTGGTTAAAAGTTGACAATTCGTACTCAAAACATGGCCTTTAATCTGTAAACCCCACTGCGTGTTATTTTAAATGAGTTCTAAATTACTCTTATGAAATTTTAACGGTTAAAAATATTCGAGTTCTGATTCTTACCGAATTGATTCCAAAATGGACAAATTTCGAAAGAGGGGAATCGAATTAAACTTTTCTTTGTACTTGTTTCAAGTTTGAAATCGGCATTTTCAAGATTAAACGAATCGTGTATCTTGTGGGATCGCTCTAATAAATTTTAGAGCGTTAGGGGTATCAAGTTTTATATGTTATCTTATCGTTTCCAAGATCTTGCATCCTTTCAAAAATTGAGCGAACATTATATCTTGTAAAAATGATGACGTATTTGTAACGTTTGCCATACCTATTTCTTCCTGAGGATTTGTATCTGCTGGATAAGAAATAAATTATTATTATTATTATTATTATTGCAAACACACTGACAAAGTCAATGTACAAATTTCCAAATGACATTTGATCATCTCCTGATGATGCTAACTTGGTTAGCGAAACGCGCGTCGAGAGACATGCAATATTTGTTTGGTGATAGTGGAAATTTGTACATTGACTTTGTCAGTGTGTTTGCTTTGTTACACCAAAGGTTCCAAACCAATTTTCTGAATTATTATTATTATAAAGATTCAAGTTATGATTCTGATTTGTTTATATCAAAGACAAAGAAGAATCCGAAAGATCTCAAATGATGTAACCCCTTCGTCATTTCTCTGAAATTTGGAGATACTTCTAATGAGGTTTAGAGAGCTAATAGTTTAAATGATCTTACAGGGCTCCATAAACATACAGTACAGTTGCTATATTAATAAGTCCTTCCTTATTTCCCTCGAATTACTTTTGTATAACTAGCCTGGAAAATCTGTACTGATGTTCGCCCTCTAATCCCAGTCATTCCTTCAACATAATTTGTCGATTTAGTGCACAAAGTGCAATTCAATCTTTCCTCATTTTCCTTCAATAATTCTTTTTAAAGCATTTAAAGGTCGTGGGTGTATTCCTTTTGTCTTAATTTGTGAATTTCCGCGGAACAGTACATGCGACCAAAACGTAACAAGGAACTAAAACATAAGCGAGGGAGGAAGCTTATATTTTCTAATTTGAACTTTTGGGCTTTGTTCGGATCTAAGCAATACATTTTATTGCTTCGCTCTTTGGTTTTCACTTTAACATTCTCTTTGGAAAGATGTTCACGAATTGCAAATGGGATGAAATAAACTAAAGAATTTTATTTAAGTATCAGCTTATTACCTTCAGCTTCGATTTTACCAACCTGCCTAATTTGACAGATGAGATTTTATAGGAAGCAAATCGATATTAAAGCCAGTGTTGACCTTGCGAGTTTTATAATATTGATTTAGAGACATCGTCGTTTGGGACATCTGCACGTCAATCCCAAAGAATTCCTCCATAAAAAGTTAACGATTTTTAAACTGCCTGCCGTCGATAAATTTCTTAAACCTCAACGCATGTATTGAATCGCAACTTTTGAACCGAGCCATCATAAAACGATCTCTCGACATTTTACGTAATTCAAACTTTACGGCATGGCACTATAATCCGCGGAATGTTGGCCGAGTTCACTTCTCGTTTTCTTGCGAAGTTTTGTGCCCATTTCCGACCGATCGGAATGCACCGAAGTAAATGAGCGGGCAATCAAAGTAATTTCGTGTCAAAGATATTTGAAATAAGTGGAACGCAATGGACTTACGGCAGCTGCTTGCACGCAGGCCGATGTAACAACAACAGCGACAGAAAGAGTAGATACCAACAGCAACAGCGGCAGCAGAAACAACATTAACGGGACCGTTAATCGTCGTTAAGAGGTGCGTATACGGACGCGGATTTGGCTCGCTTCGGCGACAGGAAGACAACAAACCTGACCTCGTCACGGCATCGTCTCCGAATCTTCGAAAGCCGGTGGGAAAAGCATGCGTTTAGTGGCGTCGAACGGGTTTGGCACGCGTAAGGCTTAAAACAATCGATTTCGACGGTGATAATTCGTGAGTAAGATGTAACCGTAAAAAGAAGTGATCCACTTTGCTGTCGTGTAAAAATCTTGTTGGTGCGTATGTAAAAGGGGACAGGATAAATTAAGTTAACGACGAAAATGCCGCAAACGCCAATGAGGAGCACACACCAGCACACCAATGGTCACATCGGCCACAACGGCCACGGCGTTGTTTATAACAATCACAACGGTTATCCTCACCAGAATGGTCACGCTAATCACTATGTACCGAATGGTGTGGCTAATCACAGCAAGACGAACGGACATGCTAACAAAAGTAAGTATCTTTGTGTTGTTATTTGGCCCAAATTGCATCATTTCGATTTCAAGCCGTAATGAACCAGAATTAGATATTTATTGTAATTGTAGGATGTGTTATGTAAGGCCTTATGCGAAAGATGTGGATGAGTTAACTGCAAAATCTAGATGTATGTACGTTTCGAGTAAATTATCTCGATTTAACGTTTGACCTTTGCAATCATTATTATTTCGAGCAAACTTTAATGCATGCGGTGTTTTATAACGTCCGGTCCTTAGGGTACGATGTTTGTTTGGAAACGGTGGCAATACCAACTTTCAAATTTATTGAGAGACAATTATGTAATAAACTATTACAAAATTTCACTCTGCAATATTAATGATCGAATCTTCGCCAACTATTCTTCTCACGTTTTCGCTCTCATCTACCTTTCTCTCTATTTATGCCAACGTTTCTCTCATTCGTTTGTCCTCGTCTGTCACCATTACAATTGTTTTGACTCCGGACCTTGTTTTGCTTCACCTCCCATTCCCATTCATTTCTACATCATATCCAATTCCTTCCAACACCTTTAACATTACTCTTCTCTAACCAACGCCGAGACCATCAACTCCACGGATGAGAATTCTTACAAGACCTTCCCTTTTCCTCTGTAGGACGTGGTTCATCGTCCATTTCACTAAAGACCCGTTGGATTACTGTGCTCCTTAGATATTTAATCTAACAAGTTGGTGTCATCGATGAAATCTAGCACATTGCTTATGGTAGTCATTGTTACTACTTCTGGTTGCCAGAACCGAGATTTAAAGTGTTTCAGTCTACCATCGCTCAACCCCCGGCACAGAAATCGCGTTGCAAAGTTCCCTCTTCGTCATAACATTTGTTCTTTTTTGTTGAATTTTTGTTCTGATTTGGAGTTGTTTTTAACTAGTCTTAGGTCATTTAACTCGTTACTATTAGCCTAATTAATATAATTTAGACTTTAGAGCAACATTTTCTTTCTTTCTACCTCCTTTTCTTCTCTTTTCCTTTTAGATATGTAAGCAATATATATGTGATTGTGATAGTTTATTTAATTTTTAGGTTTTGCCAAATAATACAAGATTATCCTGGTATAAGTAGGATTGTATACTATTATTGGATAACAAATTATTATTATAACCGAAGCTGCAGATAGGATTATTTCTGTTTTCTTCAAATCGACTCTTACACCTGCTTTAATCCCAGCCCTTGCCTTGCTTGACTTCACCTCATATGTTCCTCTTTACATCGTTCATTTCTACTCCATTACCAATTTCTTTTGACACTTTCTCAACTCATATTCTCTAGTTATCGTTGAGATAATAAACTGCACGAATTCAAATTGCCACCACAAACCATCCTTTTCCGTCTTAAGGGGATGTGGTTCATTCCCAACCGCATTAAATCCCGCTGGCTCAATGTACCACTTAGATATTTAATCTATCAAGTTGATGTCTTCGATAGAATATACCACATTGCAAATGGTATTTCTTTTTACTCCTTCTGGCTGCAAGAACCGAGACCAACGTTTGAGTCTAACACCGCTCAGTCCCTCACGGCACAGAGTTCTTGTTGCAAAGTTTCCTCTTCCTCGCAGAAAAATTTATAGATAGGATCTTTAACTATTTCTGCTTTCTTTAGATCGATCTCTACACCTTGTTTGTGCCCAACTTTTGCTTTGATTGACTTCACCTTCCATCTTCTTCCTTATATCTTCCATCTGTTACCAATTTCTTCGGACATGTTTCCCATCAATTTCCCTAACCATCGTGGAGACCATCAACTCCATGAACTAAAGTTGTTTTGTGATTTTATCGCCCACCGTAGTAAAGCTCGTTGGATTATCGCGCTCCTTAGAAACGTAAGCTAACAAGCTTGGTGGTGTCATCAATGATATCTTCCACATTTCAGTCTAGCACTGCTCAACCCCGTGCCACAGAAATCACGTTACAAAGTTCCCTCTTCGTTCTGGCCGACGCTGCAGATAGAATCTTCCATTATTTCCGCGGAGAAGAAACCTTAAAAATTAGTTGCTTCTTCCCTGCTTAGTTTCCTCTTCACAATCAGTTTCGCCATGTTCCAAAAAACGTCCCCTAAATTATTCTTATTCCCTGACTTGCTTTCATCCGTTTTGATTAGATCCTCCTCTTGATCTGTTCATCTTCCACCATCGTCTTCCAATTTTATAACCTAGTCATTTCTCTTCTTGTCTTACACTTCTCCTTCTTTTGCACTATCTTCCCTTCCTCTGGATGATCATCACATCCATCTTGCTTGAAGTTGCTTTGATCCATTTCGATCAAATTCACTGTTGTTTCGTTCATCTTCTACCATCCTCCTCCAATTTCATAACCTATTCATTTCTCCTCTTGTTGTCTTATACTTCTCCTTCGTTTGCGCTATGTTTCCTTCCTCTGGATGATCATCAGATCCCTAAATTTATCCCTGGCTTTAACTTTAACAAGGCGTTGCTGGTAATTTTCGAGGTCTGGGAAATAAAATCGCTTCAGTACCTTTTCGAAAAAATTAAATTCGACATTTGTCAGGGCGAAAAGGACTAACAAATGCATATACACACATGACACAATCCGCTATTAAATTTGACTTAATGAAGTACACATTTCTTACCCCACGTTGTTCATACAACATCTAGTTAAATACGTGGACACGCAATAAATGATTATTTTGTTTCATAATTTCCCACATTTTAACCACATTTTCTCCCAATTGTTATTCAATATTCGCATTTTATGCTAATCGGCCCTCTACGTGGTACCTTCGGCGTTATTTATGAGCAGCTAATAAATTTACTTCCACCTTGTCAGTGACTTTTACGTAATTTTATATATCGCGCGCGCGAAGGTGTAGGCATGCTATTGAAGTGACAATAACAAACGCAGAGGTGCAGCAACCGTATTTAGCAGCAACTAATAAACACGCAATCCATCATTGAGGTGTCATTGTTATTTAAATAACAAAGACGCATTGTCTGTGATTATTAATCGATTTGTAACTCGTCTATGCATAAATGCTAAGAATAATAATTGTTCATTGTTCGATCGGATATGTTGTCCTTTGTTATTTCCTCTTTAAATAATACATACGTACTTATGTGCTTATAAATGAAGTAATTATTTATTGAATTTTACAAAATTACACGTAAGAATCGTTTGAAATTCTTAAGTTTATAAGATCTTTTTTGAGAATCGTTTATGTATCATCAATGGAGTTTGTTAAAAAGGTGGATGACGTGTATCATTAAGTAGTGTAAATCGGACTGATGCTCTTCCGAATTTTACTATTCCATGATAAGTTGTCATTTGATAAGTTATCATTGAATAATAAAATTCGGAGGAGAAATTCTTATCATCAATCAAGCACGCAAAATTCCTACTTACCCTATTCTCCATTTCTTGCACTATATATCGAATTCCTTAGATCAACAATTGGTATACAGCTAATTTTCTACATTCCGTCGAAGACAAACTACATACTTGACAGAGCCAATTATTGTGTTTAACAGAGACGCTGATTCCTACAATAGATGCAGAATGTAGGTCAAGTTTATTACATTCCTTTAATCCGGAAAGAATTTTGCCTTCGGTAATGAAAAATTTGCGCTGAAACGGAAATAATTACCTCGAGTATATGGAGTAGAACAGCATTACGAAACATGTCATTTATTAACCCATAGTATTAAGGCTAATACAGATTAACGGTTTGTATACAGTATGTCCCCGAATCGACTTCACTATAGGGATCAAACATTTTCTAATGGGATTTTCTTGAGATTCCGCCCTCCTTGGTCTGAAACGAATTTCAAGCACATGTTTACTCTTTAAAACTCAAAGCCGTCATGATGATTGAGAGGAGACCATTTCCTGTTACAGTGAAGTTCCATCTTGATCAACAATACGACAAAATTTTATTGAGAAACCTTGTACAGAATATGAAACTATGACTCTTTGCAAAATTAAAGATTCAAAATTTAATATTTGGGAAGTTATTAACCGGATTTCCTCGGTTATTCTACACTTCAAATCTACATTATTATTAGCTCGGTTTAGATACACTTTGAATTTGAGATCACCCCACAAGAGGAAATCGAGTGATGTTAGATCGGGTCATTCAATCATTCCTCGCCTACCAATCCGTTTGTTTAAAAAAATGGTAGGTACTAAGAAAATTAAGAACAATTAAAGAATAATGTGGCGGTGCGCCATCGTTCTGGAACCATAAGGCGCTAGCCAGCAAGAGGGGATGTTCTGCATTTGCATGGAGAGTAACAATTAAGGTTATTACGTTTCGCTGCAATAATAGCAAATAATTTTCACCATTTGATGCACCTTCAATGACAAAAACGGGACCATGACTGCACCACCGACAATCCCTGTCCAAACGTTGATTTTTGTCGGAATTGTGTGTGTCCTTCCATCATCCAGTCTGGATTTTCAAGTGCCAGGTATCTATAATTTTGAATATTGACAAATCCGTTTAGGCTTCGTCGGAGGAGATTATGCGTCTTGAAAATTCCAGACTGGTATCACCTTGGTCCACCATTATGTCGCCCAATTCAATTCCTCTGTCAAAATTATCCTCATAAAGTTTTTGAACCAATTTTATTTTGTACGGATGCCATTTGTTCTTTTCTAGTGACTAATTGACTGCCCTAATGAGACTTCACGGTTTGATTTGTGAGGGTTTTCTTGAAACGTTAGTACAACATCCAACTGCTTTTCTTCTGAAATTATCGGACGAGCTTTTGTAAAGTTATCTCTTATCTGACCCAAGTCTCTACATTTGCGTTCTATTTAACTTATTGTCGATCGCGTAATAAGCCGATCAGGAAAGTTACTATTGAACAATTCACAAATTTCTGCTTGTACTATCATTAAAATTCATATTCCTTGGGTTTCACTTAAACGTGCCGTCTTTAGTTGTATGTCAATTAATCAAAAGACAAATAATGTTTGTTACACCTTCTTTATAAAAAAAAATAAATGCGACAAATACCATGGGATTCTGGAAAAAAACGGTTAAAAACTGAATGTTTAAGAAATGTTTCTTGGGCCTAATTCGAAACAAATTTCATTTTTTTAAATTGTAGAAACAATATTCGAAACATTTTTTTCTCTAAAATCTTTTTATGTAACCTATCTCAGAAATCATTTTTCTGTGTGCAAAAAAACGTTCTGCTCCAAATGGCGCTGTCAAAAGTGAGGGTTACCATTTAAAGAACATGATGTGTCGTCATAGCTGCGACAATAATGACGTCACAAAATACGGGCATTTAAAAATTAAGGTTGACGTGTTCGATTGCTTTTTTGTTCAGTATTTACAGATTTCATTGATTTTGTCACAACATATAGGTCCACACTGTATAATTACCACAAATAACTTTAAACAAAAGTGTAACAAGAAAGTACTATTGACGCTTAATGATCCACAATAGTTTGTCTGTCTCCAGTGCTTCAGAATGGAAAGCGCCCAAGAGATAAGGTCATCTTGGATTTCCATATAGCTCGTGCTTACTCTGCTGCTCGGACGATTGAGTATTTAAATGCTCAAAATATTGAAGTAATGGGTCAGTCGCCGTACAGTGTAGAGCTGGCACCTAACGATTTCTGTTTTTGTTGGTTTCAAGTCCTTCAAAATAAAAAGCGCCCAAGAGGTAGGGTCGTCTTGGATTTTGATAGAGCTCGTGCTTACTCTGTTGCTCGGACGATTGAGTATTTAAACGCTCAAAACATTGAAGCAATGGGTCAATCGCCGTACAGTGCAGACCTGGCACCTAATGATTTTTGTTTTTGTTGGTTTCAAGTTCTTCAAAATAAAAAGCGCCCAAGAGGTAGGGTCGTCTTGGATTTTCATACAGCTCGTGCTTACTCTGTTGCTCGGACAATTGAGTATTTAAACGCCCAAAACATTGAAGTAATGGGTCAATCGGCGTACAGTACAGACCTGGCGCCTAATGATTTCTGTTTTTGTTGGTTTAAAGTCCTTCAAAATAAAAAGCGCCCAAGAGGTAGGATCGACTTGGATTTTCATAGAGCTCGTGCTTACTCTGTTGCTCGGACAATTGAGTATTTAAACGCTCAAAATATTGAAGTAATGGGTCATTCGCCGTACAGTGCAGAGCTGGCATCTAATGATTTCTGTTTTTGCTGGTTTTAAATTTTTAAAAATGAAAAGAGCCCAAGAGGTAGGGTCATTTTGGATTTTCATGAAGCTCGTGCTTACTCTGCCGCTCCGACTATTGAGTATTTCAGTGTTCAAAACATTGAAATAATATGTCAGTCGCCATACAGTGCAGACCTGACACCTAATGATTTCTGTTTTTGTTGGTCTTTACGGATGCTGAAGTATATTGACTGTAAATGGTAATTCTTTGAAACATAAATAATTGCGCTCTGTCAGGGTATTGTCTGCGTTCAATGTTTGAAACACGGACTTATTTTCTTTTCTCCTTTATGCTGTAAAAACAAAAGAAAAGCTGAAATATCGTTAGCATGGACGTTTATTATTTACACGAACTTCCACGCGAACTTCTTATTGCCTACGTATGCGTCTTGCTAGCCTCGAGCCGACGGCGACGACGACGGCGAGATCGTTTCTAAAGCGCAAAACAATCGCGATTTCTACGCTTGTCGTTCAGGCTAGCCGGTAGCTAACGCGCGACCCGACTCTATATTTTACAATACAAACATTAAAGCGAGCAAAAAGCGGGCGTGCAGTGCCGCGGATAATTTCAAAATAATTTCAAGCACGCGGTTTTTTTCCAGAGCCATTTTCTCATCATAATTTTCGTAATTACGGCTAGAGGGACGATGGCTTACGAGCTGTGTGCAGTGATACGATGTGATAGCAGCAACGTCGACGCTGCTTCTTCTACGATTTCCTCTCAAGACGCCGCCGTAACGACAAATTAACGGTGTTTGTTAAGGAAAATGAAAGTCATGGCCGGATAATAATAAGGTGGACAGATATTACGTCTGCAGTTGATTAAGAAATGTAGACGACGGAAAGGTATCATTTGAGAATTGGCAGTGTTCTTTATGATAGTAAAATATTTCACAAACACTTTTTTGATTCTATTAAATTATTTACCATCGGATACTTCTTTCGAATGGTTTCTGCAATGAGATGATACGCGTGTATAAGACGTGTTATGTGAAAAAAGTCGGAAAGCATAATTTCAGCATTGTAGTAACTCGATCTGTAGCAAACGTTGTGACTTGGACTATTGTGATACAAAATTCTGCTGGTGAATCATTACGTTTTAAAGGACATGCTACAACGTATTTCATCCGCACCTACGCATTTTTTGTTTACATATTTACTCCAAAAAGGACGAAAATGTTCATTGTCTACAAGGTGTTGTGGAATGTTGCACACAGTTAGCATAAAAATAAAATCATACATAAATTCCTAGTACGGAATGTTGTTGTTTAAGTTCAGTATGTTCATGACGTTTGCTTTTAATGTTTTTTACACTGAAATGTATCGTGAATCGTGACTTATCAACCGTATATTGCAAATTTCGTACTGAATGATAGTACCTGTATATTCCAATCCACGGAATCTGCTAATATATATATTCACGCACACTGAACAACCAATAATTATCAAACGGCAGTTTACTTCCACGGCTATCGAATGATTAAACTGTCCACTTGCTTCAAATCGACCTATGTAAATCCTTTCTCGGTGCTCCTGCCGTAGCGCGCGTTTGTCGAACCTTAATCATAGGAGCTTGGCAGATGTTATAGCTAATGAAAAACTGGTGATACAATTTACATTTATTGCCTGAGTATAATAATTTGGCCGTCCTCTGTATATAGACAGTACTAAAGTTAAAATTAATTATACGAGTACGTACAATAGTAATCACACACGTGAAATCACTCCTGTTGTCCGATCGCGGCAATCTTTGAAATAGAACATGACGAACCTAGAAATTATGTAACGCGATATCGTTGCAGAGCGTGCAAGGCGCGCATACGCTCAAATTACAGACGCATACAGGTCCGAGAACGTAAATATACCCGCGTCCCGGTAATAAGAAGGTGTCGGTTTCAATCTTTTAACGTCCGCCTCAAGGCTCTTTCGCGTATTTATGTCGCGGATTATATAAATCTACGAGCGGCTATTTCGCATATTCAAACAGACGATTAGAAAAGGCATACCTCCTATATAAGTACTTACCTTCCTACGGACGTAGGATGTAAGGGAACGGACCGACGACGTTTATTGTTAGTTAGGCGAACGCGCATAAGTATGCACGTATGTATGTATGTATATGCATGAATGGGAACCGCACGCCGGCCGGCTAATAACAGACGCGTTTAATTAATTCCCCGCGCGGTCCGTTCCGAGTATTTTAATTAATCGGATTTATGTATTATGACGTTGGAAGAATGCCCCGACAAGAGCAGATAATATCGCGTAATCGGATAAGGGGTACGGTCGCTACGGATCGACTCGTACGCTCCATAAATTAATTGCTTATCGGTGTCGTTGCGTATGCGATTTGATGTAAATTAGCGTATTGCTCGTTAATTGTTTCGTAGAAGTGGCGATTTGCTATCGAAATTATGCAAAAACTTACCGGAGGAAGTAGTAAGAGGGAGTGTTTGAAAGTGGTGGATGCCGGTGCCCGGTAGATTCTACACAATTGCTGAATGGAGCAAGGGTATAAAGGTGGTCCTTGTTCATCTAGAAAAAATAGTTTTTTAAATGTAAGTAAGTAAAACATAAAGTGTGCAAAATTTTAACTTATTCGGGCATCAAGATACATGTCCCCTTGACGTTGAATATGTTTGAGGTTTATGTATAGGCTGGGGCATAATAATGATAATAATAATCCACTTATTTGACCAACAGATTGTACATCCATTAACAAGAAAACATTAAAAAGTTAACAGTTAAATTGTACATACGTACAAGAAAAACAAAAATAATACCATATAATAGTGTAAAATATTAGAAAAATAGTAATAGTGTCTCAAGCGCTAGATCAGTACAAAGAAACAGCGGTTACATTTATACATACTTATAATTAAATCTAAAATTAATTTTAAATCTAAATGCAAAAACTCAAAAGCTGAAACCAATTGTCCAGGATCCATAGCCCATTACCACTGCGCATATATATTGTAGAAGTTATCAATATCGGCAATGCTCTCGCTAAAATGAGTGTAGTGTTATGTCTGAAGGTGATAGGTTATTGAAATTGTTGCACGTGACATGTAAGAGCAATCCCAGAGACAAGTTGGTTCTTGAGAACTGTGGATAAAAGGTTGGTGTTTCTCTAGTGGCGAATTGCGAAACAGTCTAATCAGAGACGGCTCACACATTAGTGCTGCTGAGCTACATAACCACCAGAATAAATCCTCAATGTATGGATTAAGCATTAAATATTAACATTTAGCATTTACTGAATAAAATATTAAATATTAAATATATAATATTAAATATATTAAACATTATCGTCGTCTCTGCAGCGAAGCTCTTTGCAATACATATAAATTCATACACGAAGTAAATCGAGGATAACCGACTGTCTTTGGCACACGGGCGCGAGAACATCGAGATGGGCTGCATTTTGGCAAACAGTGGTCAGGGGGAGTCGGTCGATGTTAATGTACGCATCGTGGGCGTTTACAATTATAATTACGTGTCAATGTGATGTAAAAACGGATATTGTTTGTAAACTCGGCGAAACTAAGTTTTAAAGCTTAACTTTCAACAACAACTGGTAGTAAGAGAGCGTGGATGTCCTCTTCCTGTACTCAGTATTGAAGTGGCCGGTAAAAGTCGTGGAAAAACTTATAAAAGACAGTTTAATAAAGAGATATATCTTCGTAGTAATTGGATTTGTGGTTGTGGCGAAAAGAACGCTTTGTGCATTGTTCGAAACTGATTACAAAGAAAAATTTTGCGGGAAAAAAGCTTACGTGATTTAATACATTTAAAAGTTAAAAAACATGAAACAAGCCGTACCCATATCAGCAATCAAATGAGATCAGCATTATTTGGGTATATATATATATACCCAATATACAAAAGCACAACGAGGAGGTAACAAACAATAGGCATGTGTTATCAAAATTTATTGACTGTATAAAATTTTGTGCAGGTTTCGAGCTGGCCTTAAGAGGAAATTATGAAAGTCAATCATCCGAAAATCCCGATATTTTTCGGGGTTTGGCGAATTTTACATCAGAGCATGATACAACACGTAATGAACATCTTAAAAATGCAACGGTTTTCAAAGGCACGTCAAAAATGATACCAAATGAGATTTTAGATAGCATGCTGGAAATGTATCTTGAAGAAATCCTTTACGAAATAAATAAAGCCCAGTTTTTAGCAGTCACGGCTGATGAAACTACAGACATTTCCTCTAAATGTCAAATGATGATTTTTCTTCGTTACGTCACCAAGGAGGGAAACCCGGTGGAAAGGTCCAGGACTTTTTTGCTTCCCGAAAATCATAATGCTGTGTCATTAGCTAACAATATTTTTAATGTTATTGACCCTATTTTCAAAAATAATTTAAAAAAGCTCATTGGTCAAATGACGAGGTAGCTGTAATGAGTGGAATACATGGCGGAGTTCAGGCAATAATCAAGGGAAAATATGAAAATGCACATTTCATACAATGCTATGCTCATCAATTAAATTTGGCGATGTCACGAGCATGTTCAATTAATTCTCAGGTACGTGTCTTTTGTGGAGATTTACATGACATACCTGGATTTTTTAGTCATTCGCCGCAAACACTCGCAGTTCTGAAGCAATTCATAGGAAAAAATGTACCCATTCTGCACCTACGCGTTGGAATTTCAATATTCGTACGGTTAGTGTGATTTACGAACACAGAGATTCTATTATAGAACGTATGAAACATCTGCAAGAAGATTCAAATGCAGTGATGCGCAAAGAAGCAAGAGGTATACGACGTATTCTGAAAGATCCAAATTTTACTTTTTGGCTGACTGAAGTTTTATTTAACCAACTGCAAAAAAGAACATGAATCCAATAAACGCGCAAAACGTGGTAAATAATTTTGAGAAAAGCATTAATAATATTCGTAATAAAATAGATACCATCACACAGCGAGCTTCAAATTTTAGTACAGTCCCCTGTGATGCAAAAAGGAAACGTTTAAATAATAACAAAAAAGACAACCGTATTGATTGTATAGAAGTTTCTGATGTTATTATAAATAATGCAAAAGAACGTTTTGCTTTTACAAACTGCTTAGTTGCCGAATCGCTCTTGAATTCAGAAAATTTTGAAAATTATAACCATTCATTTCCTGAATATAACGTGGCACCTGTTAAGTGCAGCTTATAATTGTTTGGAAAAAGCAGACCTCTGCGAACTGAGCTGTCAGTTTTGTATTCAAATTTTCGGTGCAGGATATTGAAAGATGCAGTGCCTTTGTTAAAATTTATAATTTCTAACAATTTGGAAGAAACAATAGCAGAAACTAAAAAATTGTTGGAAATTCTGACAACTACTCCCATGGCCACAGCTCAAGCCGAACGTAATTTCTCCACCTTAAAGCACATAAAAACGTTTCTTAAAAATTGAATGTGTAAAGATCGTCGCCTCAGTACCGAATTTTAACGAGAAAGCAATTAAAAAATTTGCCTCCAAAAGGACCGCCATTTTAAACTCCAGTTTAAGAAAATGAAATAGGGTAAGTTCAATTGACTTTGAAATTTTCCATATTATTGTAAATTTTGTTACTGATATTTTTGTTTTTGGTTATAAATATTATATACCTATAGTTTTATTATTGGGTTATTATTATTATTATTATTATTATTATTATTATTATTACTTTAAACTGTTTGTGGTCCGTGCAGACCACCTACCTTGAAATGTCAGGAGGCGCCACTGATTCAAATTTAAACTACCCAGAAGCTCAGGAGCGTCAATCTAGTTATGGAGTAAATTATAAAGAAATTGTATGCTGAACTGAATTCTTTTGATGTTCAGAGATGAAATTATAATATTTACTTGTTTTTATGTAATACATACATATTGTACGTATGTATGTAGCTGTTAAACGATTTGTGTTTTAGAATGGAAGTACCCGTTACGTAGGGTACATACAAGCTTTACGTTTTGTTAAAACACAAAACAGCAATCGCTCTTCGTGCCATATCAATAACATGTACTACGTGTAAGTGTACACAGGTACTTATCTTTATCGCGCTGCTACCGCGATCGCAAAATAAAAAGCGGTCGCCTTTACCCGGCCTTTATGAGTTTCGACATGTACTCGTATATATTACGATGCATTTATCATCCGGTCGCGACGAGGAAAAATACTTGATTTCTATTCCGAACGTTTAAGATAAATTCCGGTAATCATTTAGCTGTCAGCGATAGTACCTTTTTTTCTTTAATATTCAATATGTGTGTAATTCCGGCCATACGTAACCCGATCGGATTAATTAGTTTCAAATGACGCGTCCTGCGAGGCGAAGATGCGAAACAAATTGTATTTCTTCGATTATGTGTAAGAAAAAGATTGCTTTATTCGCTAGAGTTGTGTGAGGCAATACTATTAAAATGGTCATTTTTGTACCAAAAGGTTCTTTACTATCTAAAAGGACATCTGAAAAGTTTGAAGCTAATCTGCGAATATTCATAGACCCAAAAATTTTGCACGCCACTGTATAAGTATACGAGAGATGTTATCTTCCAACAGAGCCTCTCTAGCAAGCCACAATATATTTTAATTAATTTTTTTGGCATTTTAAGCTTGTCTTCCATATATATACATAAATATTTACTGACTGTTAACTTGTCACTCCTCCGAATTTTAATGTCGTGCCTTGCACGTAAGTGGGAAATAGAGATGGAGTGCCAACAACAGTTCGGTTTACACTACTTAATGATAAGTTCCCATGCACTCATTTGTCGAACCTTAATCAGACAAACGCTGCTCATCTTTCATCATTACTTACTCTACTTTGCCTTTCTGTAAACTTCAACGGAAACTTCAAATAGGAAGTTTTCAGGGTGTTATTTCTAATATTAAGATTCCGAGGAACACGATGATGACTAACATCATTCAATTAAATTTCCTCGACTTTCTTTCTAATTACACCGATATCGTGTTTCCGCATCCGTTATTCCTTTACACACGTTCCTTTGTTGTTGTACCGTGTCGTATCTAATTCTTACCCACATTCAACGAGTCGACGAACGAATGTGGAGTACGTTGCAGTAGATATAACGGGCTCCACATATCTGTGCATCCTCGTAGGTGACACGAGTACGAAATTACGGCAAACTGACACGATATACGTGTACGCTGACATATCTCGTAACTGGCGTGTAGGGATAAGCGAGCGTGTCTTATTCGTGAAATACGTGCGTCTCCACGAAACGTTACATAACGCTACTACTACTCTCGATTTCCTGTATTTGCGTATATGTAAGTACGCGTGCATTCGTACGTATGCACATACATATATACACACACCTGCTAATCTATAGGAAGGTACGTTTCGCGATCTCCTTTAGCGGAAAATCAGTATTACCGCGTAATTTCTTTAATTATATTATTATTAGCCCGCGTTTCTGCCGCTATCGACGTTCTGAAATTGTACATTACATTTTTATCTAATCGCTTCTCGCCGTCTTCGTCTCTCGTAACCGAAGGAACGGATTTATTGGGAGAACGGCGGCTAACGCTCACCGTACTTCGGTGAGTTTGTTGTTTTACGCCGATGTGCAAATCAGCATGGATACAGTAATAATTGAGCTCTCGGTAGCAAGGAAAAATCGATTAACGTCGGTAGATAACCGCCGATGCCGTACGACTAATGCCCGTAACCACCGACTTGAAACGGGCAAATTGCGCCTGGTAATTTGTTTAAATAAAATGGATATTATTACGGTACACACCGTGTGGCTGACGATTTTGCTGCCGTGTGCATATTCGCGTAGAACTGATCCATTTCGAGGTTTCATCATCATCATCATATCTGATCATATTTGAGCATTGGAGAACGTAAAAAGTTATTGGGTCTTTACAGAGGATGATCTAGTAATTCGATTATTTGCTGCTCCAAAATCCAGATTGTCGTTCGAGCTATTGCGAGCTCATATTGTCTTCTTAGTCTGACTTAGTTTTTTGGAGCACTGATATCTCTGCTGGTATACTTGGCATGCTTGGCATTAATCGCCTTACGTCGTGTATTGCCCCCCGTTTTCTATTGTCAGAAACCTCCCAAGCCACCAATTTTACCCCAGGAATGTCGTTTGCACACAGGGTGCCAGCCAGCTAGTCGGCGAGGGAGTGAAGAATTAAACTCAAAAAAAAAAACTACCTTAGGGCGCCACCTGCTTTACATTTCCCTGTGAAGCCCTTGAAAAGCAGGAATCCTGAAGGTGTTCCAAAAATCCCGGTTAAAAATTCGTTGGCGGTAGTAAGAAAGAGAAAATCCAATAAAAACAAAAAAAGACCAATAACATTGACAAGTCTTTAATACGTAGGCAGAACGGATAAAAAGAACAAATTTTTACGAAGGGAAATACGTAACTAGTGAACTAATTATATGAAATAAGTAAAGTAACTAAAATTAGTAATGATTCCAGAGAATCTACGTTAGAAATAATCAACAACATCTACCGGTGCCCCTAGCCAAGGATGTAGTTTACAATAAACAAAATACCAACTAATTAAATATTCTATCCCCTCCTTCCTCCAATCTGCCTATTGAAATATGTTATCTGGAATCGACATTTACAATTTTATCTTCTTCTGTTGAATTTTAAATGGTTTAAATTGAAAATTTAATGACTCTAATAATAAACAAAGAAAAATGGAAGAAAAGAGAACGGAGCAAAAGTTGAAGTAGGAACTTAGCTGCGGCTCCCGCAGCCATTGGCGGCGGTGTGGGATCGTCTCTCCATTCTCCCGTCTCTCGTTCTTCCTAGGTAAAATTAGAACGGACCGAAAGTTGATTAACCGGACGAGCACCGGGCAGGATTGGTACAGCCAAGACTACTACTACTACTACTAAGACGGATTGCAATAAAAACGAACCCAAAACTAGTAACGGCCCAATACTAAAAACGGCCCACTACTACACCTCTGTCCCAAAAGTAACCGCAATGCGTCTATAAATCAGAAACCAGTGGCGTCATCTCTTGATAGTTGATTGATTATTGTAGTGGGACTCTTCCTTACCAACCTGACAAATTTTCATGACATTTGGTGCATAGTCAGCTGATACATCACGCATCCTGTGAGAGTGTTTTTCTTAAACGGTCAGAAAATGAGTCACGAACAACGAGTCAATATTAAGTTTTGTTTTAAACTTGGCAAAACTGCAACCGAGACGTATGAAATGCTGCAAATTGTTTATGGCGACGATTGTTTGTCGAAGAGGCAAGTGTTCGAGTAGCATCGACGATTTCGTAAAGGCAGAGAAGATGTTAACGATGACGAAAGAGCCGGTCGTCCTTCGACAACTTTGACCGAGGCAAATGTGGAAAAAGTGCGCGAATTTGTGAAAATTTCGAAGAAATCGTCAGTGAGATTTATGGAAATGGAGCTTGGCAACCCTAAAACAACTATTCAGCGCATTTTGACTGAAACCCTTGGTTTGAAGAAAGTCAATTCGAAGTTTGTTCCGCACAAATTGACCGACGACCAAAAAACGCTTCGAATCGAACACTCCAAAGACATTATTGCACGAGCCCGTGCAGATGAAAACTTCTTGAAAACGATTGTGACTGGTGACGAGACGCGGTGCTTTCAATACGAACCAGAAAGCAAACGTCAAAACGCAGAGTGGAGGTCACCAGAAGAAGGAAATCCGAAAAAATCACGAATGGAGAAGTCGAAAATCAAGTCAATGCTGATTTCATTCTACGATTCGAAGGGAATTATCCATAAGGAGTTCGTTCCATACGGCTCAACGGTTAATGGTGCATATTACATCGATGTTATGAGGCGTTTGCTGGGTCGCATTCGTCGTGTTCGGCCCGAATATCGCGAGCCAGGCAGCTGGAGATTACTGCACGATAACGCACCGTGTCATCGAGCAACGATTGTCACCGATTTTTGGCGAAAAATGAAATATATTCGATACAGCACCCACCGTATTCCCTGATCTGTCCCCATGCGATTATTTCCTGTTCCCTCGTCTTCATTTGAAGCAGAAAGGAGTTCGTTATGCATCCGTAGACGCCATTCAAAGATCGACGACCGGCATCCTAAAGGCCATCCCAGAGATCGACATGAAAAAGTAGTTTGAAGCACTCGTTGACCGTGCAAATCGATGTATTGTAGCACATGGAGAATATTACGAATAAATACAATGATTTTTGTGGACATAACATACATAGCGTGCTTTATTTCGAACTATTGCGGTTACTTTTGGGACAGAGGGTGTAAAACGACCCAATACTCAAACCCCTAAGGAAACAGAAAATTCTAAATATACGATTAGGATAGAATGAACCTCTCACAGTTACAACGGAATAAAACACCCAAAATAGCTACGGATGTCACACGTGCTTCGATAAATCCCAGATTAATCGGTCCTTGCGAGCCTTCATCAAAACCCAACGCCGGTTTGGCGATCCAAAAACGAGACTAAGGCAACGGAACTGCGAAGTATCTTCCCCTAATATCCAACGAAAGTTCAAACGAACAAAACTCTTGGAAGAAAATTCACTTCATGAAACAACGTGTTTACTCTGCCAACGTCTACGATCTTGTGACATAACCCCGAAGATACGTCAAACGGAAAACGGAAATTAAATGTGCATGTAGGTTCTCACTCTACTGTGAAAATCGTTGAGCTATTGATAAGGATATCGACCGTAAGATGACTCCCAAGGCCGCGAACGAAGATGAAATAAAAGCAACAAAAGCAATAGTATGCGCGAATAAAAAAGAAACAAGTAACAACTGCTCTTTAATCTTGGAAAGAAATTAGACTGTGATTTGAAAACTTTCTAGACTATATATGAAACAACTGTTCATGATTGAAAATACGTTAATTCTTCACTATAATCTCCCTTCTGACTTCAATACTCTTCCTCCAGAGATTTTCTCAGAGATTCACGTATTCCATCCTTAAAGTTGATTTTCTGGAAGGTCTTCAAAGTACCCCTCTACCGCTGCAACTACTTCTTCATTCGATGAAAAACGTTTTTCACGCAGAAATCTTTTGAGGTTTGGGGACAGATGGAAGTCACACGGAGCTAAATCTGGTGAATAGGGTGGATGTTCGAGTAATTTTAACTTTAATTCATTGATTTTTGCCATCGTCAACACGGATTTGTGAGCAGACGCGTTGTCCTGATAAAAAATGATTTTTCTCTGGTGTAAACTAGGTCTTTTCTTACGAATTTTTATAACCAACTAGTTGAGACGGTTGCAATAATCTTCCCCGTTATTTTTTTATCGGTTTGCAGATAATCAATTAACTAAATTCCTTTTGCAGCAAAAAACGTTTTTGGACGATTTTGTCCCTTTTCAGTATCGTAGTGGTAAACCCAAGTTTCACCCATGGTTATAGATCGACGCACAATATCAGTTTTGTTCTTTGTATTCGATCCAAGTGTTAACGAATATGTCAATAATCTCCTCAACCCTAATTCATTCTTCGAAATATGAAATACCTATTCATTTGATGTTCCCCAAGCCTCAACAATTGCATACGTTCATTCATTTATTATCCAAAACCATATCAAGTATAGAATCAATAATTTCTTCATTTGTAGCAGTTTTTAGGTGTCCACTGCGTGCTCCATCCACTGCTTTTTTTTTGTACAAGCCTCTTTGTACATGTACAAAGATTGGAAAAAATCTTTGTACGAGAGATTTTTAGTTTATACAACATAATAATGGTAACTGAACTACCCAAAAAAAAAAACTCTTAACAATGTACAAAGACGCTGAAAAGAGCATTGTTTCGTACAAAAAGAAACAGTGGCTCCAACACTGATGTCTGTCAGACCACATTTAAATTCAGCAAGCCAGCAAGCCTCGTGAAGGTACATCGACATAATCACGTCGGTAAACTCCTTATCACACAATTGTTTATAATATATTCAGTGACACGTGTTTCGCTAATTCGAGGCAAGCATTATAAATCGAAGTGACCAGATAATTTTCTTACGTTTCTCATTATACCTATTTCCCCCTCGTTCTTCCTTACTGTACCCGTGTCTTAAGTATCGCGAAGCATATGCACCACACGGGACATGACATAAAAATGGAAAATTTAAAATTGATAAGACAGGTTGATTCACCACGAGAACTTGATGCGTAGGGAACGATACCCATACATAAAAATACAAATCTTTTAAATCGCGATTGGAGGCCGATTCAGCAGTCTAGTTTCTTGAGTTTATTATAATGAAATACTAATTAAGTAATATTAATCATGGGAATGGTAGTTAGCATTTTAATTTATTTTCTCTTCTTCGGGAAATTAACCAAACAACAATACCTTTTAACGTTTAACCCATTTGAACCGGAAGGCTGCTTGTAGCAGGTACTTTCCCCGACCGTCGACTTCACAAGGATCTTTTACGGGGGCTTCATAGCAGTCTACGAGTAAAAAAGAATAGTTGTTTAAGCCACACACACGGGTACAGTGAGGAAGAAAGTGGGGCGAATAAGTATAATTGGAGGTTTAAGAAAATTATCTAGGCACTTAAATTTACGCAGTTGAGCTAGCAAAACATGTGTCACCAAATTTATTATCAACAATTGTGTGGTAAGGAGTTTACCGATGTTTACATTGTCAGTAAATACACCACGGTTCTTGCAATCACCTTCACATTTACCATATCGATATAAATTTCATCTGCCTTCAAACCTTTTTTATATAAACTGCCTAAATTTCAAATTTTTCCATCTTCAAGGGACAAGCAGAACACGTCAACTTAAGCAGTTGTAGACAAAAAAACTGTTTGACACTTTGGCTTGAAGTTTCATGTGTTCATCAGAAGGAAGGAAGATTCCAGCAACAAAATACTTTTTCGGATATCAACGCCGACTATGTGCCAGTCTAGAATGTTTTTGGGACAAAAATTACGACCATCTTTGTCAATACAGTACGAGAACATATATTTTTTGCTGGATTCTCTCGTGGTTTGAAACAACAACCAAGTATCGGATATTCTCGAGCTTATGGGATTCGTCACCATTCACGATGTTATAAAGGTTTTTCCTGTTGTTAAAGTCTTCCGACACCAATTGTCGCAAGCGGTCTGTGGTTCTTTAGTTAAGGGATCCGACACAAAACGAACTTTCTTGGACCTAACTTATCATGCAAACATTTGTCAGCTTGAACGTGCATTTCATTCTGTGTCAGCTTATTATACCGTTCCAAGGAGTTCACCTCCACACAAAATCTCCATACACTCGCATTCACGCACGTGCACGCATACGTATGTATGTAGAGAAGGAAATTGAAAGTTAACGGTACTCTCGCCTAGTATTATTATTATTATTTATGACCATCTTTGTGGATGCATTGCAGAAACGAAAACTTTTGCCAGATTCTCGTCGTTCTGAAACAACAATCAAACAACAGGTTGACGTTTATTTTGGGGTCTATAGAATTTATCACCCGGTTAGAATGTAAACGTTCTCTAAGATTCCGTTGTCGAATCGATTCAAAGCTTCCAGGCACCAACTGACGCAAACCGTCTTTTGCTCTTCACTTAACGGATCCAACGCGAATTTAACCGACCCAATTCATCAGGCAAATATTTTTAGCTTAAAGGTGAACTTATTTCTGTTTCAACCTATTATACCGTTCCGAAGAGTTCACCTCCACACAAAATCTCCATACACTCACAATGTAATTGAAAGATAACGGTACTCTCGCCTATTATTATTATTATTATTTATCAACTCCGACCAAAAGAACACCACGTCTCGGCCATACATATGTACCTACATACATTATTTGACCTTTCTCGAAGATTATGTTAATGACGACGCGACTAATTGATGAAAAACTCTACAAAAGGAACGGAATGTGTGTCAGTAGGCCCGCAGCTCCGTTTCGATCCCGTTTTCCGCGCGTTCCGTAATAAGTTCGGATCGTTTCATTAAAATACTTCGAATGTCGATGCGATGATTTGAGTGCGTTCGTCGATTAAAGATGGCCGTTTTTCTCTCGGTCGGAATGGTAATTAGAGATGTGTAATTAGTTTTGTGTTCGAACGAGAACGGCTTGTAATTATTTATTTCATGGTCCATTTATTTCGAGAAATGATATATGTGGGATTCTGATAGGTAGATTTTAATACAACGCGACCCAATTTGAATTGTTTTATTAATAGTTTTGACATTTGGTTATTGTTTGAACATAAGGAAACGCAAGGTTTTTCAATTTTTTAACGATGTGCTTACCAGATTCATTCTGATTGCCGGAATCAATGTGATCTGCACTATCATCACATATTTTTCAATACAATTCATTCTGGGTTTTCTGAACGCTGGAAGGCTTACAGCCGCCAGTGCTAGATAAAGTAGAAATTCCAATTGTCAAGGGGGCAAAATACCTAGGAGTACTGTTTGATCAAAGGCTTGCCTGGAGCTCGCGACAATTGTCTTCAGCTTTATAGTCCATTTTGGATTGTCGCTGTACGATTTCCTTTAGCTCACATATGCAAGTTTGAATTGATAATACCGGTCATGCGTATTAGGGATCTAATGAACCATTACCACCGAGCGTGTCAATTGCGCAGATCTGCATAAAATAAGCTTTTGTCAGACCCAGTAAGATTCACTTTCTATCCTTCCTGTAACTGACCATCCCAGGACTGTGTGATAGTTGACCGCCTTGCAACGATGATCAAAAGAATGTATAAAACATTGTTTTCCATAGTCTTTGGTTCTAAGGAGATTCTTACCAAGAAATAGGAATTTATTCGTTAAATAAGTTCAAAAAAGACTTCGCAAAACAAGCTTTTAAAGCTTCTTTTGTTAGGAATTTCTACAAGGGCGGGAAATTTTCCACGAAGATCAAATGGGCACGAATCAAAGAAGATTCTTCTGTGTAGTTGAATTCAGATAATTATTTTTATATTACAACTTAAATGGGTAGAAATAGAGGTCGAATAAGCACTTCAGCGATCCTGTTTAACATATTCATACATATGGCTATGTGGAAAAATCTACACAGTTAATTCATCAGCAAGCCAGTCAGGACAGACCGGTGTGAGAGCAATCGAAACCATGCGAAACGGATTAGAATGGATTCTTGAATGCCAAGGTAATCTAAACATTATAGGTTAAAACAAGCACAATGAAAGATGTTGATTTACTTCTTCTATGGAAACAGCCAAAGGTATATGCATATGTTGGTAACTAAAACCAATTCTTTAACAGGAAGTTATGTCGTTGAGCAAATCAGCCAGTTCCCGTGTCTTGGTCTTAATCCTTCTTCGGATTTCGGGAGTGTTTTCCTGGTAAACACAACCGACACCCCCAAAATCTGAACAAGGATTTAAGATTATCAATACAACGTTAGTCGATCATCCAATGAGAAACAAAACCTAGGTCGTTACGAAACATTGATACGATCTGGAACAAATCTAGACCCTTGTGGAGATTTTTGAGGAGAAAGTTCTCAGCAAATGGAGACATAAAAGAAGAAAATATGTAAGGATGGACACATTAAAATCCAAAAATTGGAATAGATCTAATTAACGTAATCCGAATGTTAAATCAAGGCTACTACCAGCAATTCAAAAGACAGGGTAAGCAAAATTTGATCAGAGCAGTATGATATATAGATGAAATCTGAGAAGGTTTTCAAATCTTAAGGCAGAACAGATGTAAACAAATCTTGGAGTAGACCAATCACTACAGATTATCAACGCAAAAATTATAATGCTTAGTCAGAAAGATTAGTTGTACAAAATGAAAGTGAATAGAAAGTATCCGTGGAAGGGAAAAATTCGCACACCACTAGGCAAAAGGGTGAAGGAATAAAACTTACCAACAAAGAAGAACATGAAGAAAGATGCTTTTAAGTAACATAAAGCACATTACAGCGTACAGTACATAAGTATGTCACGTGGATTTATAGTTACAAAATTGTATAAAACTTAATTGACAAAAAGTACGATATGCAAGCACAATAATCTTTTGAGCATGTACAGAAACCCAAAATTTATGTTTGTTAAAGCTCTAAAATATATAAAAAGATAAATAAAATTGTCCTTACCACATCTTTCGGAAATAAATCTAGATACGTATTTCGGCAAGTAACTCACCATCGTCAGTGGCAAACTGTTTGCAGAGCTCTGAAATGTAAGAAGAAGTTGCGTATATTTATAGAAAAAGACATTCAATTGTGTCTAGTATAGTATATTAAATGTCCAGAAATAAAATTAATTATTTTAAAAAGCATATATTAATGGATATAAAAAGAAACATTGTTAACCTACAGATACATACATATATACATACAACATTTTACATTCAAGAATTCATATAATTTTACTGGAAATAACCAAGGATACGTCGACGTCCAGTACAGGTTTCTATAACAGCGATATACCTCGATGAACTGGAGTCAAGGTGAATTAAAGTTTTCGTTTCGTGGACAACTTAGAAATAAATCAGGGTAGTCCTAGCTTCCAAAAGAAATAAAAAAGTTTTTTTTGGTTAACGACGTATTAATTGACAATTTAGACAAGTCAATAAAGAAGTCTATAAATATATTTCGAATAAAAGGGTTTTAAGAAGAAGTACCAGTGAGGAAAAGAACCTCACTATACAGAAAAAGAAAGAGTTTATAAAAGGGAAGAATCCATAAAGCTGCATCGAGAAAAGAAGTGAAGAGAGGAGATATAGGAAGAACCGTCGACCGAAAAGAAATTACATTTACACACACTCACACACTAGGTAATTATTTTGGTTTATGTTCAATATTTTCCAAAATTTATAAATATAATTTGTTATAATTTGTGCTTTTTGTATTATTATTAACGAGCTAGACCGGTGCAATTTACTTGAAGAAAATTAACTAAACTCTCAGTACACTAGCCTCAACAAAATTTACTTATAGTCTTAATAAAAAAATAAATATTAAAATCTACAAAATTATTTAAGTATTTAAGTATTTAAGTTATTTTTTCCGCGCCATTTATAAGTATGACTGTAATTTTGGCTTATACCATTTTTATCGAACATCCTTCGATTACATAAGAATTATTAACTGATATATCAACTATTTCCTACTGCCATTTTCGTAAATATTTCCTTACTGAGTCAATTTTTCCGGCAAGACAAACTCATGTGTTCTGGCAAGGCAAACTACCATCAGGCTTTACAGGAGAAAAACGTGACAGACGTGCTTCTAGCTCCCTCATGTCGAGTAATTTCTCTTCCTTCTTTTAGTCATTTATTCCGACTAATTTTTGCTTTTCTGTGGACCTCAGACATTCGTCCTATCTTACATTAACGCCACTTTCTCGTAAATTTCACCCCCGACTACCTTTATCGTCTCCAATATGGTGTATAATTTGCACTTTATTTTCAAACATTTTGCAAATATTATCACGTAGTTAACAGAAAATAACTTCACCGCCCCAAATTCGCTAAATGCAGTAATAAACAACGAAACAAAATTAATTAAGCGGCACGATACGTTCCATTCGTAAAAACAATACGATCCCGGTAATTTCATTACCGCGTTTTCGTACTCGTAGTTCGTAATCAGGGTAATTAAAATTACCACCGTTAATAAATTCTCCCGCTCTCGATTCGTAACCGGAGAAAAATCAATTTCCCGATGCGCGCCTCTCCGCACTCCATACCGCCCGATCATAATTAATTAGATCATTTAAATACCGATCCGAGCTGCTACAACAGCTGTTCTGTCAGCTAATAACAGGCCGTAACGAAAATAAACAATCCGATAAACATCCGGACGGCGAAATTCCACGGTTAACCGTTTTCGAATCGGATGGTTTTATTAATTGGGATGCGGTGGTGATGTTAAAGCGACGACTTCGCAGCGCGCTGTTCGATAGTCTCGTCGATAAAAAGCGGACGCAAAAACAGCCATTACTCGAGCAATTTTACATAATACGAGCTTACGAGCTTTAAACGCGTTTATGTATTGCTCGTACGTGGAGATACGTACAGTTTGCGTAATTAGGAATGACTCCGATGTGAATGTAATCTGCCTATTACAAAGATATGGATGGAAAGTATTCCGCTTTTTATCTCATTATGATATCTATTCGCCTACCGGATGTGTTTTGGTTTATGATTCGGTGAAGTTGTCATCCTCAATCGAAATCGTCACCAATGAAGAAGCTTTTGGGTTAGTTTATCTGATGATGGAAATTTGATTTAAACTGAAATTTTACTGATGCGTTCTTTTAGATAAAGAGTGACCTGGCCGCTAGTTTCCTTTTAAACTGCTTTGCTACTTTGATGCGAACAGATCTTTTGGGTTTAATAGAATGACAAAAACACAGTACCACATCCTCGCGATAAGAAATGAATACGTTTGTTGTTGAACAATTTTGGGAAATATTGAGCACTTATTTCCAAAATGGGTGCTGCGTTGCCAAAACAGGGCGAATTTTGAGAAGAAATTTCGGTGGAAATACTACATCAACTGTGCCTGCTGTAGGCAAGTTTGTGAAGAATCTTCGTGGTGAGCGATGACTAAGCTTCGACAAACAAGTGCATGATAAGTTATCGTTCAGTAACGTAAACCGGACGGACGCTGTTCCTTCACCGCTTGTCCCCACTTACGTGCAAGGCGCAACATTAAAATTCGGAGAAGGGACAGTATCAGTTCGATATACATAACTTATCATGCATTCGTTTGTCAAAACTTAGTGATGACGTAAGTTGACATTGTCTTCGTCATAGACGCTCAGCCTAGAATATGGTTGCTATTGCAGAAGGTGTGCCCCAAAAGCCGAGAATCTTAACTCGCCACAGATCTCAGCAACTGGACATTAGCCGCACTAACCTGAGGAGAATTTTACGTCATAAAGACCTCGCATTATTCCCTTACAAGATCCAATCAATACACACAACTTTGTTGTGTTGTTGCACTTTCTTTGTTTTTGTCGTTTTGCTTTTGCATTTTATGAACTAGATTATGCAGTGTTTAGTTTGTTGACTTTGTAGAACAACGAAAACGTGTCTTTACATATTGTATTTCTTTTAGTTTTAAGTTTAAGTTAACATGACTGGTACACTTCGTATAGTTGACAGCAATATTTATTTTTTTAAAATCTATCCATATGTACTTGACCCAAGACACACTGTATTCTATATTGTGCACTATTTTCTGGGAAATAAATGAAATCAAATCAAACTGACTCAGAAATTGAAGCAAAATGAGCATCCACTTCGTTGTACTTCTCTGTTTGAGCTTCAGAGCAGGTCAAAATTGACGTCGAAAATCATCCTTCCTCCTTTATATAATACGCCTCATGCGCCTTATTTTGGCGTCTATGCATTGAGGCAAAATTATTGTAAATAAGAATAAGGAGACTGTGGCTAAAATAATATAAAATAAAATAAATAAAATTACCCCTTACCACACCTTTCTGAAAAATCCAGATACGTATTTCGGCAACTAAGCTGCCTTCCTCAGTGGAAAACCTGTGAATTCAGTATCATTAGCGAATCCGGCTAATGTCGAGCACCACATAACGCACATTGTACAACACCAAACCACTGCGCAATGAACATCACACAATGAACGCGCGAAACACACCAAAAACTTGTTGACCCTGTCGCGCGTTCATTGGGTGATGTTCATTATGCAGTGTTTTGGTGTTGTACAGTATTGGTTGTGTGGTGTTCGTCTTGGGCATTAGCCGGATTCGCTAATGATACTGGTCCCTGGTTTTCCACCGAGGATGGCAACTTAGTTGCCCAAATACGTATCTGGATTTTTCAGAAAGGTGAGGTAAAATTACTGTACTTCAGGCTGCGAAACCCACACGTAATCGCAGAAAAGCGGCCGCATTCATAGCGTGTGACTGTTTGGTGTAGTTTCTGGAGTGGTGGCACGGTTGGCCCATTTTTATTTGAAGATGAAGGTGGTAAAATCGTTATGGTCAACGAAGAACGTTGTAAAGCCATGATAACCGCTTTTCGTTCGACCAGAAATTGAGCAACTGGGCTTGGACTGATTCTAACAGATAGTGCTACGTACCACATAATCAGTTCAGCAATCGATTTCTTGTGCACTTCAAGTTCAATAATCGTGGAATCAGCGGTCTTGATGATGTTGCTTTGCCTTTGTAAAGCTGAGATTTCACGTCTTTGCACTTTTTATGCAGAGCCGTTAAAGATCGATTTATGTTGATAATTCATAAGCAATTCTGGCGTTCAAGCAAAATATTGACCCAGCTATTCGTGAAATAGGGCGACAAATCATCAAAAATGCGCCAGAAGATTGAAGTTGATAGAATGGGTTAGTGATAAGCCAGACAAAGCAGCCACTTGAATGAAATTATATTCTATAACTAATCACAAGGTTTACTCTATTTAATAAGTCAACATACTTTAAAAACTGTTGGACAGTGTTTATTTTACAGCATTCTTAAGAAGAAACCAACGGTCGACTCACCCCCTAACAACAACGGGCTAAATTTTACTGGGCAATTGTTTAGTTTGGATGTTTGGACGATTTTGAGCTTTAGAAATGTGATATTTCTTACCCTCCCCTGAAAGTAAAACGTTTCAGTGACCTGAAAATTATGTTTCCATGACCATATTAGAGCCATGCAGGAATATCATTTTTATCACAGCAACTGTCAGTATAATACGCTATTCATCACAGAGAAACATGTGTTACTGTAGTAGTGTGTAGTAAGGGGTGCATCATCAAGCATTTTTCTCTCATCTAAATTTCAGCACCTTGCGATTATTAATCAAAAGCCGCTAAATAGAAATCATCCTATTTCTAGTTCCTGAAACAATACATCTCTCTAAAACCTTAAACTGGATGACCGTCCAGTCATATTCGCGTACGCGAATTGTACAATCGTGCACACATAATGTAGACCTATGTATGTACGTAGGTACACGTACTTGTATGCATCGAGTCGGTTGTGGCACACGACTTTTTCGCTTGTTTTGCGGAATAACGGTGACCGGATGAAACTGTTACAATAAACTCGCTTAAAAAGAAGGAAACGCGAAACGTCGCCGCTGGTGGAAGAAGAAAAAGATCGACTTATATCTACGACTCGCAACGTAATAATGGCACTTCCTCTCTTTCTCTCCCCAATACACGTTCATCCTCCTCATTTCGCTCGAAAGGCGCAAGCAAGAACGTTTGTGAGAATAATTAAATGGACGTGTACACAACGTATGAATAGAATTGTGTGTAAGGAAGACGCGAACTCGGAAGATTCTCCTAACTAACTAGAAGAGCCCCGGTTGGACTCAGTTGGAAAAAAGTGGTGAATGGTAATTTATAGCAGTAGATAGCTGAGTAAACTGTACTTATACGTTTGGTATGTACGTACGAGGAAACGGTGCCGGAGATCGTGATGTACGTATTTCGACACGAAACGAAAACGATTAATGTTTAATAAATCGCTAATGGATATCGAAATTTAATTGAATTTGTATGAGACGATGATTGAATAATATGTTTTGCGGTAAGATCGCGTTAAATTATACGTGTTCCTAACCGGCGTTTTATCAATTGGCTTTCGAAAGACGTTCTTCGATTACACATTCTTGTTTTGCATTAATAACCTCGTTATCTTCTCGTTAGCACTCAATGTTCCTACGTAATTGCTACATAGAAGTATGAAGATCGTGAAGAACGAAAATTAGAAAGAAGAGAACAAGAGACGTGCTGCTTTTGTTTAGGTTGTGGATGTGATTGAAATCTGGGTCTTAAGCTGGTGCGGCAAGAACTAGTTTATATGTTAACTTCCTGGAACTAAGGGCAATTGGGAAGAAAGAAAGGCGACAACACAAAGGCACAAAACAAAACCTCTCTAATTGAAAGTGGTATGGAGTTGTTGGTGACCGTATGTGATTGGAAAAGGTCAGAAAGATAACAGGGGTGAGAAATAGAATGAAGAAACCTTGCCAAAAAACTTAAATGTATATATATATATATATATTTCGTGACCTTTTATACTTATCTTATATGATAGAGATCTACCACTAATAGGTCAATAAAACAAGGCTGGTTTGAGCGATAGTTATATTTTCAGAACGTTTACAAACGTTTTCGGAACACCTTCGTCAGTGAAAATATAACTAGATAAATATATATATTTAGATATTAATTAAATATAACTAGATAAATATATATATTTATCTAGTTATATTTTCACTGACGAAGGTGTTCCGAAAACGTTTGTAAACGTTCTGAAAATATAACTATCGCTCAAACCAGCCTTGTTTTATTGACCTATTAGTGGTAGATCTCTATCATATAAGACTTGCCAAATAACAGCAAAATGAGAATACAGGAAGAGGAAATAGAAGACGAAGCTGAAGGAGAATCGAAACAAAGCAGAAGGAAACGAGAAATCTGCTAGGCATATATTGATGAGCTTTTTCCAGAATTTCCGTGGCCTAAGTTGGAATACCGAAGCTTAAAGCAGAGAAACAAGCTTACCTCTAAATTTCTCATGTTGAAGTTGGAACATCGGAGACTAAAATAATTTGAAATACGAAGAAGCATGTAAGCAAAGAAAAAGCGAAGGAGAAAGAAAAGACGAAGCTGAAGCTGAGAGCAAAGAGAAAAAGAAATCAGACGAACCAGAGGAAGAGGGCGAAGAAACAGATAGACAAACGTTGACCAGCTAACCTCAGAATTTTTCATTTTTAAGTTGGAACACCGGAGACTGGAATGATTTGAAATGCCAATGTATAAGAGTAAAAAGAATTCGAAGGAGGAATGGAGGCCAAAAGAAGGGAATAAAGAGGAAAACAAACCAGACGAAACAAGAAGAAGAAGCAATACATCGACGATTTCATTTCAGAATTTCTCATGTTTAAGTTGAAACTCCCAGGGCTGAAATAATTTGAAATGCCCAGAAATATAACAGAGAAAAGGAAACCAAGATGAAGGAGAAGACAAAGTCAAAGAAGGGGAACGAAGAGCAAAATAAACCAGATAAAGCGGGAGAATAAAAAGCAGATTTCTTTATGTCTGTTAAGTTGGAACGCAAGAGGCTAAATCAATTTGATATACCAACAGGCACAAGAGAAAAGAGAAAAATCAGAAGAAGAAGATAAAACTGAGGAAAAAGAGCAATCAGAATAATAAATTAGGCATTGCACAGGAAAAAGGAGAAGCAGATAGGCGTGCGTTGGGCAGCTTTTCTCAGAATTTCTCATCTTCAAATTTGAATACCGGATGCTGAAATGATTTGAAATACGAAGAAATATTAGAAAACAAAAGAATTCGAAGATGAAGGACAAAACGAAGCTAAAGAAAGGGAATAAAGAGAAAAAGAAACCAGACAAAGCAGAAAAAGAAGAAGCAAATATTTATACATCGACGATCTAATTTCAGAATTTCTGATGTTTAAGTTGGAAAATCGGAAGCTGAATTAATTTAAACTACCACAAACCACAAAAGAAAACAGAAAAAGAAACGGAAGAAGAAGACAAAACTGGAGAAGGATAACAAAGAGAAGAATAAAATAGACGAAGTAAAGGCGGAAGAGGAAGCAGACAGACGTTTTTCGTGTTTAAGATGGAACACCAGAGATTAAAATAATTTGAAATGCTAAGACTTATAAGAAAAAAGAGAAAACAAAGATGAAGGAGAGATGAAGCTAAGGAAATATCGTAAGCTGAATTAACTTGAAATACCACAAAGCACAAGATAAAAGAGAAGAAAATCGGAAGAACAAGTCAAAACCGAAGAAAGATAGCAAAGCGAAGAATAAATTAGACGAAGTAGTTTAAGTTGGAACACCAGAGACTAAAATAATTTGAAATGCCAAGACGTGTAAGAGAAAACGAGGATGAAGAAGAGATAAAGCTGAGGAAAGAGAACAAAGAAAAGGAAAGCAGACAAAGTAGAGGAGGAAGAAACAGACGGACATATACTGACCGGTATTTCTCTGTATTTATCATGTTTAAGTTAGAACACCGGAGGCTTGAAGTATTTTGAAATACCAAGAATATAACTGAAAAAATAAAGCGAAGTTGAAGGAGAGGATGAAACCGAAGAATGAAAAAAAGGAAAACAGACGAAGCAGAGGAAGAAGACGAAGAAGAAGATAGACACACCTTGACCGGCTTTTTAATTTAAGCTGGAACAGCGGAGACTGAAATAATTTGAAAGAGTACCAAGTAGTACAAGAAAAAAGGAAGAAAAAACGGAAGAAAGAAAACGAAACCGAAGGAGGAGGCCAAAAACAAGGATAAATCAAACGAAGCAAAGGAAGAAGAAAAAGCAGATTCATATACATACGCTGATCAGCTTTTCTCGCAGTTTCTCATGTTTAAGTTAGAACTCCGGAGAAAAAAAGAGAAAGTGGAAGAACCAAATACGCGCGTATTAGTGGGCTTTTCTCCAAATTGTTGATATCTAGCTTCCAAATAAGAACAAGGCAAGTAGTGATGACTACTGATCATAACAACCAAATGAGGCAGCGACTGCCTTAAAAGCTCTGTTTGAGAATGGTATTCTCCAAGATGGTTTTGAGCTTTAGTGTAGTGAATATAAAACTACCAAACGAGGAAGCTGTTTTCACAAGAATATTGATAATGATTGGTAAACACCTCACCACACAATTATTTAATTAAATCTGGTGACACGTGTTTCGCTGACAAGGAGACCAGGGTCTTCAAACAGTACATTCCGAATGGTGAGACGTCGGTTAGGTATGATTTGAAGATGCTAGCTCTGTTGCTGACGGAATCAGGAATTCAGGAATCCTTATTTCTAACCGTTTTATTTATTTCCAAACATGTTTTAGAATTGGAATAATTTGCTGCAATTTAACAGTTCTTTCTTGACGCATATTTACCTTGAACTCGATTAACACGCCGTCTAATTTATCCGCGGCATGGGAAATAACCAACAACATTCGCGTATACCTCCAGAATGCGATACAGTTTCATTTTATTTCTAACGTTAGCCGGCGCGCAGTCGGCTATTTATTGTATGCATTAACACTTCGCCGAATGAACTACACGGTCACTTCTGTGACGGTAGACGTCCACACAAAGCAGCAGGCGACCGCTGCCGGGTGAGAAGCTGTCTGCTCGAGCGTTCTACGTCGTGTCGTCCGAATTTAATGATCCGTGAAAGTGATGCACCGTGAAACGCGGTCGCCGTTGCGAGAAATACAAATGAACTTCATTACGGCTGTGCTTTTTTCCTTTCGACCGAACGATTCGCGATTTTGTTGCATCGGAATATGTACAAGAAACGAAGAAGGTGAATCGATCGTCGACCGTCGATGTGAATTTCTTCCGCCGGATGCTGGACCGAAATGGAAAGATAATTGGAAGGAATCGGTCGTGGGTAATGAGCTGGAATCTTGGTTGTGATGGAAGTTGTGTCGGTTTTGGTATTTTGCTTAGGCGATGAAGAAGTTGGGTGTAGAATTTATCGATAAGTCGATGCCAATGGAGGGACACAAAATATGTATTACAGCCAAGGATCAAATATAATTGTTATTTTTTTATTTCAGATAAAAAGGTTACAAGAAAATTCATTTTATTTAATATTGGGAATTTTTAACCATTATCATTGCAAATATAGTATTTTGGTTATCGTAACCAACTAAAGTGAGAAATTTTTTTTTTTTGTTATCAGTAACAATTATCTCACCCAAAATAATTTTTTGGTTTCAGATAACCATTATATGAACCAAAAAGATCTTTTGGCTAGAAATAACCATTACAAAAGTGAATGAACATAAAAAAGCTATAAAAAAACAAATATACCAAACAATATCAAAAATCCTCACAAAATAAAAAAAACAAAAATTTTAACAAACAGAACAACAAATGAGCCATAAATTTAATGCAACAACAACACATGAACAAGATAACACAACAAATCTGTGGCGGTAGTAGCAAAACTAAGCATACCTGAAGGCGGTATATGTTTTTTGTATATTTTAAATTCGTTACATAAAACCTTATAAAGGTTACGTACAGTCAATTGCAATTTTAATAACGATTTTAATGGATTTATAAATCCCTATTCAACATTTAAATGAGAGAAATATTCCCCCTAAAACTTTATGAATTAATTTTTTATTATCAATTTCATCCCTGACAACAACAAAAAGAATTTTTTTGTATTGGTTATTTCTAACCAAAAACCTTTTTGGTTGATATAATAGTTATCTGAAACCGAATTTTTTTTTTTGGTTGATATAATTGTTACTTATAACCAAAAAAATATATCTCACTCTAATTAGTTACGATAACCAAAATAATATATATCTTATAAAAATGGTTAATTATAACGATTTTATAAATTCATCAATATAAATGGTTAAAAATTACTTTTTTGTCGTTTATCTTATAATTGTTACGTCCCTGATTACAGCAGTTTTCCCATAACGTGTAATAATAGGAGTGATATTTTTCCAATAAAGATTTCTCGGTTCCTGATATAATTCCTTTTACTTTCAGGTGTCAAAATATTCAATATAGTATATGCAATTTCATCATCCAGCGTTTCACGCTTCCCGGCCGGGCCGTTTAGAAATTATTCTTCTTCTTCTCGTCAATCCTTATGCCTTTCAGCGTCGGATGAGAAAGAAATTATTCACAAAATATAATCGAAGTTCAAGCTCCGTTGTGGATGCTCAACGTTTGTTCACCAGAGAATTGCGTCATTGTGACCATTACTCTACGCAAGTATGAGCATGAATTCACTTTACAGGACAATAAGCCACCAATAAGACAACGAAAATTGCAAAGTGAGAAGACTTCAACTTCGGAGAAGTTTGCATAAGGATTTGGACCAACGTCCTTATAAAGTCGTATTTACTCAAGAGCTCAAGCCAAACGATCTCAAATTGGGTCGGGAGTTTGCTGATTGGGCCGTTGAACACTTGGATGGTAATCCTAATAACGGCCAAAAATATCATCTTCTCAAAGGAACCGCAATTTTGTATGAATAGCTTTGTTAACAGACAAAATTGCCGTTATTGGTCTCAAGGAACTCACTGTATGGTGGAGCTTATAGCATGGCGGTATCATCGGACCCTATTTCTTTCGAAATAAGAGGGAAGGAAAATTAACGGTCTATGGCGATAGCTATAAAGACTCAAATTTCTACGGCCAGAACTTAAGGACATCGATATTGAAGAGTTGTGATTTGAACAAGACGGCGCGGTCTTACGTACCATACAGCTTCATTTGCTAAGGGATAGGATTGTTGATTGGATAACGAGGATTTGTGAACTACCACCGCGGTCATGTGACACCCCTAGATTATTTTCTTTGAGGCCACGTCAAAGCACAAATCTATCATTTGAAAGCCAACATTCGTAAAGGTATCTCGAGCATACAACGGCAAATGCTGGATAGGCCGGTAAAAAATTGGAGTAATCGGAAGCGTCAGTATAAACCAAGCCGTCGTGGACATTTCAGCGATTTTTGTCCCGAACATAACCGCATTGTCCAAAATTCAAAATAAAGCCAAAACTAAATTGATCAAACCGTTGCTATTTTATTTAAAATAAAAATCCTATCCCTCTTAATCAAAAACACATTAGGACATTTCCTGAAATGTTTTTTCCCGTACTTGATGCAGCTGTAAAACCCACATCTAAAGGAATTTTCTGATCGAAAGATCATAAAACATTCGATTCAAAATAGAAAGGAAAATGCAAAACCGGAATACATGCGGCAAGATAAATTCCCATTCGGGAACATACTGACCGCAGCGGGAAGCTGGTTACCTAAAGATCTGACATTGCGCATCTAGTCAGAAGAGAAATGTCTGATATTACACATTCAAACATACAAAAATGTGCTGCATTGTTATATGCGTCTTCAGGACAACACCAGTAACGCCCTGAAGACAGCAGGAAACTAGCTATCAAAAAATTTGACATCGCACATCTAACCAGACGAAAAATGTGTGATATTCCACATCCAAACATACAAAAATGTGTTGCATTATTATATGCGTCTTCAGGACAACACCAGTAACGCCCTGAAGGCAACAGGAAACTGTCTATTGAAACACACATCTAACTAGAAGAGAAATATCTGATATTCCACATTTAAACATGCAAAAATGTGCTGTTTTATTATCCGCCTCTTCACGACAACATTGAAAACAAATGTTTCCAACTTTGTATAGATACCCGTCCAATCACAAATATTTCAAAATTCTTGATTCAAAATTTGTAACATTTGAGTTGGAACGCAAAGACTGAAATTATTTGATATACCAAGAAATATAAAAAAATGAAACGAAGATGAAGGAGAAGACGAAGCCGAAGAAGGAGAACAAGGAGCAAAAGAAACCAGACGAACCAGAAGAAGAAGAAGCAAACAGATATAGTACATCGACAGTATTTCTTCAAAATTTTTAAATTGGAACATCATAGGATCATCAATAGGCACGAGGAAAGAGAGAAGAAAAGTCAGATGAAGGACACGAAACTGAAGAAGGAGAGTAAGGAGAAGAATAAATTAGACGAAGCAAAGTTCAAAGATAAAGCAGACAGACGTTCGTTCACCGGCTTTTCTCAGGATTTTTCATGTTTCGGTTGGAACCCAGGGGACTAAAATAACTTGAAATAGCAGGAAATATGAGAGAAAATAGAAAATAAAGCTGAAACAGGAGAACAAAAAGAAAAAGAAACCGGGCGACGCAGAGGGGGAAGACTCTTTAAGTTTTTATAATAATTTTAAATACCAAGAAGAACAAGAGAAAAGCGAAAAGATAGCGGGAGAAGAAGTGGAAACCAAAGAAGGAAACCAAAGATAAAAATAAATTAAACGAAGCAGAGGAAAAAGAAAAGAAAGCAGATTCACATACGTTGACCAGCTTTTCTAGAAATTTCTCATGTTTGAGTTAGAATTCCGGAGGCGAGGAGAGGAAGATGAAGAGGAAGTAGAAGAACTAAACACGCGCATATTAGTGGAGTTTTCTCCTAATTCCCAATTCAATAAATGTACTGTTGTTATTCGCGTCTTGCGAGCAACACCAGTAACGTCCTGAACATAGTCACCGAAGCATCCTGTTACGGTTAATTGTCACAGTGTTCCTGTTAATTTATCACAGTTCCGGTAATGTTATTTTTGACGTCTCGTTTCCACTTTTGCCGTAGATGGTGGCCCGTTATTCCATTTTTGTTTTTATGTCTCGTTTGTCGAGGATACACACGGGCATTCGACTCTGGGAAGTGTAATAGTATCGTTGTGAGAATCTGGAAATTTCGCTTTCCCCAATTTTCCTGTTCGAACTAATCACTTTAAGCATTTGCTTTTCCCTCATTTGATGATGAGCTTTTCTTTTTGGTAATTACGATGTCGTTATTTTTCTCTTTCACGTTATTGTAGAAAACTAGTGTAGGCTGGTGCAGCTAGTATATGCTAGTATAGTAAGAGTTAGTTAAGTAAGTTAAGTAGTAAAAACCTAAGATTTATTTCTGAAAACATCTGGGAATTATCTTAGAAGCTATAAGCCGACATAGTCTTCAGTTTGCTGTGTCTGGCTGGATTTCCGACATTTTCACAGCAAGTACGAGAAAACCCGCCATCTTTGGCAACTTCCGTCCCGATACCGATTACCACGCCGTACGAAGTTTGACAAGAGTAAATAGTTTACGCTAGGTCCTGCTTTTATTTGATTTTATAATTTTGACTCATTGAGTTTTTGGGAAAAAATCCCTAAAATATTTTAGTTAATTTAGAGTTAAGAAATCGGGGATTTGTGTTCGAATAAACAGGGGTTTCTTAGTTTTGGAAATATTTAATTCTTTTAGTATTTTAAGGAGGGCATCGGATTGGTTTTCGGGTAAAAGGGATTTTCCTTACGTTTGTGTGTTAATATTATATTTGTGGAACGAAAAATTTAATTCCTTTTAGTTTAAGTTTTGTTTTTATATATTACAGTTTTAATTACATTCTGCTAAAGCTGTAATGTGGGTGGTAGACCGCTGAAATTCCAACGGTTACCGAGAGTGTGTAAACCCTAGATCAGAAGCTAGCGTAAACAAATTTAACTAACGAATGTTTTTATTTCTTTTATGTTAGTTTTAAATAGAGTATTCAAATAATTTTGCTGGGCGCTTCACGGCAGAATAAAGATCCAGAACGTAGACGGTGCGGATATACTCATATCACCTGCGAAAGAAGCTGGAGGGTCCCTCTAACTCTAAACACTCAAATGTGATCCATTCCTATAATTGGAGAGTGGCGTCTTGTTACTAACTTCTCGAATTTTATAACCCACGCCGTTTCCACTGGGCTAGCACGGCCTGGACCTCCATCCTTTTCACCGACGAGGTTGGTTATTTGCACTGTAACAACGAAGTTCCGTATCCGTCACATTTCCGATTTTTTCTCTTTTACTTCATCAAAGTTTTAAAAGCCAGTTACAATTCCGTCCTGAAAACAGCAGGAAGACGGTTATCGGAGCATCTGATATCGCACGTCTAACCATAAGAGAAATGCCTGACATTCTACATTTAAACATGCGAGAAATGTGACGTACTGTCATCTGTCGTCTTCAGAACGACATTGATAACAAATGTCTGCTTTCTATGATTTCGGACTTCTTGCAGATACCTATCCAATCACAAATCTCTCTTGTTTTGTAACATTCGACCTCTTTCCAAAAATGTTAGAATACTTAAAACTTTCATGAAACCAACAATGATTTCCTAGAATACATTAACACACCTTTCATCGACTAGTAAAACGCGCAACTCCCATAGCAATTCCATCGCAAGCGGCCTCCCGACAACGCGTGAATTTTTGATGAGAACGTATCGCGCGCGAAGACGTGCGATTACTATTAAATAGAGGAGAAGGTGAAGTTATCATTCGGCGATGCGATCGTCATACAACTGTTTCGCTCCGGACACTTCAAGGTGAAGGTCATTAGGTTTATGTCAATTATATAATTTCCGTAATTACACCGGTAGCTTTCGTGTTTTGCGGTGTGTGTACATTTGTGCAGCGCGGGTCTGCTAATTACCGACAGCGACCCGAACGGGCACCGTTGGTGTATGTACTACCTTTGTACGGGTAAGTACATCTGCGTGGTCGCAATCGAAATCGCCTCGCTTTCAAATTCGAGACGTGGAATCGAATCCGTTTGCGTGTTATCATTAGGGAGTTCGTCATTAGCGACACACGGATAGTAATGAGGCGAACGCCGGGATGGATGTGTACCTACGTTGTACGCGGAGGAAGATTGGTATCTACGGACGATTTGCGGATAAATATTGTTACTTTGTTAGTTTTTGTCGTTATTAACTTCGGTCGAAAACGGACGAACCTTTCCTTATAAATAAAGGATTGTAAATTATATTGACACTGAACGAGGTTGTAGAACTCTGGCGAATACATATTTGGAGAAGAATGTATGAATTAATTTGATCCTCTTTGCCCGTGTCTCGATAAACCGCGACGGCGCCTAATGCGGGTGTAAAAGATGGATCAAACGCAGACGAGGGCGAAAAATACGATGGATCTAAAGGGAAATTGCATTGTGATAAGAATATCTTGTCACTGTCTAATAACAGAGATTTTGGAAAAAAAAACAATTTTTGGTTACCTGCCTTCTTAGACGCGTCACAAGCCTCCAATAAAGCGTGGCACAATCGACTTTTACAAATTTAGAAGATACCTTCCCTATCCCGAGTATGACTGACTAAGATCTTATCCTTTACCCCTAGACACTTTACAGTTAAAATAAACAATTCATATGCAAACCTTCCTGGTTTTCCACAGGATAGTCCCTTGAGACCCATTCTATACTGGGTATATACGGCTGATTTTCCTACCACAAGTCAACATTTGCAGACGCCAAAGCAGTGCTCGCATCTCACAAAAACCTTATAACTGCATCATGTACTGAGATTTAGTTAATTATATTACCAAGATTGCACCAGCGTAGCTCTTACTTAACGATATCATAAAAAGCATGAATTATAACAAATTATATTTACAAAATTTTAGAAATATTTGACATAAATTGAATATAAATACCGATTGTGTTGTGCATGTGTGTCAGTATGTAATTGGATCCCCTTTTAAATTATTTCTTCAGTGCAGCTCTACTTTCTATGGATTCCCATTCATAAATTATTTCTTCTTCAGTGTGGTGAAGTTCTTTTATTCAATGTTGCTTCCTTTAAAGCCCTTTTGATCCAAATATATAAATAATTCACCTTCGCTTTTCTATCTTGTCATTCACAGTCGTTAACCAAAAATTCCCTCATTTTTTTCGGAAACCAGGACTACACTATATTATTTCTCCGTTGTGCTGATAACTAAGTGTTTTAATTTACCATGGAAAAATAGTTCATTACGGCGTGACGTTGTTATGGAAACTCATATTGTTGCTGTCCAGGTATCCTTGGTTTCTTATATCCACTGGTTATTTGGAACTCTTGTGATGTGAAAGTGTTAAATGTTTGTGTTTGAATGGTTACAATGCTTTTCTATCTTTTAATCGATGCTTTTTATAATAATTGATAGGTTTATTTCTAGTTACATTTTTTTCTCCCATTAAACGTCTCTGGCTGGACCGCAGGGTAATAAAATACTTAAAAGGTGGTGCGCGTGGTATGGAAAAAGTATAAATAAAACCAAAAAATAAACCGAATGTCATTTGGACATAAACAATCATAACCCCAACAGTTACTGTGAATTTTGATATATTGAATAGTAATTAATTATATATTAATTAGTGGCAATAAACCTTGTGAACCTTCTACAATCGTCACACCTCTAAACACATCTAACAAAAATCCAAATATAGTTAAAAAATTACGAATAACAATAAATAAATGCACATAACGTTCTCACTTAGAAAAGGACTTTGCTCACATGTCAAGAAGTTTAAGGACATTGTGACGTCCTCCTCTTCAAGGAGTAGTTCAGTTTTTCCCAAATTCGGTTTCCGACGGCAACAGGAAATTGGCGTAGTATATACGAAGTGTGATACAAAAGTCTCAAACGTGTTCAATTTAAAGTTTAAAGTTTTTCAACAAGAGTTCGTATGCAGCACGTGTATCCTATACATTTGTCGAGTGAAGATGACAACTTGATTGCCGAAATACGTCTCTAGGTATTTCCAAATCAGACACGTTTATTAACATACTGAAACTAGTCCCATGGAATTGCTACATTAGAAGTTAATTTGGAGATGAAAATAACAAAAAAATTAGTATAACAGGAAATCACACGTACATACATGTTTACATATCAATTCCTTCTTACGATTGGAGGAATCTGCAAAAAGGTCATAACCAGAAGACTTACGGGTACTTGATTCTTTTTTCTAGATTGGTTGAATTTAAATATTTTTTATTGGTTCGAAAACTATTTTGAAAATTGTATATGTGACCTTCAAAACTAATGTGTGCAACGATAAAATACTAGTTTTTACAAATTTAAGAGCTTGTACAGCTGTAATTTTTTTCAATAATAAGTTGAGAACCAGTAAGGTTATGGGTTCGAAATTGTGTGTATTCGTTACCATAGCTACGACTTATCATCCAGCTTTTTTGTAAATTCCTTTGTTATCGTTACTTTCTTCAAGTCCAAAGATGATGGTAAGCCCGTGGTCATTTTTCTATTCCCTAATTGAGGTTAAATTCAACAATAAACAAGGAATTTAGTAAAAATCTCGATGGCAAGTCGTAGCTATCGTAACGAATACACGGCATGCAAACTTTCGAGCCCGTAAACTTAGTAGTTCTTCACTTATGATTGAAAATAAAATTAAAGCTATAGAAGCTATAGAACCAATAAAAAATTTAAATTTAAGCGATCTTGAGAAAGAGTACTGAACATCCTTACATTTTTATACTAACAGTGGTGCAGTTCGGTCAATCATTTCGAAAATAAAATTTCATGATGCTTTCCACAATTTAACGAGAACAACAATGTTTGAAATTTTCCGATTGTACGTTGGTGTGCGTCACAAGCAGGTCTAGTTAATAAATGAAGAACTTGGCTAACTTACAATTAGTCAATTTCTGGAGCAAACTTTGCACAATTAAAAATCTCACCTAGAGAATAATTGGGACTTTTCGATCAACTTAACGTGGAATAACCACATTCCATTAAGCTTTAGTGCGATCAACACGATTGGAAAACTAGTTTTAAAGAGAGACTTGAGCGAGTCAAAATTTCAAATGAATAAAAAAGTAGAACATCTAGGTAACGACCTAACACTAAGGTTCCTTTGTTAGGTAACTGAAGAGTCCTAATAAAAACGAAACTAGTCTACGATTGGTACGGCACGATTCCTTTCGTACAACTTAGTGAAATATGCAATGTAGTCCTGCAACGCAGCCATTGCACAACTTTCTATGAGAGTTGCCTAGGAAACGGACCTTATTGTTTAGTAATATCACAAATATTTGATGAAAGTGTGTTGATCGCACGGAATGCGTTGATGTACACCACAGTATAATTATATACCTCAATTTAGTCTTTATCTGAGCGTGGTAGGAAATCAATAGGAAGTTATTGCTAACGTGTGCTTTAAGTGTATTGACAGCATAATTAAGGGAGAAACAACATGGAACAATGCAGAGTGATGTCATCACTCTTCAACCAGGTATTTATAAACCAGATACGTTTATTACCATTCCGAAATCAATCCCCTAGAATCGCTAAATTGAAAAGTTAATTGGGAGACGAAAATAACAAAAAATGATTACAACAGGAAATGACACGCACATACATATTTACACATCAATTCTTCACTACAATTAGAGGAATCTGTAAAAAGTCAAGACCAAGAAGACTTGAATAATTTTCTCTACTAACGGTGGTCCAGTTCGCCCAACAATTTCGGAAGTAAAATTCCACGACGCTTTCCACAATTTAACGAAGTAATTAAATCCCGTTTCTGACTTTGCATTTTCTCACAACAAATCTTTGTCCGTAATGTCTACGAGTAGGTCAACTTGCAAATAATGCATATATGGGGAAGAAGAAAAAAGAGAAACTCTATGTTACGGTACGTAGCAAATCATTGTCAAGAAAGCTCGTGAATACGTACGTTTCCTTATATGTAGGATGCGGTTGTATCAAGCGTTGCTGTCACCGGATTCCGAGAAAAGATCTTCTTAGTGCGTGCATGTTTTTAGATTTGGTAGATTTCCTAAAACGAATGTTGCCACATATGTCATGTATGCTGAAAAATAACGTATGTTTATATCATTGTTTTTATGGAGAACGCAACATCTACCGAAAGAGAATTCGTTTTTGTGTAATTGGTACTCTCCTATGAAATTTTGATACTTCCACGTATCATACAAGTGCCTGGATTTCGTAAAGACAACAAGATAGAGATTTCCTTAAATGGACAACGTTATGCAGGTTTGATTGCTGACTGAAATTCCGTTGAGAAATATGTTACATTCCGAACCATTCAGAAATTATTTAAAAAAAAACTGAAAATCAAAATTTATTTATAACATCGAACTCCCATACAAACTCAACTACAAAAACAATATTTAACAATAATTAAATTACTCAAATAATTCACCATTGCTTGGAATGCAAAGTTGGCCCCATTTCTGAACACTATCAATTACATTACGGATAGTATTGCCAAAGTACTGTGAAATGCCTCAAGTACTGTTTCCTGCAATTCCTTCAACGTAGTTGTATGTAGGACCACAGACTTTATTTTTAAGAGTACTCCATAAAAAGGTATCACAAGGAGCCAAATCAGGTGATCTTGCAGGCCAACGTACTGTTCGATTAGTTGCAATTTACCCAATTAATTAATTTGAAGTAATAACACCGACACTACTGATAGGCACGTAATAACGATGGATAAGCGTGATATTTGCTTCGAAGCATAATTTCATAGATAACGCGATAAACAAAAGCCAAAGTTATTGTGATAATGGCACTAGTGATTTCTGCCCGTAAAAGGATAGGCTCAATTTTTTAAAAATTTGAAGACGTTACCATATCGTGTGATATATCATTGCATTCAGAAAAATCCCCTCTTAAAAGGGCCAAAAGAATTGCCCGGTACCAATTTAAGATATTTGGATTAGGTTATATTACTAGAAATTTGCATCTCGGTGTCTTGGGTAGCAGGGAAATTATGGAAAATTTTGTTTTTCTTTTAATTTTCAACAAGTGGACCACGACAGGGGCATTTTACGATAGATTCTTAGCGAGGTGCCAAATCTGCATCTTTTTGCTAGTTTGGCCATCTCCCTATCTCTTCAAATTCAGAAGTTGCCCGTGTTGTCCCTGTATATGTTCTGAAAATTGCCTTGTCGTCCCTAATAGGAAACTGAGCAGGTGGTATACATATATAACTGTCGGCTAAGGACACTGCAAGAACTTATCAACTACATCCACATCATTTATGTAGATCTAAATCACAGATTTTCCTTATTATTAGGGTGTAGGACTTAAAGGGGGATTTAAAGATGGGAAAATTACTGAGAATTGCACCCAAGGATTAGTTGCAATAAAAGACTCCCTTATTTAAACTCATCCTTGGCTGCAAATCTCAGTAATTTTTCCATCCTTTAAATTTAAGTCCTAACGTGTACAGCTTCTGCTAAAAAATTAGGGTGTAGGTACTTTTCTGATTGCTACAACTCAACTTTTACCAGTAAAGGTAGTGTTACGACCAATTGTATAGTTGCAATATTCATGATCGGTCGTTTCAACGTGCCGTATTCGTAATTTGCATTCTATGATACAGCTGCACCGTGTTGGATGCGCACGTGCGGTTGCTTCTGGTATGCCCTTTCTGACGGGACTCCGGCAAGTTAACCAGTTGGTCTTCGGTACTTAAGTTTATTCCCGTTTTGTTTTAAATCTCTTATCGAGGATTACACGGATATCGACGCAGGGAAGTTAAGAGTATCGTTGAATTTTCGTCACCAAGTTTTAATGGACGAACGAATCGTCCAGGTTGCCTTTCCTTCAATTAGAAGTAAGTCTTTTTGTGGATTTCAATGCCGTACTACTTCGCTTTGACGTTGTTATAGGGAGCTAGCCTGAACTAGAAAAGGGCTAGTGTAAATTAGTAGTAGTGTGATCTAGTAGAGGCTAATGATTTAATTAAGCTGGAATAATTCTCATAGGAGCTGGAAGCCAGTTTTCCCGACATCTTTTCCACACGGACGAGGAAACTCGCCATCTTGGGCCACTACCGACCAAGCCGTGCAAAGCCGATCATGAGAAGATCACGCTTCTTCAAGTTCTATTTACGTTTTTTTTTTATATTTTACTTTGTGTTGATGAGTATTTGGGAAACAATTCCCTAGAAACTCGAATTAATCTTACGTTAAGAATGATGTGCCAGTATACAGGGGTTCAATATTTAGTTTTATTAGCATCTTAGGGGAAGAAAATTCAGATTGATCATTAATAGTGTTATATTTAATTTTGTAAGTATTTTAATCTATGATTACGTTCAGTTAAATTGTAAGTGGCTGTAAGGCCTGTTGGAATTCCATTGGCTAGCAAGCGTGTGACTTTCACACAAGTGACATTAAAGTGCTGTTAACCGTCAATTCGCACCTAGTTGATTTTTTTTTGTATTCAATTTCAAGTAGCAATTATTTTCTATATAGACAGCTCGGATAACTTTCTACCATAATATATTACGGTGGGTCTCTCCGACTTGAGACAATTAAAAGGTAAGCCAGTCACACAATTGGAGAGTGGCGCCTAGTTAATTTTTTTACGATCTTAACCTACGCCGTCTTCACTGGCACGGCCTGGACCACCTTTGTCTTTATCAACGTGGTGGGCTATCCGCCCTGGAAGTGCATCGATTTCACACAGAATCTTCCTTTGTAGTTTTGTTTTGATCGAAGTTTCAAAGCTAGTAACAATACGTGCAACAAGCACTCGAAGACTTGTTAATGACGCACAACATAAACATCAATCTCATATCATCCAACTACATACTTTGAACTTACAACTTACGATCTCAACGGAACGTTAACTCGGATTTATTCCCGCTATATCGCATCCACACGCATATTCCCAGTTGAAAAATGGTAGCCATCACGGCAAAAACGTAATTAGCCTAGAACCGGCGTGCAGAAACGTCGACCGAGTTCGTTATGTCTCAATGGGGAGTCCGCGAAGACTACAGTGATAACGATTGTGGTTCTAATTAACACTTAAGAAAGCAAAATTAATAATAGTTAGTTAGACGCGCTATAATTAAAGAACGATTCGTTCGTCAGTTTGTTTTCATGTTTTGCGAAGGAGAGAAAGAACACTATCCGCCGCAGTCATAGCCGCCTGCGTGTCGCGTTCGCTCATCGAACGAGAAGAAGAGAATTTCGTCGAAACGGATCATACGAAACCGTTCTTTTCGTTTGATGCACTTACGTACTAATACTTCAAGCGCATATTGTAGCGTATAATGCGGACGACGATGAGAGGGGAAAAAGTAGATACATGTATCTTTCTAACCTATATTTCCATATGAAATTTGCAACGTGCGAGTCTGCATTTAGATTTACACTTTCTCTATCCTTTAAAGGGATATCGGCGATCAGAAATCCATCTTACAGTTATGTGTACGCGCGCATTACATCCGATATACGGCTTCAAGGTAAATTGCGATTGCGTTCTGGTCCATTCCAACGAGATCAAAGATACGTATGTATGTATATACATACGTACGAGTACCACGTCTTTGAAACTTTAAACAAATATCCGTAACATAATTCGTGATGTAGATCGAACGTTGGATATTTTATCATTTTCGCGGCAATCGGGGCACTGAGTACCATGGAAAAGTAAGTCCCAGTTCATGTGGAACTACCGACAAACTCTTAATCAAACTACAACCTCATTCTGAAAGTACTCCGCTTAAATTCCGAGGACTACACCACTTATAGGCGTAGTTAATTCTACAACAACTAAAGCTGAAGATAATATAAAAATCTGAGATCCTAAGTGAGACCGCTAGTGGGTGTTTCTCATTAACTTTCCGAAAGATATGACGAAGGGGCTGTTGAGTTTAAGCAACGATAATCTGCATAATCCTACAGATCTAACTCCTGATCATTAGAGACCAAGATAAACGCGTGAGAGGCAGATTGCCACACTCATACCAAAATACCTACGAGCTGATCAGAAACCAAATGGAAGAAACAGGTGGAGGTAACTCCGGTAAAACTATGAAATTTCCTAAGAAGTTGATTGGTGCAACTATTCGTCAATTGATTTCTTTGGAAAACAAGATCGACAGGAAGTGCTGAAAATGCTGAGAATAGTTAATTAGAAAAGAGCAAACCTGCGTAGTCTTATAAGTCTTCAAAAGTCCACAGTAAGCGAGAACTTGAAGAACGATTTCATAAAGGAGGGAAATTGAGGGGCAAACGACAAAATAACTGGCAATTTTGAACCAAAATGTTCAAACTTGAACCCAAGCAGGATAAGGTGATCAATCAGGAGTGAGGACGTAAGCAAGAACCTACATATGATGAACTGAATTGGTGAGTGGCAACTGAAGTTGTGTGACCGCGTACGAAAAAGACCTGGTAAAAAGGATTTTGGAAGCAACAAGATACGAAAAATGGAGAAGAGGAAGGCAGAAAAGCACATTACTTGAACAAGTATGAACGAGCTGGCAAGGGACCGGAAGGAGTTGGAGAAAGTTGATCATAAAGCAGTGCATCCGACGTTTTCTAGTAGCAAACGGGAATTATTGGGAAGACGTTCACTTTTCTCTGTTCTTTACCTTCTTCCTTTTTCTTCTGCCGCTGTCCTCACTTCTTCCATCCACGTCTTTTTTGGTATCCCTCTTTTCTCTTTTCCAATTTATCTCACCTCAAATATCCGTTTTACTAGTTTATTCTCAGCCCTTCTTATTACATGTCCGATCCATCCGAGCAGTCCTTGTTCTATCGTTGTCTCAATGGGGTCGATTTCCAATTGGTGTAGTGTAGTTTCATACCGCCCGTTAAAAAGTATTTTTGCTCATGGAAACAAGTCAGTCTCGAGTTACTTGGGCAATGAGTTAAAAAGCGGGCCGTAATCCTCCCAAAAAAAAAGAAGAATTATCTAGATTTAAATTTCTAACTTCAAACGTGGTACTGAATCTTTTTGCTATTTCAACTTTGGAGAATATAATCTAATGGTACGAGTTTTGATATCTTCAGTAAAGATTCTACTGCGATTGTTCGTATGAAATATTACGAATTCAACCAAAAATTAAAGAAGAATAATAAAAATAAGGGTAAAACTTGGAGGATTGTAGGAAATATCACGAAGTGAAGTGGAAATTAAAAAACTTTACCACTTCAGAAATCAAATAGAAATAAATAATGAAAAATGTAACTATTTAATTACATTTTTTTAGATTTGTGACATTGTAGCGCAATGCTTTAAAAACTTATATTCCCTACCCCACCCCACTCCAAGTGCCAATAATTTGCAAATCATCCCCAGAAGCTCCAATATTTGCGAGACTTGTAGGTATCATGGAAGTATCACGAAGTAAGGTGGATATATAAAAAATTTACCACTTAAGAAGTCAAATAGAAATAAATAATAGAAAATGTGACTATTTGATTATACAGTTTTTTAGATTTGTAAAATTGTAAGCAATACTCTACAAACTTGCATTCCCCACCTCACCCCAAGTGCCAATAATGTGCCAATCATCTCCAATAGCTCCAATATTTGCCAGCAATCACAACTTTGAGCTAGAGGCAGAAATCGAATAAATGTTGATTTGATTTCCTCACATTGAGGCGCCCCTCATTGCACGCTAGGAAAAAACTAATCCTAGGTACTAGCATCAGACCGGATGGCAAAGTCTGTGGTCTGGACCAAATTGCCAATACGGCCCTCAAAAGGTTATCCATGACTATGCTGGACGAAATAATTATTATAGTCATCTTTTGCGACGATACCAAAACATCCAAACGCGGGGGAAGGCGCGGGTATTCGTTTAAAATTACCGGCCAAATAGCCTCCTGTCAATTCTGTTCAAAATCATAGAATTATTCATCCCATCCAGATCTGTCGGACTGAAAGACGAGATATTCGAACACATCGTCCTGGGCAAGCAATTCGGCCTTCAGATTAGCCTCTCAAAGGAGCAATGACACCTCCGTGTTGCAGAGGCTATCTCTAACATACTGAAACAATGCTATACTGCGGATACAGTTAGTTTGGATTTCGCCGCTGCATTCAATGTGATGGGTTAATTTACAAATTAAACCATGTTAAAGTCAGTGGCAACCTCGTTTGCCGTTGGGGATCTTACTTATCAGGTTGGCTGTCCTCCATAGGACCTGGGACTCATTTGACCATCACCAAATGCTTTTTCAATGACCAGTAGCAGTTATATTCTTAATATATATTTTTTGCCTTCTATAATTAGGTTAGCTAAGAAGTTAGCTAAGAGTATACAATTCACCTCCAACCAATTTGCATTTCTTTAAATGTTCTCTTTCCAGCCATAATCAGATCTGCTCTCTGGTAGGATTCTTTGATATCCCGCATACAGATTCAGGTCCTAGGAAGTTTTCTTTTGAATCTTAACCCATTAGTTCCCGCGGTCCTCATTTTAGTACGGTAAACTGTACCCAAATGGGTACAGCGGGTACTGATGGGTAAAGATAATAGTTAATACCAGTTTTATCCAAATCGGCGCAACAATACCCACCTACATACACACATTTGTAAGTTATACACTCCAGAAACGCACCAAGGGATACACCAGCCGGAGTAAAGAATCAGAATATATTCCTTTAAAAGGGAAAGACACATTTTCAGTTACTGCTTTCAACCTGTGAATAACATTAAACCTGTACTTCGCTATTTACCGAGAAAGCAACAACTAGTGACTTTTATCAGCCGAAAATTGGGAAATGTCATTTCATAATTTATGTTAATTGTGAATACCTCATAAAAATAATAAGGAACACCATAATTCCTCAACTAATTATCCGTTAGTTCCAACATAAAATTCCTAAAATTCCATATCTCCGTTCGATCCCGAATCCAAACATCTTCCCACCTGGCGAAAACGGCTCTTATCGACGATAAATCACTTCAATCCTAGACGTTAGCATAAATAATCGTGTATAGAAGCAATCGACGAGCGGGTCGGCATTGGAGAACAGTTACCTTGACGATAAATTAGTAAAAGCAACAGGTTAGCTTTTCCGACGCACAAGAGATGCGACAAGATATTTAAATAAAGTACGGTTATGTCAGGAAACCGACGAAAATCCCATTGAAGCACATGAAGCACGTTAGACCTATGTACAAAGCGTTGATTTGTAAATCTGAACATTTCAAAATATCACGTTTCGAATAATTGATCCTTTAATGATACACAACTCGCAATTTCATTATTTTAATATCGGATTTCGCATTACAAATTGTAAATATCTACGTAATAGTTTATTACTGACTCAGATACATATACAATTACGCTTAATAAGGAAAAAATATCTGTGTGTAGAAACTGGAACTTTGTCTTTGTGTACTGTTGGATCGTAATATAATATACAGCCCGTAAGTATCAATTAAATACGTGCATTGCTCGCCGACCAATCCGTTACGGAAGAGAAATATTCGTTTTAGTTCATTACATAAAACTCGGTACGATTGCAAGAATGTTTGTCGCTTGATGGGGGACTTTTTTTTTTTTTTTTTGAAAAATTAATCGTTTAATAGATGCTAATTAGGGCAGTCTTACGAGATCTCGGAGATCTACTAATTAGATATCTGTGTTCAACAAAGTATGCGTTACCTTCGGTTTTACGATAGTTTTAATGAGATTTGTAATAAATTTATGCAGGATGCGATTAAGGAAATCTAATTGTTTCCTTTTTCTGATGAAAGCCATAAATACAATAAACCTCGTTGTAACACTGCAATTTAATCGTAAAATTACAAATTATCCTTTTTCTACTTGATGATTATTGACAATTATAGAGACCTTCAACTTTACCCTAAAATCCTAAAATGGACGGCGGATTCGTTCCAATTTTTAGGTCACTTTTTGAAAAACGTGCTATGTACTGTCACTACAATGTTGCAACTTAACATTTTTTGTTAGCCATTCTCAATCGGTAACAGTAATTTCAACCAACTCACTCGTAATAATTATCTTGTTGTCATTGTGCCATTACAAATGTGCGCCATCTAGATAATTTCCTCTTTTAGCAGTTTTCCATCACGCAACAGTTAAATCAATACCACTTCCAACAAAATAACTCACGTGGTCATACAACAAGGGAAGATACTTACAAGAATATTACATGAATTTGATTCCTTGGTTTACTCGATACCTAGATTAGTTATCCATTGATGATGTGTGAGATTTGATAAACCGCCGATTGGGTAATTTGCCTCATTCATCGATAGCTTCACTTGTAAGTTGTTATTACAAGCGAAGCTATCGATTGTGTAATAATAGAACTTTTTCTTTCGATGCTTAATTTCACTTTAAGGGGGAAAGGCGCCCCTTCAAAGTTATGCAGGATGCTCTGTTGGGCCGAAATATCTCAGTAACGAAACCATTGCCGGAAAAGTTTCATAAACTTTTCCTGGTCATCTGATGAGCTGACCTAATTCTGGTGTTCGGTCCTAGCTAAGGCCCATTTAGATCCAAATCCATTGTCTCAAATGGAAACCTTCATTTTTAATTTTAATTCTACGGATCAAAATACGTGCGGAAAGAGAAACGGATGATATTCGGATATTTTCCTCGGAATATTTCGAAAACGAACCGATTTTAGAAATAAATTCAAAAGACATGAATTCTCTAAAATAATGCCCAAACTGGACAAAACGCAGTCAAAGCGTATTATCTACCTTGGAGAAGGCAACTCACATTCAAGGGTTTTCATTTAGAATTAATAGGCTATACATTTTCTGCGATATTAGAAGATAAAAATGTGAAAATGAACAAGCCTGGAGAACTAAAGGAGGAAAGCCAGAAATCTTAAGGTTACGGAAATGTTATCCTTCAGTACGTCAGAGCTGAATGAGACTTTTAACACAAGTTAACGTTTTAAACGTGCTTTTATTGGTGATGTTTCAGCGATAGCGATGAATCTAAAACCTAGATTAGATAAGATGCTACGTATTTCCCTACACCGGTTTTTCCAAAAGATCAAGAACTGAGGACGAAAGTTTGAGTCCTTCAGATTCCTCAAAATACAGACCCAATTCGAACAAGCTGTTCTTGAAGCATTTGGCTCTTAATTTATCTCCGAAAATGAAATCTGTTGATAAGCAGAAACGACCCGACAAAGACAACGTGGGCGAGGAAATCGGTAAGAGGCTAACTCTTCGAGAGAATTAAGAGAGAACGCAGTCTGATGGTGCAATGAGTATTTATGGGGTGAAAAGAAATTTAATAATTAAGCATTTCTACACCAGAAAAGATAAGAATCAGATTATAAATCATTGATTTGTCAATTATAGTGAATTTCTTACAATTCCCGTAGTTGGTTTGCTTTCATCTCCACACGCGCATGTTTTGCTCTATGAAATGGGCCTGTAGGAGACTTATTTTTGCGCAGAAGAACACCCAAGTAAATATTAGTAACTTGGTGGTTTATTAAGTAAATGTAAAATGAATATTAAAGATAAGTAAAATGTCTAATTTCAACACAATATGGGTGAGTAATGTGAAAAGAATTAAAAAGTAGAAGAATTTTAAGTTTCTATTAAATTTCGACAAATTCTTAATTTGCCAAGACTGGCGATTACTAAAACCGAACAAAACGCGAATGAATGCAAAGTGAATCTATAGTTATTATAAAAAAAAAAAGAACTTTGCCGATGAGGTTCGAAAATGAGTATTCTAATGTCAAGAAATCGTCAGGAAGGAACAGTAAATAGTTTAGTAACAACGTTAAATACAACTTTACATAAAATATCGTTTAAGATAGCATGGGACTATCTCGAGGATTCATTTCTGTTGCAGAGATGCTCAAGAAGTTCGCGTACTTCTTAGTACAGCAGCATGGGATCGTTGTTCGTAGGAATTAAGAAGTCCTACTCGTCTTTGCGAGATATATTATGAAAATTTGTTTACCTTATTGTAAATCACAGGTACAAAAAGTGAGGGGGAGGCGATCTGCAGCTTATTAATGTCGCCTGAGTAATTGGATGTGCCCGTTCTCTTAGCGCTTTCGAGGCCGGTTCAGCAAGCAGAATCCTCAAAGGCGGCAAGCTAAAGCTTAACTGATGCGAAGGTTTCAGAACTGAATTGAATCGGATGAAACTCGCATTTCCTATCTTCGCTAAATCGAACGAAGCACAATTACCGAAACTAAACTAAAGCGTTGTGCAAATAACACTTAAGTTGACATAACGATGAACTTTAAAGTTTCAGAAGGCTTTGAATTTACCCAGTTAATAACATTCTTTCTTAGTTAATGCACAGTCTTGAATATAGGAAGGCTAGGAAGCCGTCCCGCAATATATGATTTTAAGCACACCTTCTAAAGCAAGTCTGGCCAACTTCTGTATACATACAGGTCGCCTTTTTTGCTTTAAAATGTGCCACGATCTACCTATTTAAGTATTGACATTTAGGCGCATGCTCGCCTGCTTCGTGAACGATTTTTGGCCAACCAGCCTTCATACTCTTTATGAAATAAGTTTTCTGTTCATCATTATTTCGATCTGAAAATCCATTTCCTATTTCTTGTAAAATTTACAATTAAATTGAACAACTACGTCTGAGAATTTTAATTATTTACAAATCCGCTGCACATTCTCGTCCGATATAACCATCGTATGGTGAGATAATGCGTTATCATCTTAAGTAGTACATATGAGTACGCACAACAACGTTTAATGGAAGCGCGCAGCAATAAATAAATGTCATTATGTCGCTGTCGGCTTCAAAGATTGAGCTTTAAGCTCGGCGATTATTCAATCATATGCTTCGCACACGACGAAAGATAAGCGAAATTTCCGTAATATAACGTCGACTTTGATACGTCCTGTATAAATGAACGTCATTATTCTTCGCGGGCAAGGTGGGGTCTGTCATTTTACCTGCATGTTACGTGCACCAATTTAATACAAAGTACGTAGTATGTACGGTTGCTGGAACATACGAGAGGACTTGAACGTGTTGATCGTATATACGGAGAGCGGCAAATGTAACATTGAAATAGTTTTTAATTTCATTCTTTCCCAGATAAGTCAATTTTGTTCGAAAAACAGAAATGTCTGAAGGATGGTTTGGATAAGTAAGCTATGGAACAAAATCGAGATTTTTATTTCGATCTAAATTTTTCATTTGGCTGCATTTCCGTATTTCTCCGCGCTTTACTTTCATTTTCTTGTTTAACACTTTTGGACGCGATTGTACTACGGTCGTTCATCGATTTCGTACGCGTTAAAAAATAAATTTTTGTCACATCGCATCCTCGCCCTCCGACGTTCGATCGATCAGCACACATATTAGCTAGGAACCCCCAATTTCTTTCTGAAAATGGAAAGTGAGCGTGCGTAAAATTGAGTAGTGAGTGTGTAATTGGCTCGAGGCAAGGAAAACATCATTGTCGAAGTTGGCGAATCCAATAACGTCCATCCAGAAGTTTATGCGACACAATTGATTTAGTGAAAATTATGCGAGTACCATTGTGCCGTTCGATTTCGTCGAAGTCGGAATACACAATGGAAATTATGCGTATAAATTTTGTTGCCTTACAAACCTATGAGGGAAGCATCGCTTCGTTCTCTGTGGAGGATTTCTGTTGGATGTGCCCGGTCTCGCTTGGAATTTTGATGCACTGAATTGCACTCCTCAACAGTCTTAAATCAGCTGTCATCGATACACCCTCCCTTTGGAGATCCGCGTCAGGAATAAGGTAGAATTTGTCCAATTTATCCCTTCAAGGACTCTGCTAGTTCCATTGTTCGCAAGACTAGAATCACCTGGTCACAGCGTATTGGGCGTCTATACCTGTAGTATGGTGTGCAATATATAACGGCCGCAACGAAATTTAAATTTTTGGTCTCGCCTCTTTAATGTTATTTAATTTTCCTACCATTTCCGAGATTTTCTTATCAAAATTATTGTAAAGTTGTCTTCAACGTTGGTAGTCACTTTTACCCGTTGAACTTTTTGTCATTTCACTGTTCTTTCGATATTTATCTGAAAATTGACGGCATTAATTCAATTTGATATGAGTAACATCGCTGCCTTCAGAAATTGTTACTTTTTATAGGAATTTGCTTGCAAGTTATGTACCTCGTTTCAAAATTACTGTCGTATCCAAATTTTGCCTGATTTTTTCTTATTTTGAAATGCCGTTCAAGACATTTACTCGTTTCATGTGTTAGAACTAAACTTGTATTCGTCTGTTGTATACATATTTACATTCTGTCATATCCAATAACCTCCGAGTTTGTTAACCTTAATTTGGCTGTTCACATCCATGAGGGGAAGCAACTCAATTTCAGATAATTTCACGAATCGTTTTGTCTGCTTGACAAACCATCGTATACTTTAATCTGTTAATCTTATCTTAACCTTCCTATACTCACGTCAAAATGAAAGACGTATACTATACTATATAATTCGGTCTCACAGACCGTATGCGTGAGTATATGAAGGTTAATCGGCGTTGAAACGCTTAATAGTTACATTATCGAATCAGTGGCGCCCATATTTCAGTTGTATCATCAGTCAGGATTTTTGCATACCTCTTTCAGGGAGATAACCTTTGACCCACACCCTACCCTGTGCTAATCGGAGCCGTGTCTGTTTATCAACGGATTTCTTCGGACATAATCTGACAGCTACTAGCTTGCTCGAATTTTCGAAATTCTGAAGGATTCAGTTGTACGCTTTTGGATTCACAAACCTCTCGAACAGCCTGTGTGAAAGGAAGTATGTACATACGTACCATATTTCAGGGATTCCACAAAGAAATATTCATTTTCAGTGAATTTATGCAAAACATTTGCCGCTCAATGTACATATGTAGGTGCACGATGCTTTATCTACAAACGGTGCACTTACGTACGCAGTTGATATTAAATATCTTCATATGACACGTTACAGAATCAAAATGAATGACGTCACGTCGCGGCTGTTACAAGCCGCGATAAAATATATTTATTACCGTTTTAAGTTAGCGTGCTATTCCGATTAATTGTCACCATTCGGCCCCCGGGTCGACGTTACGTACGGTACGCGCGTAGTGGAAAGGAAAGGAAAGGTGGAGTCATCTTTATCGGTGAGTTGCAATTTCACCTACACAACCTTTCGAGTTCGAGTTACAAATATCGTCATTTGTTAGGAGCCGTTCTAAATTATTAAGTCGTACGGATGGTAGGTACAGCCCAGTCGCATCTTGTACGTGTATGTATATTAATGTTACTGTGGCAGCGTAAAGGGAGCCGACGAGACATATCGACCTGTACGTGTGGTGTTCTGCGAGCGTACGCGGTACGATTAATTAAAACTCGATTGATGAGTGCATGTGTACGTGATGCCGACGATTTTAATTATCGTTATTCAGTATTTTTTAATTAGCGAACTTCTGTCTGGAGCATATGTTTTATTTATTTTGCGCTTCGCGATCGTAAAGAATATCTCGAAAGGATGAGTTTCGATAGTGCGAATCGAGTTTTCAAATGTGAAACTTCTTTCTTCAATAAGCCAATCTTAGCCTGTTTTGAGATTATACAAGAATAAAAGTCGAGTAGCTCATCGCAAGGAATTTAACCACCAACGACTATAACAGAATTCATCTCTTATAGAAGGGCTTCATCTGAAGACTCAATTTCATTTGTCCAAGACGAAGACATCAATTTGGTCAAGAACATATGATATCACTTCGTTTGCTAGAAAATAATCTTTTAACCAGTATCTAAAGTGGTACTAGAAAGTTTTCCTAATGGTATTCAAATTGCTTGCCCGACATATAAAACCTACGCAAGATTAGCATCAGTATCGTTAATTTATTAAACTTGATGCTACCTTACGAATCTGAAGAAGCAGGAGCAACTTAGCTAATCTGAACCAGTAGCATATGATGAACGGCATTCGATCGTGAAATAGTAATTCGAATCCAAATTAAAGATTCCTTACCTTTACTACACTTCTAAATAGGTATTGCAACAAATAACCTGCTAATTTCAATGGAGAACATTCAAGTAGAAAAAGGAACCACTCGTGACCTTTGATTTCGATGGTGACAACTTTCCAATTGCTCCTTAACCACTAGGAATCAGAAAAACTCGAGGAGTGCAGATATGGATTGGAAAGTGGGTGTGTGATGCGATTGTAAACCAGAATTGCCAAAAGTATGGCTGAAGTTCTTGTTAAGGACGTCTTGGTTTAAAAGTTCTGTGTATTGCAAAATCCTGTGGTGTAAGTCCTAAATTCCATAATAATGGTCTCCTAGGTGCAACTTAATTGCTGAGGGAGAAAAATCGCAGATTGTTAAATCTGGACTCATCGGTTCCTATGGACGTACTGGAGTTTCTTCGCTGAATAGAGTAACTAGTAGTCGTATGTGACTTGGATATTATAATGTCCAGCTCAAGAGGAGTTCCATAGTGATGATCTTCCAACAGCTACTTAATTCTCGAGATAGAAAAGTTGCAATGTTAACCAAGTCTGGACTCTTATCTTGGTACGGAAGTATTTGAGTTTTTTCGCCGCCTGAAAGCATTCCAACTGGTAGCAGTAATGGATTTGGGTGTTGTAATTTTCACCTCAAAAGCAGTTCTATAATGATGATCTCCCAATTGCTAAGTAATTCGCTAGGGAGAAAATCGTAGGTAACCAAATCTGAACTCTTAGGTTGCATTATGCAAGCATTGAAGTTTGTTCGTTGCCTGAAAGTTTTCTAACTGGTAGTTGTATGTGGTTTGGGTGTTGTGATGTTCACTTCAAGAGAAATTCCATAATAATGGTCTTCCTATTGCTATTTAATACTCGAGAGAGAAAAGTTGCAAAATGTTAACCAAATTTGAAATCATAGGTTGGTATGAAAGTATTGAATTTTGTAGGTTGTCTAACAGTATTCTAACTGGTAGGGATATATGACTTTGGTGTTTTGATGTTCAGGTCGAGAGGAAGTTCCGTATGCAACATTATTACGTCCTTAAACGATCAACGGCCTCATGGTAGATAGTTGCCTTTAGTCTAAAGTCGAAATTCCATATTAAAATAGAAATTTCCGATTGACCGAAACCAAAAAACGACAAAATCCTAGAAAGCAAACAAAAATTTTAGGAAGGAAAGTACTATTCTGAAAGTATATATATCTAGGTGTAAACTATTTCCGGACCAAGAATATCTTCATAAAAAATCAAGTGTGGTTATATCTTTATCCTCGGAATCCAAGTAAAAGATTCTTTTTCTTTTCCTTTCCCTTTACGACGTAAATTACACGTTGCTTGATGGTGGCTTTCCAACTGCTACTTTTCGTTGATATTTAAGCATTGGAAATTGCAACAGCAACAATATGTGGCAATCCAACAATCGCTAAGTATACTTCTTTAATGGTGCAAAAGAGGGCACAAAGACGTTAGTGCGTACCATATCAGCCATCCTTCAAGCAATTACCCCCAAGTCTTTCAGGCGAAATCTTATCATGCAGTTTGCATCGTCTTTAGTAGACATAGTGGCCTGGAAGACGAAGAAATAGGGAAATTGCGGGGAGGTGCTTTTAAGATCTGAACTCTTTCAATAAATTTGCTTCGAAATTTGTGTTCGTCTTAACATAATTGGATATATCGTTTAGTGAAAGTTACTAATTAGTATAAATTGGCTAACTTTCCGGCATAACAAGGTGAATGCAAACTTCCCTTTTGAGGTGATACCTTAAGATCTACTACACTCTCCATTCTTCTTTGTAGATTGAATTTTTGATGTATATATTTAGATCACCTCGAAGAAGGTAGAAAATACGAAGAATTAAGTAAGTAAGTAAGTATCTTATATATATATATACATGTTTGTGCAAGTTTCTTCGAAATATTTTCAATTTAAATAAACTGACCCGACGTTAAGAATTTCAGACTCTTTCTGAAAGACGTCAACACAAACACGGGATACAATTTAAGCCCTTGTCAAATTATACAGAATCTGTGGAACTTAAACGTTCCTAAGAATGCAATTTTTATGTAAAAAACAGTTGATAAAAATCGGTTCGTTTCAACCATATTACACAGACTATTGGAAGGAATGCCAATTTTATGGATATCCTTTACGAAATTGATTACCAATACTACAACGATCATAGCTTAATTCTGAAAACCAGGTATAAATTGTGGTTTTTGGGTGGTGTTCGATCACCAAAAATCGAGAACGAATTGTTCGCACATTTTTTGTGAAGTTACCCCACTTCTGAAGTTGTAAAAGGTTTGTTACACGAAAAAATTTTTCAATCCAATTCAATTTCTTTCCCGGATGCCAATCCTAGTTTATCTAAAACCTATGAAATTCTACCATGATGATACTTTAACAATACCAGGATTCTTGAAATCTATGCCGCAGCCATCGTCTTTTGGTGAAGATGATACTATGTTCAATATTTGATAAAAGTTATTTACAACAACCCTAGTTAACACTTCCAAAGAGACATAACTACTGACAATGCGCTTGGCTGAGACAATAATATGTCAAAAACCAAAATAGCTTAGACGCCCATCGAGGGAGAAACTTGGAGAAATTATTATTTAGCTTGTTATACGCTAAAATACCTTAAGCGTCTTCTGTAGAGTAAAGTTGGAGAAAAGAAATGATCATTTAGTTTATATTAATAAACTAAAATAGCTTATACGCCCTCGGAGGGGAAGGTTGAAAAAGAAGAATGATGATCATGTCGTTTTCGTTTCTATCACAAACTTTTCCGATGGTAAATTTTGCGAAGGAAAATTATTTGGTTTCTCCCATAAGCCAGAAGGTAATTTAGTTAATTAGTTTTACTTTATCTAATTCAATTTCTGCTATAAACTGCCATAAACTCTTTGGAGACTACAGTTCGAGAGAAAAAATGATAATTTGGTTTCTGTCATAAGCTAGAATACCTTAGACGTCCTCGGAAGGTAAAGTTGTAGAAGAAGGATGGTCGTTTAGTTTCTGTCATGATCTGTTCGGAGGGTAAAGTTGGAAAAGAAGAACGATCATTTAGTTTTTGTCGGAGCTATTCGGAAGGTAAAGTTAAAGAGAAGGAAAATGATAATAATAGTAAATTGACTAGAATCATGAAAGGAAATCAAACATTTGGCAGCTTGAAGTCGCTAGTAAGCTCCAGGTACGTATCCACAAAAGGCAAAAATCAGAATATATAAAACTGTATAATACCAATAGCAACATATGCAGCAGAGACGTGGATACTGAACAAAACGGAAGAGGATATTCCAAGCAGATGGGAAAGAAAAATACTAACAGGAATCTATCGAGGAAGGAAAACGGAAGATGGCTGAAAAGGAAGGACGAACGAGGAAAAAACTGTACAAGGAACTAAGCACGTATAATAAACCACATAAAGATACAAAGACTTAGATGGTTAAGCTAAATAGAAAGAATGTGAAATGAACGAGGAGAGAAAGAGGAAACCAATTGGGAGAAAAAGACGGAGGAGGCCGAGAATAAGATGTAGTGAAAGTGTAGAAGAAGACCTGAGAAAGATGGAAAGAAGAGACTGGAAAACAAATGCGAGAGACAGAAAAGAATTAACACAAACAGTGCACCGATTACTAGAAAGTGAATAAAAATTAAAGTGGGATATACGCCCTAAGCCCTCGCGGACTTTTGAGCGGTTTAATTAAAAAATTGACAAATTATTCTCTCCTTTCAAATTCCAGTTCTTTTCCTAGTATTCTTCTGTTTCCTTCTGTACCGAAATAATTCAGTTTGAAAATATTTGCTTACAATTGAGTGTTTTTAAACAAAATTATGAAATTATAGATGATACCCACGGTTGTTTAAGCTATCTCAATAAATTTTGAGCTCGCTGTATTTGAGGAAAACAGAACTTTCCGGGAAATCCATTACTCACCTTCCTAATTACACTTGCTTACAATATTACTCAGGAATCAACCAAAACTAAGAAAATGCGAACATGTTTACTGTGCTTTTTTCTCACGCATCATCAAGTACATCACAGATAATGATTACATAAGCAATTAATTCGAATTAGCGCTTCGAAACCGGCAATTTAGTACCGGAGAATGCATCCTAAACCCGCAATATTTAATAATACCCGCACTAATTGGGCAGACGGTCCGCAAAATGTATCCGTGTGGAAGCGCGGTAGCGACATAACGGCGCATTTTTATTAAGGAAAACTGTTAACAAGATAAAATTAGACGCGTTCTCATTTAGGTTATTTTTTATTATACCGGAAAACAATTGGTGCATGTAACTGTTTACGGAAACAATAGTTTACAGCAACTACGATAGGCCGGTTTATTCATATCTACGCGCTTATATTACGTAAAATTCGTAAATATCTGGAATAAATACAGTTAGTTTTAATTAAGATATGAGAAGTCGAAGAAGCGAGATGAACGTTGCGTTAGAAATTTATGCTCGTTTTTAGTTGGGAGAAAAAATGTACAGTTACAAGTCAAGGTTTAATCGCAGATAAAGAGATTTTTCTTTTTCTTAATAGAAATTAGGTAATCGACGAGTTTGTTGAGTTATAAATATAAGTGGTATTACGCAATATGAAAATGTGTTTAAACAATATTTCCTCGTTTATTGTTACTTAAGATTAAAATATTCCCGTTATGTGAAAATACTTCAATCCGATCGATCTCCAGATATTAGCCAATGGCTTCGGCGAGAAATTTCACAAGGAAATTTGCAAATTCCGCGGCCGGAAATGCAATTTTTAAACGATTTCGAATCAGGTAGTATTTCATATTAATTTCCTGTTTATTTAAAGACTTGATGCATAAATTACAATCGTCGCGGACAAAGTGTGGTAATATTTCTTGGGGATCAATTACTAAATGTCGGAATGTGGTTATTCCAATTAGACACTGTTTTCTATATCCCACAATGTACTTTAGGAATAGGAATTTGCATCGCGTCATTACCACACAACTTCGGATTTCTTTAACTTTTGCAAGAAATAAAATCCGATTAAAGGAATCGTCCAACTGCACAGGAAGATCGGGAGAATTTTAGAAATAAAGCTTATACATATATAATTCGCAATAAACTCGATATAATTGAGTTAAAATTAATTTTTGACGACGCCGCGACGTTCGTAGTTCCAGTTTACAATTGGAATCACGTTGTTTACCGCCCATATGCGCGGCTTATCAACATATTTTTACCGATATATTTGCATAGATATTTTTGTTGTGGGCGGATTAAACTCTTACATAATGAGCTTATGCTAATCGTCCTGTTTACGCATTAAGCCGTCGATTCGTTTCAAAATACCCATTGCGTATGGTCGCGCCGTTCTACTAAATCCTATAGAATGCGCTATTCGTATTAGGCAAATCCGAGGTTATTCGTCCTCCATGGAATTGTATTTATAAATAATCGGATGTCTTAGACATTAATGCGTGTTATTTCATCTAGGTATTATATGTAATCCTGTACTAATCGTGCTTACCTTTGGAGAAGATTTAGCTGTAAACAACAACAACAGAAGCAGCAAAAATTGATCGGAGTAGCTAACTAAACTTACGGACAAAAAAATTGCTAGACTGGAACATTTTAATTAAATTAAAAATTCCGGATATTCAGAAAAGATACCGCCATAAGGAGTTTTGGTAATTATCACAAAATGTTGGTGGAATGTGTAATAAGTTGGATTGATAGCGGTTGCAAAGACTGCGGTGTACGAGGAGCGCCTTCCCTGTTTTTAGAAACGACCACTTATTCTTAGTGGCGTTATTGAAATGTGTCATTATTGTTTCCGTAAAATTTGACACTTGTTTTTGTGAAAACAGTGGCAGGTTTAAAATTAACCCAGTAGTTTGTATACGGTGAAAGGTAAACAAAAAGCAATTTTTGGAAAAATGGAAATTTCATGTGACGATTCTCGTTAGATGACTTTCTACGTTTTTGTGACAGCCCTAACTCAACAACTCAACAGCTTAGAATTGCTTCGCTCAACGTTTGGTAATGAAGCCATCATCTGTTTACAATTAGTTTGCAGAACTTTGTTGCCATCGTGCGTCAGTGATGAGGGTCGACCAAAATCTATTCTTATTCCAAAGACTATCAGCCCTGTACGCAACATAATTAAAGAAATTTGGCATATGACTTACAATAAGATAGAGGCATTCTTAGGCATATCCAAAATGCAATGTATTCGGTTTCGCCTGAGCATTTAGCTCAACCGGATAACTCGCTGCATGTGCACCATAACCCAATTGTTTCATGTTGATTCTAGGGCAATTATTGCTCGTTCCTCAGTAGAAAGCAAGGAGTGTTTAGAAACGTTGGAAGCATATGAAAAGAAATATCAAGAAGGTGTTCAAGGAGCTAATCTGAAGAAGAATAAAGCTGCTAAAGAAAGAGGGCTCAGAATAAAAAGCCTAGGACGAATGGGAGCACATTGATATAGGGGTCAGATTAATACACTCAATATAATTCCAAATGAAAAAGATTTAGGAGATTAGTCTACGTACTCATAAAAAGCACAGCTACACATAAAACAACCGTATACTGCTTTTGCGTATCCAGTAACCACGTGATTGTCAATCGATTAAAACAGATTTTGCGTTGCATCAAGCAAATTTTATAATTCACTTTAAACCATAATTTTTCGTGGTGTTTTTATTAATAGTTTTTGGAACGTCCGTGAGATATGTGAAACGGCTGGGATAGTATTCTTAGCCTTTCGACTCTGTGTGATACGGTGGGCTCTTCGTCAAAATGCGCCAAAAATATCGACTTAGTCAAGTTAATAGCATCATACTTAAGTGGGAGACCATCTTCCCCAAAATGGGGAACCATCTTTCCATCCCAAGACCGACGAAGACTGATTTACCGCAAGACATCCTCTCGGGTAGAGGCAGGTTTATATGTCGAACTTTTCTGCGAACACAGCATGTGGAACTGTTGGTGTGTTTTGACAACATTGCGGTGAACACGTCATCCCGGGACGAGAGCAGCATTTTCTAACGAGTAAAGGCTACTATCGAAGGACTTTGGGAGTGGAGAGAACGGTAAAAACTGCGAGTAAATAGTTACAGGTATGAAGCTGTCAGATTGATACGAAAAAGAATCCCACCAAATGACAAGCTTTTCATCGGAGATGTCCGCTTATCCTGGAATCCGTCCAAGAAGTATTTGGGAATGATTTTCGTTAGATGACTGAGTCTTCAACCCCACATCTCCCATATCTTCGAGAACTTCCAGGTAGTCAGGAGATCACGCTGTCACTGATTTGCAGAAGTTTTCCCTTGGACCTGAGGACCAAGATGTTAATTTATAGGACGAACCCCCGGCCGATTTTAACTTATGAAGACCTAACAAGGAGCACAAGAACTAAAAGCCATACAAATCGTATTATGGTGGTTGGAAACAAGATCCTGAGGACGATAGAAGGAATTCCCTGACTTGTCCAAAACGTACAGCTACATGACGATCTTCACACGTTGCTGCTGACCTGTGCTTATGCTAGCCAATGTGCATTTTCTCCAAGCGACGAGGAGATATTTCTTCAATCGGTCGGCAATGTGTTAAGATGCCAATTCTCTAGGATTGGGCAAACTCACTCGCAAGATTAACACTCAAGAGGGTGAGTTCTTCGGATGATCAAGTGATGAGACAACTAGATGAATTTAACCTAGACCGACCCCTGCCATGATAGATCGTGAGGGGGTCCAAGAAGTACTACGGCAATAGAAGGAAATTTTTGATGCAGATCACATTGGTGGATGGTGGAAGATATTATCGATCCTCTTCTGCAACATGGTAGTGGCTGCTTGTTGGAGGACTAAAAGACCTAAGGTGTGAGATATATCTTAGGCGTCTGTTCCTGGTCCTGAAAAAGACGAAAAAAAAACATAGAAGAAAATGAAGAGCTTGTTCATATCTGTTCATACATGCTTTCATAAAGAAATTATATAACTTATGAATATAGAAATTGACGTTCCATTTATAAATGACAGAAATGTGATAGGATTATTTTCCAACCAATTAATTGTGTAAATTTTATGTTCCACTTTCTTTTAAACTCTTGGTTCCCGCATTCCCCGAGATCCTTTATATTATCTTCGTAGAAAAGGGATTAACGCAATCCCTTTTGTATACAGAAATGCTGCAGATTCTAGTATCTTTACTACGTAAGAGTTTGCGTCTGAACTTCTGTTGATAGAAGCCAAATCCCAAATTTTTCGTTTCGAAACCCCCTTCCTCAACAATAGTGACAATGTTGGGGTTCATGTTCTCGTTAATGATGTTAACGATTATTTCAATTAATTGATCAAAATTCACGATTAGTAACTGCCGATGATTTCGTTCGTTACGTTTGTGACTACCGCAGTGTAGTTATTGAAATTGGTTCCCCACCAACTTGCGTCTTTTTGAAGAAACATGCCCTTTCATGCTAATCAGCAGCGTTTCTTGAGTGGTCCGTACCCTAATACATATCGCACATCAATTTTAAGGAATTAGCTCGTTTTGGCGTTAAAGTGGTTTAAATCTTACTTGCAACGTCGAGGGCACTTGGTTAGGCTCGAATGCAGGGATGAAAGTGTATATTACCACCTGGTGGTTAAGGAAACCAGTTACCATATGTAATTGCACCCCAAAAGTTTTCGTGGGTGCTTAAAAATTACCGATAATTTTCATGAAAGCTCCGTATTGGAGACCCAATTTTTCAAAATAAGTGCAAGTCCGGATACTAGAGTCTCTCGTTCGAACGTGGACTTTCTTTTGACACAAAATGATATAAACTGTCTCCAGACACTGTCCTTACTCTTATTTGTGTTGGTGGGTGTACTTCTAACGACATAATCGTCAATTTTTCCTTTTGGGATATTCCCAATGCGATTCACGGCTTTAAAAAACCTTTTTTGACTTTGACGTCGTTAATTTCCAATTAGTAATTCATTGCATTGTTGCAACAATGTATAAGTTAAATATCCATGCTTATTTTTGGTCAAAACGACCGTACGAAAATAATTATTTTCTACTTATTCTTTTAACTATCCCTAATTGCTGATGTGTGTATTTGTGACTTTCCTCGGGATATACTTGCGAAAAAACGCACGATCTATTTCTGCTCCTTCCCAAGATAAACTCAACAAACTAAATTTCCTTTTATTCCAATTTGTTCAGACGCACACGCAGTTTTCTGCGTTCATTTTACAAACCACAACCGTAAAGTATGGCAATAATTAATTATATCTCACCTAAACGAAATTCTTTGCGTTTAATCACGAAGAAACTCAACACCAATTGCTACCTGTTACCTTTTTTTTTCCTATTAAAAAATAAAAGTAACGCAAAGAAACTTTCACATACTACGAATAAATTACATCGATCGCACCCGCCCTCTGTTTTCGCTTAGTAATTGTAAGTAACTTCGAAAATAATTACCTAAACGCTATAATCAAACGATACAATATAGGAGAAAAAAATTAGTGAACGGTACACATTCTAATCGTTTAATATTCATCGGGAACAACCCGATTGGTCTCACTCGATAATAATGATAATAATAACGCGACGAAACGGCTACCTTTTCAGCCGTTAATGCGAGCGCATTTTCTCGCGCCGTTCATTTTTGTTGTATCGCACCGTTAGGCAAATAATTTCACAGTATTTGCGCACGTCAAATACGGACTCGTCTATATTTAATGAGCCGTTCTCATTTCGTTAGTAACGAACGAGGAAGAATTCACGTGGACGGTTTTTATAACGTGTCAATAAGTACGTACGCGTAGCCGTATTCGTATTAGCTGGGATTGGTAAAATCAATATGTAACGTTTTAATCTAAAAGCTAACTGTATTGTTACAGGTACGACGAACAATAGGCCGTGGATGAACGGACATCTCAATAAACCCGAAGACAAGCAGTCCACTTTATCGAGGTAATAATGCAGAATATGATTAGAATAGAAGACATGCTGTTTAAATCCGGTCTTTGTTGATCTTTTACAATGAGAATCTGCTAAAAGAAGTAACTAGCATCTAATAAAAAGATTGGAGGAATGTAAAGAATTGCTCGAAATATGTCGAGAACCAAGATCTTAATCAAATAAAATCTGGATAACTCTCCAAGGTAGGGGCGACTGGGGCTAGTTATGATATTTTTCATCTTGTTGAATTTTACAGAAATGGTTCGTACATATTGGGCTTGTCGTATATGTGCCAAAGAGATTAGGTCTTCCTACTTCTTTTGCTAACATTAATTTTGAAATATGTTTTTCCGTTCGTAATAAAAAAATTGTTTTGCTGCAATGCACTTTGTCACAACTTGCCTCGACATGGAGCAAGTTGTGACCAGCTTGGAGCATATTGTGATACACACGGGTATATAAACAAAATAAATATATTTATTACTGGGGTAATTTTTTAATCACATAACAATTTCTTATAAAAAAATTTCACTTCGCTCTGGTGGGCCGGCTGCTGGCGGTGAGGAAAGTGTTTTTCCTGGAACTTGGTACCCCCACTACTGATTGACGCTAAATTGAATTTGAGGCAGCGAAATTATACGCTATTTCATTGAGCTAGCGTGCGGCCCTATTGACAGAGACGAGGTGAGCCAATAGTGGGGCTAGCGCTTGTGCGAGAATGAGGGGAAGCGGCCCTACCAATAGTGCCCGTATTACCAAAGCAGACTGTATTACGGTTTGATAATGATAAGTTATCATTGAATAGTAAAGTTCGAAGGAGTGACAGCGTCAGTTCGGTTTACACTACTTAATGATAACACGTCATCCACTCTTTGATCAAACCTTAATAATTATAGACTTTAAGGAAGTACTGGCTGCACAAGGTTAGGACCAAAGTGAAAAGGTAGTCAAACTTCTGGGGATCGCAGCCAAGGGTGAGTTCAAATAAAATCCTCTCTTTTTAAACTCTAAGCTTTCGAATTATATTAAATTCATCTTCAGAGAGTCATCTAAAGACAAAGAACAAATAAGCTACAATAGCAAAACTATATAAAACGACTTATATAAGAGCCCAGAAACAGCAACACAGCATCAAACACAATAGAAGAAAACCATCACACAATGGAGATATTGTTAAAGTTAAAAATTTAATATTTTAAAAAATTTTAAAATTTTGCAAAATTTACAAATTTTCCAAAATTCTCTCTAATCACAAAACTACTGAGAACTCGTTCATGACACAGTCCACCAAGTTTCAGGCAAACTTCACGTGTTAAAATGAACTTCGACATGTGTAACATTCGGTTGTCGAACAACATCTGACTTAAGACATCCAAACGGGAAATCAAAAAAACAGAACTGTCAAGATGGTATCCTCGAAACACCGAAAGTAACCAAAAGACGAAGGATCTACATAGTGTTTCAAAATTAAGGGAACACATAAACAGTAAGGAACAGAGTGTACTGCAAGAGTAACTGTCCTGTAAAGTATACGAGGTTAAAAGTAATTCACAATCAATAATTAAAAGATATATATAAATTGTCAGAGTGAAATGGCGTAAAAGGTCAAGGAAAGTTTGATGAAATAGCAGTGATCCAATCAATATGAGAACACTGAAAAGATGTATCAGAATGTCGATGAGGAGAAGTCAAACACGGTGACGAGCTCAACAGGGTAAATTCTATAACTTATCTTTAGGTGACTCTCTGAAGATGAATTTAATATAATTCGAAAGCTTAGAGTTTAAAAAGAGAGCGTTTTATTTGAACTCACGCTTGGCTGCGATCCCCAGAAGTTCGACCACCTTTTCACTTTTGTCCTTAATAATTATATTCTGAATGTTTTAATCAATCGCTGACATCAGTAACCTCTACGTCAAAATGGCAATGGATACAAACATAAAAAGCTTCGTTTTTCGTGCATTTGACACGAACCCAATTTTTTACAGGTTAGGCAGTGCACCAAGTTTCAACCACTTTTTGATTTATTATACGGTTGCAAACAAACTAAGTAGATACAATTTTCATTTTCCGACGTCTAGAATTCCTGTTCCATAATCCTTTTTGATGTCTTATGTCTGTTTTCGCCTGAATTATGTTTTTCCAAACAGTTTCCTTGTAGCGTTGTGTTGTTTACATTTCATTCTTGCATTTCTATCAATTTCTGCCAGTCGAATGGCCGCCATTACTGGTGAACTTGTCAAAATAGCAGATTTTAAACTTTTACGAGCACAGCCTTTATTCTTGCAAGGTCCTGCTTTAGGTAGAGGTCGAATCGTAATGGGACTTACCATTAAGTCAATATCATTGTCAATTGAAGCGAACGTTTCTGGTTCATGGGATCTCTCCTAATGTTCTTCACCCTGTTCGCATGAAGCAGATGGTCCTGCAATCACGTCATCAATAGTCATTACGTTTGCATTATTACATGTGAAAGTGCTTCGTTCATTTTGAGTGTCAAGTTCTACCTTTATTGTTTTGTTAGGCCCATCTTGCAGTCTCACGACCTAATTTTCAGTGGTGAGTGATCCATCTGTGACGAAAAATCACAGGAAGTCTTTGTCTGTAAAACTGTTTCTATTAGATTCCCAGATTCCAATAGCACGAAACCCTGCTTGGATATTTTTTGGGGTTTCAGCACTAGGGAAGCTACCTTGACAATGCTTTGTAAATCGTAGATTGATATTGTGTTTTCTTCCATCCGCAGACAAAGTCATTGTATAACTTTTTAATCACGTTATCAATAGTCATTACGCTTGTGTTATTACCTATGAAAGTGCTTGCTTCATTTTGAATGTCGGATTCTACATTGTTTCGTTATACCCATCTTGCAGTCTCACGATCTCATTTTCAGTGGTGAGTGGTCGATTTGTGACGGAAGAGCACAGGGAGTCTTCGTCTGTAAAAATTTTTCTATTAAATTTCCAGATTCCAGTAGCACGAAATCCTGCTTGGATATTTTTTGGAGTTGCAGCACTAGGGGAGCTACTTTGACAATACTTGGTACAGCGTAGAGTGATATTGTGCTTTCTTCCGTCCACACACAAAGTCATTGTAAAACTTTTTAAAGGGGCAGAAAACAGACACATCTAGCGGTCAAATTACCAATTGCATTCACTCCAGAAACCATCGTCACCTTCGTTCCTCTTTCGGCCGATGTCATTCCTCCTACTCTTTTTCTTTTTCCTTTTTCTGATATTATTTTTACAGGCATTTGTACAGTTGCTGTGTCTGTTTTGTCTATATTCCATATGTCTTTAGAATTAAAAGTTTATTTTTGTAGAATAGCTTCTAAATTGTCAAAAAATGTGTTACCATTGTGCTTGTTGAAACTCATATTACGACTTAAGCTAGTGGCTTCAGGAATACGTAGAGAAATGCAAGCGAATGTGCAAAAGCTTATTAAGTAAACAGCATTTACATATGTCAATAATCCACAAAGGGAATTATGCTTAGTCAATCGCGGTTCGCTTAGTAAGCTTTAACACAATTACTTGGTAGGTTCCCCTTTAACGTTCCTTATTTAATTAAGTCGTTATATGGCGAGTCGTTCAGATTTTACTCAAAATATGTATTTAAGCGAAGAAATTAACAGAGTTTTCGTTTGTGTTGATTTTCATAATTTTCCTTGAAACTAATCATGAAAATGTACCTGTCCTATCTATTGCAAACTTCAATTATTCTATGTCGTGATGTTAGTATCTTTACAACAATAATGTTTGTGTAATCTACGCTGATGTTAATTTCTCTTTCTTTACACCGAGCACGCCACCGCGCTTATTCCACGCATTTAATCAATCTTTTTCTATTAGCATGCGTTATTCATCATCATTCCGCTTTCATTTCTCATCAGGAGCAACACTACCACCACCAGCAATATCGCATTGTACTAATTGACTTATAACACCTAACATCGTGCGGCTACGCTAATGCACATTCGCCATAAACAGATACGCACCTAACGCAAGTAGTAAAAGCTCGTATGCAGAGGACGATTGGATACTGGTGCAATCGAACCGACTTCTAGGTATTATCACCGCGCTTAATTAGTGCGCATTATGCACTAAAAGGAACGAAGTCGTACCGTTAATTAAATAGGTATTCACATACGTACTTACCCTTGCACCAAACTCGATCTCGACGTAAAAAAAGAAAAAGTGCAGTTCAACAAAAATGGCGATATCAAATTATTTTATCCCGTTTATGCCGCGTCAGCGTTGCAATTTATTACCAGCGGACCTTGTGATGGTGCAATTTTACCTTCGCATACTAATATCCGAAAGATTAATGTTATTCTATGGACGTCGATCAGGCGCGGAACGGCTATGTGTACGGTTTCGGTCGATCGTGGACGACGAAAAAAGGAGAAAATGTGCTCGAGAGCAGCGGTCCCCAATCTTTCAGGCGATAATGAAGAAAGGAGACACGTTGTATAGGCAAACGTTTTAATCTGTCGGGTTAAAGGTGCCTTAGGGAAACGTTTATTCAAGCTGGCAGTAATAAACGATATTACAAACGAGATATTTGTGAGTGCCAAAGTGCCAATATATAAATGCCATAAGAAGTCTGTATAGTGTTGGTCACAAGTGCTGACGGATCCGACGGTGCGACTGGTAGGACGGGGTAAAAAATTTATGTCGTAGCAAATTGCAAGAGACTAAGAGTAATTGCGTTGGTTACTATTGTTAAGAGAAGATGATTGTAGTGGGTCTGTGTCTTCGTAATACGAAAATAATTATTGTCGATTTGCATCTTGAAAAGTTTCATGGTAAATCAACATATCAAATTCCAACTAGTTACTAGCAATTACAAAAATTTTAGGGGTATTTCAGCATAGTATAGTATAGTAATACTCGAATGGTCAATTACCATTAGAAAATTCATCTTTTATTACAATTCAATATATCAAAATTTACAGCTAATGTTGCGGTTATGGTTTCCAATTGTCATTCGGTTTATTTTTGGGTTCTATTTATACCTTTTCGATACCACGCTCACCACCTATTAAACATTTTATTACCCTGCGGATGTTAGCTTCCTATTTTAACTCCAGCCAGAGACGTTTAATGGGAGAAACAAATGTAACTAGAAATAAAATTATTAATTATTATAAAAAGCACATGTTAATGGAGAGAAAAGTATTGTAAACATTCAGACACATACATATAACACTTACACGTTACAAGAATTCATAAAAAATTACTGGAAATAACCAAGGATACATCGACATTCAATACAGATTTCTGTAACAGCGATATGCCTGGATGAACTGGAGTCGGGGAGAGTTGAAGTTTTCGTTTCGTGAACAACGAAGAAATAAAGCAATGTGGTCCTGGTTTCCAAAAATAAATAAAAAGTTTGTTTTGGTTAACGAAGAAAAATTGACAAGATAGATAGGTCAACAAATAAGTCTATAAATATATTTCGAATAAAAGGGTACCAGTGAATAAAAGAACCTCATCACACCGGAGAAGAAAGAATTTAAGAAAAGGAAGAAGGAATTTAAAAGAGGATACATAGGAAGAATCATCATCGAATATAGACTCACATACACACACAACACTAAGTAATTATCTTGATTTTATGTTAAATATTTTTCAATATTTATAAATATAATTTGTTATAATTTATGCTTTTTATATCGTTAATTAAGAGCTGTGCCGGTGCAATTCTGTTTAAAAAATTAACTAAATTCTCAGTACAATAGGCATCGCTTAAAAAACCGAATGAGAGGGAATAGCCGCATAAATAAAAAGAGTGCATGAGGAGTGCAAAAGGGGCAAAATGAGAATACAAAAAGAGAGCCAATAATGAGATATAATAACATGTAAAAAGAATAATGATAAATAATATTCATTATTATTATGCATCTTCATCAAGTAGAAGCCAGTTCTATTCAATTGTTATAGAGAGAATAAGTGGGGAATAAAGGACTGCAATTGAAGTATGGAAAGAAACTGACCAATGATCAAATGATAATGACAAAAATTATTTCAAAACCTACACATTTTATATATGTAGAAAAAAGTATTAATGAAATTTCATCAAGAACACAGTTTGCGGTAATAGTAAAGATGCAAAAATTACGATGGCGTGGCATATCCATATGTATGCCGAATGAGTTACAAAAGGTGACAAAAATAGTTTTGGAGGCTGACCTGATGTAAAGGGAAAAGGTCACCGTTACAAATAAATTAATGGGAATATGGCGATGGAGAAGAAAGAGAAAGAGAGATTAGACTTACCAGTCGCTTCCAACGATGTGAAAAGGAATCTATTGATTTCCACCTTCGTCAATCTTCCAAATTCTCCAATAAAAATCTTAATTATTAAAAGCAATATGATGATATTTTGTTTAAAATTTACCATAAAATAAAACGAAATGACAATTTAAGCCGTTCAATCGCAAGGCATCGGGCGAAGATACAAGAAAATACGTCAGGCGACGAGCACGTCGCAATACTATGTAAAATCCAAACCAAGCGATACGCAGGATGAAAGAGAGAAACCGAAGCATTTCGGTAGGTAACCTGTGAAAACGAGAAGAAGAAAGGAAGCATCATCGAGAAAACAAGACAACTGCATGAGGTACAGGGAGAAGGCAAAATCGTGCAGGCAGTTCAACACTTAAGGCAAACTGTACCTAACAGAGAAAAAGGAAAAGGAGAAAATGTGTCCAAAAAATGGTGGTACGATAAATGTAGATTTTTAAACTCTAATCTTTTGTTACCAGAATTACAATTCAATTTAATAAAACAGCTCTCGACAAATTTTCTCTTTGTGTTGTTGGTTTCAGTATCCAAACTAAGATTTTCAAAACAGGTGTGGTTATGAGTAACAATGTGGTCTGGGTCTAGCCGATATGAAGTCTGTTGAGCCTATGTTGAGCTAATCGCGTCTTCAGATGTTGCGTCGTTCCACCTATGTATACTTTGTCGCAATCATTTCACTTAAAAGTGGCGTTTTAGTTTTGAGCTTCCGGAAAAGCGTGGAAGTCGTATTCTCTGACCGAGACGCCACCAAGAGATTACACCTGCCAAAAAGTCCTTTGTACCAATTAAATATAGGAGGTTCAAGGTAGTGCGTGGTTATAAACCTCTGCTGCAATGACTTAGACCGATTTGACAAGCTGAAATGCCTGACTCTGTTCGTTAAGAATGTTGTTCAATTTTTGATAAGAGATTTTATCACCGAGGATAACCATTTTTAGACAATGTATACATATATATGAATTGGAGATATTTGTACCTGGAGGACAACGTTATGCTCACATTTCTCCTCCTAACCATCATGTCTTTAATTTGAGAGAGGCGAAAAGTAGTCGATGCGCCCTTTTTCCCAGCGATTTTGCCCGATTGAATGGCCTCAAGTACAATCAACGCTCGTCCCTCGTCGTGAAGAATGGGTCGGAAATGATAAAATAAAAAAGAAAATAAGGCGAAAACGGTTTTCCGCAAAGATATTTGGCGGACGTATATGACATGTAAGTTCACAATTTCGGAGGATGGCAATCTGCATCATCAGGTAGCTACCACCGTCTCGCTCCTACCATTTTTTCGATACCAATTCACTTTCGGCTCCGGCAACAAAGGATGAAATTACATCTATCATCAGAGAAACGAAAGAGAAAAAGCCTGGATAAAATTGGTTTGCTAGACCGAGCCTTGAATCGTCTACTGAGCACATCAAAAGTCATATTCGCCACGAATTATTTTGCAGGCACTTGGAAGAGGGCAGATATAGTCTTAATTCAGAAGGTAGGCAAAGATTCCTTGTTTCTGCAGAACCATTCCCTCGGTAACCTGAAAAACTCTGAAAGATAGCCGAGCAAATCATCCCCTCCAGTTTGAGAGAGAAGATCTAACTTAACAGCTTGGCCTGGATACAGATTATCAGCTCTTTAGAATGACCGAGGCCATCTGGGAAGCTTATTCAGGAGGTATACCACTGGGGCGGTGTTTTTGGATTTAAATAATACATTTGATAGGGTCTAGAACTACGACTTTACACATAAGATGAACAAAAATATTACCAAAGTTTTGTTCATGTGTGAACAAACTCTTCTTCCTGCCTTATCCTTCTGTCCATCTAGGTGTCGTATTTAGAGTACCGCTCTCCTTTACCCATTGTTTTCGTTCTTTCCTATTATGCGTTAGTTGCTGCATACTCCTCAGTTCCTTGTCTCTTTCCTCCCCTATCCTGCGGATCTGCTCGATCCATATCTTCCTCGGTCTTCCCCTTCTTCTATTTCTTCCCAATCCCGCCTCGTTAATCTTCTTTAACATTCCGTCTTGGTCCAGTCTCGCTATGTGGCCGTATCAGCTTAGCTGTTTATTCTCAAATCTCCTCAATGCTGGCTCCTGTTTGAGTTTTGCCCTAATGTTTCCATTTCTATACCTGTCGATTTTAGTTACCCCAGCTATCCTCTTTAAATATCCCATTACGAAAAAAGTCGCATATATCTGTCATTAATTAGAGTAAGCAAACCGACCCATAACCTCCGAGCTTGACTAATTGTAAGATTAAAGACCATCCTTACCTCATTTTGTTTTTGGGAAATCAACGGTACATGTTTCGACAAATTCGAAGGGTTTCAGCATTCACTTATATACATATGTATTGGTAATTGCAGGCGTGACCAATATCGAAACAATAAATCAAAGATTTTGAAGTGAGAAGTCGTTTAGGAAGAAAGCATAAGTAATGAAATTCGGCAGATGGATTTTTAATGCGTTAAAAATTCTACCCCATGGAATCCTTGTTTATCTTTTAGTTTGTGCAGCGTCGAAAGTACAATTTTCTGAAATTAGGTGCAAACCATTATCTCGTACGAATTTAAAATTTCTATTTTTCTAGGTCGTTTCCTAATTTGGACCGGTTCATCTTCACAAACTACCACTTTATATGCTATCTCGCGTATTCATTAATATCACTTTCGCGTGCCTATCAACAAGGTTCGATATTCATCAAAAACGCCAAAACGGATAACAACTTAACCGTTTCGATTAGCATCATCGTCCTTAAACAACTCAATTATAAAACAAAATAGGAACAAACTTCGTACCGTCGATGATTGCGATACGGAGATGAAAACTGTCAAAACTATAATGAGAGATTTTCACATGTCCATACTCATACCAACAGGATCCAAGTCTGTACATACGTATCAACCGGCACACTTAAAATAATTAGATAAGACCGCGTTTTTTACGAAAATTTACGTATTCATCAGGTCGTAATTAAGATGAGAATGATTAATAGCGTTAATGGCACGCAATTAACCATTGTACCGGGCCTCCCGACAGAGCGTACGGGCGCGTTCGCCACGATAAAACGAAGTGTTGCTGGTCTTGTTAATAGTGCGAGCCACCGAAGATGAGAGACCGCAGTACTAGGTCATGGGAAGTGTGCTTTGTTCATCGTGATCATGACAAGTTTGAAGAGAAATTTTCGATCGACGTAAATGCGCGGTTATTACGTGGCGTGCTTAGTAGGTACTTAATTAGTACGCCTCGGCACGCGGGATTATCGTAAATCTTCTCTCGAATCAGCCGTTAAATTGTAAATAATCGACCGAATATTTGTGGCGAAAATGATAGTTTTAAGAACGTGGTAAACCATGTAGTTTGGATACAATTCCTTTTAGATTTTGTTTTCGAGAATTTCAAAGAAGTTCTTAATACAGGTCTTGGTGTGCGCTTAAAGGCGAACTTGACAGGTTGAGTAAAGTTATACATCATTAAACCATGAATCTGAAAGGCTTGCTCTAAAATATATATGAATCACTAAACCATGTACCTGAAACACAATGAAAGTATGCATCACCAAAGTTAGTTGAAGTTATACATCATTGAACAATGGGCTTGAAAAATCAATTGAAATTCTACGCAAATCCCCACACTAGAAACCTGAGACCTCGAGAAGCTCTCCAGCACTGAATTGTGGACCTGATATTTTGGGGCAAGCTATACTTCATTAAATGTAGAGATGAGAGGCTCAGTGAAGTTACAGACATACGTATCCACTATACTAGAAACTTCAAAGAAAGAGAAATTAAACTATGGACCTGAAAATTGGTGAAGTTGGACACCAGAAAAAGAAATTAATTTACCAGATTGAATAAACTTGTACATCATTGAACTAAGAATCTTAGAGACTTGCTGAAGTTATACATAAATCATTAAATCATGGATCTGAGCATGCACCATCAAACTTTGGATTTATGCACCACCAAGATGTGAATTTGACTGATTCAGCATAATTGCGAACGAGTACACTATAAAGCTAAAAAGCTTATGGAACTATGAAGCTGAAGGACTTGCTAAAATTATATATAAGTCACTAAACTATGGATCTGACACCCAGTGAATGTATGCTTCACTAAGCTTTGAATTTGATAGTTTGGGTGGAGTTATACTTATATAGAAGTACCTATACTCATGGAAGCTCTACTGAAATTGTACATAAATCACCAGACTTGAAATCGTTAATGATGAAGTTATTGGTGTGTGCAAATCATGGACCCGAAACCTCGCGAAGATGTGGGTCTGACAAGTCTCTGTAAGCTATTTGCAGATCATCTTTCTGTTTCTTTATAATGCCAGACAATAGATACGAAAACATCTTTTTCTTCTTCTTCTTCTTTCCACATCCCAAACTTGCTCTCTTGTTTCTAAATAAAATACGATGACATATAATAGTGAAGCAATTACTAATCTAAGGAGATGCAAAGTTTCCTTAATTCGTCGTATTGGTGACTAGCTTACTACAGTACCCACAACTCCTCGATGAAATTACTTCCAAGAACTACGAAAGATTTTCGAAACGTTTGACATTTCTTCCTTTCAGCGGTGTTTGAAACGCGTTAAATTGAGAATGGGCTAATTTGCTGATGTATTTTCAGATGTAAGTCGAGTCGTAAAACAGCGATTTTATCCTGATCTGGAAGGGTATTGGAAGTCATGGAAAACCTACTGAAATTGTAAATAAATCACTAAATCTAAAATCATCTATATTAGTGATGAGGTTATTCCTCGTTCAACTATGAACTTGAAAAAGTCTAGTATGGTTGCGTGCAAATCATAAAATTATGGATCTGAAACCTAACGAAGCTGCAGGTCACTAAGATGTGGATCTGACCAAGTCTCGTTAAGCTATTTGTATCTCATCTTCCCCGTTTCTTCATAATTCCAGACAAAAGACACGAAAACGTCTTCTAAGAAAAGCCTTTTTCCACATTGCAAACTGCTTTTCTTCTTTCTAAGTAAAAAATGATGGAATTCTTTCCAAAGACGTTGGAAATCATTTTTTAGGAAATTTCTTCCTCTCACTCTTCACGGTCCGCAATTGATAAATTAAGATCCTCCCAGATGATATGTCAATAACTTGTAGAGACGGATGTTTGACCCAATCCCCTACAACTAATACTCCAGACTAATTATGAGATCTGCGATTGACAAAGCTTAATTTCCCTTACGGATTATTGGCATATGCAAATAGTGCTTACTCAGTAAGCTTTTGCACAGTTATTTATTGAATTCCCGTTCATTTAGAAACAGAATAAGGAGGCTTTTGTTTGGAGAGCAGATATGACGTCTTGGGACACCTTTCGAGGAAATCTTCCCTTATTTCCTTCATGCTCTGTAATACTGCTGTAGTCTTGTATTATATACGTGTGTCTTTGGTGTTTCTTCCGTCTTTCTTTCTTCGTTCTTCCTTCTCTCCTAACGTGTGCACCATCATCCATCGGACTAGTTCAATTTCAGGCAGTTATAATTATGTTTCCTTACTTTTACTGGTATGTTATCCTTTACTGCTGCTTTTCTCTTAGCATTTCTTGAGAATCATTTGTATCCAAAGCTAAGTTGTAAAGCAGTATTTTCTGCATTTCGCCTGAAATTTTTCTTATGTCACTATCTCACTTACTTATATTACATACATATTCCTTTGGTCTGTTGTGTATTTAAAGCTAAAACAAAGTCTTTGTTGTTATTATTATTATTATTATTATTATTATTATTATTATTAGATAGTTAACCCATTAACGTGCTTAATTTAATTAGGTCGTTCTATGGCGAATCATCCAAATTTGATTTTTTAGGTTTTGGTTCTCGAAAACTAGTTTACTATTTTTTGTGTATTCCTGTCAAATGCAGTGTTAAATACCGATTTGAACTTACTTTCTGGACACGTTCCGTGCTTAAAAATTCGCAATTGATTGATTCGGATTGATATTATTTCCTCTCCGGGAAACGAAGGCGATATCCGCGTTGATAATTGGATGTCATTATTTAGAGACACGTAAGCAACCAAAGCGCACTTTTATCGAAGTAAGAAACCGCAGGAAATGAAGCCTTTCTTTTTAAACGATCGTGTGCGACCCAACATATTCATATCAACATCTAGATTATAGTCAATTCGACTAATGTAATAGCGGAGACAATTTGCTAGATTCCCATTGCGTTTTCTTCCTTTTTAATCTTCGACCACAAAATTATCCCCGCGTTCTCTCTTTCTCTCCTTCCTTTACTGCTTATATTTCAATACCGGAACGAAACGGATAAAGGAATCGCGCGAGGTGACGCCCGAACGTGGGCTGATTGTCTCTCTTCTGGATGCACGCGGAACCCCAGTTTATTTCCAGTGAACGCCAACGCTATGTACTCGTACTACTACAACCACTACTAATTCCTATATCGTCATTTCGAGCAACGCCGTCGAAATTACCGCTTTTACCGTAGTTTTGTCGGGTCACGGGGGTTAATTTGAAAAATGGAAAGAGTAATAGGTATCCGTCGTCCGCTCGCACTAGAACTCCTCTCTCGCATCTAATAGAATTTACAGAAAACAATGGAACACGATTCGATCCTGGCGAGGGAAAAACGGTTTTGTGTTATGGAAATCAGCGCGTGGTGTTACCGCATCGTGTACAGTTCTGGTCGTAAATAAATGGACGAGGCAAATTTTCCTTTTCCCATACTGTCTTTCTAGTCGTTCAGAAAGGTATCCAGATGGAGTGAGAACTCGTGCTTGTAATTGACAATTGGGAACGTATCGTGTCGCACGTTCCACCATTATTATTTTTTAAAGAAATTTACATTCATTTTTTTCCTGCTTTCTTACTAATCATGTGTTCCGCTAGACAAAAGTAGCTGTCGTGGAGCAACGATTAGAGAGCTGGTGGGCCCGGAAGATGTCACGAACACAGAAACACGGCTCTGTGATTATTTCCTTAGGGATCATCAAAATTTTGGACAAAAATGCCAAAACCCAGTTTATGCCAGCGTTGGCCCAAATATAGAAGGAAATTTTTGCGCACTTTGCTACGTGCTACCTTGCCAACAGTCTGTTCCGTCACACAAAAATAGTTAAAACAAACAAAGGAAAGGAGAGCTGAAGGCTCCGAAAGCTGTCCCAAAGACAGAACCATCGCGTTCGAAAAGAAGGTGGCTGTAAGATTGTCTCGGATATACCTATTGAAACACAGAAACAAAAGAGCTGGCCCCGCGTCAGGGTCGTGGGTGGAAAGGGGGTAGTTATCTTCCACGACAAAAATTGTTAAAAAATATACAGGCGCCACTGGTTTTTGGGGGTGGTTTTTCGCGAAATTTTAACATGATGTTGATGATTGGCCCCAAAGTAGAACAAGGAAAAAACTAAAGTTTGAGTTTTGATAGGTTGGACGCCTTTTTTAGGTAAAATGAAATCAAAACAAAATGGGTGTAAATAAAGGATTTCAATAATGTTTACTACACCAAAGATATTGACAGAAACACAAAAGAAAAGGAAAGTACAACTGCCAAAGATTTGAAAAAACAAATATGTTTCTACTCGGTGGTTATCTCGTAATTATCAATGGCTTATAAGCGAAGCTCAAATTTTACATAAATTTATCTTTAAAATATATATCAGCATATTTACAAGTATTTAAATTCTAAAGTAATCACGGGAAATAAACCTAAGGCTATCGATCTTGAGCTACATTAAAATTTGACGGGACTTAAACAAATACTTACAATTGCGCACTCACGATGGGAGAAAATGCGGGTGTCACTCTGCTTTTCAGTGATCTTGAATTCGTTGATTGTAGGGGACGTACAACGCAATAAAGGGGAAAGGTCTTACCTTTGATTTGGATAATCTCACTTCGTATAGGTGATCGTTGTAGGTGAATTCAAGCTTCTTTAAACGTTCGAACGCGTTCGTAGGTTGATTGTCATGGGATCAGGTAATTATTTTCAGGGGCCAAAATCCTGAACATAATCCTTCGGATCGAAAGAAACTGTACGTTTCCGTACGAAGATTAGTCAGATTAACAGCAATCGGGTGAAGAAACCTTAACTTTTTGGCAGACCTACAGTTCAGGGTGTCAATACTCTTTTGTATTGTGTCGTGAGGGCGTTGAGATGTGTGATGTTCATTGCGCAGTGCTTGAGAATTGTACAGCGCTCGTTGTGTGATGTTCGTTTTGGGTATTAGCGGAATATCGCTGGTGATACTAAATTCCCCCAGTTTTGTACTGCAGATGACATTTTAGTTGTCGAAATACGTATCTGGACTTTTTCCGTAAGGTATGGTAAGGGTATTTTATTTATGATGTAAACCTCCAGTTGTCAAAACGGTACTTACAGTCGCATAAATAAACCAAGATTACTGAGAAAGACGTAAGCATGGTTTCCTACCGAATCTGTGAAGAATTGGACGTCGCCGCGAAAAATACTAAAAACTTCCGTGCAAGGTCTAACGAGAAGTGATCGATTTTGCACACGGAAAAAGGGTGTATTGTGTTCTTAAGCGATGACGAGGACGAAGATGTTGAGAAACAGAAATAGATTTTAAGGCAAAGGGAGGGCAAGTTAGAGACTTAGGAATCCTATCTGATACTTCTCTACAATTCACTGATCAAATTTATGCTATATGCAAAGCTGCCATGAAATCCTTGGATTTCTTGATTTGCACTTGCCGGTATTTTAATAATACATCCACTTTGAAGGCTTGTACCTTAGTTAAATCGAAATTAGAATTTTGTTCTATTGTCTGGCATCCTCTTTATAAATACCAGCAAATGGAACTTGAAAAGGTTCAGAACCGTTTCCTCAAATATTTGAGTTACAGATGTGACGGCTCCTATTCACCTCGTGGCATAGACTATTGACTACTACTGTCTTCTTAATACACATGGTTTTCAGTCATTGACAGTTCGAAGAGAGAAACCTAGTCTAACCTTTCTGTTCAAACTGATCAACAACCATATTGATTCTCCAGCGCTTTTATCTTAGGTCCTTATCGTGTGTGTGTGTGTGTGTAATATTATTGCTCATTGACACTTATTTTATATAGAAAGTACATATAATTTTTTGTTTTTCTCTTTATTTTGTATTATCCTCCAAATTGGAATCTTATTCTGTTGGATAATAGAGACTATTTAAAAAAATGGGCACTAAACTATTTTCGCAAATCAAAATTCCCTACTTTGGCCAAAAAGGCCCAGATGGAATCGGAAAACGCCACATTATATTGCGATGAAAACACATAGGTACAGTTCTTTCAAAAGTTTCTAAAATGCAATAGGAAACCATAGAGTATGTTTGAAACCCAAATCTCAAATGAATTGGGGATTTTGAAATATATTTTAACTGTAACCATTTGCCTTTAAAAGTTAGCACGTTGACGTTGGACGTGATCGTGAGTCTCGGATAATAGTAATAAGGATAATAATAATATCAAAAGTTAACTTATGAACTGATAAAATCGAACAGGGGTACTAGAATCTGTCCGGATTCTATTATCCAGCACCTTTCCAACGTCGAACATTATTGGACCCCGGAACAAAATACCGTCACGTGTACCGCTGCCATATAGTCGAGCAGAATACCGCCACGGATATTACTCGAATCACCTACGAACATCATTACAGAGCAGCTCCCTTCAGGAACGAGGAGACGGTTCGGCGAGCTGCGATATTGCGAAAACTATCATACGTACTGATGGATTTAAGTGGATAACGCGGCTATACATCAATTCGTCGTAAATCGTCCCGTTTGATTTCCGAAACGCGTCGTATTCAATTAGAGAGAGTCAAAAAATGATAATGGCGATTGCTGCGCAATTTTCCGCCCAGCTTACACTCTCCCATTTCGGTGAAGTTACAAATCGCAGCTTGGTATTTTATATTTTTCATGTATTAAATGCAAAGAAGTTTCTGTTCTTTCATTCTGTTTCCGTTTCTTTCCTTTTTTCTCTTATCGAATAACCCACCCTCTCGAACCAGGATTCCTCTTTGTCCAGCAATTTCCACAAACCCATCAAACTGCAAAAAAATCACTCTCGATGAAAAACGGAAAGACTGTATCTGCAACTTTAACTGGCTTTAGTCGCATCGTTCTAATTCATACATATATCAAATAAGAAAGAATTATGGGGGTGTAGGACAATCATATTATTTTGGGGGATTGGGAAACACTTTGAGATCTACTTGTAGCATAAATTATATAATAATAAACCGTCTGTGAGTACAGAAGCCTAGCGCCTCCACCAAAATGTCGATAAACGAAATTTCAACACAAAAAATTTCAAGTTAGATACCTTCAACAACTTTAATAAGGCAAACACTCTTTCAGATCAGGGCAAACTCTCTGGTTTCCAACTCGATTGTCATTTGAAAACACATCAGCAAAGTGCCCGATTGTCACTTTAACACGTTTCCAACATTAGTGAATGAAAGAAATGTAAAATATTTTCCAAAATCAAAACAAACGCTTTTAAAATGAATTCGATCGAATGGGTTTCCGATACTGTCATTGACTAGTCGCTAATACCCTGAATTAAGGCAACCTAAATTTAAAACTCCTTAAATTAGTAATTGCTTCAATATTATATGTCGTCGTATTCTATGTTTGTCTATACAGACTCTACACCAATTTAAACGTAGCCGTACATATGTTTTGATGAGGAGCGCCCAGGTCACCCAGCAGGCTTGGATACACATGAAATTCTTGGACAGGTAATTGACGTGATTCTTGCAAATCGCCGAGTGAAAATGCACGAAATAGCGGATGCTGTAGGTGTATCATACGGCACGGCAATAAACGTTTTACGTGATAAGCTAAGAATGAGAAAGCTATCGGGCAGACGGGTGCCGCGATTGCTCAGTTCGGATAACCTACCGTCAAGTTCGAAGCAGTGTTTGGACCTCAGGAACCGAAACCCTCAGGAGGATTCGGCCCAAACGAGGAGGTCATCGTCGAGACAGACGCCTGTTTTAAAGACGTTGACAAATCGTATTTCTAGAAGGTTTAAAAAAATTATTCGCGACTCTGTTCAGTTTAGTTATGAAGTTGAAGTTTTGAACAAGAAACAGCGGAATAAAAAAAGAGACTAACAATATTTAAGAACAATCATCAATCTCTAGCTTATGCGGATGACTTAGCAATATTGGCCCAATCCAAAACGGAACTCAAAAGAATTGTAGCAAAAATTAGAAAGTGAAGCAAGAAAGTTCGAACTAATAGCAAATGAGGAGAAAACTAAGTACATGATCGTGGAGATGAAAAGAGAGGAACAGAATGGAAATCTAAAGATAACTACTAAGAGCGGCGAATACTATGAATTTGAAAATACTGAAGAAATCACATATTTGGGAGTACTACTGAAGAAGATGATGATGAAATCAAAATACCGATCCAGAAAGACTGAACTACGAAGATATCAAACAATATTAAGACCAACAACTACGTACGCTTTGGGTAGTTACCAAATCAAGAAAGGTGGGAATGTAAAATACTAAAAAGCATTCTTGGAGGAGTAAATACCGAGGAAGATTGGAGAAGAAGAACCAACCAACAGGTCTACGAACAGTGCAAAGGACCCATAATTACAACGTTTACACCCTGACACACGGGATATGGACGGTTTTTAAATGTAGTATACTCGGTCAATTCTAAGATTAATGTAGGTTTGTTGACATTAAATCAAAGTTCATTACTTGCCATTTAATGTAGGCCAGACTTATTTGTGAAAAATAATGCACGGTTCAAGTCTCTTCTCCAAATCTTCCACGGACCACACGGACCAACGTCTCTGCAGAGACGGCAGCAATTTCTTGAATAACTGCATTCTTCAACTAGTCCAAATTTGTGTGCGATTTGTTGTTATAGACACGGTACCCCCCACAGAAAAAAGCCACACAGTGTTAAGTCTGGAGATCTGAGAGGCCAGAAAACATTGACCAAAACGTGAGATAATCTGTTCAGGAAGTATGCGTCGTGGTGTGTGATGTAGGGCCATCTTCGTCTTTTCAGTTCTGGTTCCAAGAACGTTTCAAGCATATGAATGTATCGAGCCGAATTAACAGTGACCGTGGCCTCATTTTCTTCGAAAAAATACGGTCCAATAATATCGCAGGAGCCAAGAGCGGATTAGACTGTGACTTTTCCAGGGTGTAAAGGACCCTGGTGAATAAGGTGTAAATGCTCAGGGGCCCAGTAACGCAGGTTTTGTTTATTGATGGTCCTGTTTAAATGAAAATAAGCTTCATTGCTGATCAATAAAATCACATTATCTGTCACAATCACTTACATTCTGCAAGCACTCTTCGCGTACGGAAAAATCAGTTGGTTAGAATTGTTGCACAACAAGGAGTTTGTACGGACGAAATTTTAATGTAGGCTAAATACGTCCAACCGATTTACGATTGATTGCTAGGTCACTAGCATGTCATTTACCTGACCGTGCTGGGCTTCTGACTATCGATTCCCTTGCCCTTGCAAGATTTTCTGGCATTGTTACACTCCATCTCGGACCTGTACGCTTCTTATCCATTATGTTCTCAGTTGATCTGAAGTTATCCACCGCCCTGTGGATTATGTTACCACCCCGGAATAACTCCGTACCGACCGAGATTGAAATTATACACGAAACATTCGCTGCTGAGCTGTAAGAGACTCACCACTTCTAACGAAACTGCCATAGACGAGCAAACGATGTTGCAAGCGCCACTGCCCCATTGTAACTGATGTGGCGTCTTGTGTGGAGAAGAACTACCCCTACCACGATTTTCTCCCATGTTCACCCTGTATAAGGACGCTACGCTTGAGATGGCTAAGGCACATAGAGTGAATGGCAAGCGGGAGAATACTGAAGATAATTTTGGGGAGGAGACCGATTGGGAGGAGACGAAAAGGAAGACCGAGATCGAGGTGGATGGAGAGAGTTGAAGAGGATATAAAGGGAACAAATAGTGATGACTGGAAAACGGAGGCGGTCGATAGGAAACAATGGAGAAATATTGTGAATAGTTTTGTGTGCTAGCGTGGGAATGGAGAGCTTTACTAATGCCTTGGGCCTAAAAGACCTGTAGTCGGAATTAAATAAATAATTTAAAAAATGTCGGGGGCTTGGTAAAAGTGCATCCTTCTAAAAGTAGGTTATGTTCAAAAATTCTAAAAAATATCTGAAAAATTTTTATCATTCCTAATATGTTTTCAAAAAAGAAAATAATAAATTCATAGATTTCCTGTTTGGATCTCTCCGTATGTCATTATTCGATAACAATTTCACTAGCTTCTTCAGGAAAACTGAAACCAAAAGCAGTTCCTATCATTAACACCAACCGTGACACATAAGATTCGTTCCAAAACACAACAAAACCCGGTTTTGAATCGTCGGAGTACATGCGCAAAGCAAATTTGGAAAGCCAAATTTGCTCTGCGCATGTACACGACGATCTACAATCTGGTTTTGTGTTGTGTTGGAACGAACCTATAAGTTTCACCGTGATTTAGTCATCATTCAGTTAGCACTAAAAATTACTGATATGTGTACGCATTGTACAAATCATTTCTCGCATTGTATCACTTATTGTTAGTAATCTTCCACGGAAACCGATTCTTATATTCCACATTCCTGTCCGCCTCTACACTGTTTCTTCTAATACGGGCATTATTATCAATTAGCCGCAATTAGACGGCTTGATTTATAGGATGCGCGCGGTGTGGTCCGCCAGCTTCCATCGTCCGTCCGTGTTAAATCACACCGGTTCGGCCAAGTCAATTAACAAACTCCTTAAGGTAGTAGGTAGTATAGTAGGTCGATTCGCACGATGACCGTCAAGGCCGCTGAGAATGCAGATACAACTACATACGTATACTCTATTGTTGTTCATCTCGTCGTAAGAGAGATAATGATATCCGTGAAGAACGCGCGCGCTTTTTCGTCGCCCGCTCGCACTTTTTCATCGCGCGCGCGAAATACAGAGATCGATTTATAATTAACTTGTAAGTTATAATTATCGCAGGCGTAATGCGGCTCGGCTACGAAGGATAAGATGTTTTGCTCGCGATGCATATTGAGGCTGTGGCGTAGCTACACATCGCACCTATTGTAGCCATCTGCGAAGTCGAGTTTGAAGGTCGCGGATTTAATTTATACGTTTTAAATTACGCCCGTAACGTAAGATTTCGCGTCTAATTGCGAGGGTGGAAGAACGTGCAGCGGGTTTACTCAAGAAATTAAATTGGAATTGTATCGCGATAGGACCTAGTTCGAGAAAGGCAAACATGAAATCGTCGATGATCTTTAACCCCTTTCGAACTTGGTGGTCTTAACGTGAAAATGTAGAACTTCGATGAGACCAGGTGTTGGAATTGTGTTCAGTAGGAGAAATACAACATCCACAAATGGTAAATTTTTGGATTATTTTACGTTGCTAGTCTTCAATTCGCAACAGAACGATTCAAATCGCAAACCAAGATACAGTGGATTATATCGAAGTTGTAGCTGACGAAATACCTGTTCCAGATTGATTAATAGTAATACAGGGTGGGGCAAAATGGAAGCGCGTAATTCCTAAATCAGTTCGGCAGCTTCTGGCGGTGCTGAAATTCACTGTCCACCCGTTTTTTGTTTGATACTCGAGAACAGACATTGTTAAGTGATAAATCAGGTGAATACGGGTAATAAGACATATAACAATAATCAATAATCAATTCTTTTACCTACTATGTAGGAGCTGACATTGTCATGATTCAGAATGATGTAATGTTTTCGGTTGTTTCTCCTGATTTTGTCGACGATTTCTGGCAAACCAATTGTTGTATACCATTCAACAGCAACTGTTCTTCGATTATCTAAAGAGTCTAAAGTATAGATGGGCAACCTCTCCGGCCCGCGGGCCACATGCGGCCTCGAGTAAGATTTGCCCGGCCCGCTACTGAATTCTTTCGTTGCATATTAGCACGGCCCGTCTAAACTTAATTCATAATGAATCATAAGGATACCACAAAAATGTATATTTTTCAAGATTACTCGCACCATAAAACTTCTACAAAAAAGGTTGCCCATGCCTGGTCTAAAGGAATGGTTGCGACATGTCCAGTATAACTGAAGAAACAGGCGGTCATTTTTTGGAGTTTCGTAAACGAACAGCTTTTGTGGGATTCAATTAATCTTCCAAAATCACCCAAACAGTGGATTGTTGCTTAGTTTTCTGTTCATACGAATGTATTCAAGTTCGGTCGTCTGTTAAGATGTTGTATACGGATTTTACAATTCCTCGGTCGAGTTTTGTCAGCAATCCCTTACACCAATTAACACCAGCCTGTTTTTGACCTTCGGTCAAATTATGCTGGGCCCAATGGAAACAGATCCTTTTCACAACTAAATCCCCATACAAAATCGAATGTATTCCAACCTGCGGTATGCCGAAGAATGTCTCTATCTCACCTTAAGTCACATGTCGATCTTTTTCAATCATGTTGGGCACAGCATCGATGTTAGTTGGCTTTCACACAATTCATCGCTGAGAAACGCACGACCACGATGAAATTCTGCAGACCAACTGTGAAGAGTCTTTTTCATGGTGTCTCCTTACCAAAAGTTGAACAATGCGGTTCCATGCATTGTTGTTGGGTTAGCTCTTCACTAAAATCGTAGAAAATCATCCCGCTTAATCTTAAAACCTTGAAATTTCCATTCTTTCACAAATTTTCTTTTTTAAGCGTTCGCTGTAAACTGCTCGGTTAATTTCTAGGCTGCCACTGTTTTCGCAATAACAAATGCCAAATTTTACGAAAAGTAGTATATATAATCTTTTACCCTTTCTACCTTTCGGTGTTTGTAATAAACATAAAAGGCGCCCCTCGTATTACCATCGTGAATCTCTAGAAGAAGTCGCATTTTACATTTGAAGACATTGTTCTCCCTTATCTCTAATTTCTGATCTTCCTTGAGTACTATTCTGATTTTTGGCGATGGGTACAATGGACAACAATGAAATTGCTTCTTAGGTTAAGGGAGCCAATCTTGCTGAACACGAATATTACCTTGAAAGGAGTTGATCGTTGCCGAAATATTGACATTTTATCGGCTGTATAAGCGCTATTGCGTAATATAATAATGATTACCTACAGCAAGTATCACTAGCAGATCCGTGCTGACCTGATGGTCGTGTCAATGTTGATAGGTTTGCAGCTAGGATATACATCGTACAACAACAGTACGATCTATATCCTAGCTCTTTATCTATGTGATAGCAAGGCAATCGATTTGCACTAGATCAAAAAATGCTGGTCTTCGAGATCGTCTTTAAACCTGAAGAAACCTAAAAGAGACCAGAACCAATCATTGGCTGAACCGCACAAAATCGTCATCTCTTCTGCACATATCAACCTCAGCCTCATCAACAACTTGGTAGTAACCACGGACAAGAATGGACCAGCGTTCCTGTATGAGAAATTCCCTTGTCCCAATGAAGCCAAAATTAAAGAAAACATTTTTGTGGGACCTCAAATTAAACAGCTCTTCAGAGACTCCATCCAAAAAGGCGGCTTAACATAAGTACAATGCGCTAGGTCCAGCCCTCCTTATCTCAAACCCGCTTGTGTTTCCATTTGGATGTCTAACTCTCCCATTTCCTTCTCTAGTTTTGCTTTTAATTTTTGGTAAAGGCGTTGTAGGAAAATTTTATCAAATCAATCTTTCTCTGATAGTTTGCATCTTCAATATTTGAAACCGCTATACTTAACAGCCCAAGCACTTGTGCATGTTTCACTTCGTAATTTGTGGCTTCTCCAATGCATTGCTCCCAATAGTTATCCCTCCAAGTCATTGCTTCCTATACTTATTCCTCCAGAGCATTACTCCCTATAGTTATGCCTCCAATAGCTTGTTTAGAAAGAGAAATTTCAAATAATTACACGAAATATATTCAAAGAGAGTGAAGTGCAGTCTTTCAGCTCTGTATCACTACAAACTCCATGAACGATGAAACCCAACGAAGACTTGGTGACCAAGCGCTGTATGTCCTATACCTTAAGCCCTTTAGAGCAATACATACAAGGAAATAAAGATTTTCTCTCAATCGCCTCCAATTAAACTTTTCTTCGGAAAATATCGAAGAAAGTAAAAATACTAAATAGTTTCCTGAATAGGCATATCATTTGTTCTTAGATCCCCATAAACGGGGAACATCAACGTTCGACGTTGGCGATTTATTGTTTTTTATTGTTTTCGAGTCCATTATTCCGAAACGACCTCCTTATTTCTAACAATTTCCATAGAACTATCCGAACGATCCGAATAGAGAAGACAATAGCAAATGGAATAGACCAATATCGGCGCTCGTCCGTCGTCCGTACCATCCAACTCTATTCGCGGATAAATCCGAGCAGGCATCGCGTACGGAGCAGCTTTACACGCACGATACCGACCTTTCGCGTAATTTACATGAAGACGGATAGCACGGCCTCGCTCATATTGTTACGACTGTAGCAGCGACGCAGATACGTTCTCTCATATATGGAGAAGGCGAGCGGACGAAGTCGGTATGTTGATTACGGCTACCTATACACGTTGAGTAATGGGGACGGTGAAGGTACACGTACGGTTAGGTCGGACGACGCTTAGTTAAGTCGTTAGATTGGCACTCTTATTCCATGTCACACAATGAAAAGGGTTCCGAGCTCGATATGGTAAAGCCGGCTTCGTCGAAGCGGATTTTTACGAAATCGAATGACTCCGCGAAGATATTTCTATCCGATACGGTCGCGTATCTATGTCTATCGCGACTTATTGCTTCCAAATTGGTAGCTGTTTCGTAGCGAGATTGCAAGCGGCTAAGTGTCGGATTAATTAAGTTCTTGTAGGTTATAATACCGCGAATATTTGATGCACTTAAAAATGTACAGACACAATAGGCAGATGCAGTTAGCAAACAACTACTTCCCAAACTAAAACGTAATTCATTATTAGATTCGAAAAACGAGTGCATGATAAGTAGTGTAAACCGGAATGACGTTGTCCCTCCTCCGAATTTTAATGTCGCGTCTTGCACGTAAGTGAGGACACGGGATGGAGTGACAGCGTCCGCCCAGTTTACAATATTTAATGATAACTTATCATGTACTCGTTTGTAGATAATCGTTATTATTATTATTATTATTATTATTATCGTTACCATTCTTCATTCACACTTACAAGGATAACGAACACGAGAGAATTAATCGACAACATATTTGCAAATGTTTCACCACTAAATAGCGATTTAATTAATTATGTTTTGTCGGATTTGTTTTGGCATAGAGAATATCAATAAAAATTCAAGAATCTGCTTGTGAGAGAAATATCATAATCGGTAACACGTGTTTCGCTAGCTCGAGGCAAGCATCTTCAACAACCGTATAAACCGAAGTGACAAATTTCTATCATTAAAAATTCTAAAACATACATTTTTACCCCACATTTTTACTGTGACCATATGTGTGCATGGACAAATCTTTTTCCCGCTCGGTGACGGCTAGGACGCCTTTCACCCCCGTAAATGGGGCTTTTCTTACATACTATGTCAAGTGGACGGTCAAGGGAAAAAATACCTGCTAACCCGAAGTTTGAACGTTAAAGATTTGCAAGTACATTGTGGGAATAAATTGGTTAATGCCCCAAGAAATTAACTTATAGTTAAAAGCTAGTTGCCCTTCTGTGAGCAATATAACTTAGTTCTTCCGTTTGATCATAATAATCGGAAACTAGATTGAATCGGTCCCGCGTCTCGATTTAGAAGATTTATATTTTTGTGTATGTGTATAGCTTCATATGCATCAAGTTTTCGCGATGAATCGACCTGTCTTATCAATTTTAAATTTTCCATTTTTATGTCGTGCTCAGTGCACTCACAAAACGAAGAACTTTTCAAAATTGATGGAACAGGTATTTTAAGCAAAAAAGATGTAAACATCAGCTATGATAATCTTGTATATATTGTGACTTGTGTCATTGATGATTTTGTAAATAAGATCATTCAAGTTAGCCCTAATAATGAGAATAAGCATAAAATAAACGAAAAATTAGGAATATGTGTGCGGTGAAAAACCAAGGTGTTTTAAAGAATGTTGCGACGAAGGAAACATATAGTACTTTTGAAGGTAGAGATCGACGAATCGAAAAGAAAATTCTGTTCGGAATGTATCAATAAGAACACTACTAAGGCAAAAGAAATGTGGAGAATAGCAAATCACTTGTGAGGACGCAATGAGAAAGAACTTCCTACTTGTGATGATTTTGGTGGCAAATATGGCAATACTGAGGAAATTTTAAACAAAGTCAATAATTATTTTTTCAATGTTAGTAAGGACATTACCAATGGTATTGCAGAAAAGTTAATTTTGCTGGTATGTTACATCGTTATAAAGAGAATAAAAAATTCTATTCAATAATCCAAAAATCCAATATGGCGACCAATTAACTTAAGAAAGTTGATACAAGTACTTATCAAAAATAGTAACCTTCTTACGAAAATTTTTTGATATCATGTAATGTAATGTAATGTAATGAGGTGGGGTCTGGCCCAAAATGGCCGTTTGCACTGCGACCACGTTGATCTATTGTGCTTCCCCTTGTTTTTATTTGTTTAATACGTCTAGGAACAGGATCAGCTCCTTCAATGGGAGTGTTAATAGGTCCTCTTCACTCAGCATATATATATATATATATATATATATATATACATGTAGTATTCTGTATCTCCTGTGGCCCAGTGCCCCACAATTAGTGATCAAGTGTTCCATTGACCCCTCTTCTTCACCGCAGAATCTGCAAGTGTCCGTGTTGGATAAGGCCATTTTGTGTAGGTGCTTGTTGAAGATATAGTGGCCTGTGAGTGCCCCCGTCAGTGGCTTTAAGCTTCTCCTGTCCAGTTCTAGGGCGAGGTCCGCCCTCCTAGCATCGAAGCTCAGAAACTTTTTGGAATGTTCCAGCCCACTGGTGTCATTCCAGTGTTTTGTTGTGATGGGTGCTGCCCATTTCTTTATCTCCACTTTAAGGAGACCTTTGGTTTGACATCATACTCACAAAGATATTTGATGTATAAGAAAATGACAGTTTCCTGTTTTATTTTTAATAACTTCTTTTGAACTTTGTCAAACAGATTTTAAATCTATACGCTGATATAAGCTGCAAAACATACCCTATTTAACCAAAACTCCATCTTCAAAAATACGAGAGTTACCCTTTCAATCTCACTCGATCTGGAACACACGGTATATGTGACAGATCCAAATGAAGTTAGAACAGCAATACGCAGTTTAAGTAATACAAATGTTATGGGCAATGATGAAATACCTACTCATAAAGTTATTAAAAGTTTATTCGGATATAATAGCTGTTTCATCCAACACGCTATTATAAAGTCCATTTACAAAAATGGTGATAAAACCGACATTAAAATTTAGACATCTATTGCAATTACATCTACCAAATCAAAAGTAGTAGGGAGACTTGTGTATATCAGAATGATAAGCTTCATTGAGAGGTACAACATTTTACACAGCTATGTAAAATCGAAATATAAAATTCGAGCAATTTTCCAACTAGTACAGGATGTCATTGACGGTCTAAATGATATGGATGTCACTACACCCATCTTTATAGAACTGAGCAAAGCGTTTGACAATGCCCATCACAAAGTTCTTTTGAACAAAATCGAAAAGATTGGTTGAAACATCGAGATTCAACAATTCGTGAAATTTTCCAACTATGATAGGATGTCATTGACGGTGTAAATGATACCAACGTGACTACATCCATTTTTACGGATCTCAGTAAAGCATTTGACAATGTCCATCACAAAGTGATTTTAAACAAAATCGAACAAATTGATTGAAATATCGGGATTCAACCATTCGTGCCATTTTCCAACAACGATAGGATGGTGTTCTTAATGATAATTAATAAACATTTGGCAATGTCTATTACAAAGTTCTTCTAAACAAAAACGAAAAAATTGGTTGAAGAATCGAGATTCAACGATTCGTGCAATTTCCAAACTATGATAGGATGTTATTGGCGGTCTAAATGATAGAAACGTGACTACATGAATTTTTATGGATCTCACTAAAGCATTTGACAATGTCCATCACAAAGTTCTTTTAAACAAAATCAAAAAAATTGGTTGAAAAATCGAGATTCAACGATTCGTGCAATTTTCAATATTAGCAGTCTAGATGATAAGAATCTGACTACATGCTTTTTATGGATCTTAGTAAAGCATTTGACAATGTCTATCACAAAGTTCTTTTACACAAAATCGAGGAAATTGGTTGGAAATTCGAGATTCAATAGTTCGTGCAATTTTCCAACTACGATAGGATCTCATTGGCGGTCTAAATGATAGGAACGTGACTACATCCATTTTTACGGATCTCAGTAAAGCAATTGACAATGCCTATCACAAATTTCTTTTAAACAAAATCGAAAAATTGGTAGAAAAGTCGAGATTCAACAATTCGCGCAATTTTCCAACTATGATAGGATGTCATTGGAGGTTTAGATGATACGAACGTGACTACACGCATTTTTATGGATCTCAGGACAATGTCCATCACAAAGTTCTTTTAAACAAACTCGAAAAAATTAGTTTCTGAGGAGTTGCGCATGTGTGGGTCAAGTGCTACTTGACTAACAGGAGTCAGTGTGTTGTGATGAGGGATTCATCAATTTCGGAAATAAGGTTAGGTTGGAAAAATAATTTTTGGCGTACCACAGGGGTTCATCTTTAAACTGATGTTCCTCTTGTATTTCAATGACTTGCCCAATGTGATGAAGAACGACACTGTTTTATACGCTGATGATATAGCATGTATTGTGAATTCGAATCATGTTGAAAGGAATTGCCAAAAAGAAGTGGAGGATTACCCGAACCGTCGGAGCGGATGACTTCAGTTTCACAATTTTCCATTAAACGCTGACAAAACACAACTTTGGTATTCAAAAGAATACTGAGAATACCATAATTGGTCACTTAATTTTGTAAGTGTGCCGTGTTCTCTCATTGTCAGAGTTAAAATCGACTTCCTGTTATCTTGGAATCTGCATGCGGATAATCTTATAGCTTTGGGCGAGGTGGTTTTTGCTACTGCTTACGAAGCATCTCATGATGTATCAGTATTAAGTCTGCGTTGATTTCGATATTGCCTTATTTTTGGGGAAATTCAATCATCTTAGAATTTTCTTGATGCAGAAGGATTGTATAAGAGCAATTTCTCACAAATTATAGTTTACTTAAAAATGGCGAACTAACACATGAATATATTACGCGTGGTAAACGAGATTATTCTTTAGTTTCACAACAACACAACACATCTTATGTTACTCAAATCCAGAAGCAGGTTATCCGTCAGGGTATTAAAATATTTTAATCATCCTGATAATCTGCAACGTCTACCATTAAACAGTTTTCAGACAAATTTAAAATAGTTTTTATGAAATTAAAGACTTTTATGCTTCGAAATCATGTTTTATGTATATTTTTAGGTTATGACGTCTTCTACACTTCATTGTAATATACAAAAAATATATGATTATTATTATTATTTATATATATATATTATATTTATATACCTTTGTACCTTTCGGTGTAAAGAATGTAATTTACACTTCATTCAACTACTTCGTGTACGAATCTTGCCCATTCTTTTTATTTCTGGCTTTGATCAATGCTTCTCTCCACGTGATTTCCCTCCTCTCGAATATTTCAGCCACCACATCATTTCACTGCTTTCTTGGTCTTCCTCGGCCTCTTCTGTTTTGTACCCTCGCCAATCACACTCGTTTGACCTGCCTTTGTTCTCCCATTCTACATATATGGCCAAACCATTCAAGTTTATTCTTTTCCAGAACATCAAATGTAGGCTTCACCTTCAATTCTTCTTTTACTGCGCTGTTTCTGATTCTATCCCTCCTAGAAATCTCTTTGACACTCCTCAAGTATTTCATATCCATTGCATTTATTCTACTTTTCATTGATTTGTTTAGGACCCAGCTCTCACTATCACAAGTCAATATTGGCCTAAAAACAGTTTTGTACACCCGCATCTTTGTATCTGTGCTGACTTCTTTTTATCAATAAATGTTCTATTCAGGATGTGGTACAATCTTGACGCCTTGTATATTCTCTCGTTAATTTCATCTTCTGTGTTACCATTCGGATTTATAGTGACTCCCTGGTACTTAAACTTCAGCACTTGTTCCAGGTTTTGATTATCTATCTTCACATTTAATGGTTCCTCGCCCCCTCCTCCCCCTCCCCGCAAAGCACCTTCGTTTTCCCTATATTTACGTTCAAACTTCTTTTGTTTAATTCTTCCTTCAATATTTTCAAGTTTTGTTGCAGTTCGGTTTCTTTGTCAGCCAGTATTACTACGTCATCCGCAAAAACGCACTCAGAAAATCTTATCGAGTTCATTTGGTGGTACACCGCGTAATCTTGCTATACTTTTCCAATGTCGTTTTTATGACGTCATCCGTAATTGCAGTAGAAATAAACGAGTCTTACAGTCGTTATTTCCTTTCTGACCTTCAAGACACCGCTACATTAAATTCGAAAATCCATCAAGAATTCCGCCATTAAAATTCCAGAGCAGAACTCTCTACGTTTTACATTTCGTTTATGATGGCATAATACAATAATAAGGGAAGCGTGCGGTCGTAAATAACGGAGGAAGGTCAAATTCGGGTCGCACACATCCAATACGTGTGAGATCTGCGCTCCGATGACCTCTCTCGCCATCGTCGACGTTTCCTGGATACCCACTGTCATTAGTGTAACACCAGCCGGGTAGGTCGGCGGGCGACGGAGTGTGACCAGTTCTTTAATTACGACGTCGGTCTCGGAGACTTTTCGTCGTCTTATTTACATAGCTCGGCCGCGAAGGCAGCCGCGATTCCAGCGAGATGGATGCACCGAGTGAAAGCCTCTAATAGGCACGTCAGCGTAATTATTACGTACGTTCGGGCATACCTAGGAGGACGTACCTCCGGTGTGTAGGTCAAATGGTAAGTAATAGATGCTGATTAGGAGAATGTTAATGTTTAAGGAGGAGTTTTACGAGATTATTGCGAAGTCGAGTTAATCGAGAAGATGCAAGAAATTTTTACGCCGATTCAGCACACCCAAAGGTTGTTAAACATCGCCCTCGAATCCTGCAAGAACTCAAGGACACCATGCATGAGGAAATTGCCGGAATTCCTCCAGATACGCTGGCGAGAGTTGGACTTCTTTCCATTGGATGTGGGAAGGTACTCTTCTTCCACTGGTACCAGGAAATTTTCTACCGTGTCCCTTAGACTAGTCCTTAGCTCCATCGATATCTGCAAATAGCTTAAGTTTAGCTTCGTTTTCGGAATCCTTTTGGTTCTCTCTATCCTTATAGCCACTATTGACAGAAAAACTAAAGAAAAGCAGGCCCGCATGAGCAAAATCTAAACTATCTTCGGTCGGTAGAAGATTGGTCATCGCAAACGCGTGATTTGTAATACAAAAGGATTACCTAGAACGTACCGCAAAATTTCCTACAGGAGTGATGATTTGGGCCTGCATGGCAGCATCAGGATTTGGATTCATGAATTTTTGATGGTACTGTGAATGCTGCGAAATACCAATTAATGTTGCAAAACAGTCTGCAACCAAGTATCGCAAAGTTAAATGTAGACGAAAATTTAATTTTTACGGTCAAAACCACAACAAGGGGTTTGTCGGCCAAAAGGTCAATGTTGTGTCTTGGTCTTCCAACAGTCCTGACCTCAATGACATTGCAACAGTCTGGTTTAAAATGAAAAAAACATTGAAGAACAACCCACAACGGACATTACTGGAACCTAGACCTTAAATAGAGGAAATTTGCAATGCATTTTCTCCTGAAAGGTGCAAATCCTTAGTTGAGTCAATACCCAACCGAATTCAAGCCGTCATAAAATCTTAGGGCGATGTTACTCCATTTTAAACATAAGAATTCGTGCTGTGTCCTAATATGTAATTACCACATAATATGAACATTTTGCTTGTTAGTTAGAGATGATTTTGATGATATTGATATTTTGTTGTTTGTGTTGCTGATTGGCCGCAATCGTTGTAAATTAACTAGGTACTTAGTGTTAAATTAAAAAATTATTAGAAAGACAAATAAACTGTTAAGTACCTGACTGAATATATGTATTTTATTATGTCCCAATATAGAGTTGTTAGGTCTCGTATATTAAAACTTTTCTAAATTTGATATTTGAGAAACGCAGATAATTGACCTAATTGACACTCCATCCGCTACTACAACAACACTTCCATAGAAACCCATCGAAATCATTCAATCAAGCTTACATCCCACGCACCTGTCAAAAAGGACATGCACGTCAAATTCTCAAGTTAATTCCGTACATTCCCCCTCAAATTTCGGCCGTAACCGTTCAAAAAATTCCCGGTAAAACATGTTACTATTCCTCTGCTCGATTATCGCCGCGACGGCGGCCGGCGTTACTGCCTTTCTACTCCTCGTCTCGGGCGATTTCAAAAATTCCGCGAATCCTTCGCCGCGAACCAGGAAGAGGAAACGCGTAAACAACTACCGATCGTCACCAGAGAGGGGCAAATCATCGATACAAAAGAAGAACTCGAAGCTCAACTCGAAGTGCTGCAGTACAATCTGCAAAAGAAGAAAAGCGAACTGGACAGTTCGCGGAGCCGCATCTTCGAGACGGCCAACAATCTGAAGAAACTGAAGGATACCTCCGCCGAAATCAAGAAATACTACTCGCGATTAGCTACCGAGATCGAAAGACACGAGAAGGATTGTCACCAACTGGAGCGAGATATCAACGAGTATAAGAAGCGAAGACACGAGTTGGATGTGAATGGAATAGGTAGCGATAGCTTCGAGAATGTATTGTCGCGGTTAGAGTACCAATCACCGCCCCCACGCCCAAAGCGGAGGAGAAGAGTTTGGCGAAGTCGATCAAGACGCATGGTCTGCATTAAGTTGCTTTTGATGAAAGAAAAATTTAACAATTGTTATTCTTTGAGTTTTTTTGGTTAAAATGTAATATGATGTATGTGGAATGAATATAATATTAAATAAAATGTCCATCCAATATCTAATCGAAATAAATATGCAAGTGTAAATCTTTAGAGTGTGAAGATGTTAAAGAAAGACGTGTATGGAACGTGTAGCAAAATTTGATGGAGATAGACGCCAACATTGGACCCACTATGTAGACAGAATAGGTGAAGACGAACGTAGCAAAACAACTGGTACTAAGTAAATCAGAGGCTACCAGGCAAAGCGTAAAGATGAAAGGGGGTGGGAATCAATATCCGTAGAGAGTAGAGTGATGGTTTTCAAATATAGCAAAGGATCATAAGAACTATGCAAGCAATGCTAATCACAGTACCTAGGATAGAAAGCCATTCTCTTCTGCTGACTCAAATTAAAGGGAAGGATGAAAATAAGAGAAGGAAGAAGAAAGTTATATGTCGTTGAAGTTTAAAACTTAATAGTAAATATTTGACAACATGTTCAACATGGCAATGAAACATGTTCCACTAGGACCTTTCCAGATCTATTGTCCTGTAAGTACTATTTAAAAAATCAATGTTTCAATATAATTTCTTTCTCAAATTTGTTACATTCAAAGCTACTGCGACATGATCTAATTAGATTGGAAAACTAGCTAGAGTCAAAATCGAACTAACTCAAAAACGAACGAAATCAAAAGCTACTTACACTGAAAACCAGTTAAACAAAACAGTAACTTGCATTCAAAGACAATTGATTTGGAAATTTGCCATTTGAGTTAAGAAACTAATTACGTTAGAAGTCAGCTAGAATCGAAATTGCTCAAATTCGAAAACAAATCAAATCAAATGCGCAAACCTAACTTCACAAATAAAATTTTCTTTTAGTAATAATAACAATAATAATAATAATAATAATAATAATAATATTTATTTATTACCCAACAGAATAAATCCAACAAGGGGCAATACAAAAAAGAAATATGGATAATACGGATAATACGGAAAATTAATACAGTGCAAAAGTATAATGTATAATAAGGTGGTGATAGTATCAATTACAAATCAATATCGAAAATAGAATACAATGAAAAATAAAACATCTCAAAACAGAGATTACAGGATTATGTATATTGAATATTGAAGTTCTTAGCGGAATGAAATAAAGGAGCTTTAAGAAGAATATTTGTTCTTGGCGTAGGAATCATGATTAAGTCACCCGATCTTGATTCAAGGCGTGCCACCAGAAAGTTGACCTTTGACAGTAATTCCGGGGCATCCAGCTTACCATAAATCAAATTCACCATAAAGGAGGCACTGATGTGGATTCTACGCTGAGCCAGTGATTGAAAACCGTGTCTTTCTAATAGATCATTATAATCAGTATTTTGAATCGGGTAAAAACCGTCCTGCTTGTAGGACAGATACTTCAAAAATCGTCTCTGTATTCGTTCTATTGCTTTGGAGTGAACACTGTATATCGGAAATCAGACCGTAGACGCATATTCCAATCTGCTGATAACTAGAGCGTAGAACAGTGAACATATTATATTCAAATTGGTAAAATCTTTACATGTTCGAATAATGAAACCCAGTGTTTTATAGGCAGAAACAGTAACGGCAGGTATATGCTCAGAAAATGTCAACGCCGAATCAAAAGTGACACCCAAATCTCTGACGGAGGACAAGCAAGAGATAAGTATATTGTCGATATGGTAAGCTGAGTTTATTATGCTTAATTTCCTAGTATATCTAACGAAGCAACATTTTTCGATATTTAAAGTGAGCTTGTTATCAGAACACCAAGAAAAAATTAAGTTTAAACTTTGCTGTAGAAGATCAACATCCGAATAAGAAAGTATGTTATGATAGATTTTGAGATCGTCGGCGTAAGCCAAGACAGGACATTGAATCGATATAATGAGATCATTTATGAACAGGTTAAACAAAAATGGACCAAGGTTCGAACCCTGAGGGACTCCTGAGGCTGATACGTAATATTTAGATTTGAATCCATTGTAATAAACGTAATTCTGGCGGTTTGTTAGGTATGATTCAAACAAGGCTAACAATGCGTTATCGAAGTTAAACGAGCTTAGTTTGTGAAGTAATATTTTGTGGTCAATACTGTCAAAAGCTCTAGAGAAGTCAGTATATATTACGTCCAGTTGCCCACCCAAATCCAATGTATCAGCTATAACCTGCGATATAGTGCACAAATTGGTGACGGTTGATCTACGTGAGGTAAATCCATGCCGACAGAAGGACATAGAGGATTTAGTGAGAAATGCGACTTGTTCATAAATCAACGACTCGAATACCTTCGCAAATGCAGAAATAATTGCGATGGGACGGTAGTTTTTTGGATTGCTGACATCACCTCTCTTAAACACCGGACAAATTCTTGCTATCTTCCAGGCATCTGGAAAGACGCTCGTGTGCAAAGCTTTGTTGAAAATCACGCATAACGGTTCAGCAAAAATAGAGGCACAATCTCTCACCACAAAACAAGGTATGTTGTCATGACCAGCAGAGAATTTATTTTTCAGTCTCTTAATATGGCGTATTACATCGTCAGTGGTGATGGAGCGGATGTGCACCAATGGATGGTTAGATGGCACGTCAGATAAACCATTAATTGTGTCACTCTGCAAAAAGGCATCCGAGAAAACAGACGCGAAAGCATCTACAATGCTTTCCGGTGTATTATATTCCTGGTTAGAATCACAAAGTTTGCTAGGAATTCTACTCGAACATTTCTTCGATCTAATGTAATTCCAGAAGGAACGGGGGTCAAGCGATAATCTATGTTGTATATTTTGATTGTAGATATGGTAAGCTGTGGAGATCTTAGTCTTGACGGTATTTCCGTAGCCTCTGAAACTCACGCCTAAAATGCATGCTACCAGTTGTTTTCCATTTTCTATAATAGTATTTCTTTATTGATAATTCGTTCTTTATATCTGCGGTAAACCATAAAGGATACCTCGAAGAATTTTCAGCTACCGTCGAAGGCACAGACAGCTCGAGGATTTTGAATAGTTTTACATAGAATTCATAAACTACTTCATTTATATCAGTATAGTTATGCAAAAAGACCAATCAACAAGCAACAAATCCGAATAAAGCTTATTATAATTTGCCTTGTAGAAATTATATCTTTTGTTTATATTGGAAGGAGATGTACACGTTGGCATAAAAGTGAAAGACATACTCAAGGCTGGATGATGTAAATCCTCCAAAACCAGTGGAACCGAATCATGTTCAATTTTAAACAAATAATCACAATTAGACAAAATCAAATCAAGCATCCGACCATTATCATTTAAAATGTGATTGAATTGTGTAAGATTTAGGGATGTTTGAAATAGTAGAAAAGAATTTAGTTTAGGATCAATGATCGTAGGATCAATAAAGTTTGGTAAATTAAAGTCGCCTATTAACAGTACAGATTTGTCTGAGACAAATATCTCTAGTAATTCAAAGAATTCTTCAAATAAAGATACGTCAAGATCTGGAGGTATATAGAGAAGAATAATATAAATATGTGCAAGATTCAAGGTAATGTTCAAAATCAATAAATCGATAAGAGGTACAAGCTCTTTAAACATTGTGGCGTCCACAGAAGAACAAGCAAGAGAACTTGAGATAGCAGCAACTACTCCACCACCCAGTGATCTACCGGTGGTACGGGGATCACGATCACATCTAAACACATTGTAGTACATTGGAAAAAGTTTATTGTTGAAAAAGAATCAGAGAGCCAAGTTTCAGTTAAAAGTATGATGTCAAATGGAGAAGAATAGCTAGCATTAAGAACATGGTGGGATTTTGTACGTAGGCCTCGAACATTCTGATAATATAGCCCCAAGTGTGAGACAAGAATAAAAAGAAGGAAGGAAGATGAAAGGGCAAAGAATCATAAGAACTATGCAAGCAATGCTGATCACCATGATACCTAGCATAGAAAGCCATTTTCTACTGCTGAATCTAATTAAAGGGGAGGATGAAGATAGAAAGAAGGAAGAAGAAAATCCTATGTCTGCGACGTAATCTACTTAGATTAGAAAGTATCCAGAGTCAAAATCGGCCAAAATGAAAAACAAAAGAAATCAAAAACTACGTACACGGAAAACCAGCTAAACAAAACAACGATTTGCATTCAAAGACAATTGATTTGGAAATTTACCATTAGAGTCAAGAAACTAGTTACGTTAGAAGTCAGCTAGAATCGAAATTGCTCATATTCAAAAATAAATCAAATCAAATGCCCAAACCTAGCTTCACAAATATGATTTGCTTTTACTAATAAGTATAATAAGAAGGAAGGAAGAAGAAAAAGCGAAGGATCATAAGAACTATGCAAGCAATGCTGATCACCGTACCTTACATAGACAGCCATTTTCGTCTGCTGAATCTAATTAAAGGAAAGGATGAAGATAGAAAGAAGTGAGAAGAAAATTCTATGTCGTTGAAGTTCAAAACGTAATATTAAAGATTTTACAACAACTAGTCCACCCTCTTGCAACTACTATATAACAAATCAATGTTTTAATGTAATTTCTTTGTCAAATTTGGAAACTAAAATGGTTGTTACCTTGATCACACCAAAACCACAACCTGTAAACTGGTTATATCGAAAAACTAATGAGATTCAAAGCTTCTGCGACATAATCTACTTAGATTAGAAACTAGCCAGAGTCAAATCCGCCTAAACTGAAAAACAGACTAAATTAAGAACTACTTACGCTAAAAATTTAGCTAAACAAAACAGCGACTTGCATTCAAAAACAATTGGCTTGGAAATTTGCCATTACAGTTAAGAAACTAGTTACGTTAGAAGTCAGCTAGAATTTAAATTCGCAAATCAAATCAAATTCCTAAACCTAGCTTCGTAGTAAGCTACTCAAACTCGAAGGTAATCTAAATAGAAATCAGTTACATCGAAGACCAGTTGGAGTGGAGCTTTGGGAAACCAGCTGAATGTTTATGATCGACTTCGAAGCTGTCTTCACGAAAACTAGCTATGTTAAAAACCAGCTGGGGCTGAAAACGATGCATCTCAAAGCCCAATTAAATCAAAAACTAGTTGTACTAAAAGCCAAATAAGGAGCAAAGTAGTTATACCTAAGAGAAATCGATTTTGATGAAATTAGTTAAGTATAGAAACCAGTTAGGGCTAAACTTTAGAAACCGGTTAAATAACAGACTTCGTGATGTTGGTTAAATCGTTATGAGAGCAATTTTGAAAGATAAGTGACTCCCTTATTTTTATGTCGCCTTTAACCTTCCTATACTCACGCATACGGTCTGTGAGACCGATTTATATAGTATAGTATACGTCTTTCATTTTGACGCGAGTATAGGAAGGTTAAACTCGCACCAACTGTTGATGAAGTGGTATGTCACTCGAAGTGTTCCGACATCTTCCATGATAGACACAATTCGACTGGAATTAACACTCTAAGCTCACCTTCATGAAGTCAGCAGATGCTTTCGAAACTCACTTACAATTAGTTTTAAACCTAACCACTCGAAATTTACCCCGGTTGTAGAGAAAGTGGAAAACTGTTTAACATGTTTTAGGTTTTTCCTTGAATTCCAAATACAATTTGACCGGAAATCTCGATCTCTTCGAAGCGCTTCAACATCGCTAGAGGTATCTTTAAAGATATAAAACTCAGTTAATTTTTTAAAGATATCAATTCACAATTTCTCATTCTAAGTACTGTTATGTCCGTCAACATTTAGCGAGATAGAACGAAATTCGTATCTCCTAACCAATTTATAGTGCATGCAAGGAAGAAGTGATACGTGCCGTCAGCGTAAAGAGATCTGGTATGACACGGGCGCCCCTTCTCGGAATTATATTTTACACTAGTAGATAGTAAATCATGATTCCGAGTTGTAGAGGGGAAAAGTTAGTTTGCATGGATACAATTTAAGAAATCGCTGTTCGTTCGGTGATGTATGGTTTGAAAATGCTAGCGAAACACGCGTTACTCGAGTTTATCTATTTGATATGGTGTCAACCTCTTAACCAAGTTATAAATTTAAAAATTTGATTTGTTGATTAAGATCTGATTATTCCATTTTTATTACATTCACAAAAGTGTATGTATTAATTTCAGATATTGCACCACAGAGCGACAAAGGAATCAAATCAGCTTCCAGGCGGTTCGGAGAACTTGTAGGGAACGAGGATCGTTATTCGAAGATCCAGAATTTCCAGTAGGACCAAAATTACTTTACCATCACAAGAAACCGCATCTAAGTCCTATAGTATGGATGAGGCCGCACGTAAGTGATTAATATTTTTTGCTTTTTGGGAAAATTTTGGCGTTTAAGCCCAATCACTGACAACTAAACAGTAACTTTCGTATGATATTTGATTGATTGATGATTTGATTTGAAGAGATAGTGCATATCCGATGCAATTCATTGCTAAATTTGCAAGATACACTCTCTTGTTGCTTTAAAATTCCGTCCTCAAGAGGGAGGTCTTACATACTTCTAAATTGTGAGAAAATCCACCAACTTGTTACTGATAATCTACATAAGTGTGCACGTTTAATTTTAAAAAGCATTCGATTTATCCGCAAAGATTGCAGCGATACCTACGAAAGATAAATATGTGTATATATACAGTACAATGTGTAAATAAGGTAAGGGATAATATTCATATTTTTTATTTATTATCGGGATTTACATAAGAAAACCATACACAAAGTCTACAAAAGTGGGGGTCACATCCTTATTTTTCATTAGTTCATTAAATGGGAGATGTATTTGGATTTAATTTGATTTTAGTGTCTGGTATCAACAGTATGGTGCACCACCACATTATTCAGATCGTGTTAGAGAATATCTAGATGAAGTCTTTCCTAATAGATGGATAGGGAGACGTACTGTAATGGCATGGCTAGATCTTCTGATCTCACACCACTTGATTTGTCTTTGGGGGTATTTAAAGCTGATAGATATGGTCGATGCAAGAATAAGGTTAGAGTGCATAAATATCGACCAAGGAATGAGACAGACTGTTTTGGGAGAATTTCAACTCCGACTTTATCATTGACGGGAAACAAATTCGTGGCAATATTTTCAATTGAAATTAATTTTGATCGTTCATAGAATAAATTATTATTTTAAGTTTTTGAGAATTACAAGTTTAATTTTCGACAAATCCTCCATATCTCTAAAAGTACAAATTTTAAATCCACATAGAAGGTGTTGCCGAACTCAGAAGAAAATCTCTCTCTTATTTCTTTCTGGAAATAAGGGGCTTCGATTAAGAAAGTCGATGACGTCATAGCTCCCAGAGTAGTAAACTGAGAAATTTAAATTAAGATGCCCATAAAATCGGGAGGAAAAAAAAATTAAATTAAGGTGTCCGAGCTTTTCTTCCAAACAGCGATCATAAAAAAGGGAATTGCAAAATATTATTCCTTACTTTATTCACACACTGTATAGCTTGTACGATGTGCTCCCAAGACATGCAGTTTCAATTACCGCAAAAATCGTCGTCAAATCTAACTTATCGACTCGATGACATTCAATTTTAAACCTCTCAACCGCTCGTCTTTGTACCGATCCAACACAAATAACGATTTTTCCTTTAATAAGCATATAAGAATCCAATAATACTCATCTCCGACGAGCATCCGTTCCCATTCCAGCTCGTCCCGGAGACATCTCCTCCGTATAATTGAAACTATTCGCTCGCATGAGACCGAAGCAACGAACTCCAATTATAACAGAAAAGTGGATCTGTGTGTCTCTAAGAAGAATGCGGCTGGCGGCGGCCGCCGCCTTGAAAATACCTGAGCGGAGCGCGCCGACCACGACGACGCAATTTATTAGTATTTGTTACACTTTATTATATAAACGGTATATCGTTATATCTAGTGGCCGGTCATCTCCTTTATTAATGGCGGCGACCTGAATCACTTTTAATACATTAGGTATGCTGCGCCTCGCGTTATCGTCGCGATGTTTCTTCTAGCTGATCGCGAAGCGGCTTAGAAAAGAGCGACAGCGATTTTTATAATGTCGCTATTGTTTTTGCGCGGCGCAAAAATGCTACGAACTATACGTCGTTAAGATACAATAGTTCGGTTTTGAGATGGATATTAAAAATTACAATCGAATGGATGGAAATATTCTTGAACTTTGAACACGCGCCAGGTTTGGAACGGAAAAAGCATCTATAAGCATTCTTATACTGCGATTATACATCCATTTTTATTTCTAAAAGATAAGTGTGAAAAAATTATAAATTTGAGATTGAAAGTTTTAAAAGTAGTTTGATGTCTTTAGGGATAGCTCTGATGATATTATATAAAGAGTGCCATATGCAAAAAGTGATATCTGCAAAGTTAGACATTTTACAGGAGACACACTTATTTGTACTAGTTTAGTTTAGTGTATATATATATATATATATATATATATATACATATATATATATACATATAATCAAAGCCCCTTCTACCCGAAGGTGTGGGAGAGAAAACATATACATTAATCTAATCCGTATACAAATTCTCTCCATCTAGTCTTGTCTCTCGCTATTGCTTTTGCCTGGTTTATGTCCAGTCCTTCTCTTCTAACAATGCTCGTGATACTGCTATCCGACGTCTTGGTTTATCGCCCTCTGGATCTTCGCATTGGGATCCTTGTTTGCCACACTCTTTTAACGGGACTGGTATTGTCCATCCGCACCAGGTGCCCGAACCATTTCAGTTGGCACGTAACTATTCTCTTCGCGAGCAGCCTCCACTCCTAATTCTTCCCTGACCAGGACGTTTCTTATTCTATCTCGTCTAGTGATACCCAGTACTCGACGTAGATATTTCATTTCCACAGTCTGAATTTTACTGGCTGGTTGTTTTATTTAGCACCCAAATCTCGCATCCAAAGGGAAGGATCGGTACAAACACGGATTTGAACACATTCATTTTGACTTTCCTTGAAACTTCCTTCTTACCAATAAAACTGCAATATACATTTTAAATTTTGGCTCTCGAAAATACTTTTGACAGCCAAAATTTTAATAAAATAAAACGTGGGGGACGTGTATAGAGTACACGACCTAATAATAAAATTAGGTTCCTTAATGGGCAGTTAACAAGTAACCATGCAGAAGCTTACAAATTAAGCACAAGTTGCATATGCTAATAATCCTGTAGGAATTTTTGACTATGTCAATCGCAAAACGCAACTGCAGACTAATTAGTTTCGTCCTTATTAGGACTCGTCAGTACAGTATATCGTTCTGCGAGTGACACAATGAAAACTTCCAGGTGATACGTCGATATCTGTGCTTAGTTTGTAAGCTTTTGCACGGTTACTTTCTATGCTCGCTTTCTATTCTCGCTGATATTTCGACGTCTGGATTCCCATTGGCACTTATCTAGGCTCCCAGGTACTTACAGCAGTCGGCCTGTTTCGCCCTTTTACCATCCAGTAGAATATCTATTTTCATGTCAGTTTTGCCAATCACCATAACCTCGGTCTTGTTCACGTTTATTATTCTCCGCTCCTTGCAAAAATCATCAGGTCGTCTGCAAATGCACACTGCCTGATCCATATAGGTTCTACATTTCTGTGCTCAATATATAGTTTGCTGGTAGAGGAATTAGTCTCGTTAATGATATCGTCCATAATAATGTTGAACGGCAACGGACTCAAGCCCCAGTTACTGCAAATTCTTTAGATTCCAGGTTATCAGTTCTAACATAGCTTTTTTGTCCATAAATAGGTTCATAATCGTCTTCCTCAATTTGGGATTTATTTTTCCCTTGATTAGACTTTCATTTACCACCCTTCTAGGTACCCTGTCGAAAGCTTTTTCTAGGTCTAGTAATGCTACATAGATTGTAGTTCCAGTTTCTTTAGCTTTTTTAGTTGCTTAATGTTTACTAACAAATACAAAATATTTGTGGGTAACTCTACTATCATTTAGATACACGCATATAATATAATGCATATTTTAATGAAAACAATGGCAATAATTTTGTTATTCGCCATTAATTTTCGAAACGTAGTATGTGCCATTAAAGTTGCACATGGGGCAGTGAATGTTAAAAATTGTGTTATAAACAATAAATTCCAAAATAATAAAAATTGTATGATTTATTTAACGCTCTTATTACACAAAACAGTTTGTTGTGAATTTAATGTAACTAAACTTAATATTCATTGTGTAAAGATTTTTGCTTTTCAACTAGTTCTTCGTAAAATCGTTGATTAGCGGGCGAAATAAACGTGATCATACTTGTAATTTCCTTAATTTCGTCTTTCTTCCATTTACGGGGTAAAATATTGTGGTGTAATAATTTGTTTAAACACACTCACTTTGAGCCATGGCGCGACATCTGAGGGCGACGTTTTGACTTCAATATGCCCTAAGCAGTCCTTGTAGATTTTCAGCATAACAGCCTGCGATATACTCAGGTCGGAGGTTACTAGGGTATTTTTAGCAATATTTATCCAATTGAAAAATCTACTAGTGCATTTAATTACAGACGGATTTCTCAATCGCGCACTTACCATTATTTATTTATTTATTTATTTATTTATTTCCTTTATTTCCAACGGGTGAACACCCACATACAGGAAATACATTAATACAAAGATACATAAAAGGTAATAGATTATTATAGAGAATTATGCGCACCAAGTCCATTTATACTTCACGCTTAAGACCTTATCTGACTTTCTCTATGCAGAAAAATTCCCGATTACATGACAAAAATGTGTGGCCACATTGTGGAAACTTGTGCACTATTTCATCGACATACCCTTTGATTGCCAGAGTAATATAAATAGCCAAAATTCTTTGATTCTAGTTCTGCCCTCTGCAGTTATCGGACAACGGAAGCAATTTTAGCTTTGTAAGTTTTATCTGTGCTGTAACATGATCATACAAACAACTATCGATTTCGTTACTTCCTCGTTTCCCACAGGTACATAAACCTTTCCCTTCATCTTCAAAATGAATTCCCAGATTAATACAAGTAAACTACCTTTATTATAACACCTGAGTATGAGTCAGTTCAGGAATATACATCTGCTTTTGTAAATCCTAAGACAGCACACGTGCATCAGACTAAGGACTCTTGCAATCCAATATGTTCTTTTCAACCGGCTATAGATATTTTGCCCTTGTCGTAAGTACGGCAGCTGTCGCTTCGAAGGCTAAAGTGAATGCTTTGTTAAAAATTTCATTAAGACACTGCCGAGACACTGGGGGTTTTATTTTATCAAGCTGGTGTTTTTCAAGAAAGGGATTATATAGTTTCCATACATTAAAATTTTTGGGAAGGTATCTGGGAATTTGTTCTCGACCATAATGGCGTTCTTTGCTAAGTATTGACCCAATGAAATCAACAATTCTTAGTATATTTTGTTTCTGGCGGGGCGTTTGCCACCTCGCTTGTCTTTAACAGATATGCCAAAGGACTAAGTATCTCCAATCTTCTTTGTGTAATCCCAAAAGTAAAACACAATGTACTTTTACATAGCTGAGCTTTAGATTCTCCAGGAAGTGGTAGAAAGTATTTAAACGAGTGTTGTCGTCTGCTCTGTTTGGGATGATCGTAATTCCCAGGTGTTCTACGTTTTATTAAAATTGGTCGAATGAGGGACGTAAGAAGTTCTGCTGTTCATAATAATCCTGTTCAAGCAACTTTTTCCACGCAGCAGCTGTGATTATTCTGCAAGCATAGTGTAGTATAATAATACACAAATGGTTAATTACCATTAGAAATTCATTTATTTTAATTCAAGTTATCAAAATCACAGTTAAGGTTGGGAATCCGGTATTCATTTGACATTCGATGTAGCTTTGGGGTTCTATTTATACCTTTTCGACGCCACGCCCACCACCTCTTAAGCATCGTTTTCCCCTACGGGAGTTATCCCAATAATTTAACTCCAGCCAGAGACGTTTAATGGGAGAAATAAATGTCACCAGAAAGAAAATTTTGTTAAATATTTTATAAAAGCATGATTTAATGTATAAAAAGGATTTGTTAACATTTTAACACACATTTCGACAACAATTACACATTACAAGAATTCGTATAAATTTACTGGAAATAAACAAGGATACATCGACGTACAGTACGGGTTTCTATAGCAGCAATGTATTTGAACGGACTGATGTCAAGGTGAATTTAAGTTTCGTTTCGGGGACAACGGAGAATTACAACGGCGTCGTCCGGGTTTCGAGAGAAATAAAAGTTTGTTTAGAACGACGAAAATTGACAATCTTAAAAAGTCATTATAAAAATATATTTCAAAAGAAGAAAGGGTTTTAAGAAGAAATATTAGTTAGGAGAAGAAGTACCAGTGAATAAAAGAACCTCACCATACAGAAAAAGCTGCGTCGAGAAATAAAGGGGAAAGAAGAGATACAGGAAGGACCGTCAACGGAAATACACTTACACTTTCACACAGTCTAAAAAATAGGTAAAAATTTTCTTTCGATTTTTATGTTCAATATTTAAAAAGGATTATAAATATAAAGTGTTAATAATTTATGCTTTTATATTTTATCTACGAGCTAGACCGGTGCAACTTTACTACTAAAATAAAATTTTAACTAAATTCTCAGTACAATAGTCACAACTCCGCTTTCCCTAAAAGAATATTTTGCTACGATACATAAAATCCATGCGGCCAGTATTTGCTAACCTTGTCAAAAAGAAACGAAACTTCTAAATAAGGCTTCTATAATAGTCTAGTTTACTTGCCTCTTCGCAAAAACTCTTCCAGATATTAGTCGCTTAGTTGCTTCAAAATTTTTATTACGTGTTGTTCCTTCTCGCACATTGCCAGTTCTTTTTTGGAACATACATCTACAGAAATATCCATTTTATTCGAAAGCAGAACTTCTTTTGACGAACAAAATGCAACAAACATCGGTCTAAACTACACAGTTGTTAGTTCGCACTTACTACGTTTCCATATTTTAATTCCTTATATCTCCATTTGGCAAAGCGCTATCGATATGATTTTTATTGTGGAAGTAAACCATGGAACATGCTACCTATTTAGTTCGAAACCAGCATTTGCCAAGAAGTCGTACTTACCACATTTTGCATATGGCACCCTTCATATGTGTGTAAGATATTCTAGCGTTGCCTCCAACTGAATTACTCTTAAGACCAGAGAAATCGTCATAAAATTTCCCAAATACCTCTTTAAACCGCCTCATTGGTAAAACTCCAATCGATCTTTACGAGACGATGTTCGCGAGTGGTATTTTCTTTATCTTCAAGCGCCGTACACCTACCGATCGCAGAAATCACTTAGCGACCGGCGTCGTAAAATTCGCCGGCGACCGGCATTTTTCCTCATTAACAATCCGCGTCCGGATAAGATCTACAACGCGAAGCGGACTCTCAGTGTTAAACACATCAATAAAGCGCGACGAGGTAAGTGTTAAATAAAACTAGCGAGGACTGCGACTACGATTTTATCGGTCCGATAAAAATCGAAACGAATTTATGTAAGGGGACGCGTACTCCGTACCCAGACTTCTAGGATGGGTAAGTGCATATACGTGGGTACGACGTTTAAACGATCCGGTCCACCACGTCGCGTCGTCTACGAACGGAACGGTCGCGATTTATCGACAAAATGCCTACCTTCGGACCTATCGACGGCGAGATCTCGGGGGCCGTACGGTAGCAATAATAATTGATTAAAATGGAGTGTCGATTGCGGGATAACGTGCCGTTAAATAATCGGGAATTTCAATGCTACATGACGAACCGAAACCTAGAAGGTGGTGAAGTGATGTAAACCAGCAAAAAAAAATTAAGAAATTGATAACGTTACGAAGTTACTTCTTTATATTTTAGGTCAAATAAAACACAAATTTCAAATTTGCAGCTTATGAAGGATAAGTAACTAAATATATCAATATATTAACAGAAAGGGGACGAAGAAATTCTTTTTCCCCTGTGTTTTTCTTAGCCGCTTCAATAATGTAAATCAAAAATATTCTCTTGGAATTCGGCTTTAGAGAAAGGTTTAAAATCAATCTATATATATACAGTCTGCCCCGAAATAGACCGAACAAGAGGAAAAACAAATTATTTATTAACTTAACCAAAAAGTCATTCCTTACAAAAACTTTTGGTCGTCCCAAAACCACCAATTCTGAAAACAAAGTTTAAATATTCCTTTTAGCAGCTGAGAAAATTAACAAAACGTTTCAGATTTTTACTAAATCAGATTATCAACATCTTCCATGATAACCTGATCTAGTTTTACACCTTCTAATAAACCAAGTCACGTGTTTTTATCTACGTCTTCATATATCCGTCTTGTTTCTATTCCTTGTGCTTCATAACCATTTTCTCTTATTTTTACGCCTAGATAGGGGAAGTCTTGCAGTTTCTCGAAGCTGTACGTTTATTCAATTGTTTGCACTTGTAGCTAATGTTGTCGTCACAATTTATACTACTTTTTTCGTCAATTTTTCTCAAATATTTCTCCCCCATAACGCTCAAACTGTTCTCCTTCTTGCTTGCTTGTAGCTAATCGTGTTGTCGTCAGGATTTATACTACGTTTTTCCATCAATTTTTCTCAAATATTTCTCCTCCATAACGTTCCGACTGTTCTCGCTCCTGCTTATAGCCATCGAAATACAGTAAAACCTCCCAAACCTCCAAATTTATGATATACAAGATTCGCAACATCCGGAAGAGCTGTCTGGTGAATATTTTTTACGAATGCGCTTCTGATCATCCAAATTTTGGCGCGATGCGAAGAAATTGAGTGTTTGTACGTTTGCCGAAGTTGCCTTTTGTCTATAATAAAGCTCGTGTTCATCTCCCTCTTAATTCACGGTGTTGTATAACAGAAAAAGCTGCTAACCTACTAATGCCCACATACACTATATGTTATCGAATTCTTAAGTTCACACCTCCAGCTTAGTTACGACCGCGAAATATCTGACCTGACGTACATCAATCGGTAATTGTTTGAAAAAATTACTATGGTCAATAGACCAACCTTAAAAGCTAAAGTTTGAAGTTTAAAGAATTCATCAAAAAACTTGGAAAAATTGTAAATTAAGAGAAGGTGAGATTTTGGTATCTTTCGACGTTACTTCAATATTTCTATCAGTACCTACTCCTGACACTAAAAATGTTTGGAAAACGTACTACGTATAAAAATGATATGAGCACGACAAAAATAAAAGAATATATTAAATCAACAACTCGTTGCATGTCCCAAAACTGTTTCCAAATTGGGGGCAAATATTTCGAACAAAAACACGGGACTTCGATAGGCAATAGTTTGTCACTATTTATGACCGATTTGTTTACGAGCAATTTTGAGACCCAATTTAGAAACGATACTAGGTATTTCCTGAATGTTTGGATTAGATACGTAGACGACATATTTGTCATTTTTTGACATTAAAAAGTATGAATTACAGGACTTTTTGGATGAATTCTAAATCCCATACCGTAAAATTTGCAATAGAAAAGGAGAAAAATAACGAACTTCCATTTCTAGATACCTTAGTAAACATAACTAACACCAATTTGGAGAGAGACAATAGAGAGAAATATCGCAAAGAAACCAATGTCAACAGGTTTATAACTGAAGATTATAACCATAGTTTTCAGCAAAAAATCGCATATCTTGATTTTCTACTACATCGGCTACTTAATTTTCCCCTCACTACAGAAAGAAATAAAAGAGAACTTAAATACATGAGAAACAGCCGAATACGATGGATTCCATGCAAAATTATTTAATAAGTTAATTAGGAAACAAAATTTGAAAATCTTAATTAGGGAATCCACGAATCTAACTTTGGATAAACCGGTTAAGAAATTCGTTAAGTTACCATTCCATCATTACACAAAGGCTTTTCCCAAAGTTTTCAAACAGTTTAATTTACAGGTTGAGTATAAATCAGCTAGTTCATTAGATAATGTTGTAGGAAATGTCAAAGATAAGGCTGCAATAAATCAAAATCAGGTATCTACGAAGTCGGTTGTCAGAAATCTGGCATAAAATACAATGGACAAACTAGGCGATCAATACTAACACGATACAAGGAGCACATTGCTCATTTTCGCTTCAACAGCCCGGAAAAATCAAGTGTGTCTCGACATATTTTGGACAAAAAAAACACCATGGCAAGTGAGAGTTTAAAATTAATCAAAGCGGTAGAAAATAACAGGGAAGTAGATAGCTACGAATGTATATATATATATATATATATATATATACAGAGGGAATTATGAATGCAGATGGAAGACCTATTCCTAATTCCAAATTGTACCAGCTATTGAATTAAATTTTATATTTGTGTAGGATCATTCAACCGTATTGACACGCTCCATAGAGCATGAAATTTAATTTAAAGTTAGTAAAAATATACGCTCCCCATGATGGGAGATTAGTGTCAACAGTGTGTTTGCGTGTTTTGCTCGTTCAGTGTGCGATGTTCATTGTGCAGTGCTTTGGTATTGTACAGTATTCGTTGTGTAGTGTTCGTCTTGAGCATTAGCCGGATTTGCTAGTGATACTGAATTCCCCAGTATTCCACTGAGGATGGCAACTTAGTTGCCGAAATACGTATCTGGACTTTTTCCGAAAGGTGTGGTAAGGGTAATTTAATTTAATTTATTTTATATTGTTTTAGCCACAGCCTCCCTATTTGTAGTATTTCTTTGATATTGATCAGTAGTGAACGATCTCAGTGAATTTTTAAACATACACAAAATTGGTCATCGTTATGTGATACAATACTTTTATTTGAAAGATCTCAGTCCAACCAATATCAAAGCTGAGCTAGATCTTACTCTGAGGGAATCTGCTACCCCGTTTATAACAATAAAATATTAAGTTTAAACGAGGCCGTACGAACTGCCAAAACTAACATCGCAATGGTCGACCAAATGAGGTGATCACGCCGGAAATGGTGAATAAAATCCACAAAACGATATTGGCTGACCATCGACTGAAAGCGTGCGACCTAACAGACATGATAGGCACTTCGAAAAGTGCTGTACACCGCATATTATCTAGAAATTTGTACATAAGAAAGTTACACGCAAGGTGGGTGCCGCGTTTGCTCACGATTGAACGAAAACAGCGTCTTGAGGATGTTTCAATCGATTTCTTACGTCGATTCATAATCATGGGTCCATCACTTCACAGCCGTGATGTAAGTACAGTGGAAACAAATCGACTGAAAAGGGAGAATCGACTCCGAAGAAGGCGAAAACAGTTCCATCTGCTGGCAAGGTCTTGGCGTCAGTTTCTTGGGATGCACGTTTCATTTGTTATCTTTAAAAAGGGAAAACAATCAACGGCGAGTATCATGCGAACTTATTGCGACGTTTGAGTGACGCAATGGAGAAAAAACATTCGCCTTTGGCGAGAAGGGAACTTTTATTTCATCATGGCAATGCACCATTTTACACGTCCACTACCGCGAAGACGAAAATCAATGAGTTAAAGTTGTAATTGCGTCCCCACGTCCATGTTCGCCAGATTTAACCGCCTCGGATTATTTTCTCTTTCTGAACTTGGAAAGATGGCTCGCTGGTAAAAGATTTGCCAACAATGAATAGGTGAAGTCTGTAGTTGATGGCTATTTTGAGGAGCCCGACGGTTCTCACTATAAACAGGGTATCGAAGCTATTGAACATCACTGGAAAAAATGTATCGAACTAAAAGGAAGCTATGTTGAACAATAAAGATATGTTTTCCCAATTTTTTGTGTCTTTGTTAGGTTTAGGTCGTTTTTACCTGTTACTTACAATATTCATTTTGCTCGGAGTTTCCATGCATATCAGTGACGGCTGGTGCCTCCGATTTTGTCACCCTCTGCAAATCTTATATGATAGATCTCTACCACTAATAGGTCAATAAAACAAGGCTGGTTTGAACGATAGTTATATTTTCAAACCAGCCTTGTTTTATTGACCTATTAGTGGTAGAGATCTATCATATAAGATAAGTATAAAAAGGTCACGAAATATATATATATATATTTACCCTCTGCAAAGATAGTACTCGTTCTTATATCGGCGGTAGTTGCATTTTTGTAAGTGTCCCGGTTATATACGAGCATATACGAACGAATGCTATCTCCGCGAGTGAAAGATAAAACGAAACACGGTCCCACCAGCCGCTACTAACGAATACTTCGCAGCTTCTCTTACAAGATTGCAAGACACGTATTCTCAGCGTACTCCCAACGTGGTACCAACAAAATAGCAAAAACTTCAATCATAAACTTGCCAAGTTAGTTAACTCTTATCGTTACACCTAATAATTTATCGCGCGTGTACCTAGAAATATTTCAATTACAAGTGTGATACAGCGATAGCTTCGACGACTCGTCGACAATGGAAGAAATTAATAATACCATCTCTATTATCCACAACAAGTAAAGTTGATTGTTCTTCGAAAACGAGGAATAGAAAAGCTCCATTCTGGCATTCGAGGAAAAATGAAACGAACTTCCTACAATCAAGCAGATGAATGCGTTTCGATTATGCGTTCGCCTGAAGTACGCACTTAAGACACCGAAACGAAATTACCGATCCATTGACGAAAGAATGATAAACGATATTCTCATGTGCATGCAGCTGACGCTATCGCACCAGCATTATAAATAAATGCATACTCCGGCGAGTGGATCGAACGAACGCAAAGGTTTAGAAATATCGCGTTTGCAACCTGCCCGCTCGAAGTTGGCGCGGTGCATCTTATAAATAATATAAGGCGGGGAGAGTTAATACGATCTGATTTTCTACGGTTTGTTCATTTCTTTGTATATAAATTTATGCCCGATGCAATTTTATAAATGATGCGAATGGCATAATTCAAGCCCGACTTCGCACTGCAAGGTTATTATAAATTATACGGGCTATATTTCCTGTTTATCTAATGCGCAATATTCGAGGATATTCCTTTAATTTACGGTACAATGACGCAAGAACGACGTTGTAGTTCGTTTTAATTAATATCATCCGAGCGGAGCGGTCCGTTCCTCGTAATTTATGCACGAGCAGTGTATTTAATCTGTTTTTGTCCTTAACTATTTCAAGGATAAGTGCGCGTAAAAGAATGCTTTTAAAACATAAATAAGAATTATTAGACCTAATAACATAAATAAACAAGGCAATAACAAATTCTTTGGGCTGCTGAATCAATTCTAGAAATCAGGTATTCCGACATGTCGTCAAAATACGGTAGATTTCACCATTCTAAAAGTTCATCTCTTCTGGTTGTGGTGGGGAGTGGTATTCACAGTTGGGGAAGAAATTATTTAATAGCGCTTGTATCTATAAGCAAGAAGTTTAACTGAATTGCTTACGTTTCAATCTAATGATTTTTTCCAAATTTAGATGTAGCTTAATGCAAAAACAGTGTGTGGACCGCCGGTTTTTCTCGACTTTCGATAGTCAAACATCTTCTAAAACTGTAGTTTATGGCTAATTTTCAGAATCCAAAATTGTCCGTTATAATCTCAATTCGTGAAAGTCGACTGTTAACTGGTGTTGACTTGGATGTATTCCTGACATGTGAGTTATAGTTAAATGGAGTCCATCCTTGGTATTGACATTAAACAAATTATCAAAAATACAATTAAACCCAACCTCAGAAAATGACTGGTGTAAAATAGAGCAAGGAAATGCCAAAACGATCCAATGATCACGAGACTTGAGTAGACATGCGTTCAAGGTTCGTCATGTGTAAGGGTGATACAATCAAATTTTAAGCATCCAGATTGAATTCTTTTAGCATTTCTTTACTCCACTTCACACGAGTAATTTTTGGAGTTGTGATCTAATTGCTTGGCATTCTTCGAGCATTAAATCGCTGATACTTCTTTGAGGACAATGCCTAGAACAATCATGGTATAAAGTGAGGTAAAGAAATGCTAAATCAATCCAATCCGGGTGTTTCAGATTTGCTTATACCATCATTACCGATGAGGAATTTCATCTTCTTGATCCTTGGTATTGATATCGAACAGATATCAGCGACTTTGCGCACTATGAATTCCATACAATTAGACCCTAGCTCAAAAAGGGACTGGTGTGGAATGGAGCGAAAAAATGTGCTAAAAAATCAAAATCCCCGAGGTTCAGATTTGATTGTACCGCAATTATGGATGACGAAATTTGATGTGTTCGTGACATGTGAGTTATAGTCAAACGGAGTCGATCCTTGGTATTGACATCAAACAAACAACAGCGACTTTGTGCCTTATAAAATCCCATACAAATAGACTCAAGTTCAGAAAAGTCTGATGTGGAATAAAGCAAATAAATCCTGAAATAATCCAGTCCTGGTGCTTTAAATTTGGTTGCACCCTCTTTACAGATGACGAAACTTGGCTATATTTGTGACATGTGAGTTATAGTGAAATGGGGTCGTTCTTTGGTATTGACGTCCAATAAACATTAGCCACTTTACGCCTTATAAATCCCATACAAATAGACCCAAACTCAAAAAAGGCTGGTGTGAAATAAAGGAAAGAAATGCTGAAATAATCAAATCCTGGTGCTTCAAATTTGATTGCACCCTCTTTACAGATGACGTAACTTGGCTATATTTGTGACATGTGAATTGTAGTGAAATGAGGTCGTTCTTTGGTATTGACATCAAATAAACATCAGCCACTTTGCGCCTTATAAATCCCATACAAATAGACCCAAACTCAAAAAAGGCTGATGTGAAATAAAGCAAAAGAAATGCTGAAATAATCCAATCCTGGTGCTTCAAATTTGGTTGCACCCTCTTTACAGATGACGAAACTTGGCTATATTTGTGACATGTGAATTGTAGTGAAATGAGGTCGTTCTTTGGTATTGACATCCAATAAACATCAGCCACTTTACGCCTTATAAATCCCATACAAATAGACCCAAACTCAAAAAAGGCTGATGTGAAATAGAGCAAAGAAATGCTGAAATAATCCAATCCTGGTGCTTCAAATTTGGTTGCACCTTCTTTACAGATGACGTACCTTGGGTGTATTCGTAGCATGTGAGTTACAGTGAAATGAAGACAATCATTGATATTGACATCCAACGAATATCAGAGAAATTTGTGCCTTATAAATCCCATATAATCAAACCCAAGATCAGAAAATTACTCGCCTGAAATGGAGGGAAGGAATGGCAAAGGAATCCACCTTTCATGCTTAAAATTTGGTGATACCATCATTATACATGTTGAAGTGAGTTATTGTGAAATGGAGACAATCATCGATATTGACATCAAACCTATATCAGCGACTTTTAGCCTTATGAATCCCATACAATTACGCCTAAGCTCAAAAAGAGGCTGGTGTGAAATTAAGCAAAGAAATGCAGAAATATTCCAATCCCAATGCTTCAAATTTGGTTGCACCATCCTTACAGGTGCCGAGAATTGGATCTATTCGTGACGTGAGTTGTAGTAAAATGGAGATAATCATTGATATTGACATCAAACAAATATCAACAACCTTCTGCCCTATGAATCGCATACAATTAGGTCCAAGTTCAACGAATGACCGGTATGAAATGGACCAAAGAATGTTGAAGAAATCCAATTCTGATGCTTCAAATTTGGTTGCGCCATCCTCACAGATGACAAATTTCGAATGCGTTTGTGACATGTGACTTAGAGTCTTATAGTCAGACGGAGTCGATCATTGGCATTGACATCAAATGAATAACAGCGATTTTGTGCCCGAGGAATCTCACGCAAGTTGACCAAAACGCAAGAAATTAGTAATATGAAATGGAGCATAGAATAGCTTAAAAATCCAACACTATTGCTTCAAATTTGTTTATCTTTCGCTATCCGAAAAAGAGCCAAATCCAACTAAAGTCTTTCGAAGCACTTGATCGTCGTTCTTTTCATTGTTACTGTGTTACTGATCTTGTTATCGTCGTCACCTTCTTATCCTTTTTATTTCCATATTTATTTGACAGCGTTATATACATATGTCGGAAACGGCGTATCAGAAGATGTCGAAGCGTATTAATGAAACGTGAAAATTATCAACGCGACGCCATTATATCGGACGAAATAACGAATCGCGTTGTAATTATCTGCCTTATTTATCGCGAGGCGCGTTCACTGTTTATTTACGGGACCCGTTCGACTTTGATTTTCCACTTCGTTACCTGCCAGATAGATAAGAGAATCGATCAGAACGCGCGGAGAAGCGAAAGCTCGCAGAAGAAAGAGGAAGAAGAGGAAACGACGAGAACGCGAGTGAGACAGGTCACTACTATGCCGTCGGTTGTGTGTAATGCACAGCTTACACACAATGAAGGTAGTAGGAACGTAAATGGGTTATGAAGCTTCCAAGTGTAACGCTGTTGATATTTTTGGTACTGGGTAACGTGAATGGGGAAACGAGAAAGCTCCCTGCTGAAGCTCAGGCACCCATAAATGTATTTTTATTTGGATTCGTATTTGGTCTGCTGTTCATGGTCCTCGTGTATTCGAGTTACTCTCTTGTAAAATTCTAAGTTAAAAGCGTGATATAAGAGGTCCAGCTTATACTAGCAACTGTGTGAACTGCGAGAGTAAATGGAAACTTCACATCCAATTAATTCTTAGAATAAGAGAAGGAACAAGTAAATCCTCTTATAAACTCCGATGTCATCAACTTTTCTTGAGGAAACATCATGTCGTTGTTATAGTTATAAAATCAAATCATTTTTATCATCAAACCGCGGAAAAAATGCAGAGGTGGAACGATAATGTGGCTGTTGAAACACATTCTTAAGTACATGTCCGTAACATGCGCTTACACTTATTGGAATTTGAAAAGTTTTAAAATTTTTGATATTTTTGAAAAAGGTGTTTAATTTCCCTGCATGCTTCGAATTTGAAGATATTCTTCTACTCCTTCTTCTTCTCTATTCCTTATTAGGTCGTCGGATATGGATCTCTAAGCTTTAATTTTCTATCCATCCTTCCGCTTTCTGGTCCTCTGCTAACCTTCTCATTTCTTCCAGTGGTTTCCCTTTTCCCTTCCTATCTTTCCAACCTTCTTTATCCATATCTTCTTAGATCCCCCTTCGTTCTTTTTTTTTCCTTGTTTCTTCGCACCTGCTACCACACCTTTCTAATTAGATTCGTCCATTCCATGTCCAAACCAGTCCTGATATTGATAGGTTGTTCGTTTGTTTCATTGTCTTATTGTAGTCCACTCTATCAAATCGGTATCCTCAAGGACATCTACCACCCAGCTGAAAATCTTTTTACTCGCTCTGATTACAGGAGCCGAGACCTGAAGTCTTGCGTTGGTTAGCTCCTGACATTGACAGAGAACATATTATAAAGTTTCCTCTTCTTTATAAGGGGCCATACAGATGTAATCTTTCATTACTCGTATAGTGAGAAAATGTTTGTTAAGCCGAAAGTGCCCCCATTCGTTTCCCCAAGTTCTGCTCATTCGTAGCAGTAATTGTGTTTTTATTCCCTGAAGGATCCGCTATGAAGCCTTAGCTCAAGTGCGGTCTTCCAGTGATTAATATGCTACTCTTTCAGTAAGTTCCTAATTACAATCATTACAGAGGATCGCCCGTTTAGAGATTATCGTCGAAGAGATACAAAAGTGCAAATGCTTTTGGCATTTTTCTACAGATTTTGAACAGAATCCATATATCAGGTGTGTAATAAATTGGCGAAAACGCTACACGTGACGTAACTCTTTACGAAATTCTGAATCTAAAATTTCAACGGCAAAATATTGTATCGCGGTTCGTACGTCTTCACGAGGTTCTAGAAGTTCGGACATTTATTCTACAAATAAGCGTTATTGTTCGACATCTGTTGCTAGAGATAGCTGGAATTTAGAGTAAAGAAGAATTTTTGATACTATTTGTTGGTAAACGTTTCCTTTTGACGTCCAATTATATTTTTAACGCTTCTTCATTAACATACTTTCACGAGAAACACATCTTGCAACGTTGTAGAGGAATAATATTGTATTCTAATGTGATTTCCATCAATGATATTAGTGTCAAATTTTGACTATTACAGTAGTAGGAGAGTGCAGTGTTGCCAAATGTATATTTCTTTCACGTGTTTCCTAAAAACATGCGAAGCATGATACAACATTTTAAGATTAAGATTTTCGATTCAGAAACGAACGACGGATATCGTTGCGTATAGCTTTTTGCCGATGTATACACACCCTGTATAAAAGATAACTAACTGAATCGAACTTAGATTCTTTAAAGTGGCCTAAACTGTAGAAACTAGAAAAGTTTCACCAATCTTAGTACTGACTGAATCAGAGCTAGTAGATCGATTTAGATTCCAGGATTACTTTCTGTTAAAATTGAGCTACAGGAATTTTCGAATGGATACAATAATGTTCAAAATTTAGTAATTAGCTTTCTGAAACGACCTCCGTTATGGTATTGATGAGCACAAAACGTAGGATTCTATGGATAATTTACGTGGTCGCTCAAGAGGTACTGTTTGGGAGGAGTGGTCGCACTCCATTATTTTGACTTTTTAGGAGTTTATATTAAAAGACGCAAGACTACAAGCTCAACTTTGTAAGGGAATCAAAAATACAATAAGTTTCGTACTTGGTGTTATGAGATCTTTTACTTCACTTGGAATGTATGATAAACCAGTTCAGCTTCCTTTTCTCCTCAATTTTCTATCTGTTGACTCCCCTGATTCACCATCTTCCTTATTTCTTCGCTTCTTCTCCTATCCCAATACCGGTAAACCGGTAATTTTTCGCTATAATGTTATTTCCATGACTGTCAGACTGTTCTCATCTCAGCTTTGCAAAAATATTCAAAATTTTAAATGCTTGCAGAAAACCTTTGGTATTGCTGGCGGAAGCCAAATTGATGGTTTGGAATTAAATCAAGTTCCATGAGAAAGTGTCAATCTCCCTAGTAACAGTTTTTCCAAGACGTTAGACATAATAGGAAGTAGGGCGATAGGTTTGTCAGATTTAATGTTTTCCATAGGCTTAGTCGGTATAGGAACAAGAATGATTTGAGTTCTTTTCTACTAATGTGGAATTCCCAGTTTCTAAGACTACGTTTAAGTTAGCTATGTTATTCCTAACTTCTAGTCCTAGTCTAGTCTAGAATTCCTTCAATATTTTGCCAATGATATAATCGTCTTCAGAAGACTTTTTGGGATTTAAGTGCATTTGGATTTTCTGGTGTACCTCAGTTAGAATAAACTTTTTCACGAGTACTACTAGTTAAAATGAAGATTCAGGATGACATTGAGTTTCGTTTTCAATATTTATGTTGTTATCGGTAGTAGCTGAAATACGAAGTTGGAACACTTCCCCGAGGTAACTGAGGAATCCGTTGACCATCTCTGTTCGATAGGATTGAGAGCGGGCGAACGAAATTGAGCCAACAACACCTATCCCAATATTCACTTGACCTTGTTAAAGATATGGGCCGAATTTTACTAGCATTTACATTCCTCTGTCTAAGTAATAAATTTTGGCATTTCGCGATCGGTTTTTCCCGAAACCCCAAAAATTCATTTCGACTCTCCTGCGATAGTAGAAAAGCCTTTCTTCTTACAAATTTCATTTTATTTATTACGTAGGATCGCTTTACCCAGAGCTTCCTACACAAATTAGAACACAACTTTTAACAAAACATGGTTTAGTCGTTCGTCTTCAACCACCACTTCCCGTCTCCCTCACGACTGATTCTTTTTTCTTAACCTAACAAAAGTAACCATACAGACATACCAACCTCCATCAATATCTTACAATTATGAATTTTCTTCCGTTTTAAGTTGATGTATAAGTCAAACGATCGATAGATAATATTATGACCTTCAAAAGAGAGGTATTCGTATATCTAGCATTTGGGCATGAGCCCAGCATTTGTGTACTACCATTACGTAGATCTGATTGTTATTTATTTTACTCCTTTTAGTTTCTTTCAATAGGAAGTAGTCAAAATTTCTGTGGCTGATAAATTTTGTGGACAATATTGGGTAGCTACGTTTTCGTAAAAATTAAGAAATCTGTTTAGTTGTGTAATGAGATGGCCTAACTTTGTTATATGCTGATAACCTCGTGTTAATTGCCGTACCTTACGGAAAATTGTTTAGTTTGCAATGTGTTGCCTCATTATATTGAACAATTCTAGTTGTTTAAGTATTGTACTTTGCTCTGTGTTAAAGTAACATCTTTTGTTGAAACTAAACTCTTTTACATGTTGCATGTAAATACTCTGCGTATATTAATTACTATACGTATGTTTCCCAACTTTTAATTCTTTAATAAAATGCAAACCTGATATCCGATACTTTTGCTTATTCGAAATGCCATCAACCTCGTTTATTTTGAATATGGGGGTCTTACTATAAAAAAAAGTTGGAAATCGGTGTGACCAAGACAAAAATGCATTCACAATCCATTCTAAATCGTTAATTTATTTTTCTCATTTATTTATGCTTCCCAAAAAGGAATTACTTAAATCGAAAACAGACAGGATATGGCTTTCCGACAAAATCAACTTTCCCACAAAGTCGTACTTGGACACCGCATCGATATCGAGAACAAGAACAAAAAGATGGCTCAGCATCTGCGTAAAGAAGACAATCACGAAGATGATTCATTGGATGGGAACGGAGCGAACGAACGGATTGTTCACACTTCGTCGCCGAGCACCGTACGCATCATTTACTATCCAAACAACTGACCACCGCAACACGTTATTGAGCCAACCGAATCGGAAATTTACGAGAGCCGCGAGCGTAAAGAACGGGCTTTGTGAGCGTCTCTGCGAAGCTGGGGACGGTTAGCGTAATGAGGCGTTTTTGCTATTGATATAGGGCGCATACACAGGCGAGATGTGTTGTGTACGGATTACGCGTGCTTTAAGAAAGGAAAAAGTGTTAAATGATGAAGTTTGTGAAAAAGGGGAGGAATATTAAATGCAGTTTTTAGATTATGGATTATATTACATGATTGTGTGGAGACTCGAATTATGTTATGTTTATTTTTGTTTGTGGTTGAGTAACTTAGCCTCTAGTATAGTTAAACTGAATCCACCCAAAGCATACATGAAATAAACCCTATCTTGTTCGCTTTTATATTTTGAAAAATATGTAACTACCTGGGATGACGGATAAAGGTACAGTGGTACAAAGAAAAAGTAGAAATATAAATAAGAATCTACATATGTAACTCATACAAAAATATCCTCACTGAGGCTCATTCGGCAACTTTCAAGGAAAGTTGTGCAAAGGACTCCACTGTGAGGATATTTTTGTGAGAGTTCTGTAGATTTTTATTAATATTTCGACTTTCTCTTTGTAATTATAACTCTCTTCATCCTCTTGGAACTATTTTTCTAGTAAAGTTGTATGTCTGTGAACCCAGCGAACTTCTGGAGCTATGATAGTCGGGAAACCAAATCCGTTGCGTTCACTGATTTACCGCTCTACGGTTAACCGTCCATTTACAAGTCAGTAATTACTTATTCTTGGCCGTTTTGCATTATAAATAAATTTAGAAAATTTGAGCTCATGTTATTCTGTTACCGACACAATTTTCTAACTTAAGTCCACTTTGAAGGCGATTCAGGGAGAAATGCTGCTGTCGAAATAGCGATTTTCTAGTTTTTGCATAATGCTTTAAGGAACTACCGTTTAAATAAGATGAAGAAGACTATGGTTAAACTAATATACAGTGTGTTCATTTGAGAACTTCCCTTGCGGCTTATATCCGAAACTAATGGAATTATTAGAAAACGCAAGACACGTCAGGTTTTGTTTCGAGAGGAAACCATTTTGATTTATATATTATGATACTAAACTTACCCCCTTAAGTCCTCCGCTCCCTCCCTCACCAACCTAAACATCTTAAATGAGATGATACCATTTGTAATACATCGTTGGAAAGGTTCATTACGAATTTAATAATGTATTGTATCCTACTTTGGAATTTGGCCAAGGTTTGAGGGTTGTAGCAGGAAGAAAGTAATGCTAAGCAAGAACTGGAAAATTATCAATTTTTATTCAAAAAAATTGTTAAATTAAATTGTGCACCATTTCGTTGAAGACAATAACATAGCCTAGTTTCAAATTCTACTCTGACCCTTTCAAAATATATATTCTGCGGTTGTGCTTGGTACACAACTGCACAAAATTCTGAAACTACACATATTCTATCCTTATGAGATGCATATTGTTCAGCAGCTCTATGGGGATGATTTTGATAGGAGAATGGAGTTTTGTGAGAAGATGACAAAGAAAATTAATAATAATGAGATAATATTATTTGATATTTGTCTTAATGATGAATCAAAATTTTACCTAAGTGGTTATGTAAACCACCATAATTGTATAATACTGGGACAATAAAAATCCTTATTTATTCAAAGATGTTCACACGCAAAAACCTGAAGAAATTACCGCTTGGAAATGAGCTCATGTTTTCATTAATCAAAATCTTACCGGCGACCTATACCTCGAACTATTACAAAATACAGTTCATCCCTTAATAATACAACGTTTGGTGAACCAGCAAGATCAAATGGAGAATGTATTAAATAATAATAGTGAGCTTTTCTTCCAACAAGATGATGTACCCCTCATTATGTCCCGCCGGTTAGAAATTGGCTGGATAATAATTGTCCAAATCGTTGAATATGGCGGCGAGGATCAAACTGCCTGCCCGCTCTCCAGATTTCACCCTGCTTGATTTCTTCTTGTGAGGTTAACTGAAAACAGTTGTGTACCAAACACAACCGCAGAATATTGGTTTGGACTTATAATTACTGAAGATGCAAGCGTATATCGTCAGAAACATTTGATAGGATCAAAAAATAGGTTACAATATTATCTTCAGCAAAATGGTGCACAATATGAACAGTTACTTAACTAATTTCAATATTTTTTGAATAAAACTTAATAGTTTTAGAATCACTTTTTTTCTGCTATAACCCCCAAACCTTGGTCAAATGCCAAAGTATGATATATAATTGAATTCGTAATGAAAATACCTTTCCAACGATGTGTTATAAATGGTATCATCCCATTTACGACTTTTATGTTAGTGGAGGGGAGCCTTAAGGGGATAGTTTAGTATCATGATATATTAATTAAAATGGTTCTCCTTCGGAACAAAAATTGAAGCGTCTTTCATTTTTTAATAGTTCTATTAATTTCGGATGTAGGGACGTTTTTAATTGAACACACTACATAAAAGACACAAAAATAATTAAAACCATAAGTCAACGAAGCTCTTTACGCGCTTAATGCTTATTTGAATAAAATGTAAAATTCTATAATTGAATAAACAATGTATAAAGAAAACGTATTTCATTTCGAAACCGACTATAAATAAGTTGAAGTTGAATTTGAAGTAAATTTGAGTCCAAATAAAAAGAGCGCCATCTGATAGGGGAGACACAAATACCGCTCATTTCATAGTTGCTCCTGCAATGAGTATGTGTATGAGAGAAAGAACTAATGAAAGAATGAAAGAAAAAAACCGTCTAGTGACGATTTCAAGCGTCTCACTTTTTCCAGTTAACTCTCGCCGCAGAACCCCAGTACAAGAGCTTCGGTCTAATAAAATAACCTTTATCAAATTTGTTGGAAATATTTTCAGATACGTATTTCGACAACTAAGTTGCCATCCTCGGTGGGAAACTGAGGGAAATCATTATCACTAGCGATATCCGGCTATATACCTTACATGGTGTTCGTCGTGAATGTTACCCGAATATCGCTGGTGATACTGAATTCCCTCAGCTTTCCACTGAGGAAGGCAACTTATTTACCAAGATACGTATCTCGAATTATTTTCGAAAGATGTGCTAAGGTTAATTTTATTTATTTTAAGAACTACCGTTCAAATCATAACAGACGTTAGTGTACACTTCTACGTCGTGCCGGAAGTAAATTTAACGCCAGAACTTGTATTTTACTTTTAGTAAGTTCGCGCTTTTCCCCCTATATCTACCTACCACTTAACACAGTCGAACGACGTACTGCCCTTGGTTCGCAACCACGGCGGTTCGGTCGTGAGAACGTCTCTCATTATTTGCTCTCCTTTAACACTTCTCGCTCGACGGTAATTCGCGGTAACTGGAACATTTACCCATTTAGACCGCCATCGAGTCGGAGTACAATTAACTGAAAAGGAATCCGAACGAAGACGACGACAGGATAGTAATTGCACATCTAACATTTTTTCCGTAAAGATGATGTTTTTGTCAACCTTAGCTAGCTTCGTCCACGACTCTATCTCTTTAAGATTTTTCTGCGTTTTTATAAACAGTTAGAGGGAATCCTAGAGTTTCAATTTTAGGGTGCTCCGTCCTATTTCCTTCTAATTTCTGTTGTTAAAATTTGCCACGACAAAATGATTCCGGTTATTGTATAATACTCTATAGTGTATTCCATAAGAAGTCCTCAATATACGCTCTTATATCTAGGCCACTTACATCCCACTTTAGACCGTACAATTTGCATAAAACTACCCTCTTCTCTCCTAAGTTTCACATATAAATTTGATTTCCCATAAACCGTATACTTAGGGCTCCTTGTGAAATAAACTATAACTCAAAAAGCGATGAATTCAAGAAAAGTAGGAAATATGTTGTTTAGTGTGTATTCAAGATTGATTTGATAAACTGTATACTAAGGACTCCTTGTCAAATCAACTATAACTGAAAAGACGATGAATTGAGATGACTTCTTGTGAAATAAACTATAACTCAAAAGACGACTAATTGAGGAGTCCTTGTGAAACAAACTATAACTCAAAGGGTGATGAATTGAGGAAAAATAGGAAGAATGTCATTTAATATGGACTTCAGATAGATTTGATAAACTGCATATTTAGAGCTCGTTGTGGAATAAACTATAACTCAAAAGGCGATGACTTGAGGAAAACTGGGAAAAATGTTGTTTAGTGTGCACTCAAGATAAATTTGATGAACTGCATATTTAGGACTCCTTGTGAAACACACTTTAACTCAAAAACCGACGAATTGACGAAAAGTAGGAAAATTGTTGTTTAGTATGCAATCTGGACAAGAATGAAGTGAAAGAATCTCTTAATCAAGTATATCCTTGAGATTTCAGCTTTGCTTGATGAACATTAGATGAAGACGTTGAAAATGATCATTAGGATTCGGCTATGGGACAGGGCAAGGAACCCAAACATACGCGAAGAATGTGGAACAAAGGGGATTGCGACATGGGCACGAAGACGGAGGATACATCGAAGAAGACGACGTAAGGCGAATGGACGGTGATAGACCCGGCAAAAACTGTGATGAGAAGCAGACCAAACAGCAGAAATCAATCCGGGAAGACCGCTGAAAAATGGAGAGCTGGAGAGCTGGAGCTCATCTTCACACAAACCTCCACTGATCTTATTGCATCAAACATGACTTGTTGTTGCTCCTAATGAGAAGAAGAAAAATTGATACTTTTTCAAGAATTTCAAATAAGAAGTTAAAATCTTGACAAAGGTGAACTGAAAGAATTTCAAACTTAATCAAACATATCCATGAGATTTCAGATTTGCTTAGTCAACATTGGATGAAAACGTTAAGAATGATCATTGGGGTTAGTCTATGTGACAGAATGAAGAATCCAAGGAAACGTGAAGAATGTGGAATGAAGGATATTCCAAAATAAGGACGAAGTTGAAAGAAACATTGAAGGAAATATTGAGGAGACCACGGGAACTGAAGATATGGTGATGGATCAGCAAAAACTGTGATGAAAAGAATTCCAAACAGATGAAAACAACTGCGAGGATCTCCCGAAAATGGAGAGATAGAAACAAACTATAACTCAAAAGGTGATGAATTGAGGAAAAATAGGAAAAATATCATTTAGTATGGACTTCAGATAGATTGGATAAACTGCATTTAGGGCTCGTTGTGGAATAAACTATAACTCAAAAGGCCATGAATGGTAGAAAACTGGGAAAAATGTTGTTTAGTGTGCACTCAAGATAAATTTGATGAACTGCATATTTAGGACTCCTTGTGAAATACACTATAACTCAAAAAACGAAAAGTGGGAAAATTGTTGTTTAATACGCACTCCAGACAGATTTGATAACTGCAGATTTAAGACTCGTTGTAGAATAAACTATAACTAAAAAGGCGATGAAAGTAGTCCCTGTTTCCTTTTGGATACTTTTCTACTCGACTGTACACGAACGAAGCTTCATATTTACCTTCGCGATAGTCTTTGAACTTCGCGAATGGAAATTTTATCGAGATCGTACTGAATTACGTGCAGTATGACAGTGAAATAACCCGTAATTCGATATCGACTAACGGAATTGCGCTAATCTCTTTTAGAAAGCATTTCTCACACTTATGCACGATGACGACGTGTGTGCAGGTATAGAGAGGTGTAAGAATACAATGTACGAGATTATCACGCATACGTAAAGGTGTCAAAAGATATTCCATAGAACACCGAGCACTTAGTGCTTCGCTAAAACGGTTTTAGAAAACGCACATTTCCTCCATTTATTCGACCTCACACTTGTCATTTCTAGGTTACACATTGTGCACCGTGTCGAGCAAGTATCCACATTGTTCGTTCGTCGTAGACCTAATTCGTAAAGATTAGCAGGTTCTTTTACCTTTAGGAAACAATTTTGATCTGTAACAGGATGTTACGCGGCGCTCCTCGGATACTCGTTCTCGAAAAATCCGCCGCCTTCCCGGTGCGACGCTATAAGAAGTTACTTATCCCCGAATAGCAAATTGCGCGATCGTAAAACGCTTACAAGTTTATGCAAACGACCAGGAAATTAACAACTATATCGTGACCATTTCGTTAGTTTTCTAGGCTAGAACTGTGACGGAGGTGGTAATCAACGATTTCCCTCTGCTTACCCGTTTTACGTTGACGTATCTTAAATGATTTAATTACGGGTGTACAGTTATTTCCAGGTGAAATTTCAAGTTTCGGAAATGAGTTGCGGAAATCGTTAATTTGAATCGATTTACGACGTGTAGATAAAAACTGTTTTGAATGGAGATGTATCATGTACGGTCTATGTAATATAATGAGTACTTTTTTGAGAATTTTAAGTAAAGAGTTAAAATGCAATTTGGACAAAGATGAAGTGAAAGTACCTCTAAATTAATAAAGTATGTCCTTGAGATTTCACTTTTTCTTGATAAACATTAGATAAAGACGTTGATAATGATCATTAAGATTCGGCTATGAAACCGGGTAAGAAACCCAAAGATACGCGAAGAATGTGGAACGAAGGATATTGCGACATGGATACGAAGGCGGAGGAAACATTGAAGAAGACTACGTAAAGCGAATGGATGATGATAGACCGGCAAAAACGGTGATGAGGGGCAGACGAAACAGTAGAAGACAATCGGGAACCCCTCAAAAATGGAGACACAGTTGGAGCACGTCTTCACACAAACCTTCACGAGTCTTATTGCATCAAACATGACCTATTGTTAGTCCTAATGAGAAGAAGAAAAATTGATACTTTTTCAAGAATTTCAAATAAGAAGTCTGGACAAAGGTGAACTGAAAGAATTTCAAACTTAATCAAATATATCTTTGAGATTTCAATTTTGCTTGATCAACATTGGATGAAGACGTTGAGAATGATCATTGGGGTTAGTCTATGTGACAGAATAAAGAATCCAAGGATACGCGAAGAATGTGGAACAAAGGATATTGCAAAATAGATGCCACGTCGGAGGAAACATTGAAGAGACCACGGGAACCAAAGATATGACGATAGACCGGGAAAACTGTGATGAGGAGAATTCCAAACAGCAGAAAACAATCGGAAAAGATCCCCCAAAAATGGAGAGACAGCTGGAGCTCGTCTTCACACAAAAACCACCATGAGGGTTATTGCATCAAATATAACTTATTGTTAGTCCTAATAAAAAGAAGAAAAATTGGTACTTTTTCAACAATTTTAGATAACGAATTAAAATGTAACCATCTGGACAAAGATACTTGAACTTTCAATTCTGCTTGATCAATATTGGATGATGACATTGAGAATGATTATTGGGGTTAGTCCAGGCATGGCCAACAGTTTTTGCCCCCGGATCGAATTTGAAAGAAAAGTTTACACAGCCCGAATGAAATATTAAAATTAGAAACTGTTAAATGCAAAAACGGTTCATTTAGGAATTTGTTTATGAATAAATGTAGGTAATTTAATACAACAAAGTAACAAAAAATATATATAATCTGACGTGTTAAGGCGCTTTGCATCGCCTATTATTTTCTTAGTATTTGGCTCCATACTTTTAGTAGCTATTCTTAGCAGAGCTTCCAAATGTAAATCATCAATATTGATCTTGTGGTACTTTATTTAGATTTATTACAGAAAGATTTTGTTCACAAGTGTAAGTTAAGCTGAAGATCACCAGTAGTATTTCTTGGCAAGGTTTTTTAAATTTCATATTTGCCATTATTCCATTGCTCATAAAAGTTGCACAATTTTTTAGCTCTTCGCAATATTAAATGAAATATTTCTGATTGTATATCAACTGGAAGGTCATCTATATGTACAGAAAATGGATTTTAGATAATATATAAAATATTATCAATTTTCTTAAGGCAATCGAATCGTGGCTCGAAATCTGTCATTAGTGCAAGGATATTGTTATTACATTTTTGAATCTTTTCTCTTGAAATATTTAAAGGTATGGTATCTAACGTTGGAAAATAATCAAATTTTTATTCAGTCCAATTTCTAGAAAAAAAGTTAACAATAAGCTTAATTTGAAAATATTTTACCTTTGTATTAAATCATAAGCATATAAATTTTCTCCCTGTATACATATGTTAAATATTAATTACGCCAATATTGGGCCGCAGGAATGCCTGGATTAGTCTAAACCAGGCATGGGCAACCTTTTTTGTAGAAGTTTTATGCTGCGAGTAATCTTGAAAGATATACATTTTTGTGGTATCCTTGTGATTCATTATGAATTAAGTTTAGACGGGCCGTGCTAATATCCAACGAAAGAATTCAGTAGCGGGCCGGGTAAATCTTACTCGAGGCCGCATGTGGCCCGCGGGCCGGAGGTTGCCCATCTATAGTCTAAACGATGGGATAAGAAACCCAATGATGCCCTAAGAATGTGGAATGGTTATTACGAAATGGATGCGAAGTCGGAGGAAACATTGGACAGACCACGTGATGCGAATGGATAACGATAGACCGACGGGACCGGTACTGTAGAGAAGACCAAAGAGCAAATTACAGCCGAGAAGACTCCCTGAAGAACGGAGAGACATCTGGAGCTCGTCTTCAAACAAACCACCAGGAGGCGTATTGCATCAAATATGACTTATTGTTAGTCCCAATAAGAAGACGAAAAAAATTGGTACTTTTTCAAAAATTTCAGATAACGAGCTAAAATGTAACTATCTGGACAAGGATGAAGTGAATTAGCATCAAACTTAATACAGCATATCTTTGGGATTTGGGTTTTGCTTGATCAACACTGGATGAAGGCGTTGAGAATTATCATTAGGGTTCATCTACAGGACAAAGTAAGGAACCCAGAGATACGCAGGAAGTGTGAAAAGAAGGATATTGCGGGGTGGGTACGAAGGGGGAGGAAACATTGAAGAAGACCACGTGGAGACCAGCAAAAACTGTGATGAAGGGAAGACCAAACAACAGAAGACAAACGCGAAAAACTGCTTGAAAATGGAGAGAGTAGAGCTCATCTTGAAAACAACCTCCGTGGGCCTTATTGTATCGAACATCACTTAGCATTAATAATAATAAGAATAGGAATTGGCTGTTTCTTGAGAACTTCAGATAAACTACCAGATAGACTAACTAACTATCCGGACAAAGTTGAAGTGAAATAACCTCAAAATTAATCAAGCATATCCTTGAACTTTCAATTCTACTTGATCAATATAGGAGGAAGACATTGAGAATAGGGGGTTAGCCTATGGGACAAGGTAAAGAACCCAAACATACGCGAGCAATGTGGAATGAACGGTAATGAAGAGTAGACCAAACGGCAGAAGATAGCCGGGAAGGCCTCCTGAAGAACGAAGGGACAGGTGAACCTCATCTTCAAGCAAAGCTCCATGAGAGTTATTGCATCAAATCTGACTTATTGGTAGTGCTAATGGAAAGACGAAAAATTGGTACTTTTTCAAGAATTTCAGATAAGGAGTTAAAATATAACTATATGGGCCAACATGAAGTGAAAGGATCTCCAACTTAATCAAACATATACTTGTGATTTCAGCTTTGCTTGATCAATATTGGATGACGAGAATGAACATTGGGGTTAGTCTAAGGCAGGGGTCTCCAAACTTTTCACCCTTAGGGCCATACTGATCACTTCAGTGAGTTTTCTGCGTATTATACTTGTCATTAAGCTTTACCTAGCAAGTAAATAAATCCGAGTATAATCATTCTGTTTTTTTATCCTACTTATCACAACAACAATAAGCTATTAGCTGTCGCGGGCCGGATTGATGACACTGGCGGGCCGAATTTGGCCCGCGGGCCGTAGTTTGGAGACCCCTGGTCTAAGGGATGGAGTAAGAAATCCAATAATGCGCTAGGAATGTGGAATGAAGGATATTGCAAAATAGGTGCGAAGTCGGAAGAAACATTAAACATACCGAGTAAACCGAATGGATGACGATAGACTGGCAGAAACGTTAATGAAGGAAAGACCAAACAGCAGAAGAATGAACTTTATCTTCATATGAAGCTCCGTTCGACTTAATGAATCGAACATGACTTAGTTAGTCCTAATAATTATAAGAAGAGAAGAATTGGAACCAGAACTAATACATTTCCTGGCTTAAATTGAGGGTGCATAAAATGCCGATTTTATTTGGGAATGTTATACATTATAAATACTACAGCTATATTTTCCGACCCCGCGTTTCCATTCATTTTTTTCCCGATTCTCTACGTTACTTAACATGTCTTAACATCGAGCTTATTACTACTTTTTCTTCAGTATCAAAACAACCCAGAAACCGGCGAAAAATACAAGTATGTACTAGATTACAATAAAAATTCATAACGCGACCCGGTAACATCGCCTTAATTCGCGTTAATTAGTACTTAACAACGTAAGAAAATGTCACGACGCGCCCGATAATGCACGGTTAACAAAACTCGCCGACAACAATTAGCTTTACGACCGATAAAATTCGTTACCGTACGAGGAAAGTACTGGTATCGGAAACGACACAAACTTCTGTGGACCGGCTCGATATAGGCAAGTGTATTAGGGTTATGGGATGCTGTTGAATTTTACGTCCGCTTTAAGACGTACACATCTCGTCGTCGCCACACCGCGTTCTTCTCACGTGCTCGCTCGAGAGCGTATGAGCTCCAACGAAACTCGCTGATGACCTACAACGGGCCGATGCGGGCCACCACCGGCTGCGATGAACCGTTGCATCTGTCTGACATTAACCTGACATGATGACCAACTGAAGCAGGTGTTACGACTTAATTCCCATGATGTAATTGCATATCGCTCTGTTCTTAGTAAATATAACAATGGCTGGACGGCAAAGACGTTAGCTTAGATAGAGTCGCGATGGTCATACGGGGAGAACCGGTTTGTGGATTTTGCATTATGTTTACCTAGTTTGCATTCCAGGTAATTAACCGATTAATTTTGACCTTCTTTTTTAATCGGGAGAAACTGTAAATTACTGTAAATTACAACTTTGATGTATTTAAATACACCTGATCCAGTTCGTGGAGCTTGTCTGGTCTTGGAATCATCATCAAATCGTTTATCAACGTCTATTTTTTGATTTAGTCATACTCTTGAGATCTCCATACATTTTAATTCCTTGGATTTCTCAATAAACAATAAACTCCCTCTCACACACAATTATTTAACCCCTTTGGTACATTTGACAACTGAGTCTCGTCAAGCGCCTGTTTACCTAAGTTACGGATGACGAGTCTAATTCGTCATTCAAATAAGGACAAAAGTAAATATGTACATTCTCGTTCATAGCAAGAGTGACTGATATCAGTTGTAAAAGGACGTCTCTTCCAGTGCTCCAGTGAACCTTTTTGCGATAGACTATTCCAAAATGTCAGAAATAAGTAATATATTCTACGAAGGTGATAACGAAAGTTTTAATGAAAGATGAGACTGAGAAATATGATGATGATAACTATAGGGAATTACGAAATGATAATTTCGAAGACAATAGCAAACTAGGAAGTGATGATAGTGAAATATTACCAAGATTTCGAAGACGCACAAGACGCTTATTGAGCAGTAATAGCAAATCTTCTAGTGAAAAATTGCAAGGGGAATGGATTTGGAAGGAAAAAGAAAATCTCGCTGATGTAAAACAATTTTGTGAAATACCCGGGATCAATTCTATGTCTCTACATAGACTTGGTAATAATAGATGTTTTGAAATAAGTCCTAAATTAAGGTTATTATAGTATAAGAGACAAATAGATATATAACAGATATTTGAAAAAGAAGGTTTTATAAAGAAAACAGGGAATCAAAGGTGGGTGCCCGTGTAATAGAATAGAAATATATACTTCATTATGCATCTTGACATCTCAAATGAAGAAAACAAAGCTACATATGTATTGGTCAAAGAAACACATTATAACTACTCCTGTTTTTGCAAACATTATGCCACGTTACAGATTTTTTGATATTTTAAACTTCTTACACTTTGCCGATAATAAAAACGAAAATTAAAATGAATGAATTATCTCAATAATGACTTTTGTTGCCTTTATACTCCAGATAGTGCTCCCCAATTCCCGCTTCCATGCATTGTGACGATGTGATGTTTGAAGATCCTCAAGAGATTATTGATCGTTTTGCGGACAATTTTGCTGCTGTTTACTCTGAGAATTCCAATCGTGACACGCAAATATTTTGTGACTATGACCTCAGTTATTCAGCAGCAGTTTTGCAAGTTACGGAAGAGGATATTGTGTGGAGTATTTCTAAATTAAATTCTAATTCGAGCTCTGGTGATGATCAAATACCAGCCTTTTGATCAAGGATTGTGGAATGGCATTTGTAGAACCACTGAAATTTATATATAATCTCGCTCTTCGAACATGCACATTCCCCTCTAAGCGGAAGGTGGCCAGACTTATTCCGATTTTCAAAAATGGATATAAATCTAATATTAAAAATTATAGACCAATTGCAATTTTGTGTAATTTTTCTAAGATCTTCGAACAGATTTTGTACAGCGCAATCTATAAAAACATATGCACGAAAATATCACAGAATCAGCATGGATTTGTAAATGGTAGGTCCACAGTGACAAATTTGGTTTGCCTTACACAGTATTTGTGTAGTGTCCTAGACATGCGAGGATAGGTAGATGTGATCTACTTAGACTTTTCTAAGGCCTTTGATAGAATAGGCCAAAAATTATTATTGAGAAAATTGGAGTTGATTCGGCTGAATACGAATTTACTTCCATTTATAAAATCTTATCTTTCTGGAAGAATAAACTATGTGCACTATAACTGGTTTAGTTCGTGTGAATGTACATCATTGAGCTGTGTGCCTCAAGGCTCTAATCTGGAACCCTTATTTTTCTTGGTATTCATAAACGACTTGCTTGATAAGTTCACATGTCACGCACTCGCCTACGCGGATGATGTCAAGATATATATCAAAGTTGATAGCGAACATGATGCACTGAAACTTTAGCAAGATATTAATAAGATCTGGTTATGGAGTAGAAGCAATGGTTTAGAAATTAATATTGGGAAATGCTCTGTTGTTCGATTCTTTAAAAAGTAATCCTGTTATTTATAATTAATGTATTAATGGAGAACCGCTGAAATCAAATAATACTGTTAAGGACTTGGGTGTTTTGTTCGATAGTCCATTAACTTCTACACAACATATCAATGAAATATGTCAAGCTGCGATTAGATCCTTAGGATGTATATTACGAAGTTCGCGCTATTTCGTCGATACTGACGTCATAAAGTGTTTGTACTTCTCTATAGTTCGGAGTAGACTTGAGTATGCGTCGAGTGTTTGGAGCCCCATCTATACATGTCAAAAGCTCCAGATTGAGAGGGTACAAAGACGTTTCCTAAAGTATTTAATTTTTAAACGCGACGGAGAGTACCCACCACGCAACACTGATCATGAGCAACTATTGGCCCAGAATAACGTGTGCTCCCTGGATACCCGCAGAGAAGTAATTAGTGCCAATGCTCTTCGCGATCTCTTAGTTAACAGCGGAAATTGTCCAGAACTCTTGCAGCAAATTTATTTTAATGTACCTAGGTTAGCTGCTAGAGATATGACGATGTTTCATTTACCAAGGTGTAGAACCAATGTGCTACTGAGAAGTCCATTATACCAGATGTGTTTAAATGCTAATAAACTTTACACCGACATCTTCTTTGAGCCGCGAATTATTTTGATATTTTTTCCTTTAGTGTTTCGTTTTCGTTTAATTTTTTTCTAATGTTATTTCTTTTTTAAGAATATATATTGTTTTATGCACATGTATGTATATACTTTGTTGTAGTGTCTATTAAGGTTTTAACTGTTGGGCACTTAATCAAATATTATTATTATTATTATTATTATAGTGAAGTTTCTCTTCTTGAATCACTGATGAAATCGAAAAGTGGATTAAATGATGTTTGATTTACTGCCTTCAAATATGTATACCATATCGCTCAAATAAATGAATTTTCACACAAAATCTATTGCCTTTATATACTATTCTGCGCATCAGCTACTTAAATCCGTTTCAAAAATTTCTTTGAAATAAATCTGTAGCCGGTGACACCTAGCACGAAGCAAACATTATCAAAGCGGTTTTCCGGCGAATGATATTAAGTTCTACCAACAAAAAGTTGCTAAGAGAGTTACTATGAAATACCAAAAAATGATTAAATTTGTTGAAACGTACAAACGAAATTACCTAACGCACGATTATACTTCGGTTTAAAACACCAAAAGTATCCCAAAGTTTTGAAACATCAAAGAACTCTTTAAAGTCACATTAACTGTATGGATACCAGAATTCCCTTAAACTGCAGGTTTTCCAAAAGTAAAAGATAGAAAATGGGCGTCTTCTAGAGGTTAATTTAATGAAGCAAAAAATTAAGCAAACTATTGTGGCAGAAAAAGTTAAGGAAGAAGAATAGATGAAAGGATATTTATTCAATTTACTTTACAATTCTCAGATGTTTTAGCGTTCTTCTTCGGCGGTTGCTCGTAAATATTCACTTCCGTACACTTACATATACGTAATAGCGCCAAGCTGGATTCCCTGCGTACACACACTATAACACTACATCCACTATAATATTACACACAGTCATCTGTGTACACCCACAATCAGTATAATATGACACACAGTCATTACTGTACACATTGTTATATTTCATAACCTACGTACTTATCTTTTAAATATCGTCTCCTCTACCACTTTTAGGTCAATCAGACAACAAATTGGTTATTCGAAAACGTTATTTTAACCTCCTGAAAATATAGCTACTAACTTTTGATTTGTTGTTTGTTTAGCCTGGAAGTGGTAAAGGAGAGAATATTAAAAAGTAAATACACCCAGTATACTACGACACAGTCATCAGTGTACACACACACACCCAGTATAATATAATATACAGTCATCAGTATACACACAATACACCCAATATAATATGACACACAGTCATCAGTGTACACACAGTACATCCAGTATAATATGACACACAGTCATCAGTGTACACAACTAACCCAGTATAATATAACGCACAGTCATCACTTCTAAGCTGTTGTATCATGTTGCTCTTGTATGGCGGAACTAATTTAATTTCCAATTTCAATCAGGTGCTTAATAGAACTAATAAGAATAAGAGATACACGGTTACTCACACTTCATTATGCAAACAGTTGTCATTCATATTTTGCTCTTTTGGGTATCTCTTCGACTGTACCTTATCACTTACATACTCGACAATACTGCCGGTTGTTGCTGTTCTAAAGGTGTACATCGCCATCATAACGCATACACCTAGCAGAACAACAAAAATCAACTCCTACCCGAAACAATTTTTAATAATAAAAGTATTATTTGCTTCATGAGAAAAAGAGAGGAAAGAAAAATAAAGGAAATGAAAATTATGTGTCATGAACCCTGGGATTCGTCCTTGTATTATATCTCGAAATATCGAAATAAATTCTAATAAAAAATTTCAGATATTTAACATCGTGTAAAATCTACTTTCATTTATGTTACAGGAAATTTGTCAACGACCAAGATTCATAAGCGAAAACACATCGGACATCCTAAGATTCGCCGTCGATGCTGGAGAATTAGGAGACCACTGGTTGCTAGCAGCTATAGCTTCGTTGGCATTAACACCAAGATTCCTCGAGAGGGTGATTCCGCCGGAACAAGGATTTGATAATTCTCATTCCTACTGTGGTGTTTTCAGGTAAGTTCGTTGTTTTGAGAGACATATATTTCGTTACGTTTTGACCCAAAAAGATCACTTAACTAATAAGAGGACTACAGATCGGATAGAAATATCTGATGGATAAGTTGACAGCTTTGACGTGGCTAATGTCATGAAATGTATAGATGTGGTAAGTAGCTCTAGGCTTTCACGACTGGTGTCTAAGTTTGTTCTAGTAGCACGTATCTCCGGGCTGGTATGCCGTGGTCTTCGACTAGCAAACATCGTCGTTTCGCCAAACACTGCGGTTGGCATCTTCAAGATGATGTTGATTCTTCGATGATGATCTCAGGAATGGTGACCATTCCAACCAGTTTGGCAAAACGGCAATGTTTACTAGTCAAAGACCACGACATATCAGCCCGGAAACACGTACTGCTTCTATGAAGGAAGAAATTATTGGACATTACACTTGACCAGAAACTCAGTCTTTATGAAAACATACCATTTTGGAAGAAAATGTTGCAAATCAATTAGCTTGAAGTACTGAACTTCGAATTTGGAAGAAATGTGATCGACGGCCAATCGATTGCCAAAATTCACAAAATCAAGATTTGAAGTAAAGTCAAAGGCCAAATTGTATGGAGTATAGCTGAACTAGAAGATCGGAGAATGCTAGTCCAAGTTAGGAAGAAATGGAAGAAGACCATCGAAGTCTTGCCCCTTTAAGGCGCTATCTAAAATAAGATAGTAAAACCTGTCATTAGCATTATTTGATCACGTTTAATTTTTCCATAACACGCGTAGTAAGGCATAACTGTAAGGATAATCAGGAACTTTTGTTTTTCCGAAAGATCCAAATGCCGAAGAACAAAATTTCGAAACGATGAAAGGAAAATGATAATTACAGCTTCACAGATTACAAGCCGAACCTTTAATAAAGCCACGAACGACGACGAGCGGAAAAGGAAATGCCGAAGAGAATAGTCGAAGCGCTCAAATCGTAACGTAGGAATTACCGCAGAAATCGTCCGTATTCGGCGCATGTTTATGTTTATTTATTTATGTCGCAACAATATTCTCCGGTAGGTACGGCGACGCGGCGTCATTGAATAAGTCAATTATTGTGCCATACACAAGAAACCCGGACCATTCCGCGCCAGTTAACAATAGTGCATCGGCTCGAGAATCTCGCAACGGCAATAGCTGCTACTAGGTAGTCGATGCATAGATGCTGTTGGTAGGTAGATATCACGTAGAAGGGAAGACCGTCCGTTGGATAAAAATGATGAGATATATTCCATTGTGTAGTAGGTAACCGAAAAGGCAGTAAACCATTCGCGTTTCTCGTCAACCGACATCTAACTCAATCTAGTTTGTAATTCCAATGAGGAATAGGTTTGGCGAGAAGAGGTGAACAGATTCGCTCGCACTAGTGGGATTTTTTCCTTTCCGGAGTGTTGGGTTTCTTCTTTCGATAGACGTTCCCATTTCGGTGCCTACTGCTAAAGTAATTATGGCATTGGACAGTCGAATGCCGGGAATTAATTCTCGGGAAATTGAACTGAGCCCTACGAGAAATTAATTTGTGGTACTTTGATGAAAGAACATGAAAATCATTCTGAAATGACAGTTTTGAGAAAAACTAAAACTTCATGGGCGGAAAGTTTCCATCCGATTCTAACACAACCAAAACAAAGTAAGTGGAAATGAAGCAAGGGGAAATATGCAAAACTTGCAAGATCTATACTTGGTATTAATATTGGTATACGAAGGGGTGACCAATGTATTTCGCCTCTATGTATTTTACGCAAGTACTACCGCTGCCTTGATGCCACCTTAGGCTGCAGCACCTTCTCAAGCTTGGATGTCAGAAAAAGCTCCAAAATCTTGGGTGGATTTAGTGATGATAGATGCTTATCCCCAATCTGGTGATAACCGAAGTGTCAGACTCTTAATTGGAACTATTTGCAACCACTCTTTTAGAATGTATTGGGCATTTTCAGCCTTTTCCTTGCAAAATCTACAAATATGTACCGCTGTTCACTTTAGCCATTCTGTATAGGTGTCTATTCAGTCTACAATACCAGGATGATTTTTATTGAGGCTGACAAAGGTTCTAGATATCTTTTGGTCATAATTTCCGAGAAATAATTACTCTCCATCAGTCTAGTATTTACCCCTGTTCCACTTTTCATCCCTTTTTAGCACCTCGCGAAGAAATGCTTAGGTCGTCTACGAAATAGCTCAGATGTCACGAGTGGTGATGATCACCCTTACCTTGCTAATTTATCAGCGGTTTCTTTGTCTTCTACTCGATAGTGACCCCGTATCCAAAATATAGACACCTTTTTGCACTTACCTCGAGCATTTAGTTTGTAACATTCTGATCGGCTTTAAACTGATGTCTCGTAAATTTAAAACCTAAGTAGTTGCTTCAGTATGACTAAAACAACAACAGCATCATGGTTCCTGTAGTTTCTTCTAAGATTAATATAAACACGTATTCCTATAGCGTGAGCTTCCGTTTGGAATACGCGAGGATATTTTCCAATTGACTAGAAGTATTTGCTCCGAGGTCCATATAACTCCCCTCTGCTCCTCCAGCGAACTGAAGCCCATCAGTGCATACCTTAGTGGAATTTTCAATTCTTCAATCCCCCAATCCTAAAAATCTGATAACACAGGTAAAAAAGTTCCGCTTTTGCGTGTTTCTTTGATCTCACACGAGGTTACCCTTATAGTATTTTCTCCAATGATTCTGAATCCGCTTTCCAAATTTGTATCAGGCATAGTTTTTAAATAACACTCGTTTAAAACTTCAAAAAATGTAATCTTTCTCGCATTTGTTTACAACTGGCAGTTCAAAAGGTACTTTTACATGATTTTCTTCTGTATTTTTCAGCAGGAATATCTAGTTTTAATGTCCAACAGCAATCGGCCAGCATGTTTGGGCCCAACTTGCATTGCTAAACGCGATTCCATGATGGATATGTATTGGTGGAAAAAATCTAAATGTGAATGAAGAAAATGTATCTTCAGTGACATATTGCAACTAAGAGCTTTGTTGAGTTGAAATAATTCCTTATAGTTGTCCGCCTTGTTATTTCTAAGAAAGCGCTGGAATACTTTCTTGAATAACTCCCATGCTGAAGTTTCTTGCTCATCTAGCGATGGCATTGAACTCCGGATTAATTCTCAAATTGACCAACGGATATGCCTCCCTCGATTTCTGCGCCACTGACCGGTTGAAATTTGTTTCCTTAGGAAGCTGAAACCGTCGCAATGGGAATAGAGTGGTTTCCGTTATCATTATGCAAAAGTACTGCTTTCAAGCTGATTTTAGAGAAATCAATCAATAGCCCAGATTTTAGGCGATTATACTGATACCCGAAATGCAACGTACAAAGCGTCGACATCATTGAAATAAACTAGGTCGTCTTGTTTCTAAAAAAATGTGTTAAAATTCTTCTTATCGCCGTCGGAATGACGTGATTCCGGTTCCAGTTCAAATTCCAGCCTTGCTACTAGAAGCTCTGACTGGAATTTTGATAGGTTTAGGTCACAAATTGAATCGTTAAAGTCGTGTTGGCTCAATATGTATGGCCCTGAAGAACTTTCCGCGAACTCTGGTTCGTTCTTATCATCGGGCTTCAACATGAACATGGTCCATCTCCGCCGTGTCCAGATCCCATGGTTTCGGGGGTACTGTAACCGGTAGCTCTTTGCTGTGAGGAACCGGTCTAATAGCTAAGAGTATGTTGGGATGCTGCACAGAATTTCTCAACTTATTTGAAATTCCAGTGATTTCGGTAATGCAAGGATGATAGTCGGACAAGTGATCTTTTGGCGCTCTTCATATCATGGGGAACGGCAAAAACCATGTGGCGGGGCTTCTTTCTTAACGCACTTGCAAGCAAAGTAGCAGGGGACGCATAACATATATGTGGAGCTCAAGTTTTGTCCTAGTCTCCGATCTTGCAACCTCAATATAGTTCCTAACTTTTGCAAATTAATGGCGTTAACTTTTTCCTTTGCGATTTAATAGTGAGCTCTCCACAAACATAGCAGAAAGTGACAGGATGACGCAAACAACATCGAGGCATTTTCAGCAACAAGATCAGCAGAAAATACAACAGCTGGACTGAAAGGCAACCAAGTGAGAAAAGAAGCTTTTCCTCCTACACAAGCTCCTAGATAAAATAGCATGACCAACAGCAATGGCATCCGGAGGTACACTAGCTCATTTCTCTTCTTATCTTACCACCAAGGCTTGCCGTCATGGACGTTGGTCGAGGAGCAAAGGCTAACCTGCCGCAATGGGAAATAAAATTGCGGAAAGCTGGTGCCTGATAAACGATTTCTCACGACGAACTCAAAATCAGAATCGAAGAAAACATAAGAAACATTCCTCAACCTCCACGATACAAAAACATTGTTTACCAATATAATCATTTAATATCCAAGAGGTGATTTCACCTACTTAACTGGACGAACACGAAGAATCTTTAACATCGATGTATGAAGAATATCGTACACAAATTCCTAATTCATTTTTTAAATTTTGGGACGTTTGGGACCCTATGTGCGAAGCTGCATAACTCCTATACTAAGCTCAACGTAAGAGCTTAGATCACACCTTCGATAATTATTAATATTGCTCTAAATCCTCGTGAATTTAAATGCCATCAAGTTTCTGACAACACAATCCACCAACGTCAACAATACCACGTCTCGACTACTTAAGCAGCGATCAATTAATTTAATCGCTCGCGACTAATCGCGTACCATATGTTCAGGAAACCGGATAATTCGTATCGTGCCCGTTGGACAAGTTCGAGTGACAAAACGAAAGCCTCCTCGTCTCAAGGAGGCAAACCAACGAGAAAGAAAAAAGAATTAAAGAGAAACGAGCACCTCCTTCGACAGGTAGGTAGGTATGTATTATTATTGAAGGCTCCATCGTCGTCGCGTCGTTTCCAATAGCTCGAGTCGACGCATAACAAGGCGCTATTAATCACGACTTCGTAATGATAATAAATTCGTCGCCGCGCTCAGGAAATCCAGCGATATGTAAATAAACAAACCATCGCTTAAAAACGTGCCATCTTCGACGCTCGCGGTTAATACGCGAACATTAATAGGCGGCGACCGATGTAACGAACAATGACTGGAAGTTAGCGAGAAGATGCAGCATTTGCATGCCGAGCATGATGATGTAGTGGTTTCCATTTGACGGATTACCACTACCCGCGCGGTGATCGGCTGCCTGTACACTAGTGTTAAGGTATAACCGCACACTAAAGTAGCAATACTAAAAAGTAGTAGTCATGTATAAGACAATAACGAGATGACGCTGTAAAAGCGAAACGTAACCTGTGGAGGAAAACACAAAAAGAAGTAGTGGAAATCCTTGAAGGAAAGTACTATGAGAAATGTTGGGCTCACTGAAGAGGATGACATAAGAATGAAAGAACACTTTGAGCTGTATCGACTGTATAAATCAGTGTTTCTCAACCCCTAACGAATCATGGCCGCCTTTAATAAAACGGTTACGTAGTATCACCCCGCTCATTCCGAAAAATAATTGTTGAGTTTATTAGTTTATTTGATAATTATATACTTTCTTAAAAATTATACATTTATTTAGTCAGAATACGTACAAAGATATCAACAATTCCTGTCCACCACGTGGCTACCAAATTAGGCAACCCAAATAACAGCAGTTGATAGTACACTATTGCTTTATGTAAAATACTACAGAAAGTGGCGTATCATAAAGTTTTAATACGGGTGCGCTTTTTTAAATAAAAGAAATTGTTTTTATTTTTTTATTTACTTTTGACTTTATCGCTAGATAGATCGTAAGCTTTCATTCTGTGCCTCATAATTTGAGATAGATTTAAGTTTAATAATTGCGAAAATTTATTTATTCGGTTAGTCTAACAACACTAAAGTAAATAAATTCGGTCAAATTACAATAAATGTTCAAACTGTGATCAGTTATGTTCTATACATAATTGTATCTTCCTTTATAAATTGTCAAATATTTTTCTCAAACGTCATCAACAACATCTACACTTACTACAGTTGGCCTACCGGTAGATTTCCCTTTGCAAATGCAATGTTTATTTTCATAACGTTCCACAACTCTATTCTTACGGCGAGAAAATGTTTCATATGAAATATTTTCATTTTGGAAATCTTTCCACGGATTTCTCAATACAAGAGAGTAGTGAGTATATCCAAGTCCTTCATTTCGAGTACAGCTTCGAAAATGCGCCATCAGAATGAAGGCGTGTTGTTCATTTGTAAGCATTTTAAAGTTTAACCTAAAATAATTATTTTTATGTCATGCTATATCATATTTTACTTAGCTAACCTTACACAGAAATGCGGCTGTGTACTGAGAAGTACAGTTGTGTTACTTTCAACGTATGATAAAAATAATAGACCAAAAACGTAAACAACGACAGTAGCAAAATTGTGGATAACGATTGTACGCCTATGTCAAATGCTAGTATGATCCTTGTGATATGCAAATACCATAAACCTATGAACCCAAAAATCCCCAGATTTACGAAAAAATACTGCTCACGTGATATACAATCATTCTCGATAAGTCTACATTTTGATATAATTAACAAAATTAAAAAGTATAAGTTTTAACATTTGCAAACAGGAAGTTAAGAAGGAATGGACGAAGGCTTGTACAGCGAGACTGACAGTTCATCCGTCATTACTTCCACCTTAATCGTGATCATTTTGTTAGTAGTAGTTTGACTGACAGCGCTAATACATGTTAGTTCCAATCGCCTCATCGGCCAAATTCGTTTCTTGTCAAGAAGAATGTGTAACACCACTGCAAACTTTATCGGTAACGGTGCGGTGTGAGAGTGGTAAGCTTAAACAAGAACAAACAAGCATTTAGGATGAAAATCTTACACTACCAGTTAGATAAAAGAAAAAGTTAAGTATCTTAAGGCGTTATGATTAGGACATACATAGACACATACCAAATAAGTTAGGATATGAAAGAAAAAAAAAGTCAGAACTTCTTCACCAGATAAATCCGCATGCTTAGCCTGTATCAGATTGTCGGAGTTACCAATGGAACTGCATATGAAGCAGTACCAATCTGCATTCCAGATAATTCTTGTTTCGCATTCCGCTAATGACGGTAGGTTTAATGAGGGCATTAATGATAGAACAGAACATCTGAGAAAGTATGGCTCGTTACAAAGCCAGGTGTATCGTTTACAAACAAAAAAATTGCTACCGAAATACGTTTGCAGCTCTTCGACTATTCTCCCCTAGCCGTTTAATCTCCAATTTTACGTTGTTTTTGTTTTTCATATCATTAAGCTCTCAGTAAGATGCTTTATTACATCACTTCCTAAAAACGTAACGAATGATGGCTTCATCTCTTAGCTGTTGTAGCAAAAACAATTCTTTTGAAACACATCAATTTCTTATCATTCCAACCGCACGATATATATCACGTGGTAACCAAGAAGAAGACGCCAATATGTATACATACATATACACACGAACGTGTGTTTCGTCCGGCGCGAATAAGTGAAAAACCGGATCTCACTCATTCGTAAACTTGGCAAAAACAAGATAATAGAATTATAATTAATGTCCTTCAATTAATCAGAGGCGGGAGAATGCCGCGCACAATCAGTCAGGACAATAACGTGTAGACTTCAGATGAGGTTGCGTAGGGAATTGAGTGCTAAGGAAAATTATTACGCATTGTTTTAGAAGAGATATTGGAAAATTTCGAAGACACGAAAGAGATGAATTGGTTTTTGTTCCAAGGAAGTGATAAATACGTCGAAGTAACCGAGAGAAGAGTACATTAAGGTGGTAAGGTACTTTCCTTCAAGATCGGTTACACTTCAAATTTTTCATTGGCTCCAAAACTATTTTGAAAATTGTGTATCTGACCTTTAAAAGTAATGTGTGTGTAACGATAGAATACTAGTTTGTACAATGTTAAGAGCTTCCACAGCTTTAATTTTTGTGTCAATAATAAGTGAATAACCAGTAAGTTGACAGGCTCAAAATTTTGCATAGCGTGTGTTCGATTCGATAGCTACGACTTATCGACAAATTCCTTGTCTTTTGTTGAATTTAACCTCAATTAAGGAATAATAAAATGACCATAGGATTACCGTCATTTTTGGACGTGATGGCAATGATAACAAAGTAATTTACAAAAATGTTCTTTGACAAGTCTTAATTACCGTATCGAATATGTGGTATTCAAAATTTCAAGCTGCCAAATCTGCTGGTTCTTCACTTATTATTGACAAAGAATTAGACCTGGCAGAGCTTTTAAAATTGTAAACAATTGGTTTCGGAAATAGTTTTCGAACCGACCAAAAAAATTAACTTTAAGCGATCTTGAAAATAAGTACCATACAGCCTTACACCTTTCGTGTCGACCACGAAAAGGAACAATAAACTTATTTCTTCCTGAATGTTGTTAAAGTTCCGTATGTGAGACTGTTAAACTTTCGACGTAGCATACTAGTTTCTCTCATATTTTAATAAAGATGATAACTCAGTTGATGAAACGTGTATTTAAAGCTGTTCCAAATCTATGTTCATCTTTCTCTCTCCCTCTCTCTCTAAACAGTAGTTTCTGACGTCCACATGTGAAGGCATATATTCTCATCCTTCAAGTTTTTCCATTAGATCGAGCGGTATTTTAAGCGAGCACGTTCTTCCTCCAGAAAATTGTGTGTAACTAGTATGGAACCACAAAATCATCTTACGAACAGAGCGCGCAAATGGCGCACCTGGACTTCGTTCGTGAAGATGCACCCGCTTTCTGGTTCGATGTTAGTTACAGCTCTCGCAATTGAAAATAATTAATAGAACGAATTCCTCCAATATGAACTCAAACATTCAAGAACGTTAGACCAACGAAATAAAAGCAAAAGCAAAGCAATACTTCCGGTGTCAGTATTATACCAAAACCTCCACCAAAACTACTTTGAGTTTATATAAATTATGTGACTTCACGATAGTAAAAACCAAATTGTCATCCCCAATGGAAAAAATGTTTACCATCAAGTGATGAAAACATTTAAAAAGCCAAAACAAGTGAGAACAAATTTGAGAAATACTAAGTGAAATTAGGTTGGAACTTGTATGTAGTCTGTTTTTAAAGCATGCTGAATATTTGACCCTATTCTAATGGATATCATGCATATTGTAGTATAGTAATACTCGAATGGTTAATTACCATTAGAAAATTTATCATTTATTACAATTCAATATATCAAAGTTCACAGTTACTGTTGAGGTTATGGATGTTTATGTTCAAATGACATTTGGTTTATTTTTGGGTTCTATTTATACTTTTTCGATACTACGCACACCACCTTTTATGCATTTTATTACCCTACGAGTGTTAGCTTCTTATTTTAACTCCAGCCAGAGAAGTTTAATGGGAGAAAAAACTGTAACTAGAAATGAAATTCTCAGGTGTAGGCTTCCGCGGTCGAAATCACAATGTCTAACTTGGTTTCCGGGTTGGAACCGCGTCTGGTGGCACCCACGCCAAACCAGACGCGGTTCCAACCCGGAAACCAAGTTAGACATTGAGAAATGAAATTATTAATTATTATAAACAGCATCGATTAAAAGATAGAAAAGCACTGTAAACATTCAGGCACATACATTGAACACTTTCACATCACAAGAATTCCTAATAACCACTAGATAAATAACCAAGGATACCTGGACAGCAACAATACAGATTTCTATAACAACGTTACGCCTTGGACGAACTGAAGTCATGATAAATTAAATTTTTCGGTTCGTGGAGAACGGAGAAATAATGTAGTATAGTCCTGGTTTCCGGAAAAAAAAAAAAATTAAAAGTTTGTTTGGTTGACGACGAAGAAAATTGACACCATAGATAAGTCAACAAAAAGTTTAAAATATATTTTGGACCAAACGCGTTTTAGAAAGAAGTTCTTCTTCTTCTTCTTAATCTTTTACCCTTTCTACCTTTCGGTGTAGGAGTTCGGAGCCAGCGAGCCGTATATGTACACGCATATACCGTACCGCTCCTGGCCCACCCAGTGGCATTTCCTTCATTTTCGCAGCTTATTAGAGGTCCAGATCCCCCTTTTTAGGATTTTAAACTGCTACGCTCTGCCGCTACCGGGTCTCGAACGCCGGCCCTTCGCACTGTGAAGCGCGAGTTTTACCACTCAGCCACTGAGGGGTTTAGAAAGAAGTACCAGTGAATAAAAGAACCTCACCATACCGGAGAAGAAAAATTTTAAAAGAGGGAAAAATCCACAGAAAATAGAGCCACACCGAAAAAGAAGTTAAGAGAGGGAAAAATCCATAGAAAATAGAGCTGCATCCAAGAAGGAATTTAAAAGAGACATAGCAAGAACCATTATCGAATAAACGAAATTACACTCACACACACACAACACCAGGTAATTATCTTTATTTTATGTTAAATATTTTTCAAAATTTATAAATATAATTTGTTATAATTTATGCTTTTTATACCATTAATTAAGAGCTAGGCCAGTGCAATTTTGTTTAAAAAATTAATTAAATTCTCAGTACAGTATCTTGATTTTTATTTTTATCCAACAGCGCGTAAAATAATACTGCATATATTTGACAATTAACGGTTAAAATAGTTGAAAAAATCAAGTAAAAAGGGATATCTGAGATTATAGGTCACAAATAACTTTCTTGACAATTGACAGCCGACATAACTGAGAACAACTTTCCATTTCCTACAGCCCATTCAACCAATTTTCTAAACTTTCTAATTTGAAAATCTTTCAGGATTACGCGTGATGAACTTCTGTTATCATATTCATCAACATTCAATTGTAATTAATGATTATAGAATCAAAACAAGTTAGCCACTTTCTAACTACCAGCTTAGATAATAAATTATATTATTATTGTACAGCCAGACAAGTCTAAGTTTCGGTTTCAAGGTCGAACAGTGCAGTAAACAAGCTTGTCTGCAACGTCACGTGATTTCTGTAAAATTAGTTATATAAGCCATAGGTAGATATCACTTCAAATGGTTACTAGAAAATGCTCTGTTTAATCATACTTAGAGGTTAAATCATATTTAGAATTATAAATCTAATTACAATCAAACATTCAAGATTTTTACTAATGGTGTAGGCAACGATGTAATCCTTTTACATTTTCCATGAATAGTTAGTATTGCTGTAAATCACGTGGCCAAATATAAATTTGGGATGATAATGGGTTCATTGTTAAAAAAACGAAACGACGCTTGATTTTTCATTAATTTCCTGTATTCAGCTGGATAACCCAAGAATGCTAATATTTACGCTTCAATGGAAATAAAGATGAATGTTAATCTGAAGAAAGAATAAGACAATTAAATTATACAGACTTGTAATCTGCTGGCAATACTTATTAGGTTAAAGTGCTCATTCTTGTTAAATCATAACATGCCACAGCTTCTTTGCGATGTGACAGGTAGTGCTTGTTAAGGCGCAAACTGATGCTTTCTTGCACCAACACTATCATTCAGTGACTAGACAGAGGTCTTGTTGAGTGGATGTGTTCTTAATGGTTGCACTTCATACTGTTTCCTTCATTATTACTATACTCTCAAATCATCAAGCGAGTGAAATATGTCTTAAATTAATAGTTTTAAAGTAAATCGAAATCAGTCATGTACCTACATTATAAGTTGAAAACTCAAAAGAAAGTTTGGATCTTTGATAATGAGAATACACCCGTAGCTGTCAGAAAATCCCGATCAGTAAAGAAAGAAATGATTTGATGAATATTTTTCAAAATCGAGTGGAATTGTGGAGCGTGTCGTTTTGGATTCACAGTAGACAATCACTGAACAAAGTCTGCCTAAAGTCATGAACCCTATGAAGGATCTATGACCACATTCAATAATGAACACCTGGTTCCTTCATCATAACAATGCTCCAGCTCACCGTGCAACAGCTTGCATCGAATATTTGTCCACTAGAGAACTAAAACTTCTTGAACATTATCCTTACAGTTCAGACCGTGTTCCCTGCGGCTTTGCGCTGTTCCCGCATGTGAAAATCAAGCTGACATGGATGCGGTTTTCCAGTTATGGAGACCTTCTAAGGGCTTGGGACAAAAAGTGTGCCTTACTCCCTAGTAAAACTTGGCAGATCTGGTTTAAGCATTGGTTTCGGAGGGTGGGGAGATGTACTGAATGTGGTGGAAATTATTTTAAAAAATTAAGTAAATAAAGCTATATTGCAAAACTTTCCTTCCTTTGTGTTGGAACGTATCCAAATTGGTGTGGTATAAGTAAGCACTATTTTAGGTAATAGAAGCGCCAACTGGCCAGTATCTAATTGCAAAATTCGCTGTGTAAAACGAATATTAACTAGACTTCAATTATCTCGTAATTGTGTCGATGTCTTTGGCTTCATGTGTTACGACAAATTGCATAGGATCATTAAAATTCCCACGCCATATACCTAAACTGTTCCTAAACTCCCATATCTATTGCAAATTCATCAATTGTCTTTATTCACTCCGATCCCTAACATCATTACCCAATACCTCAAGAAGTAGGGCAATTAAAATTAACAGCTAGTAATTAACAGATCTCGATGGTATATTTTAGCACATAATGAGCAATGACTGTTCGCATCGAAAGAAGCTAAAACGATCGTATAGTAAAACGGTGGATATCTACTATCATTCCGTCTTCTCCATTTCTTTTTCTCGTTTTAATTACCGATTCGGTTCGCATTTATAAATCAATTACGTTTAAGTGTCAATTCAATCTCGTCTGGAGCGCGGCAGATGAACTTTTCAGACTCGCAGAGTAATCGCAACGTCGATCCTTCGTTTTGTGTACTTTACCCGTCGAACAAACGAACGATCCGATCGACCTACCATTTTTCATCGGCGTTTCTCGCCGGTCGCCACGAACGAATCAATCATATCGGTGCTTCGAACCGGCCGTTTAAAAACATTAATATAATAAATAACCCATTAGCGGGATCGGAAACGAGCGGAACGTCTCGGAGAAAAAGGTGACCGATGGATGAGAGCTGAGAGTTGAGGCCGGTAAACCGTGAGAACCGGCCGTTAGAAGTGTTAAGGGAGAGACGACGGCCGAATCGGAAAGATCTCGAACGGCGAGAGACGAAGAAACCGCAATTGGAAAAAGAAGGAAATTAATGTTTCTTACGCGACGTTCTGGAACTGTATCCTGCGATTGTGGGATAGTTCTGCTCTGAAGTGGTTAGGAAGTCGAGAAATTTCTAACAAAGCTCGCGAAGACATTAGTAAGGGTTACCGACACAAGAGGAAGCACAATAGATCAATGTGGTCGCAGTGCAAAGGGCCATTTTGGGTCAGACCCCACCTCATTACAATACAATACAAGGGTTACCGACTTCAATCTGGGCCCATCAGTTTGAGGAGATACATACATTATCTATGCATTAATCATCAAATGCGTAAAGCTGCAATCTTTTTATCGAAAAGCTCCAAAATCTCTTTCCTTATCTCTACACCATTTTCTTCAAGGCTACCACTACGATGATGTTACTCACTGGTGTAAATTCCATTAACTGTTTCCCATCCTTCAACGTCGCGAAGAAAAGTCCAATTTCCTCAAAATAGTTAAGACGCGGGATGCAAAATCCATGAATGACCATGACAAGATTTGCTTGAAAGCTTTCACCATCATGCTGTAGACCAGAAACATTCTGCGTCCTTCAACGTTGCAAGAAGCAAGCGTTTTTTAAAGAAATATAAGTGGTACAATGCAAAATCCATCAATGAACATAATATCCGAAGAATAGTGCCTTTTGACCAAAATTTTGTGAACTAGCATTCGAAACAATTGCTTTCTAAAGAACCTAAGCTCCTCTTAATAAAGATCCGAGTATACCCTTTCGAATCTTCCCGTTAGGGATTATCAAAATTTTGGAACAAAACGTCAAAACTCAGTTTATGCCTGTGTTGGCCCAAATATTGCAGGACATAGAACAAAATCCGGTGGACTCACGTCTAAAGCTATTACTTTGTAAAGAAGCTAAGCACCTTTTACTCAACACTCCAGTGAATTCTTTCGGACTTTCCTTCTAGGGATTATCAAAATTTTGGAACAAATCGTTAGAACTTAGTTTATGCCGGCGTCGCTTCTTACAATCATCGCGTGCTAACCTCAAACGAAATCTGGAGGAATCATGTGTTGGCCCAAATATTGCAGGAACTCGAACAAAATCTGGTGGACTCACGTCTAAAGCTATTGCTTTGTAATGAAGCTAAGCACCTTCAACTTAACACTCTAGTTTATTGTTTCGGATTTTCCCTCTACGGATTATCAAAATTTTGGAACAAAACTTCAAAACTCAGTTTACGCCGGTGTTGGCCCAAATATTGAAGGAAACAACTATAATTTCTTACCATTTTTACGCACCGATCTTGACCAAAATCTGCTGAAATCACAGGTAAAAGGTATTGCTTTGTAAGGAACCTAAGCACCTTTTATTTTAGTGTATTCTTTCGGATTTTCCTTGTAGGGATTATCCAGATTTTAGAGCAAAACGTCAAAACTTACTTTATGCCGATGTTGCTCCAAATATTTAAGAAAATGACTTTCGTTTCCTACAATTTTCGCTCACTTTGCTACGTGCTACTTTACCAACAGTCTGTTCCGCCAGATAAAAGTAGCTAAAACAAACGAAAGTAGAGCTGGAGGCTCCGGAAGATGTCGCAAAGGAAGAAACACGGCGTACGAGGCGCAGGTGGCAGGCAGATTGTCTTGGAAAGGCACGCAGAAACAAATGGCTAACTCCGCATTAGGGCCATGGGTGAAGGGGGTGGTTCATTTTCACAATAAAAGGTGTTGAAAATATTGTGGTCCATCTGAAGTATATATAACATATAGAATATCGTGATTTTCGCGAGTTTTTCCGTTGATTATTTTAGTTGCCAACATGCGTGTAGCGCAGGAAATGTTCCGCACAGTTTTCTCTTTATATAAAGTAGAACCAGAGCAACACTATTAGAGGTGGTGGAAATGAATAATGTCATCTAGTTTTCCAAGAACTGACGCAGGATTCAATCTGTCAAAAGCCCCAGGGAATTCCTGTTTATATCCCTTGTGAGAAATTTCCCTGGAAAATCTCCGTTGAGAATCGAGATTTTCATTTTGAATAAAATTTCAAATCGCGGTGACCACTTTATTGGTGGCTAGATCGCGGTCAAGCATACCTTCCTATAATCAGATTTTTCGTTGGAATCGAATGGAATAAGATCGATCGCGCTATCTCTAATAGTTTTTACGCTAGCACAAAACTATGGCAATTTTAGGTAAGAAATTTTTCCAAATATCAATGTACCATATCTCCGAAACGATAAGACCTAGCGACGTCGTCGACGTTGATTTTGTATTAATCAGCTCCTCAAGTACTTTAAGCCCACCGAGATTGAACTCGCTAGCTCTGCTGGAAATATGCTATCTCGAGGTGCTTTGAGGTAGAAATTTTGTTGGACAAAAGATTTTTGCGTCCAATCGCATCTATCGAATAGATTTTGGTCCGTAGAATCCAAATCTTCCATCTCAGACGCTGTATGTCTTACCGTTCCTGAGATAGAGAAAAGTTAGTCCGATTACGTTCGAAATAGGCCTATCGGATAGGTGTCAACGAGTAGATTACAAATATGGCCTTATTAACGCTGTAATCCCATTGAATTATACACCAATTAACGCGTCTTGACGTGCTGATTCCAACGGTATGATTTGTTTAGATTATTTCAAACGGTTGCCGAGAAAATGCGAAAAAACGCTAAAAATCGGTAAAAATGGCAAAAATCGCATACCCACCTCGGCTCCTATGGGGCTTAGGAGGTTGAATCCTGCATCCATCGACGCATTTTGACGAAGCAAATTTAACGCCGTATGCCTTTTTCATTTTACTCCAACGGTTACGCAGGAAATCGTAAAAAAGGCCCGAAAAAACGCAAAATTCGCTAAATTTCACCCCCAGACTAGATTTTTTCGAAGCCAGGACATTCCCTTTTACACTATTCGAAAGAGCTGGTTTTTATGATTCAAAATCATCCCCGAATTGGCTGTCTATCGTCGATAATTCACCCCTTCAATCGGTATATTTGACGCGTATCTTAGATATATTCTGACGCAAAATAAGTTCGAAATTCGGGACATGAAATTTTCGTCGAATAAGAGATCTGTAACCGAAAGCAATTTAATTATCACGTTATTATTCTACAAGCTCGTCCTTCTCACCCAACCCTTCGTATATACATTACAAGTGCAGCTAATCTGTGCTAATGTTCTGCGTAAAAATCGCACGATTAACGAGCATGCTAATATCGATTTTACGATCCCTTTCTAACGCAGACGACTCGATAACTTCAGTGTATACGACGCACGTCGACCATAATCCAGATGCAACAGACTTCTTTCTTTTTTTGTTGTTCCTTTTTCTTCTTCGCGACGGCCGTAATAACAGTACGTTCCCGACGACCAGCAACAAATATATTTAATTAAAGGAGCAATCATCTAGATAATTCGTCGCTGCCGTTTAATCTATCCGGGCCGCTGTCGTCGTCGCCGCGCTTTACCGAACGCCAAAAAAAAAAAAGAACGATCCCTTATTTTATGATTTTCTCGTCTTTATCCGAACACGTCGGGTTTTGCATGCGATCTCGAGAAGCTAGGTAGGTAGGTGCATGCATAGGGTCGCTCGGTAACTAAGGTCGCCGTTTAATTAGATTTATCGCTTGTCCGGCGATAAGGTGCCGGCCGAAGAACGTGGCATGCGAATATCGAGAGTCTCTTCTTCTGCCGAGTTTTACAATTAGAAGCGCGGACGGAAAAAGTCCTACCTGTCCTCGTACAAATTTTACGGTAGTGAGATTCGATACGGACGTGTTTATCGGATGAGCAACTAATAACTCGAGTTTGCCGAAGAAATACTTAGCGTGAATAGATCGATTTTTCATATCTTCAATGATTACGTAATATTGAACTTAGCTGATGGGTAGCTAATGTTTGAAAAACAACTACTTTCCGTGCAAAAGCACCGCCGGTTATTAAATTAGATCCACATAACTAGCACGTAGTAAATACAATACTACTTAGTTAAGGTCTGACACTGCGATTATTCCGAGGTGAGACTATATGCGGAAGAACCGCTCTCAAACCAGTTAAGTCTAATTAAAGGAACAAACCTGGAGAACGTACTCTAAGGAGGCATAAGGACCACAACAAATCTGGAAAGGTCACCGTGGAACTGGTGTCATTGCCATCTCAAGTAATCTAATCTGAGGTCAAAAATTGTACTGAATTTACAGAAAATTCCGAACCGGTTTCGCTCTCATTGGAGCTCGTCAGCGGAGCGCACTCACTTCCAATCAATCCAATGTTTCGCTTCCCCAGTTCCACAAGATATGACAAATCCGACACGGGAAAGTTTGTTTAGCACCATCAAGCAACGTAGAGCACAACCACACACGCACACAATATGTTTAGTTTCCGAAAGTCCCGGCCTTGAGCATTACATAATACAATACTTAGATCTCGCAAGTCTCCTACAACTATCTACTTTTGTAATTAACAAGCTGGCACTATACCACATTCGTAAACTCCTTATTACACGATTATTTAATTAATTAGATCCGGTGACATTTGCTTCGCTAGCAGCGAGGTTAGCATCTTCAAACCGTACCTTATCGAATGAACCGCGATTTCTAAAAATTCTCTTCATGCAAACTAAACTTTTTCTATACAACTTGGGGCCGTAATTCTCTATCGACTATCGCCCATACTTCATCACTAAGGTCCGACAAACGTCTTGTTCCTTGAAAGAACAGTCCATATACAGCGAACAAGATACGCGTTTGTCGAAAGAAGGCGATAGACCAAACATATACAAGTTTGATATATGGAACAAGACTCGCGTTTGTCAAACGTTATTCATGACACATCTCTTCTTGCAACAATCTTTCTGTTTACTAATTCCTCATGTAAAAGGCAAACTACCTCTCCCAATAAATCAATGAGTGCAGACCGATCCAAAGAGCAGACTACTTTTTGGAAAATTTATCTAAAGGAGCACAATTTTTTGTTTACATTCCATTTTTCAAATGGTCTATCTAGAAAGTCAAATTTTTTGTCTACATATTACTTATTGAAAAGTCTAACTAGAAAGTGACTTCTATTTTATAAGTCTATCTAGAAGGCAATAATTTCCTTTTTTTGCATTTGACTTTTTAAAGATCCATTGGAAGAGTTAACGTTTTTATGCGCATTCTATTTCTTGAAAAGTCAATTAGACTTTTCGCAGTACACTAAAACTTCTTCTGTTTAATGCTCTCACTTTTCCAAAGCCTAGAAAGCAGCAATGCTTTCTTCACACTCTACTATTTGGGAAGTTTATCTACAGGGCAAGAAGTTTTTGTTTATGTTCTACTTTATAAAGAGTTTCTGAAGAGTTTATCTAAACGGTGCCATTTTCTCCATTTATATTCTAACTTTTAAGAAAGCTAGAATTTGTTGTTTGTTCGTTCTGTTTTTTGAAGGATCTATCTAGTGAAGAGCAATGTTTCTGTTTACATGCTACTTTGCGAAAAATCTATTTAAATGAAAGAATAAGTTACGTTTCCTCGTCTTCATTCTAATCTTGGAAGGAATACAAAATGGAAAGTGTTTTTAATTCTATTCTTTGAAAAAGCGCAATATCTTTTGCTTACATTCGTTTTTCTTTGAAAAATATATTCTGAAAATTAAATTTTTCGTCAATATTCTGATTTTTTTAAAGTTTGGTAAGCTGAAATTTTTGGATAGATTCTGGTTTTTGAATAATCTATTCAGAGAACGAGATCGTTTCCCATTTCTGCATTTCATGTTTTCTGATGTATCAAGAATGACTGGAAGGTAGAAACCTTTTTTCGAATTTAACCGACGTTTTGTCATCTATACTAACTAATTTCTTGAGGAATATCGCACCAATTTTCAGCAAAACTGATTTCAGTGTTTCTGAGGTAAATGATGGAAAAAACCACACGATGATATTAAATTTACACATTTTATCGATTTCAAATTCTAGATTTTATTTCCGCGCTCTATATCATTATCGTCCGCTTTGCAACACTCAATGAATCGATTCTACCATAACTTTAATGTGGCACCTGTTCTTCGAGTCGTGTAGCCATTGCGCGTCTTGACTGTCCTATGTATGATTTGTTGTATTCGCTGCACTTAATTTTATAGATTCCTCACCAGTTGTTTCAAACTTGTTTCCCAATAAATTCTTCTATTCATCGAAGTCGAACACGCTTCATTTGATTTCCTAGGATATTACTAATCAAGTTCGAAATCTTCTGATACGGTAGTTTGACGAAATATCTTTCCACAGTCTCCGCAGGAACAAGGATCGTTGAACTTTTTATATGGACTTTTCTTTTAATTTTTGGTAGCGGTTTTCAACGTCTTCTGCGGAGTAACCATTGTACCATTGTAATATTCTCCAATTGTTTTTCAAACCTGCATTTTGTAAGCTAAAAGGAGTAACCTATTGAGCAAGGAGTTAATAAATGACATCTGTTGCTGCATGCAATGTCCCGAATTCGCCATTATGACAAATAAATCAACAACTCTCGTTTGAAAAACAACTAGTACCCGTGCAAAAACACGGTTACTGAATTAGATCGAGATCGAGAGTCGTGCGACGACTTACTACGTGGTAAGTGCCGTACCCTGGTGTTAATTAAATTAGATAATTTCTGGAGATATGCAATTTTCTTCCAGATTATGACTGTCGACTGCGAGAGACAAGGAAAATTACTTGGACAGTTTGGTGTTTCCCATTTTATTAATTTTAATGAAATCAATCAGAATCATTCACCAAAGGTTATCAACATATCAACTTCTGTGCTAATACCCATATCTTCAATATTTCTAATATATTTCTTTTGTTCACAGATTTCGATTTTGGCATTTCGGCGAATGGAAGGACATAATCGTCGACGACAGATTACCAACATTTAAAGGACGACTAGTCTACCTACAGTGCGCAAACAGCAGCGAATTTTGGGCACCACTTCTAGAAAAGGCATATGCTAAGTAAGTTAATACCGGCGATATCAGCAATTTTCAATTTTCACTCAAATCTACTCTGAATCGTCGCAGGTTTTACGGTTGCTACGAACAGCTGCAACAAGGCTCGACGACTCGCGCCCTTCAAGATCTCACGGGCGGCATAGTCCAAAGTTTCGGATTGACGCACCAGGATAAGTATCTGACTTTTCAGGTCCTCAACAGCGCCGTACCTCGGTCTAGTCTTCTAATAGCCACGATCATTCCAGTAAGTACGAAATGCCAAATCCATAAAACACGAATAAATTTAGGATTGGTGATTTTCTCGTCTGCAGGAGAAGGAAAATAAAAGGCAGCTTAGATTACGAAGCGGATTGATTACACAGCACGCCTATAGCGTAACGGGCTTAGCTCGTGTAAGAGGCTCGAGCGGTGAGACGCCCTTAGTTCGGTTAAGGAATCCTTGGGCGAGAGGAGAATGGACAGGTCCGTGGAGCGAACGATCTTGGGAATGGGATGGTTTATCCGCGAGAGATAAAGAACTTTTAAGTGTTAGAGTGGCGAACGACGGAGAATTTTGGTAAGCTTCGTTAGGTTTTCCAAATATCGTCTAGAAAATAAATTTCTAACAGTTGCCAGGCTATGGCTAAGAAGCTGTGGTGGTGCAAAACTTTTTTGTTTACATGAGAAATTTGTTTAAAGAATCAAACAAGAACAATTAAAATTGAAAATAAAATCCATTATATTGATTGATTGGTCACGATTGGTGTCCTTTGTGCTTTATCCTTTGTGGGTAATTTCCGTGGTCCTGCTTTGTCTGAAAGCCCTCTTGGCATGTATAGTGTGTCCTTGTACTTCCAAAGTTCCTTCGCAATATGCATCTGATTTGCTAGTAACGACGGCCAAAATTGGCCTAACATAACCTTACTCATCAGAGGAGTATCTACTGCATTCTTAACGTGAACCTATTATAGACGTAGAAGTATTTTCTTTAGAAATAATTTATTTTTCGTACAGGATGTCATTCGAGGATTTTGCCAGAAACTTTACCCAATTGGATCTGGTCCATGTTGGACCGGACGATTGGATGTTGGAGACGGCTCTCCATTCGAAACAACCTTGGAGGGCGGTTTTAGCACGAAGACGGTGGAGAAGTGGATATAACGCCGGAGGTGGACCCACGTATATAGGTCAGTATTTTCAAATTTCCAATCAGTTCTTAATTAGGCAGTTTTGGTCAGACCAATAATTCTTCACGTATCAAAGGAACCTGAGAGCAAAACGTATAATTTCACGCACATATAAAGTTCAGGAAACGAAGAAAAGTTATAGACCATCTTTTTCTCCACAGTCTCGTTCGTAACATCTTCATAAATTTCACGATCCTCTTCCAGTATATCATTACGAAACCAGATGTTCCAGCCTTTAACATCGTTACTACGAAGACGACTACTACAACTACGACGACTATTGTAAAATGCATTTCCAGCCTGACAGTCGAATAATTCTCGCAATCAAACGCCGACCGCCAATCCGAGAAGTTTACGCAAGAACATATCGCGGAATTAGATGAAATTTGCTCTTCCACCCGGTTCTACTGCAGATCTATAGGTTCGAGTATGAGTTTATACGACGACTGCGACGACGGCAGCTGGATGTTTATGTTCTAATGCGTATCGATTCATGATTCGAGCGAGGAATCGTTTTTTTCATGCGTTTCTTGAGGAGTGTATACAGCGTGTTTCTAGTACATACATAAAGCGAGTGGTTTTTATAGAGCGCAACTTTAGATGTGATACTTACGAAGGCATGTCTTTTAATGTAGTATACAAGGTAGCACGAATGAAGAGTTAAGCATCAAAATCAACTGGAACATTAAGTTCAGCGCAAAATTCACATGTCTGAAGAACTTTTAAAATGGAAAGTCGAGAAATTTATCGCGCATGAATTTTTGGCGACTTTGGAAGAGAATTGTCCCAATAGAAATGTCTCGACGTTTATGGTAATGAGGCACCGCATCAACTGACAATTTCCCGCTGGTGCAGCAAATTCCGGCGTGGACGCGCTAGTCTCAACGACCAAGAATGTCCAACCAAAGGCAACAGTCTCTCAGAAGAACATCGATGGTGTGCACCACCAGCTGATCAAGGTGATGCGAGGAATAAGTTGAAATTATTGAGAATAAAAAACACGGTTAATATTTTCTAGGATTATATTTTAAATATGTTTCAGCAATGATACACTTGACCATTCTTTCTGTCCTTGATTTAAAAGCTCTCAACCAAACCTTCAAAATAAACGTGAACTACGACATCAATCCCTCCTTCGAGTGAAAACTTTCTACACCGCAAATTTAGTTTAAGCCCAAAAAATAGCCAAAAGTCACACATACTTTTATATTTTTTCAGCCAAAAAACTGGAGAGTTAAAACTGCCGTATGGGACGACGCATTGCCATGGTGGAGCATAACGCCCTTGTCTGGAACTCTATTGAACATTTCTCAGTGTACCACTTAGCTGTAATTGTCTTTTGACCATCTAGCTGAATTGCATTTACTAAGCCCGTACTTCTGAAGAATGCCGCATACATAACCTTTTTCATAGGTCGCTGCTTCTTACTCATTGAAGGAGTTTCCCCATCTTTGTGAATCCATACACGATTCTCCGGGTGGGTAAGAAGGTCGAAAAAAGAGAATATAAGTTTCGTCACCTGTCAATATTTTGCAAAAAAATTGGTGCCCGCCATTACTTTATAAATTTAAAGTTTCGTGACAAATTCTCACACGCCCTGATTTTTGGAAATCAGAAAGGTGATATGGCACCACTTTTTTAAATGCAAATGATCTAGTATCATTGTTTTAACAGCTGGGGATCAAATCTTGAGTAGATGCTCTATTACTGCATAAGTGGCTCTATTGTCCTCTTCAATTAGTTTTTTAACAGCAGCAATGCTTTTGTAGTTAACAGCCCTGTTCCTTTTTGATGCTGAGCAGAATTTCTTTCGCGTTCAAATTCCTTATGCCATCGGTAAATTTTAGCCAACAAAAGTGCTTGTTCACTAAAACTGAATCCACAGACTCTTTGCTTAAACCCATTTTTAAAATCATAGTATATTATGATTCCTAAGTGCTCTCTGGTTAATTTGATTTTATTTTACTTTTTAAAAAATAAGTAGCTAAGTTATAACGACGGTAACTTCAACAACTAAACGTCAAATGACTGATAAAAAGTTGCTCTTAATAAACACTGTCTGATTGTTTACTGTCACAGTCTACTAGATTTTCTTATTCGCAATAAATTCAGCTTATGCCTCGTATATCGTCAGAGTGGTGCATCTTTCTCCTTCTAAGGCTCATAGCTCCTCCAAGGAGCAAGAGGCGCCCAGCGGCCTTCTTTCGCTAATCCCAACTGTGATAATTGGATAGGTACACCTACGTATGTTGATACAACCTTTGGTATTCGAAAATCTTCAGTCCAAAAGATAAGGCGCAACGGATTGGGCGCGAAAAAGTTAATTTTCCGTTGGATCCCACATCGCTTAACTGAAGGGCAGTAGGGGGAACGGTACAAAGAGCATAATGCTTAAATGCTTGATCTATTTGGTGACCAAGCCTAATGAAGTGAATGAAGGAGATGGCTTGCGCCAATTGATGCCCAAAAACTTTGAGGCCGTTCAAGAGCGAAGGTTCAAAAGTTCTTAAATCTCAAACTTCCAAAGGATCCCTCTTTTCATTCTTTTGTCATTATCATAATCTATTTCCCATGTTCCTCATGTGTGTTTCCTGTACATTGCTTGTTTTGCATAATCATTTATATTTACTTCTCTTATTCCTTTGGGGTTGGAGTAATCCTAAGACTGAACTTCGTCTTGTGATTGGGTATAATTTCTTTTGTTCTGTACATCTTGTATGTTAAGTATTTCTTCTTACGCATAATACAAGACACAATTATTAGTACTATTTATAATATATCACCTTAACTTGCCAAAGTTTCTATCATTAAACCTCTCTTTCTAATTCTCTTGCACAGTTCTTTTTCCTCCCTCCATTTTGCTCGGTTCCCGTTTCTTGTTCGCCGAAATCTCTCTCCCTGTCTCTCTTCTCTTTTCCATCTATCTTCGTTTTCATACCCTTTGCATCTGTCATCCTTTTACGTCCTAACCACTGCAGTTTCTTTTGCGTCTTTTGTTCAAGTTGCATTTCAACTGGTTTAAGCCCTAGATCCTCACTCAAAGTTATGTTGCGCCCTTTGCTTGTCCTTTCTACTCCCCCTCTTCTCAAATTCTTCATCTCAACTGCCTGTATGTCCAGTTTTCTCTTCTCTTTGTGAGTATTCAAGTTTCTTTTTCACGTTAGAGTATCGGTAGATAAATACTTTTGTATACTGTCAACTTTATTTCTTTACTAGCTTCTTTGCGTCCCAGAAATTTCATACTGAACGTGTGGTAGATTCGGTTTGAGTTTTTATTCGGTTATTTAATTCAAGAGAACAACGCAAATGAAAGAACTGAAGTTAGTTAGAGAATCATGACTAGCATTGCATATATTCCTATGAAGCCGGAAGGAAACGTCAATCCGCTATTTGGGTGTTTAAACACGAAGAGGATCTAATAAAATTGATCCATTCCCACCGTGCATGGAGGAGGACGGTTTGAGGGAAACGTTCCGTCTCAAAATCAATGCATGTAGCTCCCATTCTTGTATAAGATCGAAGGATGGTTAATACCGAAGGCTATACTAGACTTTATTTGATACGAGTGATCACCATGCTCCTGATCAAAGCAGAAGATTGGAGACTGAAGACAATTGGCAAAAGAGAATTGACGAAAACTAACACAAGCAGCCGAAACCACAGAGGACGAGTCCAAGAGGTTTAATCTACCTCGTTAAATGGTTTTCAGAAGACATGACAACGTTGATTATAGCGCAACTGGGCTGGAAAGCTCGATGATGATGAATCACCATGGCCCAAAAACTAACCGAGAATCATGCCGGGGTAAGATAATACGAGGCCACCTACAGCTCGCAAAACAATCAAGCTTTTGGGGTAGGAAAATATGGAACGGTTAGATCATCATCGTCCGTAAAGTTCCGATCAAAATCTCCAATCTTCTACCTTGATCAGGAGCATGGTGTCCTGATCAAGGTAGAAGATTGGAGACAGAAGACAATTGGCAAAAGAGAATTGACGAAAACTAACACAAGCAGCCGAAACCACAGAGGACGAGTCCAAGAGGTTTAATCTACCTCGTTAAATGGTTTTCAGAAGACGTGACAACGTTGGCTATTGCGCAACTGGGCTGGAAAGCTCGATGATGATGAATCACCATGGCCCAAAAAACTAACCGAGAATCATGCCGGGGTAAGATAATACGAGGCCACCTACAGCTCGCAAAACAATCAAGCTTTTGGGGTAGGAAAATATGGAACGGTTAGATCATCATCGTCAGTAAAGTTCCGATCAAAATCCCAATAATAGTTCCTCGGATTCCCAAGGATTAAAAATAGAATGCATAGGCAGGAGTTCAACCCGCAGTTTTGACTGTGCCAACTGATGAAGATTGGCTTTAACATTTGATTTGAGCCAATGGAAAGATATTTTGATGATTCTGGAGAATGCTGTTATACGAAGCAACCTGCGTAATCACACTTTGAAGATGCAAATCCCGACATCCTCAAAGCTTTTCATCACACGTATACAATTTTCTACGATATTTTACGAACGTCCTGTATACATTCTTGTATCCGTACTCTTTACTTATATGCACGTAACTTTTTCCGTATCTTCTCGCAGACACGACGTCCATGAATCCGCAGTTCCACGTACAAATCCCCCGAACATCGAGCAATAAATGTCATGTCGTAGTGTCCATTACGCAGTTTTATGAAACCAGTACTTCCGATTTAAAAAAGAAGAAGCCGCTTTTTGCGATAGGTTTCGCGGTGTACGAGGTACCGCACTCGATGCCCAGGCTTACGCCGCATTTCGTAACCGAACAGGTAAGTAAGTAGTCGGATACGATAGTTTATGCGTAAGTAAGCGTACATACCTTCTTCGCTCAGACAAGTCGTCTTCGTCGTCGTCGTCGTCGTTAATAACTTTTTACCGACGACGACGGCGACGACAATCCGCCGAATGGATTATGGACTTCGATTTGCATTTTTTTCTTTTGCGCGCGTGTCGCGCGTTAAATTTCAGAAACCGCTGGACGTCACCAACCATTCGGTAGCCAGAGAAGTGGTGACCTTTTTCACTTTACCCCCTGGAGATTACATCGTGGTTCCTCAAACGAATATACCGAATTTGGATGGGAAATTTTTGTTGAGGATCTTAACCGATGAACAAAGCAATATATGGTGAGTATTTCCTATTTCCACCTTACAAAACTAGTTTGCAGTAAAAAGCAGAAATGAGGCAAAACACCATTGGATACAAAAACAAACTTTTATTTAAAACCAATATATGAAAAGTAAAATTGTAAGAATTTTCACGGGAGTATATGTATATAGATTTTATAGCAATAGATGTGTTAAATACACAAATTTGAAGAGTCTGCTGTTACATCTTCTGTTATTTTTACATCACATGCTTTAGGTTCCCAAGCCAGTTGAGCAACACTGCTTCGATGGATGATTTTGGACCCTTTACAGTTTTGGCCATTTCTTTTAGAAATTTGCCTTCGTCTCTGAAGTTCACTATTAATTCTCAAATATCGTGGTCTATTTCCCTTCTATCGACACTTCACCCCGTCATTTTTTATTTGCATATTAACGTGTTGTACAATAGCGGGGGACTGGGGACTAGGGACTGGGTTCATGATACATAGATCAATAAACAATGCGATAATAGAGTTTGCACCAATATCTGAGAGAATGTGCAAACTCAGGCTGAGAGGGATATATCAAAAAATCACCATAATAAATGCTCATGCGCCTACGGAAGACTCGGATGAGAAGAGAAAGAACGAGCTTTATGAAGTAATGGAACACGAATATGGTAAAAGTACCGAACTATGACCTGAAGATCATACTAGGAGATATGAATGCAAAAATTGGAAGAGAGATACAGTATAGATCGAGTATAGAAGACCATAGCTTACATGATAGACCAAATGAAAATGGAAAACGTTAGTTTGAGTTTGCTTCCAGTCACGGATTAAAAGTCAGAAGTATAGACTTGAAATATACAAAGGAACTTGGAGGTCCCCAGATGGAGGGTGTGCTAATCAGCAAGATTATGTACTGGTCGAACACAGAAATCAACATTGTATTTCCAATATAGCCCCGGACGTCAATAGGGATCATTTTCTACTAGATATTAAACTTGTGCAACAAATCCCAAACAGGGCAAAAAAAGGAAGGACGGGCACAGCGAAAATCAAATGGAATACCACAGACAAAGATGAGAGACGAACGAGATACGTCATGAAGGTTACAAAAGGTATTGTTGAACAGAAGAAGTACAAATTCTGGGGGTAAGGGATAATTCAGGCTTACAAGAACAGGAATGGACAAGATGCAAACAGCCGCATTGCAATCTCGAAGAAGTTGGTATGACCAAGAGTGTTGTAGAGAGACGAAGAAGCGAAATGAGTTCAGGTTGCGGATGCTAAGCGAAGAAACAGATGAAAATAGAGAGAGACATCGGGAGCCGGTTAAAAGATGTAAGAAACTGTACAGACGAAAGAAGAGAAAATACTTGCAGGAGAAGATAGAGGAAATAGAAAGACAACATGGAAATAATGAAGTGAGAAGTGAGAAGCCAAGGAACCAAGGAACAAAGAAACTAAAAGTAAGGCACCAATACAGAGCAATTACCCTGAAAACGGGTGAGAAAACGGTTTGAGAGTTTGGGAGCTTGGGAGGACTACTTTAGAAAACTACTAAATGGAGAAGAAGACATGCAGGAAGGAAGACAAGAAGAAGCCTAAAGGCAGGACAATAATGGAGAGGAAGAGGAAGTGAAACCACCGAACATAGAAGAAGTAAAAGCAGTGATAAAGAACCTAAAAAACAATAAAAGTGGAAGAAGTGACACAATTGTGACAGAGGCAATACAATGTGGGGGCAGGGGGAGAGGTATTGATATAAAAAATACAGAAACTAATAAACAAGGTGTGGCATAATGAAATGCTGATGCCGGACACGAAACTATATTATGCCCGATTCACAAGAAAGGACCGAGAACTAAATGCACCAATTGTATTGCGCAACGAAACATACTCTACAAGGCTTCTGCTTTATGCTTAAGAAATAAACTATCCACGGAGGCAGAAAAGATAATAGAAGAATATCAGGTGTACATAGACCAAGACTTCTTGCTGCACTTCGCAATCGAATTAATCCCGCATTTTTTGAAAAAGAAAAACAATACGGTGCCAAAGTTGAATTCATGTTATGCCAGAAGGTAGAATGTGTTGACTAAAAGAACTATACTTATAAATGCGTCACATCATAATATGCTTGTCTGATAGATTTCACTTTGTGAATCGCAACTCCCTACCTACCGAGATATTCGTGTTTGAAGTCTTTAACAAAAAGTGTCTAATCATAACTAAACTCATATACCACTCTACGCATTTTGATTTCAAATATCTAAAATTTTCGTAATTTACTCCAAGAAACTCCGAACAGATCGGAAAAATAGACGAAAATCTCTATACTAAGCAAATTCTATTTATTTCCTGTAAAAGAAGATGATTCCTCATATTCATAAGTAATTAGTTGAAAATGAAATAAACAAAAAGTGTTCTAACATCGAATTGTTGGAAATTTGGAAGCGAAAGTTGACACCCTTAGTAATTGAACGGAAACACGCGAATTGTAGATTGTTTGCTAGGCACGTGACTTCCGTCAAGTTGGTTGCATAACTGATAGATTGGCAGCACTTCAAAATTTCCCAGGAAATGTCACATTTGGAGATTCAATCATATGTAGGGGTTACGAACGAAATTAAAATAAAATGATTGGAACATTTACGTGGTTGCATAACTTATTTGGTCACGTGACTTGCAAACATATTTGAAGACCCAATAGGACACACTAAATTGCATCTGTATTTGGTAAAGTGTGACTGATGATGGTGATCTCACTAATAATGAAACAAACACCCCCATTGAATAGATGAGGCGATGAGAAACCCGCGAATACTGCTTGGTGTTGTTACTACTGAAAGGATTGTTTATGGGAGGCCTGGGCAACCTCCGGCCCTCGAATAAGATTTGTCCGGCCTGCCATTGAATTTTTCCGTTGCATATTAGCACGGCCCGTCAAAACTTGCTTCATTAGTACCAATTGCTTTCGTTTTGGCCCGTGGAACATCCTAATTTTGTATTATTTGCCCCCATACAAAGGAAAGGTTGCCGATGCCTGGTTAATGCATAGCGTAAACCTACACTGAACCCAGACAAGGTATTTGATTGTTTCTGTGACTAGAACTGTTCACTGGACGATGCAGTGACTCGGTCAGGTATTGATTATAAACATCGCACAGTCGATCAGAGGCTTTACCTGGATTCCAGTGCAGACTTGCGACTCATCACATATGTAAACCATCCATTCCCTAGTAATAATACCAAACACAAGTGGTTCGACCAAATTCAAATCATCCTTGTTTTTACTACTTGTAATCTCTAATCAGTTTTGATGTCGTTTCAGGGAAGTTAATGAAGAAAATATGGTTATAAGAAACATCTCGTCCGAATTTATGGAAGACACGTCGTTAAATGTGAGTATTATTTAAAATAATAGCTCCTTTTGTTCTTTCCTTAATGCAGACAAACCAAGCTTTTAAAGAAGCAAACGCGTGTATCTGCTCGAATAACACGATTTTTTATCAATTTAACTAAACAGAATTCCATGAGGTTCCTTTTAATATGGTTTCATTCCAACAATGTTTGGGCAATATACGAGGGCAATTAGTAAAGTAAGTTCCGTTTCCATCTAGTGAGCAGAGGATGGATGTATCGGCGTAATCGCAGCGCAGCGTTATAGTCTGGTTCAATGTGAGTCTGGCAGTGCTAGTGACATTCGGTTCGGACATTCTTTCGTGCTCCTTTGGTCGTTTAAAATGGCCGCTGCAATTGAAAATCCCGCCGATTCTGAACTGCGTATTCTTATCCCATTTTTGTGTGCAAAGAACATGAAGACTGCTGAGATCCATCGTGAAATTTGATCTGTTCGTGGTGGAAATGTTATGACCGTGGTTAGAAGATGGTGCCCTGTGTTTCAAGAAAGAGGAACTAATGTGCATGATGAAGAAAGGAGAAGAAGACCAACTGTTGTGACGGATGAACTTTTGGGTAATGTGGAAGAGCAAATTCGTGATAATCGGAACTTATTTTACGAATCGCCCTCGTATATGGCCACACATGTATGTATGTATGTGTAATAATGTATATCAGTGACCAACTGTTTTTAGCATAATGATTTTGTTGAGCAAACGCAAAATCTAAAATACTTTCCTTCAATAGCCTTTGGAGTAACATGACAACCATCCTCTCACATCTTTAATCCAATAATATAAAAAACTTCAACATCTATTTTAGTCGGACAGCAAATCGGTCCTATCGAAACTTCTACTCAAATATCCACCGGAAGTCGACGCTAGTCAATTGCAGAAAATCCTAAAAGCACAATGGAAGAACTATCTATCGGAGAAACCGACCCTAGAACTCTGCAAAAGCTTAATCATGATTAGGGATTACAACATCAGCGGGAGAATAAGCCTGGTGGACATACCGGTTCTAATGAATATGCTTCAATTTTGGAGAGTAAGTAGAGGTGTAAATCCCAAACAAACGGAAATCGTAATTTTGTTATATTTCACATCAACAGTTGGCTTTCCAAAAGTTCGAAAGAGGCCATAACAGCGGGAAAACGTCGAGTTACAATCTGAGAGCCGTTCTTTGGGAAGCCGGTTGTACGGTTAGCAATAAGGTTTTGGAGTGCGTCGTTTTGCGTTTTGCGAAAAGTCGAATACTGACCGCCGAAAATTATATAATGGCGATGGTTAGATTGCATTTAGCACATGGTACGTTCCTTGTATTTTTTGATAAATTCCGATGGTATTCGAAAACCTTTAATTTTCAGAACGTTATCATAGTTTGGATACCAAGATGAAAAGTAGTCCGATCTCATTGGAGGAAGTATGTATTTATCGATGAAATTTGCAGAAATTAATGCATATGTTTTCTCTTTTTCTAGATGATTTTGATGACGATATATTCGTGATTCGACGGCATCATTATGAATTATGATACACCGCCCCCATTACCAAAGAGCTGTACACGTTTCTTAGTCACAATTTTTGTTTTTCAATATACTTTCACTGGATCTTACTACCAAAATCCGACTATTATCTTAATCACTAACCAACCAAACACTTATGATAATCGGCCATCCACTAGAAGATCTAACGAATGTATATACGATATCCCCTTTTGTTATTTATTTTAATTTATGTGTGTAAACCTAACTGTAAATAAGTAAAATGTATTGTTCCGACGTCTTTCGTCGTACAATGCAAGATTGTTACATACATGTTATTACTATGTGCACTCATAAGGAGGATAAAAATAAATAAATATTACAAACAAACAGACTGACAATTTCCATAGTAATAGAATTGTATCGGATATGCTATACGTTATTATTACTAAATTTGTGCAATATGTACATAATTATTTCGATATAAATGTGCGTAAATTGTTTTATTATTGTATTTATTTCATTCGTCATAAACCCGTCCCTAAGTTAAATTCACATAACGTAAAAAGCAGTGCATTGTCATTGCACGCAAAGCGTGTGTATATAAATACAATAACGAGGTAGATAGACAAAAGTCATGAAATCGTTTTGACAAAACTACTAATCGAGGGTAAGTAAGTAGAGAAAAGTTACTTGTTTACTGCATTCCTAGTTAAATTGTTGAGTAAACAAAGTCAAATTGTAAAAATTCTGTCCCTAATAGAATCTATGCATAACGATTTTTGCACTCAATCAATCAACTTTATTGAAGTGAATACTTCTTAATGACACCGGACCAGCTGGAGCGCAAGCGTAAGCGTAAGCGTCAACGTGAGCGTAGACGTAAGCGTGGGTTTGCCGAAAAACGCGGCTGCGGCAGCTCCAGGAATCTGTGGCAACTTAGTTGTCCACTTCCGTATAAGCAAACAGCTACAAAAATGCGTATTTACATTAGGTGCATAATTGGAAAATTCTTAATTGAATTCTTTCATGGGTACGAGCATCGATGAACTAATAAAAATATTCAATTTTCAGAGGTAGCTCACCGAATCACGAGAATGGAGTATTTTGATGTGTGGCGAGTTTGATAAGAAAAGTAGTAAATTAAAAGATTTTTAAACACATAACATCCAGCTACAGCTCAAGAAAACTTGCGGACTGGATTAGCGAAGTCTCTTTTACCAGATGAACGTACACCCAAACGTCTGTCGTGACATCGGATATTTGCTTTTAAATTTTCTAAGAATTTTGGCTCCACAAATATCGTGCCGGCTATACTTCGGCAGCATACACAAGTTTACTCAGTCCTCTAATTGACTTTGCTGCTTTGCACTGTCCGACGTTTGTCGAGAAAATGGCAAAAAAGTTGCAAAATTTCACCCCACCGAGACTCCTATGGCACTTAGCTATTCGAAAGAGCTCGTTTTTCTGATTTAAAATCACTCCCAGATCAACTTTCTATCGTTAATATTTAAGGCGCTACGTGCGCTTTAAGTTTGTGCATTTTCGATGTATTTTACGCGTTTTCACCTTCGGAGGCAGTTCACTCGAAATCTATGCATTCTGCCTTAGAATTGATGTTTTCTACCTAATTACTGGTCCCATAAGGAATGTCCACACGCGGAATACGAAAATCGAATTTTTCGTCGAATCGCCAAAATTTGGTTCAAAATCGTTATTTTCATATCAGGAGAAGATTCAAATCGTCAGGGCTCCTTTGTTGATTGCTCGATCGGGATAAAATAAACCTCCCTAGAAGCAGCTTTTGACAAAGAATCGATTGAAGTAAGAATGAACGCGATATCTCCAATAGCTTTTGCGCTAAAGCGAAATTACGAAAATCTCAAGTACTAACTTTAAAGTACTATAAATCCGGAACGGTAAGTTGCAGAGAACTCCCGTTTGTTTCATTTGAATCAGTTTCCCGAGTACCTTAAAGTTACCGAGCTTGAACTCATTACGACTATAGAAAGTAAGCCATCTCGAAAAATCGGAAGAATTTCATACTTTGAGGTATGCATCCACAATCACGTTTAAAATACGTCTATCCGATAGATTCCAAATCTTCCATACTGCACCGTCTATCTATTACCGTTCTCTAAGTAGAGTGGTGTTCAGAATATGCCCATCGGATAGAACTCGATGCTCAAATTCTAAATATATCATTATGAACGCTGTAGCTCTAACTGTTACGGAAACAAAGGATTCAATCGTACACCAATCGACGCGTCTCAACGAACTGATTTCAATGGTATCTAATTTATTAATATTATTCCAAACAGTTGGCGAGAAAACGCAAAAATGTCGCTAAAAATCGCTTATTCGTCTCGGTTCCCGTGGGACGTAGGAGGTTCAATCCTTCATCAACCCATGCGTCTTGGAGACTGCAACTCGCCAGTGAGTTTTAAGGTACTCCAACGGTTATCGAAAAAATTGCAAAAAAAGAAGGCGGAAAAAGTCACTAAAGATCGAACTCCTATCTATCCATGGACCCTGAGGAGTCAATTCGAAAGAATTCGTTTCTGATTCAGAATCACGTTCAAATTAACATTTTTGTAGGGAAAAAAATGACGTTAGGTGCTTAATCGCGGAATCTGAAAATCCGAAAAGCAAAATGACGCCAGATTTGAGCCATAAATTACGACTCAAATACAAGGGATACATATTCGACTTAATGCAGCGTATGGTTGCAATTATATACAACCAAAATTATCGATACAAAGTAATAAAGGGGAATGCAAAAGAAAACAAATATATTCACCGATCAGCAATGTCGAACATCGGACCGTATCTTCAGGTTCCATTTTTCACCCCGTCCAAGATGAGCACATTATCACTAACATTAACAAGAACAATTTTCCAAGCCGCTACAAGTTAGATTCAACGAAATGCCCGAATTTGCGTCAAATATCGCGTTACGAATTTAAAAACCCGCATAAAGGACTTTCTGTCGAGAAGATAAGTGCACCGACTAAATGAGTCACCACGAAAAAACTAGCACATGGATGCGTTTTCATTGGACCATACGCAGCAAATATCAATCCTCTATGAAAAAATGGGCACAAACGTGTATAGATTTCCAAGCAGTTTTTTCTTTTAAATTTTTTGTATTTGCAAATCTTCTAAATATAGAAACGGTGGAAACGACATTCGAGATTTGAAGATGTTCAGAAAATTGGAATTTTGTTAAAAATATCTTAATTTTTAATTACATTCCCTTGACACAGAAAACGTAACTAATATATGATTTAAAGGGTGTACAAACTTGTTATTGCAATTTAAATACTTCCAGTGTTTCGCTAACTACATTATCATCCTCACTAGAAGAGGGACGCAAAAATAAAGCGTCACGATACGAAATGCAGATTACAATCTAAGAATTTATTTACAATACAGCAAAACTGGTAAATTAACAAAAACGATACACTTACATATCAATATATATATAGAAACTTCTTAAGGATAAATATTAAATATAATCAAATTCATTCCGTATCCCAAACTGTTTATTTAAGGCAGAATCCTCATATCCAAATTTATTTTTACACCAGGATTTTATGTTGAAAATATTATCCGTCCACCTATTAGCGGCCTGTTTAACATCCTGAAATCGAAACGTTCATTTCACGACAAAAACTACAAAAAATCGCACCTCTAGTTGAGCTTTCATTTTCTGTATAGTTCTGGGATCATTCTGTTCGTATTCCTTACATTTCTTAAGCAAATCATCACGTTCTAATTGAAGATCAATTAGTTGATCTAATAACTTATCTCGTTCTTTATTCTCCTCACGACCAGCCTATAAAAGGAAACGATATTTCAAATGAGTACTCCGGCAAAAAATATTAATATACGCCACCTTGGCTTCCACCAAGTCAGAAGTGACGGTTTTCAACTTCTTACATGTTTCTTCATATTTATTCCCCATTTCAACCAGTTTCCTTTTACGATCGTTAGTAGCTTTACTACAACCGGGTTATAAAATATAAGTGTTTAAGATTGTAACTCAATCGTACCTGGGAAACGACCAGAAATACACTGAAGTTCCAATTTTATCCGTATCAACTAGACCGTCATCGACTAAGCTTTGTAATACGTCCTTCACCGAATTTGCGATTATTCCTTTCTCTTTAGGGGCGATTTTCTCTAAATCCTATCAAAAGCATGCAATTCCATACGATAAAATCAAAAGGTAACATTGGCAGGATGTAGGTATACTTTTAATTGGAAAAATTCCTTCTTTTCGTAAAATAATTGCAACATTCTGGTCCTCTTCTCGTCAGCGCTTACACCTTTGCGCGTCGACATTTTAGATTTGAGTGCTTTTAATGAAAGTTATTTAGAAATAAAAATATGTGATTGTAAAAAATAGTAAACCTAACCTATTTACAAAAAATTATTGTATGTTTATATTTGTTCCAATTTGTTCGCGAGGTGATGTTCTCTTAGGCGGCGCTGTAATCGACTATATTACAGGTTTCCTCCCAATGCTGAAAAAATAGGAATTACTTTTAAAGCTACAGTTGCTTTTAGGAGAAAATTGTATGAATTCAGAACTTGAATTTAAATCTCCTGATTTTTCATGGAAAAATAGTGATGTGGTTCATCCATATAAAGCTGGATAGAAATCTGTGAAGTCGGTGACTACAGCGCCCCCAGGAGGAAGATTGTGTCCTAAATAATTACGACATAACCTCAATCCTTCATATTCCCAATTAAATTATTAGAAATCAGAATTAAAACAATTATAAATATTTGTTTTGGTCAGTGTAGTAAAATGGGCATATTGGATAACGAAGATCTGTATATCCTTCTTTTTACTGATGGTCAGGTTATGATAGCATCAGACTGAATATATCTTCCATGAACCTAAAGCACATCTATAATAAATGAGGCTTATTAACTAATTTAAGAAAATTGGAAAGGATTTGGAAAACGAAATAGAGAGAATAAAAGAGTGTAAGATACTCAAGTATTTGGGGGTGATCATCATCACAAATGATAAAAACATGGAGCACATCAATAATGAAATTGGCCAAAGCAAGTAATGAGGCAGCATAACTCACTGGTCACTGCTGGTTGGCGACAAAATAACACAAAATCTGATATATCATTCTATAGTAGAAAGCATTACCACTTATGGGGCAAAGTTGTCAAAGTTGAATAGAAAATATAAAAATAGACTACCAACGTTAGAAATGGATGTCTGGAAATGTAGTAGTCACACGTCTAGACTAGAACATAGAAGCTTGGCACTTAGAGAGAGATTATGAATATCAATAGAATACTTGATACGATTAAAACAAAGCAATTCCTATCGTATAGACATCTACAAAAGAAGACGGAAAATGAGGAAGACCACCAAGAAGTTGGAATAATGATATATCAGATATGAATCCAAGACCGGACAATGTCAGGATAGTGACTGTCCCAATTGAATGGGATGGAGAAAGATGGTGTCAGCTGTGAAATCTCGCCATATATGCGGGGGCTATCCAGAATCTGACTTACGTTTTGAGCTGACGTTACCAGGGTCGGGGCTACCGACGTCAACTTGGTATCTGGGCGTTCCCTCACTCAGTACGCATCCAACCGCTAGTTGTCAAGTGGATCGGTGATCAGATTTTTGTTAGCAACCAATTGAAATTCATTCTAAACTTTCTAAAGTGTACGGAAACAACGTAATGAGTAAAGGTGGAGCCAAACAGTGGTGCAGTATGTTTAAAAATGGCTAAAAATGATTACAAAACACCGCTGTACAATTTCGAGACTCTCATTTGAATTGTCTTAAATTTCACGAAGTTTGTTGCATGAAATTATAATGGATAAGTTAGCCTACTATAAATTTTGTGCTCTATGAGTACCAAAATTGTCGGAAGACCAAAAAGAAAAAACAGCGCATGGCGATGTGGGACTGCAGGAAGACATGAACGAGTGGTTGAAGTATCCCAGGCGGCAGAATTCTGAAAATGGTATCAAGAAATTAGTGCATAGCTATGATAAGTGCTGCTTATCATATGAATATAATAAAAATGTTTACCGTCGCTAATTTGCTGCGATGCCTAAATCGTTAGTTAATTTCTGGATAGCCCTCGTATATATTTTTATAAATTTCCTCAAATTAAACACAAGTTTTATCCCTGGATGTATATAGTTCTAACGGCACGTTTCATACGTTCGGTAACCCTATAAAAATTTGTACCTACCGTTTTATTGGGTATTACAAAACTTACTTCTGCTGTACCCCAAGGATCACACTTGGCCTCTTATTATTTAGGAATGTACAAAGGCGCCTAAAAGTTGAATCCCACAAATTACAGCATGCAGATGAACTTTAAAATTTGGCATAACTTGCAAGCATTTTTTTGGGATGTACCGCAAATTTGTATACTAATTGCCCTTGTCAGGGCGACGTTTATAAATCTGAACTTTGTCCTGCAGAAAACAATCAACATGGGGCGAATTTTGATGTATAAGTTCGTGGTGCCGTCTTACCAGATCAATTTCTTCCATGAAACCATCCGCTCAACATTAACGTAACTATCCAATGTGTGCCCAGTCGCTCAAGAAACCTGCATCAAGCGCGGAAGTTTCAATTATGTTTCCACATACTGTAATACTAAATAGACTATGCAAATCACTGCACGGCAACCATTTTAAAAGAGTCTTGATGAATTCGCCGCCTAGTGAGGGTCGAAGTTTGGTTCCATGCTTGTTATCAAAGCGCTCCCCTGCGTTGACATTTTTGGATGTTTGAGTCGTCGGGGGTCGTATCCCTCTGTTCCTGTCAACATATCTCATTTCTATAAAGTTTTAAACCCACGACTTAATGCATTTTTGGACCGTAAGAATTTAGAACCCAACTACGAACGCGCGATGAGTGACGGTAACACTTATTTTAATGACGAAACGTGCTACCTGTGCGTCCACACCTTGGCGATTCAAATCAGACAGAACACGGTGCAGCGGTCTAATTAGGTGTTGATGGTAAATATCGAACAACAATTAGAAAGTTTGTTTGTGACAGTGCAGACTTGAGTCATTCCATAAATCAGCTTCCCAGTTTTATAACGTGAACACATCGTATTCACTCCATTCCCAAACCTCTATGACTTTACGTTTCAAAAAACCCTATTGAAACTAGGGCAATAGTTTTATCGCACTCTATACAAACGGTTTAAATATTGTGAAATCCTGCAGAAGTATGTTACAAAAGATTTTTATAGTACCCCGGGGATCACATTTACGCCCAGTATTTTTTCGTAACGATCTAACTGGGCAAAGTTCTTACAAGCGAATCACTTCAGGTATTCTTTCGATGCTATCGCCAATAATGTAAATAAAAATAAATACTTATCTGTATGAAATTTTCGTTTTAATTGATTTTCAATTTTTTTAAATTATTTTTTGATAAAGTTTTTGTTATAGGGTATCAGTTTCGATCGAAGAAAAAATATTAAAAGGAATACGAAAATCTGGAACAAAACGTTATATTTCAAATACCTACATATTATTATTATTCATTAAATATATAATACGTAATCGTGATAAGCAATTTTGTGCATGGAAAATACACGCAAACTCTGAGCAAATAAATAGACTCTGACGTTTCGCGAATATGAATTTGATTAGTTCGTCCTATAACAGTCGAGTATCTTCAACTGCAGATTATATCGATACGAAGGTGATTTGAATGAGAATAAAAAAGAGGGATAATCTGCAGTTAGAAAACGTACATTTAAAAATAGAGAGCGAAGCCGATTGTACACAGGCTGTGAGTATGTAGTAGTTATAGCCGTTATAAATCGAGGTGCTCCGTTTGTATTCCCCATCCGATACATTTCTTTATAGACAGCCTATGTATAATCGGATTCCTAATGGTGTATTAGAGTATTTTCGTCCTTTCGTTTATTCTGTGTTACGTCCTTTAAATTTAAAATTCTTGCGGTTATTATATCCAGTTTATTTCCTTTTATTTCGAACAAAAAAATTGTAAAATATCGGGATAATTGACAAATTATATGGTAAATATACCCACAGCTAATGTACAGAGAAACAAGAAAAATTATAATAATAAAAAAACAAACACATTCATCATCAATCACGTTGACGTTTTGTTCGCATAAAAACCAATTTATACGAATTAGATTGAAACGACTCCCACCTTTAATTTCTTAAAACTGTAACACAACCATATCTTAAATATTCCTTAATAATTTCTTGAATAATAATAATAAAAAAATAACAAATAATAATAATTACGTTATACAAAAGAAGTTAGTATTTGTGGTTTTTGTATCGGCTATTTTTCTCGGAAATGACCTCGATTTTTAAAGTGAATTGGCAGATGAAATTAATCTTACACACGAAAATACATCGATTATAAAAAAATTGCTTTATATTGCGTTAGACGTATAAAACCAGTCTTTCATAGAAATAAAGCTATGTATAAACAGCGAATAACTTACCCAAACGAAATGGAAAACAGGAGAATGAAAAAAAAACAGATTCGCGCACGTTTATTCCTAAAATAAAAAAGCTCCCGCGCGCGAGGCCAAAGTTTTGTGAAACTCGATGTGTGAGAAGTTGAGAATCCGTTTTTGCCGAAAAGCTGGATTCTGCCAACTCATTTTAAATACAGAAAAAAGAAGGTGTGGCAATTAACTATTAACTATGCTTTTATGTATGTACGATGTAAATACAATTTCATCCATAAACAGACAAAGAGAAAGAGATAAATAGAAAATAATAATAATAATGGTAAGTATTAAATTTCTTTTTTCTTTTCATTTTTTTTTCGTTTCGGAATAGGTATAAATTTACAGAACTGCAAGCGAAATAAAATAAATTTAATTTATTTTAACGGCACAATTGTAGATTATTAGAGAAATGGCCAACAGAATACGGACTTTTCCTTTTTTTGTTTATTATTAAAATGCCACATTAAATTTATTTTTTTGTTTTGTTTTATGTCCACCTGGTTAGAAGCTTTATGGTTGATAAGTAGTGGTCCAGTAATAATATATAGCGATGTCACAGAGCAAGGTGGAGGATCGACTCAACTAGTAACAGACTTAGGTCCTCCACGCGCGCAGCCAGGCATTATTTATCAAGTGCGGTATTTGTTTTTACGGCGATCACCACCTGTAACAGAAATGAATAATATTGAATTACAGCTTTGAAGATCTAGATTTGTATTTTAATGATGTATGGACAAAAATCGGCAATTGTAATAATCCATCATATGAGCAAACGCGGCACCCATCTTGCGCACAGTTTTCTCATGTTCAAATTTTCAGTCAATATGCGATGTACAGCACTTTTTGAAATGCTTACCATATCTGCGAGCTCGCGGCACTTTCAGTCGACGGTCATCCAATATCATTTTGTTGATGTTATTCACTATTTCTGGCGTGGTTACCTCATTTGCTCGAACATTGCGATGTTCGTCTTGGCAGTTCATGCGGCCTCGTTTAAGCTCATATTTTATTGTTGTAAACGAGGGAGCAGATTTCGCCAAAGTAAAATCTAGCTCAACTTTGATATCGGTTGGACCGAGACATTTCAAATAAAAGTATTGTATGATATAACGATGACCAATGTTTTCCGTGTCTACAAATTCAGAGATCGTTTACTATTAATGGCTGCCAAACAAATACTAAACAACATAACTTCAAACTCTAGCTTTATACGATTAGTTTTTTCTTTTGCAAAGAACTATCGCCATTTATACGTCAGATCGAATACTTCTCGGACTACCCTCGTATATTTTGCTTTCAGTTAATTTCGTAGTTATAGACCATTTCTTTTTATCCAAATTGTAACTAATTTAAAATTTTTGGTTTCCATACATATCCGTTTTAATCACTTTAGATAACATCTTAAAAACATTATTTGGAAATATCAAGTACATCGGCTCCAATATTGATTTAACTTACGGATATCACATCTTTATCTCACGATCAATCTTTTTGAAGTACGATCAATAACGGCGGTTCTTTTTGCTCTGTATTTTATCAGCAGGATAAACCTTGCAAAATCATTTGGCCGTATTTTGTTGCAATGACCGTTACATAAACACCTCTCGAAATGAGATAAATCGATAAACTTCCAAATAAAAACGGATTATTTATAAATGACTGCAGTTCCTTCAAGTTATGAGGTAATAGGAAAGGTGCAATGATAAAAAAAAAAGAGCGAGCGGTATTACATTTGGGGAGATACACATTAATCAAGATAAGAAATTAGATAAAATGGGCGTGATACGTAGATAAACAAAAGGATTATGATAATGAAAGGATAAGAGATAATATCTGGAGATGGTTATGTAATTTCGGAATGCATTTTCGTTAAATTTTAACGAGTTCTATTACATGGAGTTAATTCGATACGATTCGGCCATGGTAGTAATAAATAATAATTTCATTTCTAAATTTAAATGGCCTTGGATATGATTCGAAGGTTTTTATTTAATTCAAACGATATATTCGGCACAAATCCTTATGGAATTAGTCCCAGATAAATTTCCAAATATTTTCAGTTTGATTCTTTGAAGCTGTAATCATTCTTCAGGATCTGAAGGAACAAATTATTCGAGCAACTACTGCGACCTAAACGATAAATTAATAAAACAATACAAAAAGAAATCGCCACGTCTTCAAGGGGCTAACGACCTAATATAATTTTTTTTTAAATATGTATTTTAAAGCAATTACCTCTTCACCACAGGATTTCAAAACAGTGCATAGAATATCTTTGCCAGCATCGAATTCAGTGCGTAATTGGACACCTACATCACCTTCTGGAATTTTTAAATCTTCTCGTAGATCGCCGTTGTCGGCCATTAAACACAAGTAACCATCATCCGAAATATCAGTTAATTGATAGTCCTCGCGCTTTACATGTGGTACATCCATGTTGTGTGTCGAAGGACATATATCTTCGTATTTTTTACCTATTTTTGTTTAGAAAGAAAAAAGAAAAATATGTCTGAAATTAGTAATCGATCTGTAAAATTCGTATATGTAGCCACAGCATAAACTAAGTAACACAAGAGCGTGATGCTCATAAAATCTCGGTATCTTCTTCCAAGGAAGAGCAGATATATTTCGTCATTCCCGATCCTTATTGTACTATGCGTTGTAATTTTATAATTAGTGTCTATGGTAAAATCAGAGTAACCAGAAATGAATACTGCTTACATCAAGCGATTAGAAGCAATATTTTCGTACATACAGCGTATTTCAAACCAGCAGTAAAACCGATCTATAGATCACGTGCACCTGTTAAGAAGTGTGTTGCAAGATATCAAACACAAAGTAATGTGGACGATCTAGCAAGCCGCGGTACGCAACGCTCAGTTGTTGAGGATAAAGTTGTGAACTTGTTCGAGCGAAATTCGGGCTTAACGCTCAATGAGGCTCAACAACGACTAGCTGATCGCAACATCAACATTAGTATAATGACTGTACGTCAATTGTATGAACATCAAAGTCAAGGTCATATCGAGAAATGTCAGCACTAGGCACAAGAGCATATCAACCGGAAATGAGACAATGAATCATCGTTCTGGGGATTAGTTCGGCGAAAAAAAAACAATGCGTGGTAGATAAATGGTACAAGGAAACACCTATTACTGTTCAATTCTTTAGATTTTGGACTACTACACCTCTTCACCAGTAACCTAAACGTACAAGGGATAATAATAATATAGGAACGAAAGCTACACCTCGCAAAGCCGTACTGACGATCGGTATAACCGTGAAACGCGTATGCGGATAGTGAGGGTAACCTTCTAATTACACAAGGAGTAACTAAAATTTATAGAAGGTACCTTCTACCATCTGCGAAACGATGATTTGGTGATGACAATTCTTATTGCGTTTTGTAAAAGGCCAGAGATGAAATTGCTTCCTTCTCACGAGTTAAGTTGCCGAACCACCCTAAAGCATACGGCAAGACCACAATGTTCCTAAACAACGGAATATGATTTGTGCGTTCCAGAAGAACGAGAACGACATATCAGGTACTGGATTGGTCTTCGTCATTCTCCGACGCCAATCCCATCGAAAATCTTTGATCGTTGTTAAAGAATAAATTATGTCGAAAACGATTTTAAAATGGAAACCGCCAAATCGCAAAATTAAGGGGACATATCGATCATTATCCACCAATTACGTGAAAAAGGTAGTCGAGAACATATGAATTATGTGAACCAATACCAAATAATAAAGGCGATAGTCACTTTATGAATTATAAGCGTATTAGATCATCGGTTTTGTTCACAAAAAAACAAATGCTTTTGTAGGTTTTGTTCATTATATGTAATTCGTGATATGCTATTGTGTTACTTAGTGTTACATCAGTTTAATTACTTAACTCGTTTGATCGAGTTCAATTGTAAATAATACAATATTAACATGTATTAGCATTTTTATTATTGGCATGGCATCTGTCAATAATACCAAACCAGTTCGGAACGATAATATTATAAAGTACTTTTCGATGAAAATACATTTTATATAATCCAAGGGACCGAAAAAGGGTATCAGCCCAGAGACTAAAGAGATTTTAACAAACTAGGCTTTCAGATATTTTAACTGTCGCAAGTAGCCATACAGCCACTCGTTTTCAAAAATGAGCAACTAAGGATTTTATCTAGTTCTAAAAATTCCCCATCAAATTTTGAATTGTCTGTACGTATCGTAGTAAAAAGTGTTTAGATTCTTACTTACTTACGCACAAAACAATAAACCGTTCCACTAAAAACTCATCCTAACGGTAATAGAAGCGTGAATACATTGATTTCGCATACCTCCACAGATTATTTAACGTTATAAGTAGGTACTGGGCAATTCTTGTCTGTAAAAGCAACTACTATCCGTACAAACGCGCCGCGAGTCATTCATCAATTAATTACGAGCGGGAATTGCATTGAATTGATCAACAACTTCAGACCAGTTTCGCTCTAATCGGAGCTCGTCAGCGAAGCGCGTTACAAGTGGGTCAAATATAGGGGTACACTGCAAGGCCACTGCACCGGCAAAATGTAAGTTTCCACAAACAATATACACAAAACTATCGGTAAGACTCTTTTGATTACAACTGTACGCAATTTTCACATGATCACAACCACTAGATAAATGAGGTTGAGCTGTGGAACTTACATTTTGCCAGTGCACACCTGACCTTGATGTGCGTTCTTATATTTGACTCGCAATCAGTCCAATGCATCCCATCCCCCAGATCGACAAATGTCCGAAGACGAGAAAGTTGTCCAAATATCTTTATTACGGCTGATTTAACTGCGCCGATGAACTCCAATGAAAGCGAAAACAGTCCGGGGTTAATTTCATGAAATTCTCGTCCCTATTTAAGTAGCGCACGCAATTACACCTGCTCTGTAGTAAGTTGTCGCACGATTCTCGATTATGATTTAAAGGCCGGTGAGCGTTTGTATGGGCAGAAGATATTTTACAGACGAAATTTATCCATTGGCTAATTATTAGTGCGACGCAATTGTAAGCGTTCGCATACGAGGTATAAATCAAATCTGTACGCGATCGCTCAGCCGATATCCGGCTAAAACACTGTTTATCTATCCCCCCTTCTCCCGCAGATGACGTCGCAGGAATGATGCAATAGTACGTGTGAAAAGTGTCTACAAATTTGCATTCAGTTTACGTGCAGTGACGTGCGGGCTCAACTGTAAGACATAGATAAGATAAGTTTTACTGAAAATTCGAACATGAATATCATGATTCATGATTTTCAAAATGGGATGGTTATGAAAAGCATGAAATAATCCTCGTCGCCTGGTATGTCCGTGCTCTACTTATTCTACTTCTATTCTGACGCCCATACTTCGAAGTTTAATGTCGTGCCTTACACGTAAGTGGAGACAAAGACCGGTTTACACTACTTCATGATAAGACGTCATCCACTCTTTTATCAAACCTTAGCTATGAGAAATGTCTCAATCTTAATGGCAACTATGTAGAAAAATTGCTGAAAGTAGTAGCTTTAAGTTGAATATAATAAAAACCTGTACATGTATTGGTGTCTTTGTTTAATAACCACATGTAACTTACTTTACGAATTGCCCTCATACAAAAACTTAATATACTGTATGTCCTAGGATTGATGTTACAAGAGGTGGGATAGATTAAAAATTTTTGAAGTTTAATTCAAGATTGTGAGATTAAGTTCTGCTTGGTGTGAATAGAATTTTCAGAATATTTTCAGTTTTTGAAAAACAAGTCGGCCTTAACGGTGAAGCGAAAACTAATTTCTTTTCAGGTAACGTACCCTTTTTGTTCATACGTCAAAAAGTTACTAAGAAAAAGTTGTTCAGAATGGCTCTATACAAAATTTCAGGAAGATTTACCTACTTTGATTAAAACGTCATTTTTTAGATTAAACAAAATAAATTGTATGTATATACATAATTCATCAGTTTGGATTTTCTGTAGGCCAATAGCGAAAATTTTGAGAGGAAACAACGCAATGGCGATAAATGTGTAGTAACAGTTGCTTCGTCTGAAAATACAATGTTTTTACCAAAAATTTCGTTCTTCAATACCCGATGGTAAGACAAAATAATAATCGTCGGCCTTCATCACCTTCTTCGATAGTGTGCACAAATTTTGGTTTGAATCCCTTTACCTTGTTTGCTTTATAAATTCTTTCTAATTCCGATTTATTAACATTAAGATTACGTGCACGTTCCCTTAATGATAGTCTAGGATGTTCTTCCACCGCATCAAGAGCAACAATAGTTGCGGGATCGTTTTCGTCATATTTCTTCTTTTCTTTCTTAACGTTAAGAACGTTTCCAGTAGTAAGAAATTTCTATTTCTATTCGCATGGCAGTCGCACGACGTTTTAATCGAAATAGGTAAATCCTGAAATTTTGTATAGAGCTATAATTTCTCATTCTGACAACTTTTCTTAGTAACACTCTGACATATAAACAAAAAGGGTACGTTACCTCAAAAGAAAATACTTTTCGCTTCACCATTAAATCCAACTGGATTTTCAAAAACTGAAAGTATTAAAATTCTATTCACACCAAGCAGAACTTAATCTTCCAGTCTTAAATTGAAATTCAAAAATGTTTAGTGCGTCGCACCTCTTATAACATCAATCCTGAGATACACTGTATATATAATAGTAGTGTGGTGGCTATTTGAGAAAGTTAAATTTCCTACTGGAAGCAGCACGGACCATCATTTTGGATGGAAAGAATGGTCCTATGGACCACCAGTTGCTGATGCCTGATCTATGATATTAATTGGTCATTTCAATGAAATCAATTTGACACTGTCGAAGTTATATAGACAATTCCGGCCCCAATTATAAAATTGGATAACTAGTGGAGGTATGCAAAATCCATATATTCATGTCATCCCCTCCAAGCACAGACTTTTGTCAGCAATGGATATCTGTACATATAAAAATGGATCGTGGTTTGTTCAGATGCTTAAAACTTGAAAGCGACTGAACCAAATTGGATACTTTCTTCTGCAGGTTTGTTCGTAATTGCTACGCAAAGGTTTGGGAAAAAGAAAAATCGAAAAAAATTTGGGCAGAACGAAGTTAGCCGGGTCAGCTAGTATTTTTATGATAATGGTGGGATAATATGCTGAACTTTGCAATACTACAACTGACACTTTAAAACTGAGCGCTCTAGATTGTTACAGGATGTGTGCATTTCAACATCATTCCATTTATTCAAATATAAGACAGATAAAAATTTGATATAACCGAATTGTTGTGTGTAATGAGCAAATTCTACAATATATTACGCTTAAGGCAGTATCACCTAGGGCAGGGGATCAGAAACTTTTGTCATGATAAGTATTATGTGATCCTTTTATTTCTCTTTTACCGAGTATCGTTGGTATTGAGAGTTACGATAAAATGAAATTAAATTACCATAAAAGCATAACATAAACATAATATAATTTATGGAGGATGTAAGATTAGAGAAATGGTGTACAATCGTGAGTATCTGTATATATACATATCACCATATTATATGCATCTACTCAGGATACACCACACTTTTCTCTATGGAAGATTGGAAAGAATCTAAGATTATCATTCGTATTAATGTTGAGTTAAAGTGCATTAAATCTATCAAAGACATCGTGTTACTGCCCCCTGCTCTAGGTTCCGGAATAATAAAAAAATTGAATGATAACATACCTGTGAAAATATCAATGCCTACTAAATGTACTTTGGCATGTCCGTGTTTACCAGTTTTTGAAGTAGACATTTCAACGATTTTGCAGGGCCTAGATTTAAGCATGACGAATCCGTTTTTACGTAGGGCCGAGCATTGCATGGGAAACGTCGCAGATGCTCCGGAATCACCAGTCTCAAAGTGGGTGTCTTCAATGTCAGCCATTTTTTTGCGAAGAAGTTACTTTTAGAGTCTTTGAGCTAACACAGAGAGAAAACGTAAGATTAATTAGATCGTCGCGAATTCGATGACGGTAACTGTAAATTTAAGGCGAGTAATGTGTCCACGCGGCAGGGACGAACATGTGGCCTCTTAATGAGCGATAATTAGTAACCGTAAATATTTACAACGCACTGTTGAAATCGAAGTAAATAAATAAAACTAACGATGAATTAAAATGCGGATCGCGGTCGGAGGTGCGGTAATCGGAATTTCGACGGAAAATCGCCGTTTTATGGGTAAATTAACGGCAACATGGCGCGAACACATCGCCGACTCGTGCATTGTCAAAACTCGGTGCGATTTCCGAACGGGAAAATTGAAACGTCAAAAGGGCGCCGGTGAAGGAATTTTTCGAGATTTTCACGACGGCGAAAGAACGATAATTTTGAAGATGAAAATCGCAATTACAAGGGTAGGAAAAATATAAATGTACTCACATGTGATCAAGATGGAATCCGTTTTCCAAAAGAGATAAGAGAGCATGCGCAAAGTTGAATGAATTGTATCAAATTTTTGTAGCGGCACAACAGCGCCTACGAAATCGGCGCCAAATTTGAATTTTCAGGATATCGAATTATACGCCCCTTGTGCATACGAACGCCTGAAACATTCCCGAAGTCTAAGAAAAGAACTTTATACCCCCTCTTCATAACTACAATACGAAAGAAGACCGAGTATTAGGGTCGATTCTCCAATTCTCTTTTTTAATTCCCTAATATATTACTTGGGGGATTTGTTTAAGAGATTATGAGCTTTAAGTTTCGAATAAACGTAATGAGAGGAAATGGGTGTGCCGCCTCAAAGTACCACGGATATTCCTTTTCCTACAATACCGGAATCTCTAGTAAGTGTTGAACTATAACCTAGCTAAACAACAGGATTTTTTCCACCGCACCCCCACAAACCTTAAATCCTACTTCATTCACGGCACCAAAATGAAATTAAAAATTCGATAAATACATTTAAAACTTGCCTGCAAAGAGAGAACAGTCCCTTCAAATTAAAAATAAAACCCGAATCGTTAACTAAACGACTCTTGTACGCAACTTCACTTTTATGTATCTGACATGCCTAACGTCCCTTACTATCTTCACGTGTTTGTAAACGCCGGATAAGTGATGGACGTTAAATTAATTTCATTCTATAACATACGTTTATATTTAATCTTGTCCGCAAACAGGGAAACGTCTCCTTAAATTCAATATCAAAGCTGAATTGTTTACTAAAATTACTCTCGCGCTTGACTTCAGTTTTGTGTATCTTAATTCTGACTAATATCATATCGTCGCTAAGTTCGCGTTTGTATATCACTCTTATCAATACCACAGAATAGATAGAAGGAGGTATATCGACAGCTTTGTTGTTCATCTGTCGCTTTGAATAACCTCGAAATAGCTCAGAAGTTAGCTAACGCCTTTTTGAAAATAAGAAAAGTGCACATTTGGCTGTATTAATTGAAAAATACTAGAGTTTTGGATATATAAAAAAGACAGTATTTGCTGAAAACTTAAATCAATGAAACACATTAGTAGACGTACATTCAATTCTAATACGCAAACACCATCCCAAAATAATAACATGAATGAACTAGCCAAATACATACACTGCTGTCGTATTTAAAACATGGCTGCTGACCACGCTCATACAAAATTTACCAAAAAATTTCTAAAGCCCACTTTACACTATCAATAATTATAATTATAGCTCTCAACTTGGAACAAGCGGTAGCCGATAAATCAAACTCGAAGAGTTTAATCCAAGGAGTATGCTAAAGATGCTGAACTATCTTGTTCGAAGAATTCATACAACGTTCCTGGGCAGGAATCCTGTAATTTTGCTATGCCACGTTGAATTATCTTCCATTTTCCGGCATCCACAAATTGTATAGGCGCGAGCAAAGGAAAGTTAACCAAATTACGGGATCCCACGGCTAGATCGTACAAAATATTCATCTATTCCATTTTATTCGCTCATGATAGGTTCTTGCGACTTCCTAGGACTGAATGCATAAGTAGATCGGCGATTGTTTATAATAAAGTAACATTGGCTAAGTTAGAAAAGTTTCCATCATCGTCTTTCAATGATATTCCTACGGTTAGAGAGGGAGATCGCGCTAACAGCGTCTATTAGATACAAATAAAAACACTGTAAACACATGTGCGCTTGGCAAATAGCATTGATTACGGGTCCATGAATATGCGTTCGAATATTATATTATATATATATTATACACTCAACATACGCAAAAGACAATAATTAATATGGACACATTGTTGGTACAGAGAGATTTCAAATGATTCTCCTGATCCTATACTACTTTCCACGGTCTTCACATCAAGAAAACGAAAGAAAAGAAAGAACGACGAATTCCAAACAGAGAAAGGAAATGTATTAATAGCAAGCAACCGAGTACTGTCTACGTGGGGCAAATCTTGTCTGCCAATATAGATGAATGTCCTTAAAAGAGAACCGCAGTCGTTAACGCTGAGTAATTTTCGTTGATAAACTTCACTTACATGCATTTTGACATCTCTGATTTACCGCTATCTTCACATGTCTGTATCGAAGTTAATTAAGAATTGATAGCAATTATATTAATTATATTTAATCTTATATGTTTCTTGCAAACAGAGAAATGCCCTTATAAATTAAAGATGAAATCTGAATCATCAACTGAAAGACTTCTATATACTCAACTTCATTTCTATGTATTTGACATTTATGGCGTATCGTTGCTATCTTCATGTGTTCATCCATAAATTACGAAAGATTCAGTTAATTATTTTGTATTCTACATACGTTAATTTAAATTTGTTTTTAAGCAGGGAGACGTCCGTAAAAGTTTTTCCTTCTAACGAAATACGAATATTATTTAATTAAAGAATTACTGTAAACAACTTCGCGCTTATGTAAGTTACTAATTGACGTATCCTTGCTGTCTTCACGTGTGTGTATCTACGAAGGATAAGTGATGACAGTTAAGTTAGTTGTATTACAATCTAAAGGTTTATTTATTTATTTTTTATAATTTGCTCGCCGTAAAACCGTACTATATGAATCAACTTTTGTAAGTAACAAACTCCCTATTTTTAAAACAGATTCTAATCGACAACTCCTCCAAACTTTCGACCGCCTTGACTATAACTTTTTACTTATTTACTTTAGCTTAGATTATTTACACATAATGCATTCTCCTACAATATTCGAGCCGGAGATCACCATGAAATCTCATTCGTACAAAACCGAGGCGGAGGATCTTCTGGAAATAAAAACTGAACTAACTATGGTAGGACTAATCCCTCAATGGGCCTTAACTCCAATGCTTTGTATTCAAACCATCTTCCAGGATCTGCCGATAAAAGAGAAGACATCTAAGGCCCAAATGTGCAAGATCTGTGGAAAGATCCTTTCATCCGCTTCAAGCTACTATGTCCATATGAAAGTTCACTCCGGTAATAAGCCTTTTGCTTGTACCCAATGCGAAGCCACATTCTGCCGAAAAACCTATCTGGAAGTAAGTCAACTGTTGTATTATTGATGACATTTTAGTTGAAAATGTTCAGGTACACATGCGGACGCACACAGGTGAAAAACCATTCCAATGCGAACATTGTGATAAGAGATTCACCCAAAAATCAAGCCTGAACACCCATAAACGCAGTCACACTGGAGAAAAACCCTATGTCTGCGATGTATGCAATAAACGATTCTCCGTCAAAAACTACTTGATCGCACATAGATGGACGCATGTCACCGAAAAGGAATTGAGATGTGACGAATGCTGCATGGTATTTACGTCGCGTAACCAGTACCTCATACATATACGATCTCATATCAATGATTCATCATATGAATGTTTCGTTTGCGGAAGAACGTTCGCGAAAGAATCCTATTTGATCCGTCATCAGCATAAGTTGCACAAGAGGAAGACGAAGAACGAATTGGTACAGAAGGAGCAGTCCATGGTTAAGTTGGAATAGTTTGATGTTAGTATGGAGCAAAGCTCGAAAAGTGTTTATATACATATATCTTGCCTATGTTTTAGTATTCAGAATAACGTTAGAGGGTAAAAGACTACTTGATGTGTTGTTTTATCGTAGATCGTGTATTAACAAATTAGGTGCCTCAAATACATACATATTACATTTGTGACATATATTTAGGTAGAAATGTCGGTGTTCCCTTTTAAGCATTTCTCATTTGACAGGCTCTACAGCTTGACAAATCTAGATTGATACGTAAACCAAGTAGGAAACTCTTCACAGGAGTAACATTCAGACCTCAAGGTAGTTTTGTCAAGGTGTAATTGTGTTATAATTATTCTAATGATCTTTTTATCGTACACTATGTATAATTTAATGCAGCTTATCTGCAACTAGGGGAATCTCATCGATATGTAAACTTATGCTTATGTATGTTTTTATTTATTTCATTTCTATCTATAATCTCGATTCATACATATCTTTGGTTGTAATCAGTTTATTTGTAATATCGCCTTAAGAAAGGAACGCCTACACGTACATATATCGGACCTGCATGATTAAGCTCAGACTCTCTTGTATCACTTATCAGTGTGAATGTAAAAATAACATGCAACTATTATTGTTACTATTATTATTCTTATATCACCCATTATTGTAACCTTACCTTTTCATCGACGACCTTATTTATAATTTTTTTTTTTTTTTGTATCGTAAGTTATATATGAATTGCCATATGGTAAAATATACGAGCTCTTTAGGAATTGATTCGTTTTATTCAATTTTATTTATTTAATTTTTCTCCAATGCGCGATGCCCACCACATTTGGTATCGTTCCAGAATGGATTGGTAAGCGGGAACCGGGTGTGAGAGCAAAGAAACGAGGTTTTTGACGCGCCGCTTTGTCATACTAGCTCACGGGTCGTTTGTGTCTCACTATTAAACTGTGCAAATATGCGGTAACAGCCAGTGGCGTGGCGACCGCATAAAAGTTTATTCATAAAGTAAAGAGTTAGAAATAAATTTACAACGTGCTGAAACACTTACGGTTTTAAAAGTCTTCCGTGATATCACAAACTGGGTAATATCTGTTAAATATTTTAATCATTAGATATATTCCCACAGCTGTTTCTGTCAGGTAAGTACGACGTGCGGAATAAATGTTTTCTAATGTTGAAAACGACCGTTCTACATCTAGTGATGTTATATTTGCATATCTAACATAATCTTTGAAACAATTTAATGCATCTTCACAATTTAAACAGAATCCACTAACGACATCGAATCATTTTGTAAGTTTTCTATTCCGCCGGCTAGTCCGAAGTTATTGTTGTGAATCGTTTGTAAATTTCTTTTGACCTGACTATCTTCAAATATTTTCTTGATAGCTACAGCTTCTGTCGGATCGAATTTTAAAACTACCTTCTTTACTTGATCAAAACATTTGTTGTAGTAAAATGCAGCCTGCAACTATGTTTCTCAATAATCGGCTGTAATGGTTCAGATATATCGGGACACATTTTGTGAAATAGTCGGGTATTTTTCGGGGACTTTAGAAATACTGCCTTTGTACTAGCAATTAATGCATAGTGGACAACATTTAGGAACTGTTTGTGCCACAAGATTTAGAGAATGGATTTTACACGTTACATGGACGAAGTTATCACTGTCTTCTTTAAGAGATCGGCCCAAAGAAAGCACGTTTGCGGCACCATCAGTCATAAACATTAAAAGTTGCTTAGTTGAAACTTCAAATTTGTTCAACGAGTTTACTACCACCTTTAAAATCTCATCGGCAGTTCAATTTATAACTCTTTGGAAGTAAGTAAGAAGAGGACGGCGGTTGATGTGGTTCCATTATGCGTACCATTACATTAACCACAGAATCACAAACAAAACAACCACAGTTTTTTATCTTTCAATTCCGATTTCATTCAGTTTTCAATATGTTCACGAGCAAATGGCATTAAATTTCATATCGATGTCCGACTAGGTAATTTACAGTTCGCATATTTATTCCAGAAGGAGACAATTACTGCTTTGTCTGGTAAACGAAACGGTAGATTACATAAAATTAGACTAACACATAAATCAGATTAACATTTTTCTTGGTCTCGTATGCCACTTTTTGCAGAAGAATGATGTTTGCTTTCGATGTGACGTTGACAATGGCTTCTGGACCAACACATTAGAGGGATATTAGAAACTAGACAAACTAGAGTTTTAGCGCCATCGTAAATTAAGTCAAGCATATTTATCATAAAGTTTTTAACTGTGTCTGTCATTGGTCGTTTTCGCGACGTTCCTAACCGACATTTTAAAACCAAACATAAGCGTACAATGACGAAATAAGTTACGACAGCCATATACACAGAACTACTCGCACATAGCATAGATTGCGTGAAATAAATAAGCGTTGACTCCTCATCTCCTTATCTACGACACTGACTGTTACCGCTGTTTGCCCACACTACTCACCATTGTTTTTTATATATCGCGATTGAGTAAAAGAAACAACAACTTTTCAAAACTCATTTTTATTTCCATTTTACAGTAAATTTATTTTGGCAGTGCGTATAGCATACAATATTTAATCGTAACATATATGACATATACACCTAGCGTTAAGTATGTTTTGTAAATGTTTTATCAATGTTTTTAGATCGTACTTTTATTATTACTTCTAAAGTTATTAAACCCGCTAGTTTTTATAGTCTTCTTTTATTGAGCCGTTTTTCTTTTAAATTCTATATATATGTGTATGAATATGTGTGTGTATATATATTGTATATTATATATACTCGTCCTCTTTCTTTAATAATATGAAATAATTTACGAATAGTAAAATCATACAATCACAAACAGTCTAAAATTTATATTTATGTAAATATAACATCCTTTTTAAACATCGCAATAAAATCTTTCGTAACACTCTTCATATAATAATAATTTCTTTGTTTCTTTTTCTTCGTTTTTAATATACTTCTTTTATATAAAATTCTCTTTTATAAATATCTTGTTTATTTATATATATTGTATTATGTATCGTTTATCTCATTTATTATGCGTGTTATTTCTCATTTTTGTTTATCAATAACGACGTACGTAACCATAAAAAGCATAACGATAAATAATTAGAAAATACTTTACACTTCAATGTACAACGGTAATAATATAGATACATTTCTCCTCTTTCCTACTTTCCTCATCTTCCAACTCATGTATATGTTACATATACAACAGAATTTATTTACATCGACTATTAATTAGGTAATACGAGCCATCGATTGAGAAAGAAAGATACTTCTCGAAAGAATACAAAGAACGAAACGGGCATAGAAAGCACAAATAATGATCGTACACCACATTTCTTTTTTTCGCTAATCTAAACAGTCATACATGTAATAGAGAGTCCGTTCTAAATTCTTAACCACGTAGAAAGACGAGACGACGATGAGGAACTAACCGACTTTTAACCATCGATCGATGGAATATTCCAGCGCGGCTAACCACCTGAAAATTATAAATATCGTGTTTGGTAAGATGAAGATGCTGACTTCCTTGTTAGCGAAACACGTGTCTCGTAATAAGTAGGGGAATGTCATCAGGGTTAATCCTTTGTGTAGATCGGCCCACTGCGATTTTTTAGTTTTGATCAGTAGCGCCACCGCGGCAAAACTTCTTTCAATAATACTAAATTTTTCGTGACATTACAAATTTGGGGCGTGAAAGTAAAACATGTGTTTTGTCCTCAGTGGCTTGCAAATCACGAAGAAAGTATTTTAGCATCAGTGAATGCGTCATCAGATAAGCAGCATTGTGAATATGTTGAGTGGTTCATCTTTGAAAACCAAACAAGGGGAAAAAGTAAACCCGTAACGTGTTTGGTTGTGGTGTGACGCGATGCGGCATGGCGTTTGTGGTCAAGGTTGGACCATTTGTGTAGTCAGGGTTAGCCTTGTTTAATTTTGTGCGTTAAGGCTTTGGGTGGATGCAGGAAGCGGAGTTTGTGAAGTACATGGAATTCTTCATCGATAGGACGAAAGTCTCGAAGCAATCACCGAAATTGTTGCTGTTAGGCAATCACGCCTCCCATCTTTCCGTAGAGGCGTTGGATTTGGCTGTTGAAAATGAGGTAACTTTACTCTCATTTCCGTCACACTGCAGTCATCGCTTGCAGCCCTTGGATGTGTGGGTTTTTGGACCCACAAAAGCCTCCTACAAATCGCAATGTAATGCGTGGCAAGAAAACAATGCTGGTAAACTTCTGGAAATCCGACATATTCCATGTTTAGTCCAATACTCATTAGACTTGACGTTGACGCTACGAAACATCAAAGGTGGATTTCTCGTCACGGGCATTGCCCCATACAATCCAGACTTTTTTGTGGATTCGGACTTTGTGCAAGTAAATCGAAAATTGCAACAAATTCGGATTTGTACTTCATTACATTCAGTTTTCTAGGTCACATCAATACAAATTTCGTCGATTTTCAGCGGTGGGCCAACCTAGACAGCAAGGGTCGGCCTCTTTTTGAACGCTTATAACATTTCCAACCAATCTGATAGCGATGTTCAGCAAAAGTGTTCCTTTTTCCCAGATCTTTCTGATGATGTGATTAGATTGACCAAATTCTTTCTTAAACGAAAGTAATGAACAGAAATCAAAAAAGTGGCCAACTCTGACGACATTCCCTAAATAATTTCTTGTTAGGAACTTACTAACGTGACCTAGTTAATGTTAGTAATTTTTTTAGATTATTGTACCTCTTTCTATCCATATCGGACTCGGTGTGAAAATAGAAATGCTTTTGACTCGGATCCGGGCCGATGATTTCGAAAGCGTGCTTTTTACTTCCTGATGCCGTCTGTTGCACCTTGTATCCGTGCAAGCAAGCAACGCCTGTATCAAGAAAGAAGAAATCGAAAATGAATCATCAACTCATAACTAATAATTAAGGTTTGATAAAAGAATGGATGACGTGTTATCATTAAGTAGTGTAAACCGGACCGGTATGACTCCTTACTTCCCCGAATTTTAATGTCGCGTCTTGCACGTAAGTGGAAACAAAGACCGGTTTACTTAATGATAACACGTGATCAACTCTTTTATCAAACTTTACTAATAATAGAAAACATTCATACCGAACGCACTGCGAGAATTTGCGTCCTGGTAGAAATACAGGCACGCATCTTTCAAGACGCAGTATCTTCTACTCCAAGATTTCCACTGCGTTCCCAACTTTACCAAATGTCCGAAACAATCGGGTTTGGAGATCGCGTTCGGTGGTAAAGTCAAATTCCTCCTCGCTTGCTCCAACCACGCGTCCGCGATCTGACTCTCTTCGACCGCGTTCGTCAACACCTCCAACCATTTGGCGATGATCTGCTCATTGTCTGCCGCTAAATGTAACGTCGGTGCACCCGTTCGTCCTACGGAGAATCTATGAGGGCGAGATTGGACGCCGGGGCTGTTGTCGTCTTCGCGGCATATCTCGTAATTCTGCAGCATCATCGCTCCAACTGGTTGTTTATCCTTGGTAAGGAAACGTTTTGGAGATTGCTTTACTCGGCTTATTGCGAACCTACTTACCACGTCAGTCTTGTAGAAGTATAGGCAATTATCTCTCTTAAGCGCGAACCATCGCCTGATCCATTTGTTCGTGGGAGCACCGCTAGCGTAGCCGCCTAATTTCCATAAGTAACCGCTATATATTGGAATACCACTATGAACTGCAGCCGTTGTAGGACTAAGGACACCACAAGTTCTAGCAACCTAAAAGATGATGATTCTTTGTTGAAGGGTGAGTGAATGGTTTATGAGATGACGCGAGCGCGTACTTCAGCCTAGATAAAGCACTGATCGTTTGTGTGACGTTTGTAATTGAAGAGCAATTGCTTCTTCGGGACGGCAGTATTGGTTAGCGTCATCCCATAAACCATCCATTCACTACACATAGTATTAGCAAGATTAAGGGATGGTTCTCGGTTCTCGATTTGCACGCAGCATATTCTGATCTACATTAGGCATGGGCAACCTTTCACGATGCGGCCGCTAGAAGTTTTATGCTGCGAGTAATCTTGAAAAATATGCATTTTTGTAGTATCCTTATGAAACAAGTTTGACGGGCCCTGCTAATATGCAACGGAAAAATTCAATGGCGGGCTGGACAAATCTTACTCGAGAACCGCACGAGGCTCGCGGGCCGGTGGTTGCCCATGCGTTTGTGATAACTTTGGTTTGAGTGTTTTTTCCTTTTGAAGTCTGAGATACGTTACTTAATTTTGGTTTCGAAAGGTTTCGGTCTTGAAACTTATTGAGGTTTCCCGTGCCAATTAATTAATGATAGTGCCCAAATAGAAAATAAATGTTGGTTCTTATTTGTACATAACATGTAGTTATATTTTCACCGACGAAGATTATGCGAAAATAGTATTTATTAACATTCTGACTATTAACTCCAAATTTGTTGTCTAATTGACCTAAGACTGGTACAGGATAAGATGTTTAGAAGATAAGTACATAAGTCACGATATACATATACATTATGTGTGCCGAAAACGTGTAGATATATCTACGCTGTTTAACGGGTCATGACTTTCTGATTTTTCTTTGTTTTCAGAATGTAATTAATTGGAAATAATGAGTGGACCAAGATTAATTCTTGAAAAAAGAAAGTTTATTCTAAAATTCTATGGGAGGTATGGAAATGTAGCAGAAGTATAAGGATAATATTGCAGAGAATTTCAAGCAGATCTACCTACGCGACTTACAATTAGTCGGATAAAAGATGAGTTTGAAACGAATGGAACTGTTCAGGATGTTAATAGACAACGTTCCGGAAGATCAAGAACCTTAACGAGCTTCACCTACCAAGAAAGAGTTCTGGAAAGTTAAAGCAAAAATCTGTATACTTGGAAGACCGAGGAGAAATTGGCAGGAAGACATCAATAAGAGGAGGAGGAAAGAAACTTGAGAGACGATATCTGGAAGGACAGGCAAACATGGAGATCTGGCATCGGACGACGTGTTACGTGTTACCGATTGGAATAATAATGTTGGATAAGTAGTTGAGGAAGCTTGTTTTGTTAATCTGCTCTTCAGCCGCCCCCACGCATGTGAAAAAACTGGAGGTTCTTCAGCTATTACATAAGGAATGCACAGATTCATCGAGATCTAAACATTTCAACTCTGCGAGAACATCTAGAAAATCTCTGGGTAAGAGCCCACGCCATCGATAAAACTAGTATTTTAATGGTCGTCGATCGACCTTTTCCTCAAGAGAAGATGAGTCACCTAGCAAATTTTTTCAATTGCGGCTGAAGTAAAGTCTTTAGGTCCCTCGACGACCATCAAACTCCAAATACAGCGAAAAGGCACGAGCAATATCAGAACAGATGCTACCCGCGTGCATTCAAAATCTAATTTTGTTGGAGTGTTTGTCTGTCCTAAGGTCGTGGTGTAAGAGCAGATTTATTTGAGGATCGTCCAAACAGATGGCTTCGATGAAGAGGTCCCATCGAATACCTGCCCGTTCCCCAGACCTGACGCCACTGAACATTTTCTTGTGGGGGTAACTTAAAGATAGAATCTATCCCAGAAAACTGATAACACTGGAAGAATTAAAAGTCGCAATTGAGCAAGAATGCACTACAATACCAAATGAAATGGTTGTTGATGTTTGTGTATTAGTAGTGTATTCACCAGAACGGTAATTATTTTTAACATCTGCGGTAGGAAGAAAAGTTATACATTTTATGTAGATTCTTTTGAGATTTGAATATCAAACATATGTGAATAAAAACTGAAATTATAATCATTCAACTGTGTATACTTTTGTGGAACACTCTGTATATATACTCATTTAATTAATTCCTGTAGATAACTTAGGTATTTAATGCCCAATAACCCAATGGTGATTTAAACTGAATTAAACATAATCCAAAGGAGAAAATATGTTTTTTGAATTTCGAATAATATCTGAAACGATCTTTTCTTGAAACTTCGGTTTATAATATTACATAAAGACGTGCAGAAAATACTCGAACATAAACAATCTTTACCCCGTCTCCTATACGCGTGTGTTCTTTACGTCAAACCATGCGAATACACACATAAACATTTTCCAACCATTCATAAAACAGACGCGAGATGGATATTTTTAGTCTTCGAATACAAGTCGTTCCGACGCGCAACATTTAAATATTGACCGTGATCTAACGACTTCCCAATCGATGCACCATTGCCGACTTATTTTTACTTCTCGCCGAAACCATTTCGATCTTGAACTTTTTCTGATTTCAAGGGTGGAAACTTCTTAATCACAAAACTGAGAGTAACCCCCAAACAGCACTTCTCTTTCGTCATTTAAGGATAACATTAAAAAAATGTGCTATTGCAGAATATATTTAGGTTTAGGCATTAGTTCTTACTTTTTTGTATAATCGACCAAGGCCCAGGCGGAAGAGCAAGTTTATCCCCGGACAAAGACTTTAACCCCGCCTTGAAATTTCATTATTTTTTTGTAATTTATACTTTGATAATATGTAGACCTTTTTTTTTTTGAGAATAAAGATCCTTATTATTACTATTATATAGATACTTACCTCTAGGGTGAGGGTATCGCTACCGGCGTGTGCGATCTTCACTACTTCGGAATGACTCTTATCTAGGACGTTTACACCATTCACAGATAGAACTATGTCACCTACTTCTAAACCGGAGCTTTCGGCTGGAGTATCGGGTTCGATGGCTGATACTACTACTGGTTTCGAACCGTGGATCCTGAAGCCGAATTCTCCGGACTCACGACGAACTATAACTGTTTTATCGCTTTCTGAAACGTGAAAAAGTGTAAGTTTTCGAAAAAGTTCGAACGAGGGAAAAGCAAATCAACAATAAAGGTATCACCACCCAAAACAAGCAAATTATGGTGTTAGTATAGGTGAAGGTGTTAGTTGCACCAAACGAAGCCAAAAATTAATAGAAAACTGTTGTTGAAATCGTAAAGTCAATTCAAAAGTATCGCATTAGGATGATATTGTTAGAGTGTAACGAAAATGTGTTAATTAACACGCTAATCAAATCGACACATGTGTTACGCTTTATCCAGCCCCAGCCAAAATTTGCTTATAAGCAGTTTTTCATCCGATATCGTCATGGATTGCTAACCTGGCAGGATATTTCCTAAAAATAAGAGCACATAAAGCACATAAAACATTGAGGCGCGTACAGGAAATATTATTAAATCAAAGAAACTTTACAAATGCGATGCGAGCAACTCACCAGATAGGATATTAACGTTCAAGTAGAATTGGCGATGTCAATTTTCTTTTTACATTCGTTGACTTACTTTTATCCCATATAATCTTGCAGAAGGAAATTATTTGACATGCATATACAGTTAAAGAAAGGAGTATGTTTACTATTTATATAAAGAAATGTAAACTCTACTAAAATTAG